>OV179159.1:21411525-22131549 GCA_921972225.1 Euplexia lucipara
TAATAATTAATTACAATCTAGCTAAAAGACTAATAAGCAATTTCATTCTAACCTATTTTTATACGTGATAATAATTATTAAACTTAGAATAGTGTTTAGTGTTGAAATCTTAGACTATACTATTATCTAAGGATGAAATGCACTGTAACATGTCAACTAAATAATTGAAGGCTCCAGAAACCGTTTTCCCCAGAGGGTATTTATTACATAAAACCTCCTTATGTGTTGTTACCGTCAGCCGCTAGGTGGCAGGTGGTGGCGAGAGGGCAAAAAGCCTCCCTCACGATTTGAATATGATTTTTTTTTTCCACAAAAAACGTCAAGCGCCATCAGAGGTTTTTTTGTAAACCGTTGTTGCGTTCGCCTTTATTGAAATTTTATTAACAATCATTGTTTTTTGTGGGATGTAGCCGATGTAGGTACAGGCATTTTATTACTGTCACATCACATTATTAATCTATGTCCCACAGAAGTGTTTTTATGTGAAAGCTCATGGTGGTTTTTATAATAGCTGTGTAACCGACACGTCGGCATAGAGTAAAGTGGAAAAGGATGATCTTGATGTTGATGAACATAATAGGAAAATAATCCAAATGATTTTAATACAACATCGAAGCAATGTTTCTTCATAAGTGAGGGTCTTTGTGGCCTACTTATTGTTTTATGGATTCCATTAACACATTCATTCAAGCTGGTAAGAGGGGAAAAAATTCAGCCAATTATTGTCTTCAAGACGAACTTTTTCCCTGAATAAAATCTACGACTAGTAACTATTTCTAACTGGAGCTAGACCATCTGTCAACTAAATCGACTTAGGAATGTGGTCAACTTTAAAGAAAGAAAGTAAAAAACATGGAAAAAAGATGCGTTTATTGGCATTCAAGTCAAATAAATACACCTTTAAACTATAAAATAAACAGAAAACAAAGATTGTAATGCCAAAAGTTCTTCAGCTCAGCATAATGTTAGATGAGAACACAGGGTGTACCATCTTTACACTTATCCCTTTAGAATAAGATTAATTTTCCGTTAACACTTTGCAGTAAGTACTTAGTAAGTACAGTCAAATACAATTTTAGCCCAACTTCACGTTAACAGAACATCGTATGAATGGTCAGCGGATTCCTGAATTTATAGCCTCGAATGCACCGAGAACGATGCTAAGTATAGCCGCTGTAAGTTCATTCATAATGTTGGCTGTTTGAGCAAACGTTGGCCTTTTCAATGGACTATTGTCAAATGACATTCATATACAATGTGTTTGGCCAATGTTTGGGATATGTTCATTGATTGACTTGTATATAAAGAGGGTACTCATGAAGAGCTTGTATAGCTGAATAATAAAAGCCTCACGGGTTGATCGAAGATTAAGGTACCCAGTAACTGGGTTGTGGTGGTCCAACAGGCGGTCGCTCCATGTAAAACACTGGTATTAAGCTGCATCCGGTTATAAACTGGAAGCCGAACCAGACATAGTTGGGAAAAGGCTAGGCAGATGATGATTTAAAGGGGGTACTTTGATGAAGTATTGAACTCTATAATGCGTTTACCATACGAACACTAGTAAATTTGCTTTAACTATCTACACGCATCTAGGCAATGGTTATCTTCTATCATAAATCATATTTATTTCTGTAAACAGGTTCCTATAAACACTTTTACATGTCATTTTTTAACTAGAAGTTGAGGTCGGTGTTCCACTATCTGACTACTCTGAGAAGGAACACCGAAAGAAACGCAGAGGTCACAGTCTCTTTTAAAGTCCAGACATTATCTTGGTCAGATCATGTAAGAACCATGCAGATAATTATCGAGTAGATACTTACTTAGTGTCTACGCAATGGAGAAGTAAGCAAGTCTTCACCATAGTGATCCTTTTTGCAACGGAGCTTTCATAATTTTCCCATTGAGCGACCCATCTAACATGACTAAGAGAAGAGCCGCCAATTGTATCAACCTATAAAGTTCTTGTAGGTTCACAGTGTAGATACCATAAGGACTAGATATTAATGGTAGCGAAGTGGTCAAAACTACAAACGACAGTTTTAGCTATGTACATTCCTTCTTTATCTATAGGTGCTTATCGTGTGTGTATGACAACATGTATGAATGTAAATGAAGCAAAAGAAGTTTGTAAGAATCGTAGCATATGGCGCTCAGTAGTCTCTACCGGCGTGAGTTTAGGTTAGGTTAGGTTAGGTTTAACGGGCAGGTGTCGGCAACTCTACGACCAAGCGCGTATTTTGCGTACGGGTGAGAATATTCCCTATTCCATCCATCCTAGCTCCTCGAGGAAGGCCAGCAGCGGTTTAACGCTACCGGCGATCTCTCGGAGGGTACCTGGGTTTCCGAAGAACTTAGCCCTGTATGCGGCAACCACTGGGCAGTTAGATTATGTATGTATGTATGTATGTATGTATTAAAGAGGAAAGGTATGATTGTTTTTTTTTAGGGAAAATAGCTCAAAAAACACTGAACCGATTTAAAAAAAATCTTTTACCATTAGAAAGCTATACATATTATTACCGAGTAACAAAGGCAATATTTAATAAAGCTATGAGGGGGTCGAAGGAAATGTCAGAGTGCCAGAACAAACTAAAACTTTGCTAAATCACACACTCCTCGGTCCGCGGAATGTTTTTAAGAAAGGAAGAGTGGTTTTGGCTTCACGTATTTTACATCCCTAGATTATATTTTATTCTAGAACTTACCTAAGTAGATCTACCTGACATTCACAAGTTTTATCTATAAGTTAGGATTCACTGTATCTATTAGGTACTGGTTGAAACTACAACAAATGTCTCTAACGGCCTGTCCACACTAAACATCCGAACATCCAAGAAGGACTTCTAAAACATCCACAAAGATCCAACCTGCTCATTCAACAGTACTACACTATAAAAAATCTATTGTCTAAAGCTCTTTTGCGTCTTAAAAGAATGGAATAAGGTCGAGAATAGTATCAATAGAAGATTTATGTTCAATTGAATGAATATTTTTAGATAAAAGCGGTGTTTTACTATACGATAGTGTGTGCTGTATTTTTGAACTGGGTTAGGTAATCATAAAGTTTTGTGTTACAGTTTTTGGTAACAAGGCCGGCGAGTGAACAGTGCGAGTGTGTATTATGCTTTGTTATAGAACGAGCAGGTACGAATAGTGTTATTTGAAAGTTATGAACTTCTTGTAGGTAGTTATTTTCCCACGGGCGAGTAGCGGCAAGCTAAATGTCAAGTTAAGTGATAACTGAGTAGGTAGATAGATTATCAACCAATAAATTGTTTTTACATTCTACTCCTTGTTCAGTAAAATAATAATATTATCGATATTGCACTTTATTTCTTATAGAAACAAAGCTCCTAGTCGCGTATTACGCAAGCCTACGTAAAAGGCATGCACCAGTTCTAGTTTCCTAAGTTGAAACAATAAACTCGTGTGCGACTGCTTTGTCTTCGCACAACTTAAAGTTATCTAATCGGAAAATGGTGCGACGATTCGAAATGCCACGTAGGACAGGCCCGGCCGGCAGACGAACGTGATGCAACCAACTTCTAAACACAATAAACAACAATAACGCTACGGCGTCGGGTTTACGACGCTTTATAATCTGTGATACACTATATCTACCTGCCCAACGTTCCCACGCCGCGGAATAAAAAAATAAAAGAAGAACAAAAATCATTTTCACACCTTCGCGGAAACGTTATAAGACTGTTTTATTATGAATGTAAAATAATAATGGATGCATAACTTTCTTTGGTTAACAAAGTTTTGAGAAAGTGGGTTGGAGCGACATCTAGTTTAGATTTGACCAGTTTTTAAAAGCAACGCCATCTAGCGACATCTTTCAAGAATCATGTTCCCTAGCGGCGAGTAGACGAACTACGTATACTACTACATCCTCAGAAAGCTTCTGTTAAAAATATATAGATGGCGCTTCATCGACTTTTAAAGATTCAATTGGACATAAAGATAAACTTACCTCAATTATTTTTGTTACAATAATACAGCTGTGACTAATAATTCGTATTAAAAAATGCTTTACAATAAGACCTTCCTCTTCAGTTTCACAACAACAAATGACAAAATACTCAAACACTATAAACTTACTTTCAACGTGTATAACTGTTGAGAACATTAAAATATTGTTGCGGTAAGTTGCCAATTACGGTTTAGTGCATATTTATGGTAAAAGTGAAAATATCTAGGTAATAAAACATTACAGACATAAATTTAAACTTTCACAATAATGAACCGTGTGTTGTTTTTCACCAATAAAGAAGATAAATAATATTAGCTATTTATTTAAAGGTGAAAATTGTTTAGTTTAGCTCCTCGTAGTTTTATAAACAAGGGCAGGCTTACGTGGGGATTTTGGATGAAGTAAATACCTAAAGTAGAAAGAAAATCGCTGCTAGCTATTGGTTTTTTTAGTGGCACAGTGTTGGCGCAGCGGCTGAACGATTGGATGCTTGTATAGGTACATTTCGCGGGATCGATTCCCACACATGTGTACAAATACTCTTCTGGCCTAAAGGTAGTTGTTTCAGGTCTGGCTGTTTGCTAATTTGAGTCTAATGTCTTTTAATTAGATAACGACACCCATAATATTGCATGAACCTCCAAGATTAGGTATGACAACGTTTAAGATAATACGAAAACAACAATAATAAAACTTTTAGGAAATAACGAGACATGTTGATTAGTATAATAAAGCACTGGGTTTATACAGGGTGTCTCATTCAAATCGGTCAGTATGGGAAAGTCTGAAACTATAAGACATACGAAGATCTGTTCTGAGGAACCGTGTCATCGATTTTAATAACAAGAAAATCTGCATTCATACATTTTAAAAAACATCTGTACTCCGTTCGGGAATCGAACCCGGTTATTTTGATGAAAAAACGTACACTATTTCTATTTAGATATCGATTGTGTAGGTCTTAAGCAGTAAATGTCTGTTTGAAACATGATGTCTAAAATGAATAAAATGCATTGTTTCCACATACTTTAATATATTTTATAGTAGGTGCTCGAAGTGACCACCGTTATTAAAATCGATGACATGGTTCCTCAGAACAGATCTTCGTATGTCTTATAGTTTCAGACTTTCCCATACTGACCGATTTGAATGAGACACCCTGTATATTTGAGGCTGTACCTACCCAAGCACAAAACATAAAGTGTCAGCAAAAATAAAATAACAGTAATAGCTTAAAATGTGTACCTACTGGCTAAACACCGTCGTAATTCCAATAGCAAACGTTAATACCCCAATAAATACCAAAAATACAATCCTACACACATTTGCACTCAAAGAAAACAATATAATGTTTGTTTAATAATCATTTACTACTTGTTCTACAACCCCCTCAGCAATAAATCGGCAGGAGTCTAATAAACAACTCAGTAACGCCATCTGTTGACGACACGTGCTCATTACTTGCACCTATAAATCACGAACATCATAACAGAGGGCGCTAAAAGTTTTGTAATTTATCTTGTGAAAAGTTGAGAAGCAGGGAAAGATTGTGTTTATGAGTGTAACTGCGAACGATGGGTGCAGGTGTGCCAGGAAAATTGTTAGGGAACTTTAGAGACGTTTTGTAGCCAGACTGGTGCAAATTTATTGTGGAAAACGCGACACTTTTTGCTGGAAAATAAACCTGTTTCAATAAAGTAATTGATTATTTGGTAGTGGTAAATTGTCTGGGTCACATCGTCGTTTGCTTCTTAATTTTAATTCCTAAGTTTATTATAAAAAATCTAAGAATTTATAAGCAATAATTCTTCTATTATAACTATCCCAGACGACTATCCCAAACCTAACACTACCTTATCCAAAACCAATTAAACCGACCCTAATCCCGTCCTCACATCTCCTTTTGCGACTGCTTCTCATTGTACATCGTCACTTAATGGGCTATTTAGCAACCACACGTGGCATTTGTCTTTGTAGCGCGTAATGTATGAGGGACACGGCGAGATAGCGGTGAGCGACAAGATTTATTGTGGCAGGTGTTCACTTTGTGTCTAGACTCTCTGCTTAACTGTTCGACTGTGTTTTGGAAGGGTTTATCGGAAGTTAATTTATTCATTTACTGCGGCGTTGGAATGGTGGTCGCAAGCGAAAGGTACTGCTGGTCAAGTCCAAGGTCAGGCTAAGAGTCTTTGGATTTTTTTCTATTTGGAATGTCTCTGTAAGAATTTGGAGTTTTGATTTAGCCCGATTAGTGAGAAATAAAACAACCGACTTCTTAAAAAAAAAACTAACAGGTGAAAAATAACTCTAGTTTCGGAAGTCTGTGGCTTTGGTGGTATTGTTTCGTTCATTACCTATTGGCCATTGACTTCCGAAACTGGAGTTATTTTTCACCTGTTAGTGTTTTTTTAAGAAGTCAGTTGTTTTTTTTTGCAATTTTTAGTTTCTTCGTATTTATAGAAGGTACCTATATTTTTTGAAGACTTCCCTCAATTCCTCGAGGATCCCTCATCAGATATGAGTTTTGATACAAATGGGACCAATCTGCTAGTATACTCTAATCGGTCCATAAATGACGGACTACTGAGGTATAGAACCTTAAAAAAAAACTTACAATCGAATTGAGAACCTTCTCCTTTTTTTGAAGTCGGTTAAAAATAATAAAATGTTTATTCAATATGACGATAGCGTATGCAATAGGTTCGTCCCCTATTGGGTAGGTACATGGAAAATAAAACTGCATTCAGGGCGAGACTCCACCAAACGGAGACGAGAAGAGATGTGTTTTACAACCTATCAGTTTGCGTCATTTTGACAGCTCAGTGATTAGCTTCAGCACAATACAATATCCTATTGGTTAATTACAAGACATCTCCTCTCGTCTTTGCTTTGGTAGAGTCTCGCCCTCACAGATGATAAAAACGAACACTGACTAATTCTACTAATTAATTGGATTATTGTTAAAATTACAATATCTCTAATAAACAGAATATTAAAGAATATTTAACGGATTTTAAGTGGTTTCCGTTCAGGGCCCATATTTTTTTTATTTATGTTGTATACTGTACGATTAAAGTACCTACAGTAGGTGCCTATGCGATTTCATGGTTCATCCTATAGCATATAATACTTGTACATAGCTAATGATAAGTACCACAGCCCACTTTACAGGTTTAGTTTAAACTAACAGTAAGATTGTATTAAAGTGAAATAGAATTTGTAATAAATAAATACACCAGCAAACTTATCGCAACTCAAGCCACACAACTTTTCGAAGGATTACAAACGGCATCAGGTTTTATAATGTGAGTACCATTTCCCCATTAATATATTATCTGGAAAACAGATGGCGCTGATAGCAATATATGATAATGTCTGGCGTGTTGTTTCATTTCACCTGAAGAGGGTAAAGCAGAGGGTGAATGGGTTGGGAAACTTATGAGTTTTACGAGTTTGCTAAAGTTTGCCTAAACACGTGTATTAATATAATAATATTACGAAACCGAAAGCGAGATAAGGGTTCCACGAGTTTTTTTTTTTAATGGTGGACAGACGACCTCATTAAGGCCAAGGGAACGCGCTGGATGCGAGCCGCTTCCAACCGGTCTTATTGGAGATCTATGCCCAGCAGTGGACTTCCTATGGCTGAAATGATGATGATGATGATGTATTCAAAATTATGCTACTTTCAATACAGCATCACGTCGCTGATGTGGTTCTAAAATCTGTTACTGTGGTAAGTAAGTATCTAGAATTGGTCTTTCATGGATATAAAATTGTATTTTTTGTTGTTGAGATTTCACGTCACTCGTCTTATTAAGATCAAATATTGAATAAGATTTTCACGTAGGTATTTTATCAAATATTTATTTTCTTATTTTCCACTGGCCGGTAGAAAATGGCGAAGGTGCACTGCACTTGCCGTGTATTTGTGTGCTTAAAATACCTACCTATTTCTAATCAATAAATAAAGATCTTGAATCTTTTGATGAGTTGGTATAAATTAAATATAAAATACAATTAGGTACTGATGGATAGGTATAATATCAGTGAGACAGCTCTCCTCTCGCGACATCACTCGCGTGGTGTCGTAAAACCGCTGTAGTTTGAAGCCCTATAAAGTAAACGAAAGTTGAGGCGAGACGGGGAGCGTTTTCATTGTTTTAGCGAACAGTGAAGTGCTAAGATATTTTTCGACCGAAGACACAAAGGAGTTAGGGGTTAATTATTTTGCCCACTGAAAAAAAGTTTCACGTTTTCACAATTAGAGTGCAAGTGTGAGATATCACTTTTCAATTGGCTTTCATTGGCTCTATTTTGAAACAAATTACGGTTGAATCACTGCCTCTTATTTATCATAAATGATAAATGATATTTATTTCTGTAAATAGGTTTTCACAAACATTTTTACATGTCTTTTTTTTAACTAGTAGATAAGATCGGAGTTTCACTAGCTGACTACTCTGAGAAGAAACACCGAAAGAAACTCAGAGGTCATAGTCTCTTTTAAAGTCCAGACATTATCTTGGTCAAATCATGTAAGATCCATGCAGATTAGTGTCTGAGATGGTCTTTTGAGGCAACCACACAGAATGAGGGGACCAGATCAGTCAGTGCAAGCATTTGTCAGTAATCGTGAGCTCAACTCGTAACTTGAAGAGCTCCACGTGCTGACGAACAATACCAAAGAAAGAACATTTGGGTTGGTCCCATAAAGAACTCAAACTGCCAGACAAAATGTAAAATAAATAAATAAAAGAACTAAAAAAAGATTTAGAAAAGAAAATTTAAAAGAATCCACAAGTCCTTACATAAACAATAAAAAATAAAAAATAAACTATATAACTTAACTTTTCCGTCATCAGCAGCCTATAGTAGTCCTTTGCTGGGCATTATGGGCCTCAGAATATTGCACGCAATTCCACTTTCCCGTACCGTCTACAAATGAAAACGCGTCACCAAAGAAAATGAAAGACAGCTTTTCGTTTGTGGAAAGTGTTTCCAGCACATTAACCGCTAATTGTGCGGGGGTGAGGGTTGCACGTCGCGGGGTGAGGGGGCTGATTTCACGGAGTCGCGCTCGCGGCCATATTGCAATGGTTTTCATAATTATACTGATTTTATACACCGGTGCACTTTGAGTGTAGATGTCAAAGTTTCAAACGAACGGCTGATATTTATGAGAGCTCTTTGGCTGTTCCTGAGGTTTGAATAACGCTCTTTTGGTTTGTTAGTAGTGAAAGTTTAATTGAGTTTTTCGTTTAGCAGTTTGCGACATGGACGAAATGGAAGAATTTTGTTTAAGGAAAACGGAAATGAAGTATTTTAGTGTCTTAGTTTATGCCGATTTTTAATGAAGTTTTCGTGCATGTTAGTGCGTTTGTTATTTTCCGAATTCAGTAGGAATACTAGTAAAGGATAAACATTATTAATAAATTAACGAAACTTTCTCAAAATCTGTCAGTAAGCAGGCTGTTCACTGTTGAGAACTTTTAAAATAGAACGTAGATACTACAAAACAATAAAATAGCAATGAAAAATCTTTTCCTTACGAGCTCTCATTAAGAAAACGAATAAAAATAAAATAAAACCGTCACTTTAAGGAATGTTTTCTTAAGGACACCGGGACCTGACTGGGGTGGCTCTGCGGCTGTGGCTTTTGGTTTTATTTGCTCTGCCCGCCCCCGGGCAGTCGGCGAATACTTACAAGTGGTAGTGATGGGGTTGATATCGGTGTTAGTGTTCGAGAGAAACAGAATTACCACAGTGCTCTGATCGGTATAAAGATCTAGGTAGGTAGATATTAAAATTATTAAGTTTTCTTAAGAATATGTTTATTAATAAGCATTGTTTATATGATTCACAATAATTGTAACGTTTTGCACACTGTTGTAACCTATACCCACAAATAAAAACTATTGATTGACTGATGGATTGAAGATGTTTTAGCTAAACTTTGAAGATAGATACTTTGGAAGGGATCGTTTATTTTTTTAAATACTTTCTTGCACATAAACCTATATGGGCACTTATGTAACCATTTTGAAAATCGGTCGTTTTCAAACTCAAACTCAAACTGTTTATGGCATTCATGTGTGTGTGTGTGTGTGTGTGTGTGTGTGTGTGTGTGTGTGTGTGTGTGTGTGTGTGAGTGAGTGTGTGAGTGTGTGAGTGTGTGGGTGTGTGAGTGTGTTTGTGTGTTTCTACTGAGAAGTACCGGCTAAAAGCCATCTACTAAAAAACATGATATTTTCTTCGAAAACAAAGTTAGAAATGTAACTAAATAAGTATTTTCGATTGTGTCACATCACTCCACAGTCTCAGAGACCGACGTGACATTTAAATGAGTTAGACATGTCTCAGTCTGGAGTTCTATTCCCGGGTGAGTCGACCCGCCGTGAATAATTGAGCTTTACCTTTTGCACACTGTTAACTTAGACGTTCGTCGTTTATATCTCCGTTTCAATAAGTTGAGTGATATTTAAGTTAATTATATCTTAAAGTTCGTATAAGTTTTGGTGTGATTGCGTCAAATTGTTTAGGTACCAAATTGTGTAGAACTGATTTTCTTTTGTTAGCTACTAGGACTTTAACCACATCCCTGTTCCCTGAGTCACATATGACTGATATTGATTGTTTGAACTATTGTGTCTACTCTGTGGAGTGTGAAATTGTGAAGTATTTGTCTTGCAGGCTGCAGTGTATCCCGCTTCTAACTGGCGCAGTGTGATGATGTGTGATGGCGATAGCCCTAACTCATAATAAAGTACGTTTCCCAATAATTATTAGGACAACACTCCTGTAATCCCAGAAAGGCACCATCATTTCGCCAGTTATGTTTAAGTCCCTTGCTTAAAACTATGCTAATAAATACGTTTTTTTATTCCGACTGGAAGATCCCTTCTGCTGTTGTACTAGGTTTAGATAGATTGATGGTCCAAATCCTACTAATATTATAAACGCGAAAGTTTGTGAGGATGTTTGTTACTCGTTCACGTAAAAACTACTGAATGGATTTTAATAAAATGGATGAATGGATTTTTTTTTAAATAAAATTTGGTATGAAGTTAGCTGACAACCTGGATAAATACATAGGTTAAATTTTATCCCTGTATTCCCACGGGAACGGGACCTAAGCGGGTGAAACCGCGGGACGTCTGCTAGTTACAAATAATTTAACTTTAAAAATTATATCACCTACGTAAAAATACAATGTTGCGATATTTTTATCTTCGTAGTAATAGACAGACTTTCACAATTAGACTTCCCGCGTTTAAAAATTAAAACGAGGAAAATTTCAGTCATTAGTTAAAGCAATTTAAAAGTTGAGTGATTAAGGATCTGAGACGTCTGGGAGTCGAACCCAGGACAACGCGCACCGGTAATTGTTACTGCACGCTTTAATTGCATCTCTTAATTTAGGGGGTCGCTAAATTAATACCTACTGCAGTTAGACTTAACAAATTTTTAGGAGATAACTTCGCTTTTTTTGAGACGGTAATGGCGTCTTGTAATTAAAGAAAAGTAATTAAAATTGTTAAGTTTAGTCCTTAGGGGGAAAACGCTACCATTATTTTTGCTTTGGATTTGCTGGCAAAATAATACTACCTTAATTATGAAGAGTGATTTCTTTAATCAGTTTTTTTTTCTCTTTTGGTTAAGTTTTGAAAGAGAATGTATTATGTACTTTTCAAAATAAATGTACTTTACTTTATTGACGAATACTTTAATTATTTCACTAAATAGATAACTAACAGTGCTTCTAGAACGAAATTAAAGACACGTCAAATCAAATCATATTTATTTCTGTAAATTCAAACACTTTTATATGTCATTTTTTAACTGGAAGGTGAGGTCGGCGTTTCACTACCTGACTAATCTCAAAAGAAAACCCAGAGTTCACAGTCTCTTTTAAAGTCCAAACTTTATCTTGATTAGATCATGTAAGAACCATGCAGATTAGTGAAACCGATTAGTTAAACCTTAATTTTCCGTCAAGTCATACGATTAGGTGTTAATCGCGGTTAAATCTATACTTAATACGTTCTTTTAAGAGAGCAGCGGTGGCCCAGTGGTGGCGGCCCCGACTTACGAACAGTAAGTCGTGGGTTCGAACCCAGGCACGCGCATTACTTTGTGTAGTTTATTTCATCACCACTGCTCTTAAAAACGGTGAAAGAAAACATTGTGAGGAAACCGGCGTGTCCTAGAACCAAAAATTCGAAGATATGTGACATCTACCAATTCGCACTGGGCACGCGTTGTAGATTATGGCCCATACGCAAAATTATACGCGCTTTGACGTGGAGTTGCGGATACCTGCCCGGTGTCTTTATCTTTTTTATAGTCTTTAACTAGGTATACCTACTAAAATTATAACGAGGAATTTTTGTTGTTGTATGTAACAAGTAAACTTAAAAACAACTGGATTGATTTAGAAAATTCTTTCACCGTTGGAAAGCTACACTATCCCCGCGTGACATGGGCTACTTTTAATACCTATATTCCCACGGGAACGGTAACTGCACGGTTGAAACCGCTATAACTTAAAAACAGCCAGTAGCGTGTTAGCTACTGCAATTACAATCACAGTAGTTTACGTACAACTACATTTAGTTCCGTAAACTCAGTGTTAGTTTTCCTAATACAGAATAAACCCATTTTCCAAATTTAGTGCCCTTTATCAATGTTTCCTAGTCTAGCTACCACTTGTGACTCACAAAAAAATAGGGTCAGTACGATATATAGCTAATTAACTGACTACACAACTGGGGGTGAGCAGTGTCGGGGCAAAAAATGCGGCTCGGTATCAATTGTAACAGAGAGTTAGGGAACCTATGATTTATGGGGTACGGGATTAAATGTGGCGAGGGGTTGCAGATGACAGCGGGGAATGAAAGGGATGCTGGTTATGTATGGGCAGTTGATAGTGTTGTTCTAGCAGTAGTTAGGAATACCTCCTGTATTATGCATTAAGTCCCTAAACTTGCCCTGAAAAAGAACTAAATATGACGCTAGTATTCCCCAAAGAAAAATTCACCCGACCCGGAGATTGAGCCTTGGTTCTCATGCTCAGCAGTAGTGCTTGCAACCAATATACCAACGAACAATAACAGTCAGACAAAATTAACGTTATTCTTATACCCAGAGAGGAGACGAAGATACGACGTTATATAATTATTATCTACACTTAATATTATAAATATGAAAGATTTGTATGTTTGTATGTCATCTTGAACATAAGAAATTACTGGACCGATTTGAAATATTCGTACACCGTTGGAAAGCTACACTACCTCCGGTTGACATAGGTTTTCATCCCTAAAACTGCGTTACGTCCGCTAGTTTTGTACAACTAAGAACCGTGTGTTTGTTATTCCTGTTGCTGAAAATCAGCTTCAGGTAGTACAACCTGCGTTTTTTTATTTAACGTTATGCTGTTTTGAGGACCTTTTGGCGATACAATTGATTACAATGTATTTAAGGAGTATTTATTATATATATATTCTGCTAGTGGTAGCATCGGCACGCACCAATCTACTAAAGCAAGCGCCGATGTCGCGCGCACTGCGCACAATCAACGCGGTAGCCGATCGTATCGATTTGTTCCACTGTTCGTTGAACGACTTCACAAGGGAGGCGTATTCAATAATATGTTATGAGAATGTTAGTTAGGTTTAAGTCATGCAATTTATGTAATAATTTTTAACAATGAATAATCTATACATATAATAAATCTGTAGAAGTAAAATTTCTGTACATTGAAAATATCAAAAAAATAAATAGCAGGGGGTGTTACTAGACCGACAGCGAACCCAAAAATATGATTAAAAAAATTTTTGTCTGTCTGTCTGTCTGTCTGTCTGTCTGTCTGTCTGTCTGTATGTTCAGGTATCACGCAAAAACTACCGGTTCGATTACGATGAAACTTGGTATACTTATTCTTTAATATCCTGGGCACAACACTGGGTACTTTTTATCCCGGAAAAGTATATACAATAAAAAAACAAACTTAATTTTGCGGTTCGACCCTTAGACCCGACTACTGTACCAACCGCAAATTATAAGTTTGTCGTAGGTTACGTCACCCGCAGTGGAGTTCACCAAGGGGCGCTGCACACGTCTAAGATATTATAATATTTTATCTTATACAGTTCAATGGACTATCACACACTACGAAGATAATTATGTACATTGAATATATATTCAAAATTAATATTGGAGGATGATTGGTGATCGATACTGAATCTGATGCCAAAAATGCAATCAGTAAATGTTTTGTCTGTCTGTCTGTCTGTATGTGCACGCATAGTTCAATAACTATTATAGGGATTGGGATTGACTTGGTACGTATTAAATACCTCAAAATAAATTAAATAATAAGAATAATTAATAGTATATTGTTTAAGAAAACTGTAATAAGTTAATAATAAAATTAATATGTAAGTATTTAAAGCTAATAAAATTTTGCATGCCAAGAGGCAGAATGTATAAGGATCTAAAATATTGTAACACCTAATGTATTCATTACCTACATTCTATGCAAATAAATAAATCTTATCTTATCTTATCTTATCTTACGGTTGTAATCAATACGCCTGGGTAGGTTGATCTTAGTCTCAGTTGTTTTACACATGGTCAGTTGTACGGCGCTCTTTCCCGGGTCAGTAGTTCCAGAAATCTTTATGCATACATACTGGAAGGATCAACTTTGAAAGTAGTCTATCTGGAACTATTATGCTAAAATTATTACGTTTATATATTAACGCACAGCCCAAACCGCTGGTATTAGAGACATGAAACTTGAAGGGGACTTCTTAGTTAAGAATAAGTATCCACTGAAACACGATTTTTGGAAATTCAACCCTTAATGGGAAAACATAGGGGGCGGAAGTTCGACATCCACGCGGGCGAAGCCGCGGGCAAAAGCTATAATAATTATATTTAATAATGAATAACAATAATAATATTACTTTATATAATGATATCTGTTATGTAAATAGCTTCTCTATCGCATTAGGTTAGCCTGTTAAGATAGATGTAAGTAAGGTTCCAAATAAATAAATAAATAAATATTTTGCTGTATCTTTCTTTATTTCTAAGACCTCTAATATTTGAATTCGAAAATGTAGTCTAAAAGTATTAGATAGGAGACAGTCGCACCCTCAGCTTAGCAGGATAAGAATAAAAGAGTGCAGAGCCAACACCGACTGGTGGAATAAATTGTCGGCTTACGATACCGCTGCCGTTAATCGCACGGGGGATAATGAACCGCTAGCCAGAGACAGTGAAATAATGCGGTTTAAACTAAGAAATTTGTGTGGATTTTTGTAATTTACCTTGCCTACACTGGACCAAAATATACCCACCAAGGGTTAGAAATTATGATGCTGATGTAATATACGAGATTGTAATAAAGTAGTGTCAAACAGTAAATATTCTCATTTGTTTTTTCATGTTCAATTGAGTCACGTAAGAATTATAGTTTATGATTTTTCCAGTTGTAGCAAAGAGTTTTAACTTAATCATGTACGAGTTTTGCTCTGTGAGGTATTACACGGGTCTTCGATTTCGGGTAGATGAAATGTTAAATCCTAGTAATTAAATTTCAATATCATATCGCCAGTGGCATGAAATGAACGACTTAAAATAAAGTTTCCGTCTGGGTCTGAATCAACGACCTACGACTTGAAAGTCGAGACAGTATCCACTAGTTTAGAGTTCAAGTTTGGAAAAAGTAAACATTTTTCATGAACGTTGTCTGTCCCTCTCGGGGTATGATCAAACACCACACCATTGTAAAGGCGTGTCACAACGCCACTTAACAGGGATTCTGCCAATATTTTAGAGTTATGAGGTACAGGGTGTGATTTACCTCATCCTCTATGGAAAAATTCGGATCTGCTGACCACACGGATGTTATATCTGGTACTACTACTGCCCGAAGGTTATTGTCGGGAACTTAAATCACGCGGATAAATTTTTAAAATCGCGATTTAGGATGTCAGTCATTAATTCGTAAGCGGCTAGATAGATGTCGCTACAATATAATACAGCCAACAAAATTACGCCTAACATGATATCTTATCCAAACCTAATCAAGCAATGTCGTCCTAAATAAAAGTATCCGAAGGCTTCACCCGTGGACTGCATCACTGATGAGCATCCCCCACGCCTTGGGGATGAAGTGGGATGAAGTTATAAATGCACGCGACGTGCGCAGGGAGGTAAGCAGGCCGCTAATCAACACGTACTCACGTAATTGAATGAGCAGCATCTCGGGTTGCACGAGGTACTAAGTGAATATTTTGGTATTCCATGTCTTAGTTCTTGTTTGGTTTCTAATTTATGGGCAAGGTGTGATGACGTTTGCAACACGGAATTTGTGGTATTAAATCCAAAACTATAGGCAGTGTTTTAGTTTGTATTTACTTTTAAATTATTACCTTTATACTGAAGTACTCAATGTCGATATTCGATAAAGAGTTACCTATCATGTGCTCGTATTACGCGATTTTAATTATCATAGGTAGTGTTCGATTTTATATCATAGGTAGTGCTCGATATTTTTATCAGCGCTGGTCCACGCATTTAAAGTAGTTAACAAAGTCACCGTTATCATGTTTTGCATAAGCAATTTTCTATCAATTTCTTTCTGCACAATAAAAATACACAGTTATAAAACCGTCATCAGTGAACTAGATGGACATCATCACAGTAATCGAATAGTCTGGTTAGTAAAAATAGCAATTATATAAACTTCAATTCGGACAAAATCCATAGTGTAGGAGTAGTCCGTAACAATACACTATAATCTCTTTTAACAACTAATAATAAATAAAATGCTTATGTGTGTGCTTATGTGTTTTAGTTAATATTCTGCTCATAAGGCGTGGACCCATGTAACTGCTTCGCCCTTTACAATGTATTATCTTTCCCTGCGCCCTAAATAGCTATGACTCCTTGCACTCCTCATTTGACAGCTCCAAAGAAACAATAATCAAAGTAATCTATGTACATACCCGATCGCAGGGCGCGGGCGCGTGCAGCTGTCTCGCCTGCCCCCTCCCCAGCGCTTCCCTCTTCCTCTGTGCGCTGAACAGCCGCAGCTCCTTGCGTTCCTCATCCGACAGCGCATGGCAGTACCGGACCTGGAATGTAAACATCATACGTGACATGGGAGATAATAACAGGTCTCTTTTTCATTCAAGAGAATGTCTAACTCCAGGTTTTTAAGAAAGCTAACTGTAAGACCTGTGAACACAGGTCTTACAGTTAGTTAACACACGCGTATTAGCGCGACGATTGCTTACGTTAAGTTAAGGTCTACGATTTCCTAAAGGCAAAATTGATTATTTCAAAATGTTCATGCGAAGATTGATAAGAAATGGCTTCTTGTGCTTGTGCCACTACTTGGGCTACTTTAAGTTTTGTACGGTTGTAAGCTTTCCGAGGAGTCTGTCAAAAATACAAAGGAGTGATGAAGAGCAGGCGTTAGGATAGGCTGCCTTCTATATAGTTGACGTTTAATGTGATGATTTTCAGCTTGATTTGAATAAATTAATTTTGATTTTGCTAGGCTGCTATGCTATGTTGGCCAAACGCGGCCAAACATAGCTTGCACTAAGTTCACAGCACTGCAAGTAAGAAATGAAGAGATACTTTTTTATCTTTTAGCGCAGGCATAGAAACTTAAGATTTTTTATCGTCGTGACGTGCTTTGAATGTATTTTACGCAGAAGTGAGTGCTAATCAGGAAGAAAGTGCAAGAACCCTGGATACAACATGCGTTTGTCGCCCCATGCATTTCTCAGTATGTGGCAGTTACCTTAAACTTGGGGGTTGCTGTGGTAGTTACCTCGTTGTCCTGGGGAGGCAGCTGTT
Organism: Euplexia lucipara; assembly: GCA_921972225.1. Taxonomy (NCBI): domain Eukaryota; kingdom Metazoa; phylum Arthropoda; class Insecta; order Lepidoptera; family Noctuidae; genus Euplexia; species Euplexia lucipara. Next base: position 21,429,392 of record OV179159.1, read on the forward strand.
GCAGCAACTGCTTCAGCCGGTACCTCTCACCCACGCTGTTCACGTAGGGGACCTTGTCTTCTGGGAGAGCTGAGAAGTACAGGTGCACCTGGAAAATGATGAAGATTGGGTTAGAGCCGAATTACAAGCACGAGATCGTGTATCACGAGAATCAATTCCTAGAATTTTTGTAGATATTAAGGCCTTTATTTTACTTGTGCGCTTTATTTTTACAATGACATCTTTACTGTGTTATTTTATTGTTAAACAGTTTAGTTTTTAAGTTGTTATAACATATAAAAGATGTTGATTGTTAAGTTCTTACCGAGGTCAAAATGCTTGGTTTGCTCTGAGAAGTTTGCAGTAGGTTAAAAAACTAAGATAAATCCTGACGTCAGAATATCGTCAATTACACTTCGTTTTATAAATCACATTGAATTACAATAACACAAACACATAAAATTAACTCAAGATGTCTGTCTGACAAAAAATACATCTCAAGCCGTCTGTTTGATCACAAATGAGGGTATTTTCATATTCTAATTTCAAAATTGTAAATGAGAATATGAAAATACCCACATTAATTTGTTTTTTTTTCTGTTTTTGGTAGTAAACTAAAGTACAAAATTGTCTATGTTTAACTCCTAGTTATGTCTACGCTTTCAGAAATTCTTCCCATATCATTAGTAATAGACGCAATAAATAATCGTGAATAAAAATAAATGCTCATTTTATTCATTACACGATAAATAATTTCCTATTCCCAAAATAAAAATTGTCATACTTAATAATTTTTCTTACACTAATATAGCACATTAAGGTATTGCCAGAAGAAATAAAGCTCGGACAGTGTTGGACACTGATAGTGGCCTTATGAGATTAGTGTAAGAAATATTGCCGGAGATGCCGCGGTAATTGATTTAAGGATGAGACAGGGGTGGCGGGAAAACACTGGACTTATTAACTGAAAGTATTTTGCACGTATAACTTGGAACCCAGAAATAATAATGGGTAGTATGCCGTCGGTTTATTTATAAGGAAAAACTGCGTATCATTTATTGGTACTTTTCATTGCGCTTCGTTCTGCGAAGATGAGGTGTATTGGGAAATTGATTAATTCTGTATATCTGATTATTATTAGTGTATTTAGTATTTATAATGTTAAACGAAGTGTTATGTTGATAATATTCAGATTCATTCAACTAGTTAGCACATTTTATTGTGTAAAAACACCAGCATAAACATCAAGGGCGATCGTTCGTATTCGATGTTCATAAAGTGCTGATTCCCAGCCTAATTTGAATTCGGTTTTGAATTTCGATTTTGAATAGGTAACAAGCTTATTCGTTTAGCACCAAAATATTATGAGCTATAACAACACAAGGAACATGCCAAATTAGCCTAAAACGATCTCAACTTTAAAAGACCACTCGATGACAATTGCAATAAACTCAAATGAAGTCATTCCCTAAACTTAAAATTCATTCCTTGATCCAGCGGCCGCGTACCAGGAGGTTTATCACCGACGGGGCGCGGCCCGAGGAGACATTTTAATTTTTTGCTCCGTTGCATTCGACTGAATGCTTTATTTTTACTGTAATTATAAATACCGAAGACGTCTTGTATTCTAAGCGCGGCGTCACGTCATTACTGTTTGGCTGCGGGCGGGCCCCTTCGGGGTACAACGTAGTGTTTTTAATGTATTCCGTGGACTGCGCCGTGGTACTGCGATTTAGGTCAATGAGTGGAAGGTACAGACGCCAGCACATCAAGTTATCCCAACGTGTCAAATAATCCCAATTGAATATGAACCTTATTCTGTTTAAAATAAAGTTGAAAAACGATCAAAGAAATTTGACACGTTAGGGTAACTTGATGTGCTGGCGTCTGTACATTGACGGTCATATTTATAAAATAAAAACTTCAGAGGTTCCTTCCTCGAAGTTCCTTTCGATTGATTAGTGAAGATTTTTTTTACAATTTCTTCACTAATCAATCGAAAAGAACTTAGTTCCATCCGGGTGTCTTCGTTACAACTTGTGTTCTTAATTTTTTCTCTCTCTCTCTCATAGAAAGCAAGCCAGTTATGCTTTCTTGCTGGCTTGCTTTCTTTGAGAGAGAGAGAGAGAGAGAGAGACAGACAGAGAAACACGGGCACGCCGCACGGCTTACAACTTTAGCAAAAGTGTCGTTACAACTTTTGGTCTTAAAAAGTGTCGTTACAACTTTTAGTCTTAATCTTTTCCGTCTAGCCCCCTTTCGCAACGCGCGATAAGGAATTTCGTTCCAAAAAAAGTATCAGATAAATTTTAGGTAGTAAATTAGAATAAGCTGACAAACAATTTTAATGCACAGGATTACTTATCATAATATCCAGATATGCATTAAATCAAATGTAATTTATTAAAATGAGTTGAGGATCACAGATCAGCCTGGTTATTGCATATCTACGTTGACAGTTCACAGTGATGATCACTGGGCATAATGTTCAACGATTAACTGTCAAACACCTAGTAAAGTATATAGGGTGACGGGTAATTAGTGACCGATACTTAAACGCGTGATTGTTTTCATGATTTCAATAAACTCTCCCAAAAAAAACACAATAACTTATAACACAAAAAATAACAACAAGCTGTTTGAAATTCCCGCGCGCGCGCCTGTGGTTGATCAAAGTAGGCACAAATCAGTACGATCTATCAGCTGATAATCTGACCTCGGGAAGGGCAAAATCTACTAATAGTAGGAGCGTCAAACGCTCTCCCGCCACCCCCACCGCCCCCGTTGTGCAGTGTTGTAAAAATAATGAGTATAAAAATAAAGTTTCTTTGGGAAAGTAATTCGTATCTATGAGTACAATCACGTGTTTAAGTATCGGTCACTAATTACCAATCACCCTATATATCGATATAGATAGGCTATCATCGTGTGTTTTTAGGATGACGTCGTGCGCACTGGAGTTGTGTGAAAAGTTATGGAATATTTATTTATTTTAACTTGAATACTATTTTTTTTTGTAAATTCTCAGTTCTCATCAAAGGTCTGTGTGAAACTGGACGAAATTTAGTCACTGGTAATCAAAAGCCCGCCCGTCGCCGCATCCTAGTGTTTTTCTGGGAAGAAAAAGTGGCGGAACAAACTCCTCAGCATTCGATGTTCCTTCTAACCCGGAACTCTTAGTTTTCGTTCAATAAGCCCACAATTGTATTAAAAGATTTGTGTTCTCAATTAACTTATTCATACGTTAATGAAAATAAAAACGTTTTTAACCCCCGACGCAAAAAGAGGGGTGTTATAAGTTTCACCGCTATGTGTGTGTGTCTGTCTGTCTGTCTGTCTGTCTGTCTGTCTGTCTGTCTGTCTGTCTGTCTGTGGCACCGTAGCGCCCAAACGGGTAAACCGATTTAGACGCGGTTTTTTTTATTTGAAAGCAGGGTTTCTTGCGATGGTTCTTAGACATAATTTATCGAAATCGGTTCAGCCGTTTCAAGGTTATCAGCTCTTTTGTATTAGCTACCGTGGCTATTTTAGACGTCTATGGGTAATAACTTTACTTACAAACATGTGTGTGTCTTAAAATTTAAAACACCCATGTGTGTAATATTAATAAGCAACATTATGGTGTATTTGGTCTGATGCAGCCAGGATATCTAGCAGACCAATACACTCTTGGGAAAATAACAGCAGATATGTCGTGTTTGGCTTCATTTTAACCTCATTTGATTCTGCACACAATGCTTTGATGGCAACTGGATGAGCTGATGCTGCAGCCAGGCTATCCAGCACACCAGTAGGTAGACTCTTGACAAAATAATAGCAGATATGTCGTGTTTGGATTCATTTCAACCAGCATTTGATTCTAAACACAATGCACTGATGGCAACAGGATGAGCTGATGCTGCAGCCAGGCTGTCCAGCACACCAATAGGTAGACTCTTGACAAAATAATAGCAGATATGTCGTGTTTGGATTCGTTTTAACCAGCATTTGACTCTACATACAATGCACTGAATTATTCTCATAACTGTAAACTCTATAAAACAAAATTAATGCGTTTAAAAAATTTAAAATAAAAATTAAATTAAAAATTTAAAAAACCCCCATCGCAAAAAAGTAAAACATTTAAAAAGTTAAAAATAACACTTTAGCAATGAAATTTTACGTAACGTCGGGGTACCGTTAAAATAAGTACCTACCTACATACCTACAAGTGCTAGGAACATTCCTTACTTAAACGGTACCCCGACGTGAAGTAAAATTTCATTGCTAAAGTGTTATTTTTAACTTTTTAAATGTTTTACTTTTTTGCGATGGGGGTTTTTTAAATTATTAATTTAATTTTTACTTTACGAGTAGATACTTCAGGAAAACGTCTCATTTTCGTTGATTAAGTCTCAAGATTTATGACAACTTCTTAAAGGATAATGTCCATGTCTGCTTAACGACATAATAAGTGCTGATGCATTGAAATAATACTCAAATAATGGCAGATAACCTGACCGACAGACGGATAATGACATGAAGAGATTAACATCAACTGAGGACATCACTGGAGTCGCGGCGAATTAAAATGCTCTCGTCATTTCTTTTTCTTTGATATTTTGGGAAGTGCAACATGTTAAAGTAGCCATTTGTTTAAATTACATGACAGAAATTATAGAACGTGTGGTCAATTTCCTGTGCTACAGTCGTTACGAATTAATTGATGTGAGTTTGAAACTTTGAATAGCTTCTCATTAAAATATCGTAAATATATGTGATAGCAAAGATAAAAGGAGAAAAAAAAATGCGAAATCTCAGCGGCCTACCATTTTTAAAATAGGTCCATTGAAACTGGCCATTCCCCTAAAAACAGTTTCATTGACAAAAGTTACAAAAAGCCTAAAAAAGAGCAAATTGTCGGTAAACAATAGCTCACAGGGACAAAGGGTCTATTGTGGAGTGTGGTTAGCATCGCTGGCCACTTTTGTCCGTCCCTCTGGCGGTAAAAGTTGTCCGTCTGAGTTGCGGGTTCCAATGCAAAAAGGGAATGCGAAATACTACGCGTAGTGCGTCGATTGTGGTGAGTTCTGGTTTTTTGAAAGGCGGAATAGAAGCTTTGATATCAGATAAAACGTTGTAGAATACGTCAGCGATACGCGGACAATTTAGGGTGAACCACCATCAGGTGGGATTGCTGTCAAGCATTGGTTTAAAAAAAAAACTTTCTCTCAAGTGTATCTTGTGTGATCTGTAGTGATCTGAAGTGTATCTGAAGTGACATCAAAATGAATCTGACATTTTCTGTGAACAAAACAGCCCTTCTAAACACTAGAGTCGGTTAAGCACTGCGTTTAGCAACTGCTTCAAGTCAATATGACTGCCATTGCTACTCAAAAATCTAATACCAGAGTAAGAAATAAACTATGTAGACATGCACATTATTTGTTAATTTTAAAGGTTTTAGGTACCTGTTCCGGCCTCAAGCCAGGTGGCACCCACGTGTACTCCTCCAACGCGCACCCCGAGTCATCGTCACTCTGCGAGTGTCGGTGAGGGTCCCCCGGCTTCATCAGCCGCTCCGCATGCTCCAGCAACCCTCGGAACTTGCCCTGAGGCACCGGGTGAGGAGACAGAGACATCGCCGATTGCGGCGACTGCGGCGACTGGTAACTCTGCCCAGGCTGGTTAAGTTGTGACACACTATGACTGTGCAGTAGCCCAAACTCTGGGTAACTTTGATTCTGAATTGGTTGGCTTCTTCTAAAGTTTGGGTAGGAGTAAGGGTGTGGTGAGTTTGATTGGCTGGGCGCTGATGAGCCGCTATGTGATGGCTGCGGGGATGGTAGCGATGGTAGCAGTCGTGGTGACGTGGGGGGTGACGCCGGCGCTGGGGGTGGTGGTGACGACGCTTGTTCGTGTAGCGGTGGTGGTGACGACCCAGTTGGTGATACCACGCAGTTTCGACACACGGGTCTGGAAAGAAAAAATAACATAAGTATTTGAACTAGTAAAGTTATTACCAGACAGTGTCAAGATTAATGTATGGACATCCCGCAATAAATTTTATAGTTCAGAATACTGAAATACAACAGTTTAAACAAAACTTTAGGATTTGCGATGTAGTGTTTGCGGCATTAGACAGCTTCCTACGAGTTTTTGTAAGTGTGCTATGAAATTAAAACGTTACGTTTTCATTTTGCTACAACATAAACATGGTGTAACGTTACCACTAGTATGCAATTTCTTTAAATTTTCCAAGAGTTAAGATTGGCATAACTTTGCTTAACATTTATTAATTAACAGGTTTATTGTATGACCGCCAACACATATCGGACCGCAAATACAATTCCATTAATGTAACAAAGTATCGTGACCACAGCATCATTGTAGAAACTCCAGATTGATCTATTACATAAGCTAAACATTAATCTCGCAGATAAATATCTTGTTTTATGACATTAATTAATTGTTATTTACTAATAACATTAGTCACTCAATCAGTGTCTTGTTAACCTACGTGAATAATCCTTCAATAAACTAATAATTGTCTTATTTACACCTGGTAGATTGTTAACAGTGTTTCTTTGAAAATTTCACGTGTACACCAAAATTAATAACACTATTAGTATTACTAACACAATTACCTCTCTAAAGATTACACTTGATCCACTAATGTTTTAAATTATGATTGAAGGTAGTATTCTGTAGTTTCTACCGGAAAAAGCGTGAGTTTTATAAATGTATTTGTATGTAGGTTTTATATTTAGTTGAAGTTTAATAGTTCAGCAGTGCTGCAAGCGCCATGTTTAACAAGCAGACGCCTGAACTACCCTAGAAAGAAAAAGAAAAGGTATCCCTTGAAGTATGTAAGAACCGTAGCGTATGGCACTCTGGAGACACTTCTGCCTACCACCGTGGGAAAAAGGTGTGATTTTATGGTATGTTTGTATGTATCTAATTGTTCTCTTTTTCGATTTTGGTGCCTGATACTTTGTATAGTAATTAAAGAGGACTTTAACTTAAATGTAATATTTAGTATTTTCAAAGTTATGTTAGCTCATAAAGCTAGTGCGTTTAGTTCCCGTTGTGGGTTAGTGAAGCTTGTTTAGTTTTATATGGCGGGTTTATATCGGCAATAGCACGACATTGTGCCTACATAAAAATACCTTGATGGAAAGTTACAGCGGGCGCAACAGTTGTGACCGAACAGGGTTGGCAGCTTGATAACTTAGAAGAGCCTTAGAATAACAACACACCGCATTTAATTTTAGTACAAAACACGGGTGAAATACTGTGTCCACTTTATTATCTTTATGTGCGTCAGCCGAATGTGTTTACTCGCGAGCTGTGTTCGACGGAACGTGACTTTTAGTACCTACTGACAGGGCTCGCCGAGAAAAGAAGCCGATCTTGGTTCAGTTTTAGTTGCCTCACTTTTTGCAGTCCTACTAAGTCTCTATGCGTTATTGTTTTAAGAAGGTTCTTTTTATGAAAAGCTATAAGATTTTTAGAAGCCTAGGCTGTCACATAGAATCAAAGAAATGAAATTAAAGAATCAATTTAAAATGTTAGAAGTCGGGGTTAAAGAACATACGAAACAGGGGAAAGTAATTTTATATCCGAGCGTTATGCGAAAAAATTACACGTAGGTGCTACACCATATAAAAACGCCTTCGAGAATAACATATTCAAATTAAAAGTTCGTGAACATCTTCATAAGATGTTGGCAGGTTCATCACAGAGTTGATTGATTCTCAGACTAGTTTTTCTCTAACAACGTATTTTTATCTTTCTTGACTACCTATTATTTTGTTTTATGTATGTATGTATCTGTGTATTTATTTTTATGTGTTACTTTTTATTCTTTTTTGTCCTTAATTCTTTACCCTGTTGCACCTACCTTGTTCTGTTTCTGCACCACCTTAAGGTAGACTGGTAGAAAATGCCTAAGGCATTAAGTCCGCCTTTGTACAGTTTTTTTTACTTGTGCATAAAGTTTTAATAAATAAATAAATAAGATATAAATCTATTTTATATTTGGACGAAAATGTACAAATCCCAGAAAATCTATCCTCAAGAAGGAACTACTAACTGCCGTTTAGCTTGAGACTTTAAATATTATGTTTATGAATGAGAAAAATATTAGAAATGATATCTAGAGTTTTCATCTACAAAAAAGGTAAGAGATAAAAAGGTATGCACCAGTACTCATAGCACTAGCTCTGCTTAGTTTGGAACTAGATGACGTTGTGTGAAAGTTGTGAGATATTTATTTATTATTTTTGTGTATGTGGTAATAATAAGAAACATTTAGGTAAGGTTTTCGTTAACGTCGTGGCAAAGTGTGAAATAGAAGTGTGTCAGCCCTATTGGTTGTAGTAATTCGCTGCTAGATATTATGCGCGAGCGCAGGCGCAGCTGTAAATAAACTTTATTGGGTGGGCACTCGCTTAGCACGCACTTCAACTCAGTTACAGAGGGACGACCTGCTCCGTGGGCCATTTCTCTTGGAGGACAGTTACTTGACTTTTATTAGGTATGATGATTTTATATTTATTTGCTGTTTTGTGCGATAGACCGCACGCCAGTGGTGTTATAACCTGTGTAGTGTATAGCCAGGCCAGCTTGAGGTTAATGGTGTGCTGAGGCCAGCACATCAAGCTACCCCAAATTTATTTGATAGTTTATCAACTTTATTGTGAACAGAATAAGATTCATGTTTAATTGCAAAAAAAATACAGTTTGAGTTAGCTTGATGTGCTGGCGTCTGTACAACACTATTTTGTAGGAATGCACTAGTAGTATTTTATTTACTAACAAATATGACCAAATTATTGTCCGAACTGAATGAATAAATAATTTAATTTACAATTTTATGGCATTTAGTTATATTCTCATCTACTGGGAGCTCTTGTGTTCTATGTTAGTGCAAGCATACAGTTTTTTTGTTGGACTCTACACATTTTAAGCACAGTGGGCCAAAACACAGTACTATAAAATGGGGTGAATAAAGACTCAAGGGTGAATAGAAACAAAACTTTGAGGAGGATTTTAAGCTAGTTTAAAATTATTTGATACTAACAAGGTGTTCATATCTGGAAACTTTTTATCTAAATTATTGAAAATCATTACAGTCTTCGTATGTAACAAACAACTTATTAACTTACGTGAATATCATCTTTGTGGTAAATAGAAACATTGAAAAAAAAAAACTTAAACATTTAATCAGCTTAGGCATTAGGCTTAGGCATTTTACCGGTATCTAACGCTGGATATTAATAATCTATCTCGGTTGCTATCTTGATCCCGATCTTTGTCCGTAACCAATCAACGACCAAATTCGCCTATCCGAGTCTTAAAGATGTCCAATCAGAAGCAGCCGTCAAAAACAAAGGATCGGGATTTGGATTGAGATAGAATATTAATATCGGGCGTAAGTCATTATTCCACATACCAAATGAACACAAAATCATCATACTAGCTGTCATTTGTCATCTCAAGACCTGCCACTAAGCGAAGATGCCACTGTCATCCGTCAAACTCTTTGAGCCAACCCCGCGACTGCCGCGCCGGTCCTTCCGACCGCTATCGACGCATCTCACGACCTACGAGTACCGATCTTATCGAGAATCGAATACTATCGATACATCACTCGCCTGCCAGTAATTGCTCAGTAGATGCCGCTGATATTAATAAAAAGAGCGCGAACTCCGATCTATTCGAATGATTGCCTCGTATAATTTTATAGACGGAGAAATAGAAAATGGTGGTTTTTGTACAAGTTTGAGTAGGTGTCGTGAATGGGAATGTTGCTTTTGTTAAGCGGTTAGGTTTAATTCGTAAAATAAATTGGTAGGTAGCTGCCGGTAGCTCTGTGTTTTGTTGCTTCTTCTTTGAAGCTTGTTGGTTTGTTTTTGCAGTTATTTATTTCACGTGAATTAAACAGTTTAGTTGAGATAGTAAATGTTTGAGATGATTTTACGCAATAATAACAGCCGCACGATTTAAGCGCGTTGTGGGCACTGTGGACATCATTGAGGCCAGACAGAATAAATGATTGTGCTCATCATCACGCAAAAATTTGTCTTGGGTGGGAATCGAACCCACGACCTCCGGCATAGCTATCAGGGCCACTAAACACTAGATCAACAGACCAGTCAAAGTAGAACTTTATGTATGGATGATGTTCCAATCGAGTTAAATTATTACCTCCTACTACTACTTGAAATACTACTACCTACTCTAGTATTGTATGTAACATAGAAACAAACACATAGCGCAGTAGTTCAGTTTAAAATTATGTGTTTTGTATCTTTCAAAATCAATGCATTTCAGTAAGGTAGTTAGGTTAGGTAGTTAGGTTCGCTATAGGGTAGGTATGGTAAGTTAGGTTAGGTTATAGGTATAGGTATATGTTTCATTCTAATTTTATGTAATATAAAAGGTTTAAAGAGCACATTAGAGACTCACTAAATAAAAAGTAGTAGTAGTAAAATTGTTTTGGATTTATTTGTTGTCATCTTAATAAAAGTATGTATATCATTCTCGTGTAATAGTGTTAGTCATCAGACTCCTCCGAAACTGGTTGACCGACATTCATGTACAGAATGGTTAATTAAGTCAATTAAGTGCTAATATTGTGCTAATCTTGTGGCGCTAAAAACATTTCCTTTGTGTTAATTCAATGTATCGATCGTAGGGAATACTTAGTCCAACTCGCGATTTTAGAATTTCTGAGGCCTGGATCGGCGCCTGATACGATTCATTACCTACATACGTAAAGTAACTGGTCGCGACTGTTAAAGATATCTGACAGTCGTTACGGATAGTCCAAAAAGCTCGAGTTTTTAACAACTTTGCCGAAGCATGTCGTGATAGCCAGTAACTAAGTTGTGACCGTACAGCTGTATTTGGTTGGACAAGAAGCCGACAACCGCATCAAAGTTGAGAGGCCGATAACTATGAATAGAAATGCATTATAATAAAAAATAACGCTTTTAATATGTTAGTACACCCTTATTAGGTAAGCGTACATTACACCATGTTCTAGTATTTCCCTTCCGCAGGAAACACAAACAACTCCATATTAATTATATTTTCACATTCGCACCCATCAGTTAACACGTGGAAGGTCAAACGTCACCGGTCCATTTAACGCACCTCTTTTACCCTCAACCTCCATGCGATAGTCACCTTTAAATTTTTCCACTTAACGTTCATTATCACTTAAGTCGATGCCAATAGGATTTATGTGCTGTCGTGTGTGAAATAAAACAAATTGGGCGGACATACAGTGTCGGGTATTTACGACCCCCGCGCGCGGTGGACGGTTGGAACTTTCGACACGTATTTATTAGACAGGTTCTTATGTTTTGTTTGCTTCATATTATATGTAAATGAGGGAGATAGCAGCAGGTTGTTTGATTAATTTCCTGTGAATTGTGAGTGTGGTTATGATACTTTGTTGCCTCTTTGTTTTGTTATTGTTTATTATTATAGTTTTAAGGTTGTTCAGAGTACATTGATTTCAATCCTGTGACAGTAAGTAGGCCTCATCTTACTGGCTAAGATAACGAGTTTCTGTTCTAGATAGCGGGACTACTAGTACAGATTGCCTACTGGACGTATGTCAACTTTGAAGGTAATTACTTCCTACACACACGCGAGACAAATCTTCACATATTTTTTCTGTGCGTGTATGTCGCTGAACTCCTCTTGAACGGCTAGACCGATCGCAATAGTTTTTTTGTACCTACGTGTCTAAATGGTTGGTACAGATTTACAATTGGACCCGTTAAGTCACATTGGTAAGCCTACGTTTGAGCAGGACAACTTTTGTTAGAACTGCTAGTAAGCAAATAAACTTATCATGGCCTTCGTGAATAATCAATTTAACTCTCTTCTAGCAACACGAGGTTAAATGTCCTTCTGTATTCATGGTTGTTTGTTAACGTAAACGCGGCGTGATGCGTTACGTTTGCGTTTAACGCATTATTTCACGAAATTAAATTAAATTACGAATTTTGTTGATAGTTAATCAGTGAAACACTGTGGCGACTTGACTACTTATGAGATTTAGAATGAAATCCAGTGTAGAAGTCTACAGGGTGAGCAGAGATCTAAGTGTGTGTTGTTGCGTTAAAGTGTTGTTGCGGGTATAAAAAAAGATATGAAAAATAATGTTTATTTAGTAAACTTGTTTATTAATAGACCATTAAATATTTTTTAGAACGTCTCTGAAATTACTCAGGAATGTTACCTATATTTTGCAAAAAACAGCATTTAAGGAAACATTATCATAATGATTTCTCAATCAAATTCTGGCAATTAGCCATTTACACGATCAGTAACAGAAGTCAACCTTTAGTTTGTCTAGAACATTCTTCGGCACAGTCTCCAAAAGCTGACTCTAGATCCGGGTCCACCAATCACACTAATGTAAAACACCTAACGGACAAATGTCCCAATTCTTCTGACAAAACCACAGGTGACTGAAGTAATGTCATCCAAGTTTAGCAGTTACTTACTAACAAACGAATGAACATTCCCACGTAGGTCGCGAGTGACGTGCATACGAAACAAACGTACAATTTTATGTTAATGTATGTATGTTATTACAGACAGGACACCTCACGAGCTGGTTAACATACAAACTTTGAATTTATTTTCGGTTTGATTTGTGTTTTAGTTTTGAGTAGTAAAGTAAGTGAGTTTGAAACAAAAAAAAAATAGCGGTGTAATAGATTTTATTTGCAGGTATTTTTTGGAAGTGGCGCTGTGGTTAAGATCTTGCCTCTCGTGCACAAAGTTGATAAGATAAGATTAAGATATTTATTTGCTAAAACATGTGTACACATACAAGAGTAAGTATCAATTAACGTGTATGCAGGATAACAAAAAAAAAACAGCCCAGACATGTTTGCCACATTCTATGGCGTGCAAATATTATTACTTATTAAATTAACATGCATTCCATGCTAATTAAATTAGACTTAAATGACTTATACGAATGTCTTATTAATAATTTGAATTTAAATACATTACTATAATAATAGCAAAAGTTACAATACTTTATAATATGATAATAGTTATGTCAAAGTTACATTATTTAATTAGTTGCATGTATCTGACATCCAGTAATTGTTTTCCTTGTGTTGAATTCAAATCTGGGCAAGCACCAATGTGACTGTTTCAAATCTCATGTACTTTCTATAAAATAAATAAATAAATATTCCACAACTTTTTCACACAACGCCATTTAGTCCCAAGTTAAGCTTGAGAGCTTGTGTTATGGGTACTAAATAGCTGATAAACATACTTATATATTTCTAAATACATACATATTATAGATAAATTACACCCAGACACAGAACAAATGATCGATCGATCTATGTTTATATTGCACACCACTGACGTCGGTAAAAGGAAAATATCGTAAGGAAACCTAGACCTATACTCCATCCGATTAGGTAGTTAACAAAAGGTAATCAATTTTGACATGTATTTTTAGTTAATAACACAATTTAAAAATAAAATGCAGCTGAAAACAAATTTAGATACCTACAACAAAAACGATTACATGATCAATTAAACAATTTGTCAATTAAAAAATACAACTACTGTTTAACAGTAGTTGTATTTAATTAATAAGCGTTTATTTAAAAAAACTTGTCAAGATTATTTACCTTTAGTTAATTACCTACTCGGATGGAGTATAAGTAGGTATATTTGTAATATTAAGTCTGAAGGTCCTGTCATGAGTAAGCATGGTGAGGCAATGCTTATGCCTGCTCATTATGAGAAGAACTGTGTGCTATGCGTCAGCTGATTCTAAGTATTAAATTGGTTTTTCCTTTCTTCTTCTTATCGTGTGATTATTGACCTGGTGTCAAAGTTTTAATGCCGCCCATGGGCCTCTGACTTGGCATCACATGCCCTCAAGAAATATCTCTCAGGGGTGCCGGTTTTCTTTCGATATTTTGATGGTATTTCCTTTGAATTTATAAAAACCACGAAGGTGAAATAATGACTCAGCAAAATATCCGTCCGTTCATTTGTAGGTTCCTACTTTAAATGGTTTAGAGAAAATGTTCAGGAGGAATATAGTAGAGTAAGCTGCGTCAGTCGTACAGTTTCAAGTTGTAGTGTTAGTGCCACATTTACTTGCACTGAGTCAGAACTTTCGCGGTCACACGGCTAATTAAATAGGCCTATAACTTCTAAGTCATTTGTAGAATCTACATTGGCTATATAAACTATTTATTTAGTGCTGTTACTACTAACTGTATACTAGCTGTTTAGTATCTGTTAAACACCAAATCAAATACAGTAAAGGTGCAATTGGGTATAATAATTAGATCACAAAAGTCTTATAAATAAGTAGGAAACAATATTAAGAAAATAAGAAAAGAAACACACAAGCCGCCCCGTCGCTAGCCGAACAACAACGCACCCTTAGCAACGGGGTTGCCAGAACTGTCGCCAACAGTATCCATAACACGAGAGAGTTAAGGAATATTTTTTATTAACATAACGGCCCAACATAACGTCACGCCTGTAATCCCCAAAGGGCTAGGCAGAGGTGTACCTGGTAGTACACCCACATTTCGACAGTTATGTTTAAGTCCCATGTAATTGGGGGCGAGCCCATTGCCATCAATCGGGCACAAATCCAGACTCCGGGCAGCTACTGAGAAATTCCAGATAGAAAAACTCAATAACACTTTGCCTAACCCGGGGATCGAACCCGGGACCTCATGCTCAGCAGTAGCGCGTGCGACCACTGGACCAACGAGGCAGTCGAGGATTTTTTATTAGTTATTACTTTATAGATACATCTAATATATGTTAACTCTCTCTTACTCGTACTCTATTTACAATAGCATTAAACAGAAGTTAAAAATGTTATTTTTGATGCACACTTTATAACGAAAGTGTAATAAACATGTTACAATACAATTACGACAGACGCCGAATTTATTTTAATGTATTTTTACTGAAGCTGTCACATTTAGTTGTAACCATTTCAACAATTTATTTAATGAAATAATGTGGATTGAATTTAGTTGTGTCATCTCATTTTAGTTGAAAATTACAGTGTCAATGAAAAAAACAAAAGAAGCAGAGATGAACACGTTCTTCGTTTCACTTTTATTCTTCTAAATTTAACATAAAAAAATTGAATACATTTTTATCTTTAAAATAAAATTTTCTACATTCCTGCTTCTACGAGCCTTTTTTTTTCTAATGCATTGAATAAATGAAATATAGTAGTAAGAAATATTTCTCGACGGCATGTGAAGCCAGATGAAAGGCTCATCCATGGGTGGCATAAAAAGTCTGGCTCCAACTTAGTCACTAATCACACGATAAGAAGAAGAAAAAGACTAGATTATTATCAGCCTGTGCCGTATTAGTCTACTCTACAGTACAAAATATTTATTTATATGCTGATTGACCGAAGCTTAAGCTACGCTTACCGAGGTCGGTTTGGGAATAGGAACCATATTGAAATCCTCCACCGTGCTTTGGCAAGCACGTTAATCTTTAGGTCTCTTCTGTTATTTGTCGATCTTTGGTCGTTACGAGTAAGTCTCTGAGAAACAGTTTAACCAAAGAGATTTAAAATACTATAGAGCGGGCATGTCAAGGAAATGTCATAGAAAAACTTTGATCCCATGTCTCAGTAACGCTTTCTAGAATAATATATGAACATTGGAGCGGCAGCGGAGCGTACTACAAAAAACTCATAGACTTGTATCCAGCAGGACACACTTTTTTGGACGAAAATTTTGTTAGTGATGTCCGGTCTATAGGTATTAAATGTCTTTGAGTTTGGTTTAACCAAGAGGTCACTAAGTCGTGGAGGTCAGATATGCAGTCTTACCATGTAAGAACTGATAGCGCTAGGCAGATGATGAATCATTAATTTGCACAAACAAGTTGTCAGCAAGAAATATTAAAAGTCCAAGACGTAAAAACTGTCCACGTTTGCTTTAGACATTCATTAAAAGAATGTAATTCAAAACATTATTCTCATCATAAACCGAAGTCGTAAAACATCACAGCTTTTATTAAACCATGTCTCCCATTCCTGAATTCCAGTATCACTTTCCACATAATAACACATAATTACAATAACGGGGCAGTTATAGCTGCGTGTGACGTTTATAACCGTTATTTTGTTAATAACGTTACAGATCGGTCGGTATTTTGATAAATAACTTCGCTTAATTTGGAATGCTCATTGGTTGTGTAAGACAAGATGTATGGGGCGGAATTCGAGTTGTCTACAAAGTTAATTGTGGGTAAAATATTGATTATACTTCGCTTCCGTATTAATATTTTTTTTTTATTTACTGGTAGATTTCGGCGCCACCATGCGCGGTTATTATAAACTTTGGTATTTAGGTAACTCAGTTCCCGTGATAGTCTTTTAGCCAATATTCTGCAAAGTTGAGACACGAGTTGAAGTTGAGTTGATTATACGACTACTAGACTTTAAGTAGGTACTAAAGACTCGTTGTTCTAGATCAGGTCAGACGAAATGGCATTAGGTTATTCCATTTGAACTTTCTTAGTAACATCCCGTTGTTTCGGTAAGTGACCAGTTGACAGCGATACGATGGCCCCCTATTACAGGGGCAAAGGCACACAGTTTGGGGAACATTAGGATAATACATAATATTAAGTCTTAAAACTTTAGATAAGTTAGCCAAATACGATGCTTAGATGCTGATGTTTCTTTTTTTTTAAGAAAAAAAAGTCATTTATTTTGTTTGAAGAAAATCTCTTTTTCCACACACGATCAGAGCAAGTCAATAGATAGACGCATAACGTATAAAGAACATACGTACACACGGCTAAACATCAAGCTATACAATTCCAGTATAAGCTGATCTCGCGTTGCATAGGATTTCCGTACAATACGAGGTCAGCGAGTGTGTACTATCGGTAATAGATCATGTCTTTACAATTTAAATAAGTTTTAAGTGTAATTCCTCGTGTTTCCCACCTCCCAGTCTTCGTTTCTCTCGACCCGTTACACAAGAGTTCAATCTTCACGGATGTAATCCGTAACATTTCTCATCAGGCTTCGGTCATCATCGGCAATCATCGGTAATGTTCGGCTTCCGATTAATTAATGAATGAAAGCCATTGACCCTGGTGCATCAGACCGGAAATATTCAGAGTCTGTGGTCAAACTTGATGGTCACCGATTTGGTAGATTAAACGTGATCAAACCTACCATTTCTGCAGAAAACAATGTTTTTTTGTGCAGTTTTTAATATGTGGTATGACAATGTTTTCGATCGTTCATAATTTCGTGGAATGTCCATGTAATTGGCTGTTAATTGTTGTGTATGAAGAATTTTAACACGCGACGCGAATTATTCTGTCATGCTTTATTATTTTCTTTTATTTTGAGCGTAAAATTTGTATTTAATTTCTCATATTGAGTTTTGACTTCGTGCTAGCTGCAACACGTTTTGGGATGGGTGAATAATTTCAATATATAATTGGAAGTTTGTTACTGAAAATTGGTAGCTAAAGTATCTTTATGTTGCGTGAGCTTTTGTGGCTCGTTTTGGTATAAACGCTTACTAAGCCACGGTAAGAAACAATGGCTGAAGTCATTCCAGGAATGGGTGGCGTTGGTCCCGGTTGTCATTTTATTTGGTAAATTCTAGACAGTTACCTACTTCTGTTTTTATGCGTTCCATAAGTCCATACGGGAACAAACCAAGAGGTATCGTTTTATCCAGTAATAGTATTGGGTAGTATAAGTCACATAGGCATTTGCTTCATGTAAATGGTACTCAGCTGAATCCAATTATGTTGAAAGGTGAACCTACTTAGTCGGGAAAAGGCAGATTGAAATATAGTTTGCTTTAAATTACCCTTTCACATCGCTCTATTTATGTATCGTAATAGTTTCAATTAGATTTAATTATTTAAGATTACTCTAGCGACTAAACGCTACTATATTCCTTTAATTAAATGTCAATTTCGATAGTATCAGATTGAGATTTATTGCGTACAGCTTATGATCAATATTATAGATTTCTTAATCGTTCGTTCGCGGCTGAGTTATCGAAGCTAATAAAACACTGTCATGGTTTTGATGGAGAGGCCTGTTCATGATCAGATTTAACTTGCAGAGTTATTAGGAATACATAGTGTAATTTAAATGATGTACAGACGCCAGCACGTCAAGTTACCCCAATGTGTCAAATTTCTTTGATCGTTTTTCAACTTTATGGCAAACAGAATAAGGTTTATATTCAATTGGGAAAATTTGACACATTGGGGAACTTGACGTGCTGGCGTCTGTACCTAAGGCTAAGTTCCATGCGCGACCAGGGTGTGGAAACTTGGTTTGATAAATCATCACTGTAGGGTGTCGGAATTCTTGCAATACTAGGTGGGTACTATAAGAATTAATTATAGAATTAATTAAGCAATAAATTATGGACATGGTGCAAGTATCGTGTTTGTATCAGTAAATAGAATTGAAGCATCTATCTGTAATGTCAAACAGCTTTTTACGTAAGGTTTTTTTTATTATAATTATTTTTAATTAATTTTGTGCCTTTACAGGGCCCATAACTGTACCTAAGCCATAAGCCAGTTATATCATTTTTAATAGCATTATTTTTTGCAAATAAATGAATTTGAATATCGTTTTAATTTTTTATCTGGCTGTCTTTCACTTTGTTTATTTGGGCTATCTCCGAAACGTCTGGACTGATTTTGACGAAACCTTCTTTAGCAGATAGTTGATGTTCCAAGGTCTAACTTATTTTTGATAAATTAGTATTTAATAGTCCACACAAAAAAAACACGTGGCTAGTTAGGTATTGGTTAAATTTCTAAAACCAGTGTACTTTCTTCTGCTGGTTTGATAGTTATCTTTCTAGTTTCATTCGTCCAACACAATCAGCGGTCTTGTTGCGTGAATTTATACAAGAACACCTTTTGATATAAAAAACTGCACCGGATATTGGTACGACCCATGTAAAAACACGCCTTAAGCCAACACGTAAACTATAAAATAAATTAATTAAAGAATGTGTTCCATGAAATTAATGGCACATACACAACGTGCGACACTGACTGATGTCTCGTGTGTAGCGGGGCTCCGAGTACAGATCTCACCAGAAGGGGCAAATCAAATGTGCGTGAAAAAAAAACTACTTAAGTACTCATACAGGATATTTTTTTTTCAATGGCACATCAACTTTTACTATGGTACTAATTCAAAACACGAACTTAATAAATAAAAAATAAATTAATACATATACCACAACTTTCACACAATCCCATGCTAAGCAGAGCTTGTGTTATGGGTACTAAACAGCTGATAAACATACTTATATGTTTCTAAATACATACTTATCATAGATAAATTACACTTAGACACAGAACAAATAATGATCATGCTCATGACACAAACATTTGTCCTGGGTGGGAATCGAACCCACGACCTCTGGCGTAGCAGTCAGGGGCATTAACTACTAGACCAACAGGCCAGTCAATACCTATTAATGCCTACTGTTTTTACAAAAGTTTAATCCTTCTCGAGCAAAATGTATGAAACAGCTGTTTTTGTTTTCGTGACTTCCGAATCGCTTTTTTAGTGTTTGTTTTTAAATATATTTGTATACTGCATATTTCATTAACGTACTTCAATACTTCAACGGCCCTATTCTTGATAAAACTTGTTGTTTTTTGAACATCTTAACAGCAGTGGTTTGTTGTTCGTTCAATACTCAATACTCAATACTTTTTTTTTTTTTTTTTTTCGTTTGTACATTTATCAAGACTTTTTGGGAATACTTATATTCTGTAGGTCTAGTGGATAGCGGGAAAACTAAAGCTTCTTATTCAATGCAATTAAAAATATGTCAGTTGGCAATATTAATACTTTGTGTGTTAAAGAAAATATTTTTTTCCTCAATGGCAAATTTTCCCAAGTCCGTCACATCAAGGGATAAAAAAAAATCGCCAGGTATGTTAGTTTGGTCGTTAGACACAGTGTGCCTTCTGGATTGTTCTGTATTCTGTGATGTAGTGTAAACTGTGAAGTTAATAGCAGGAACCGGTCGCACTCACTATTGAAACGAATTAAATAATTATGAACTGTTATTAAACTGTTATTTCCTGTTCGCGGACTGGGGTCCGAGATGTAGCGGTGAGCTCATAGGATAACTGAGATTTGGTTACTTTTAGACTACAACATAATACTGTTGCACTGTCACTGTTGTTGTTGCACTGTTGTTACTAACCATATGAGTCTTGTTACTTGATGTGAATAAAATTATTTTTATTATTATAATAATCTGGGTGTTAAAAGCTCCAAGCCATTCCAGGCGCAAACATGCAATATGTTGGTTATTCCATCACGTATTAATTTGGAATCTGTGAGGATGAGGATGGATGGATGGATGGATAAATAAAATAAAATAAATATTCCACAACTTTTTCACACAACGCCATTTAGTCCCAAGTTAAGCTTGAGAGCTTGCGTTATGGGTACTAAACAGCTGATAAACATACTTATTTTTTTCCTAAATACATACATATATTATAGATAAATTACACCCAGACACAGAACAAATGATCGTGCTCATCAATGGATGGATGTTTGTTACTCTTTCAGGTAAAAACTACTGAATGGATTTTATTAAAATTTGGTATGGAGTTAGCTGACACCCTGAATTAACATATAGGCTACTTTTTATCTCTGTATTCCCACGGGAACGGGACCTACGCGAGTGAAACCGCGGGACGTCTGCTAGTAATAAATAAATATTCCACAACTTCCACACAACACTATGTAGACCCATATTAAGCAGAGCTTGTGAAAGTAGCAACTGATAAGCATATATTTCTTAATACATACATACTTTTGATAAACTACACCCAGACACAGAACAAATTATTGTGCTCATCACACAGACAATTTGTCTTAGGTGGGAATCGAAGATCAACAGCCCAGTATATAGCTTGTTCTACATAGGCACGGATGGCGCCACATTATCTTCAGATTCTTATGTAATCAAACCGTTGTTTAAAGCATCACGGTCCTATTGTTCACACTTTATGAAACAAAGGTGTTATATTAGAGCAAAAACATTCAAATGTGAATTACTTTCACACGCGTGGTCCGTCAAGTGAAAGTTTTATTATAAATACATGTTAACTATTTACAAGACAAAGGGTATAACGGTAAATAGTTCTTTATTCATTCTAAAGATTCGCTTACACATAAAAAAGAAGCTCAAAACACAAGTTAATGTTGGAAACTACTAATTCTGAAGCCATCTATTATTCATCATCTGCCTAGCCTTTTCCCAACTATGTTGGGGTCGGCTTCCAGTTTAACCGGATGCAGCTGAATACCAGTGTTTTACATGGAGCGACTGCCTGTCTGACCTCCACAACCCAGTAACTGGGTAACATGATACCCCTTGGTTAAACTGGTTGTCAGACTTTCGGGCTTCTGACTACCAGTAACGACTGTCAAAGATCTACAAATGACAGCCGGGACCAACGGCTTAACGTGCTTTCCGAGGCACGGAGGAGTCTTGGTATGTAATAAATGGTCACCCATCCACGGACCGACCTCGTCAAGCGTAGCTTAACCTTCGATCGACCCATGCGGCTGTTATAATTTAGCCACAAGCTCCTCCAGAAGCCATCTATTATTATTAGTATATTATTATTTTTATTCCTTGTTATTTCTGGGATCCCTTGGGATCCGGACCTTTGGAAGGCGTACGAGGAGCCGAAGCCAACTCGCACAGGCCCTTTGTCGTTTTTAAAGAATTGAGGCACCAACCGTAGATTTTCCCTGTATGCACTAGACAAGTGCACCCAAGGAAAACCTACGACTGGAGTAAGACTATTGCAAAATATGGTAACAAAAGGACTAGACTATAGGTTATATTATTATTATCTTTCGGTGTGGTTTTGATCTTCTCATATTTTTAGATGTCAATTAGAACACATCATTGCGATTTCGTCTGCGCAGGATTAGCATGCCGGAATAGCTCGCAGATGGCAGATTTTTTTCTTACTTACTTTATATCTTGGACAATTAATTCGATATCTTTTTATATGTGTTAATCTGATGTATAAGCTATAATGTATAATCGTAAATTTTCATTAAAATCCATTTAGTAGTTTTTGCGTGGAAGAGTAGCAAACATCCATTCAAACTTTTGCATTTATAAAATTAGCAGGATTCATCTGTTAGCTCTTCTAATAAAGACACGATCAGCACTATGATCTTCAATGTCAATTTTGTTTTTGAATAAACTGACTTGTAATGTAGGCTACACATTACTAGTAGTCTTGATAACCCTTCCAACTAAGCTAAATATGTTTGTGTCTGCAGTGGGCAATAGTGCAATGACTAAGGATATAACTCACGACCTCTCGATCGTCAGCGCTTAGTCGTCGGGCTATTGCTGCTTCAAACATTATAATCAATGTGGATCTAGATGTATTATAAACACAAAATAACGCCTTTTTATCGAATCCCACGGGGGTAAGCAGAAACTACCGAAAGGTACCTACATACTTATATATTAAAGATGACTGGCATGTTAGTCTAGTAGTAAGTGACCCTGACTGCTATGCTGGAGGTCGTGAGTTTGATTCCCACCCAGAACAAATGTTTGTGTGATGAGCTCATAATTTGTTCTGTATCTGGGTGTAGTTTATCTATTACATGTATGTGTTTAGAAATATATATGTATGTTTATCAGCTATTTAGTACCCATAACACAAGCTCTCAAGCTTAACTTGGGACTAAATGGTGTTGTGTGGAAAAGTTGTGAAATATTTATTTATATATTTATTAAAGATAAAGATACCAGGCCGGTATTCGCAACTCCACGTCAAAGCGCGTATTTTGCGTGTCGGCCATAATCTACCACGAGGGCACAATGCCAATTGGTAGATGTCACATGTCCTCGAATTTTTGTTTCCCGGACATGCCGGTTTCCTTACGATGTCCTAAACTGTTACTTATATCTTTTGCTTCGTTTACGTGTATACTAGCGTGGAGGTGAGCTACTACCCATGATTGATAACATCTCAAAGGAAGTCGGAACCTGCGCATGCGTCGCAGTGAGCGCGTTGATGTCTTTTGTTCTACTGTCTGTCTTCTCGTGTTCCCCGCTGTCCGCCACACTCTTGGAGCCCGTTGTAGGCATACACATGACAGTAAGTCAGTCAAGCTGTGCGAGCCACGCGCGCTATGCGGCTGAGACGCTACAATTAACCCCTCAGCACGACGCGCTCACTACGTGCATTCGTTACATAGCTCTGTAATTAGTTCCTACTTATATCTCAGTAATTTTGCTGGATTATAGGAACAGTAATCATGTGACCTAAACTGTAAAATCTTGAACGGTAGGAAGTGTGTAAGGCTGGTTGACGTACTCGTATAAGCTATCATTAAAATATTGCTGGCTCCTGAAACACAGGTACTCTAACCTAGCTCTGGAGCCAGGGTCCCACATTTTTATGTAACTCGTCGTAATGGCAATAAAGAATTATTATTATTATTATTATTATTGTTTACTAGAAAATAATTACAACTACTAGCAATCCCCTAGTGGTCAAAATTCCTATAAATATGTAAACACCGTATAACATGTTGAATTTCCGTATTATGTTAATGTCAACACCTAAACTGCCGTCTCATATTTGTTTATTTCCAAAAGATGACGTTATAAACTTATTGTTAGCAGAATCGCTAAACGTCTAAAATGCACATAAACTAAAGTATTTTTTTTTTATTTACTTTACTTTATTTATCTCTAACATACTTAAATGTCTTATAGTTTTATTTCATTAACTTTAATTTTGATTTTCGTTATTTATACACCAATTTTATAGAACAGAGCTATATTAATTAAATATACATAGATATTTCTCTCTTTCCCGTATGTTTGTTAAAGAATAGCAAATTTTTCGGTAAAACATATTTAATACCCAATGAAAAGTAACTTTTGTTTTGGAATTCGGCAGTTTCCGTTGTTTTCTCAATCATTTAATTACACCAATAACTACCCTGAATAAATTGAATAAAGTGATTAACTTTATAGCATTGAATAAAGTAAAGCACATTTATTTAAGAAACACTCAGGTCCAACAAATAACACACGTCTTTTCATATGTAATTAAAACTAAATTACACTAATAAAGCTTCTAAAATATTACTTGCATAAGATAAGAAATAAACTATTTATAGTGCCGGCGCAGTAAATTGGACGTTTATTGGTTTGAGTGTTGCACCGAAATGAGGAGCGCTAACGAAGCCAATTCTATACGAGCGTATTCATTACAACCAAAAATAACTGACCTCTATTAACGACCAACTTGCTTCTTTAAAGAGGTCTTGCGAGATGGGAGTTCAAACGTCGATTTTGAATTTATGTTGAACTCCCGTCAGCGTGTATTTATACTGGAATGCGGTGCTGATTGTAATGGTGTATTTCATTACGTTACAAGTATAAGTTGAATCGGTATTATTGACGTTAAGTTGTGTTATAGTCACGATCTATAAGTAAATGCTTGTGATATTAAAAAGATTTTTTTTATTTATGAGCGAACAAATCAATTGCCATTATTCTGTATAGAAGTAGTCTAATTAAATCTGTTGATATTACGAATGGTAAATTTAATGATATAATAGTATCTAATATGAGCAAGAGCTTGTTATAAAAAAAACTGATAATGATAAGTAAAATAACTTAAAAGAAAAAAGACAAATCGTTGCCTCTTTATGCTACGCGGATTACTACGCCGTAGCACTTACTGCGCTACGAGCGTAGCATTCGGGATGTTTCGGGAAACTTTCTTTGAGTGTTGAATTCTATTAACTTGTTCTAATGAAGCAAAGCTTTGGGTGTATCTATCTATCCAACCAAACATAACACACACACACACACACACACACACACACACACAAACTCGCTTTTTTTGAGTCTGCGTGAATTTGCACTGTTGTATAGAGAATTGATATCGGAAAGTAGCGAAAGTAATACCGGGCCGATTTAGCTGATTTTTGTTTTCAAATGTTTGTGAAGAGGGGAAGGTTTAAAAGTTGAGTAAATATGTAAAATACGAATATAGTACAATATTTTCGCTTTCCCTTAGAAACTATACCTGACAAACATTTGATGTTCGTCCCGTCGTCGGTACGGTATACTCCTCTCTAATTAAAGAACGTATGAGTTTTGAATCGGCAACATATTTATATGTAAAATATTGGGATTATAAATGACAACAAAGACGAATTTCAATAATTCTTTGCAAAAAGATGATTATTGTACTGTTTGGACTTTTAAGTAGACCGGGAAAACTAAATAAATTGTATGTTACATAGAGGCAAGCAGTACAATAAGTTCAGTTTAAAATGATGAATTTAGTATTATTTTTAAATCGATGCATTTCAGTAAGGTAGTTAGGTTAGGTAGTTAGGTTAGCTATAGGATGGGTATGGTAAGTTAGGTTCGGTTATAGTTATATACATGTTGTCATTTTAATTATACCGAACACAAAATGTTTAAATAAAGTCAAAGTCAAAGTCAAATCATTTATTTCAATTAGGCCTGAAAACAGGCACTTTTGAACGTTATACTTACAAATAAATTAAACTAATATGATTCTAGTTGCACATTCCAAAAGGTAGTTTTGTATGAAGAATGTGCAAGAAAGTCCATACTTACTCTTTTAAAATAGATTTTACAATATTTGTATACATAATCAGATTATATGTGAGGACGATGTACCATGAGAAAAAAAAACAGTGATAAGATCATATTAGAGAGTCGCAAAATAAAAAGTAGTAGTAGTTATTATTGGTTTGGATCTGTTTATGTCATCTTATTAAACGTATGTATGCATATCTAATATATGACATTGTCGTGTCACAGTGTTTGTAACAAAATTCCTCCGAAACGGCTTGACCGATTCTTGTGAAATTTTGTGTGTATATTCAGTAGGTCTCAGAATAGGATGTAAACTAATATAAACTAAATTAGACTAATAAATTGATTCTAAGGCGGAACGAAGTTTGCTGGGGCAGCTATAGTAACCAAAAACATCTTCATTAATAAAACGAACATAAAATAAAATTAATTATGTCCAAATAACATTAAAAATAACTCCTTCGTTTCATTCACCGTACAAAAAACAAGAAAAAATATATTCTATATACCTAATAGTCAAGACTAGAAAATTGCAAGCATTTTAGAAGAGAAAATCTTTAAAAAAAATATGCTGTACATGACAGTCGCACATGATCAGTGCATGTTTAATGTGGTCTACGTGTACAGTCGCAGAAAACAGCAGTACAGTTAAAAGGAAATGGAAGATTAGTAATGATTAAGGTTTGTTTTGTGATAACCGTCGGCAGCGCCGTCTATGGCGTCAACGACGACGTTTAACGCCAGTTTACTCAGAATAAATGAATAAAAACCGCCAAGACGAGCCAAGCGAAGCGCAACCAAGCTTCTGAATCTACACGCCCTAACCTACCGACCCTAACTTCACAAATTCTACATATCAGTATAAATGTATAGCTTGGCTGTTTCGTTACTTACTTCAGAAACTAAATATTCGTATCACCTCCACGACGGTAGCGAAACGGCGAAGCCATACATTTTTACTGATATGTAGAATTTGTGAAGTTAGGGTCGGTAGGTTAGGCCTTGTAGATTCAGAAGCTTGGTTTTACATGAGATCTGATATCTTTTTCACAGGGCAAACCTTATGTGGTAGGCTTGGCAACATTTTACATGAAATGTTTTGGTGGGATTGTAGTTTCCCCATGAACTCACACCATTATTTGTATAAAACATGGTTTGACGATGTTTCAAGACGGAACTATATTATGGAATATTAAAAAAAAAACACGATTGTGTCAAAGCATATGACCATGATTAAATTAACATTAATTACATATTAAACTGCCGGTTGATCAGTAAAAGTAACCCGTGAAAACTTGTCTGAAATTATATATCCCATTATCTCATACATTGGATATTGGATATCATTTTTGTAACGATCAATTTCTATCGACTGTCTCAATTTCATATTCAAAGTGCCATTCATATTTTAAAAGGTTTTAAAGTTAAATGGTACATGAAACCGGGGGCTCGAGTCTGCTATTGCAATCGTATCTCAATGACCCGTCATTGATCGAATATTTGACAACTTTGACGGTTATTGTATGGGAAATGTGTCATAAGTTTGACGTTATACGTCAAAAATCGATCATTGACCGGTCATTGAGAAACGATTGCAATTAAATAGCAGACTCGACGACCTGGTAGCATGTGGCACGCATAGTGCATTATTGAATAAGAAGAGCACCACTACCTTCTTAACCACCGTTAGTGTGGGTTGGTTTTGATTAGTGGTCTCGACTAATTATTTTATTTTTTAGTTCCCACGACCCGTCTTCCTGTTTATACCCCACGAGCTTTTTGAAGGTTCCGTGCCTCATATGAAAAAAATCAGACCACCCTCGTACTTTGTTAAGGTTGAGTAGTTGGTATATTAAATTACACAAATGCTCATTTATTTCTGTAAATTATATTATACAATTAACTTTATTAATTATAATTTACAATTAACTATTCAGGAAAATAATCAATGGGCCTTGAAAGTAAACCACTATATATTTTTAAGATAGACAATTTTTTAAATTATATGAACCAGGAGGTTCTATGTTCGTGTGTATGTATTTTTTTTTTTTTTTTTTTTTTTTTTTTTATGTATGTTACCTGATTTCTCCGCCATTTGTGGACCGATTCTCGAAATTCTTTTTTTGTTTGAAAGAGTAGACTCCTGAGGTGGTCCCATTTTAATTTCGTGAAGATCTGGTGCTGATCTTCGGAGATATACAATGGAACTCTTCAAAAATAGACGGCAAATCGGTCGTGATTGCTGGAATCGCTTGGATACTTATTGTTTTTACAACATCATGACCTATCATCACGCCTGTATGCCCTGAGGGGTACGCAGATATGTACAATATACATAGATTTCGACAGTTAGGTATGTTAAATTTCATTTATTAGGGACTAGCTGCCCCGGCAAACTACGTTGTGCCTTAGACTTCCTAATTAAGAGGTTACTGTTTTTTTTGAAATTGGTTGTATTTTTTGTCAAAAAGTTTTTAACCGACTTCAAAAAAAGGAGGAGGTTCTATGTTCGTGTGTATATATATATATATTTTTTTATGTATGTTACCTGATTTCTCCGCCATTTGTGGACCGATTCTCGAAATTCTTTTCACGTTTGAAAGAGTAGACTCCTGAGGTGGTCCCATTTTAATTAGGTAAAGATCTGGTGCTGATCTTCGGAGATATACAACGGAACTCTTCAAAAATAGACGGCAAATCTATCGTGATTGCTAGATTCGCTTGGATGTTTATTGTTTATACAACATCATGACGTATCATCAAGCCTGTAAGCTCAGAGGGGTAGGCAGATGTGTTCAATATACCTAGATTTCGACAGTTAGGTATGTTAAGTTTCATTTATTAGGGAGGTGGATAACCCTATTATAATGACATGTATTGTTAACAATTAACAATATAAAATGAATTCATGGCAATTGTTTGTATGGGAACAACTAAAAATGGAAAAATAAAAAACTTTTTTACAAAAAATAAAACCGACTTAAAAAATAACACTAAACGGTGTAAAATAACTCTTAATTCGAAAGTCGGTGGCCCATCAAGAATAAGACAAAAGTACCAAAGCCACAGACTTCCTAATTTAGAGTTATTTTACACCGTTTAGTGTTATTTTTTAAGTCGGTTTTATTTTTTGTAAAAAAGTTTTTAAATTCAGGAATTGAACTGTTTATAAAGGCTCGCTCGGTTCTTTTTCTGACCCACTGATGAATCTGGGCCGTGCCGAGCCCTTACCAGTTCAATTATTATTTATACAAAATCTGTCAAAGCGCCATATTTGATATTGTTTTGTGTTGTTGTTGTTATTGTTGTTGTTTGTATTGTTGTTGTTTGTTGTTGTTTTGTTGTCGATTGAAATTTTGCCCTAAGTCTTAAACAAGTTATTTAATAAAATAAAGAAAATAATAAATAATATTCCACAATTTTTCACACAGCGAATTAATTTTTGATTTTTTTTAATCAAGTTTTTCTAATTAGACATACATTACTAAGTTTGTACTTAAAATGTCACTGGATATTAGAGTTACAAGAAAAATGTAAAGTGCCATATATTTATAAGGGAACAGATGAGATATATATATACTAGATAAGTTTTCAGACAAAAACCTCAGGGTGGGTACATCACTTACCTAACCCATACACCTCACAATAGTATCATTGAGTAACTACAAATGCTTCGCATAAGAATTTGTTTATAATCAAAGCTACTTACTGCATTTACCATTCTATAGAATAATGTCTTTAATATGCAAGAAACACATTCCACGACCACGTTCCCGTAGTTGGACGCGAGGACACAAACAGGTGTGACCGCGAAAATGAACTTTTTGATGGATGGCGCCATAAATTATATGACGTCACATTCCAAGATGGCGACGCGATAGCCTCGGAGCGTGCCTGCGGGCTCAATGGCCATCAAATGAAGCACAGAAGCTTCATCCTGACAAGTGTAATAAATTATTAGGGAAATGAATTAGTGGTAACAATATTGTGATCTTGTCAGACCGATGCCGATGCCTCGGTGAGCCTTTGGGCGAGTCCTATATCAAGCAATGGATGTCATTCGGCTGAGATGATATTTTATGTCTCTCAGTATGTAAAGATTCCAATTTATATCACCATAAATATTTTCTTGTAAAGAAAATATAAGGAGCTTTTTCTGCAGTGGTTCTTCCTTAAATCATGTGTTATTGTGTGCAAGCACATCAGGAAATCCTATTGAATTTTAATTAAAATTATTGGAACTATCATTAGTTTTTTACTTTTCTGTGATAAAACTATTATTTACCCGTATTTTATTTTTATAGTTTTGCTATATTTACGGTGTTTGTGATGTAACATCGCTAGTAAGTACATTATTTACGTATTTACGTGGATAATTTACGATGTAGTTTTAAATTTAATAAAACCTAATTCACTTTATTGGTTTTCTTTGTTCATTCCGTGTCAAATAGATATTAAAGATGATGAAGTAATTAACCTTCTAGATAGAGATTTGTAATGAGAGGCAACAAGATGTAATTACTAATAATAAATCTCTATAATAATGTGGTGGAGGTGAAAACCTTAGCAATAGTAGTACGTTGGCAGTTGTTTGCACTTAGACTCTAAGGCGCCTACTATCAGTGGGCATAGTAGCGGGCAGCTTCTGGCGCCTTTGGGCTGTGAGCTACCTCGGCAGTTGAAAGCATACCTATTTGGCGTCAAAGTTATGTCTGCCACCCGAACTATTCTTAGTTTTCCCGAAGCCTCCCGAAGCAGCCCTAAAGAGCTCTCTAGAACATCTTCTGTGCTATCTGTAGCACCTAACAAACTGTAAACATTATGTTAGGCTAAAGCATAGAGGGGTACACCTTCATTGTGCGTACAGCTAAGGAGTAGGCAGTTGAGATAGTGAACAAACGCGTGCCCATCAATAACAGAAATAAAAAAAGGTGTTTAATAACCAGAATAAAGGCAAAAAGACAAAGTAGCGTGACACTATGAATACTATCAACAAGTTTTTAAGTGATCAAGAGAGCGTAACAAGGAAGTAATGTAAACCAAAAGTACAAAACAATAGAGAATTTAATCCCTTCCTCTCTGTGACAATAGAGATACCCGACTCCCACCCGTCACGTCACGCAGCCGTCTCGTCACACGGCGCACCTCTACGTGAACTGGCACCTTTAACTTTCACGCTTCACGCCTAGTTTGTTCGCCTGTCTGTCTGTCTGCTCGTCACGCACTAGGTGATGTTGATGTTTAGATAAACTTACATTACATTTACATTGGAAAGATTTTGGGTGTAATTTATCTATAATATGTATGTATTTAGAAATATATAAATATGTTTATTAGCTGTTTAGTACCCATAACACAAGCTCTCAAGCTTAACTTGGGACTAAATGGCATTGTGTGAAAAAGTTGTGGCATATTTATTTATTATTATTATTATTATTTACTTTCACAAAGCGGTGTTTCACTTCATGTTAAAACTTCAAAATAATAAAACAATTACTTTCAAGTCTTTTTTGTGTCACTGTGTTAAACAGTCATGCTAATTAGAGATTAAAAAAAAGAATGGGTGTTCAATAAAAAGCAAAAGTTGTTTGTCACGGTGATCGTACAACAGTTTCTATACGTACAATCGCCTATCTCTTAGCTGTAGAAGATATATTGTATAGATAGCTAATTGCTCTGAGATCATGTGTTTGTCAGAACAACAATGACACATAACCTCATAGCGTGACGTCACCGGAGCTTGCAACCCGACACGCTAACTTTCACGCTTCACGCCCCGTCTGCCCGCTCGTCTCAAGTTTACAGTTGACACAGAAAAGCATAGCTACAGTATGACCACTTCATATGGAGGTTGTCTTCCAGAACCATCCCAAAACATTATAGGAGTTTTCAATCGAATGTTCTAAGTTGGTTAAAATAATAAAGATCTATCACACATGGTATGACCTAATATCACGCCTGTGTTCCCCGAAGAGTTAGGCAGAGGTGTATGTATAGTATTCCCACATTTCTTCGGGTTTGTTTTAGTATATTACCATCTACCGGACGTAGATCTAGACTTCAAGTTGCTACTTAGAAAATCCAGATGCAAAAACCTTATAACGCTTTTCCCGACCCAGAAGTCGAACGTTAAACTTCAGCTGTAGTGCTTGCAACTACTTACTATACTAACGAAGCTGCCACAACCTGCATGTCACAAGATTACGAATGAATTAATAATCATTGAAATGAAATGAAATGAAATAAAATTAAATGAAATTAAATGAATTGAATTGAAATGAAATGAAATGAAATAATATTTATTTCTTTCTTTTTGATTTTTATTTTTATTTGACTGGCCTGTTGGTCTAGTAGTTAATGACCCTGACTGCTATGCCGGAGGTCGTGGGTTCGATTCCCACCCAGGACAAATGTTTGTGTGATGAGCACGATCATTTGGTCTGTGTCTGGGTGTAATTTATCTATAATAGGTATGTATTTAGAAATATATAAGTATGTTTATCAGCTGTTTAGTACCCATAACACAAGCTCTTAGCTTAGCTTGGGACTAGATGGCGTTGTGTGAAAAGTTGTGGAGTATTTATTTATTTTATTATATTTTTTTTATTTCTGTTGTAGATGTTCTCAGATACTTTTACATGTCTTTTTTTTAAACTAAACTAAATGGCATTTTCAAAGTGACTGATCCCTGAGAAGAAATGCCGAAAGAAACTCAGGGGTCATGGTCTCTTTTAAAGTCCAGACATAAGATTATATTCATTTACTATGCGAGTCTCACGATGCAGGGCAAAGTCTGGAATAGCCTTTTGAAGAAGGAATCAATTCAGCTTTGAGCCGACCTGTCCCGACAGACGGCATGCATGCTTTAGACATCTGTATAACAACATTTGTATAATTATAAACATCTGACTGACTGGCTAATTACTTTCTCGTAAGAAAACTTAAGAAAAGGTATGGATACAACAGGTGGACCTACTGCCCTCACTTGTGATGTGACACTTGCCCTACTTAATACATTGTCTAGTTAATCATCCACATTCATACGCGGGTCGAGGCGCTGTATCACATCTACTGTCACAAGTTTAAAGCTCGCCTTGTGCCTTTGTGGTAACATGTCGATTGAGGCAGATAACATTAGTCATAGTTTTGATTCAGTCGATCCGACCTGAGATAACATCGACTTGGCTAATTGTGCGGCCTTGTGCGTATATTGTTTTTTAGTAGTAGTTTTTTGGTGTTTTGCTTGGTAGGTAGGCTCTATTTTATTGTACTTCTTCCTACTAAAACAATAGAAGTTTGGTGAAGTTTAGACGACTTAGGAGACTTACTTATGTAATTTTCGATTCTTAGTTTAATTTCTTATAAGAAACGTTTGCCCAACACTAAGAATTTCTCCTGTATCGTAGGTACAGAGGCATAGCACATCAAGCTTCCCCAATCTGTCAAATTATCCCAATTAAACATGAACTTTATTCTGTTAGTGATAAGGTTGAAAAACTATCAAAAATATGTGACACATTGGGGTAGCTAGAAGTGCTGGCTCCTGTACCTATTAAACAGACATTTATACAGACATTTAAATTGACATATATACAACCAGTCAGACCCAGTTCAATATTAGCACCGTGCGGGAATCAAACCCACTGGAGCGCAGCAGCCAATCACCATAAAAAAAACTTCTAACCAAAGTTCTAGTTGTGAACATGTTAGTTTTAGTTAAGGTCGTTTGTAATTTGTATTTCCTGTGCGTGTTCCAAATAAATGTTTTTCTTTCTTTATTTAATTTCATTTGAGTCCAAAAAGCTCCGTCGTCGTACCGGTCAAAAGTGAGACGCTATTTGTTCGGCTGCGGAAGTGTGTAACGGATGATTCTAATCTGCTAGATTAGCGCCGGTGATTACGTTAATTACCATGTTTCCACGTTTCTTATTAACTTCAGAAAATTGTTCTAATTCTGTGTAACCGCTATGGCTACTAATTTCCGTGAATAAGCTTTAATTATTAAGTTTTGCCAAATGTTTAACATGAATTCAAGGTGTAGGTTAGACATGTATGTGATTTATGTAGTGTTTGTGTTTTTTTTACAGCCTGCTCATTTATTTCTCCTTCACTATCAAGTCCGCCCAAAGATCGTCTGTAAGAGATCGCTTTTATATATCTTTAAGAGCCACATAGGGTGATACAATTATCACCCTATGTGGCTCTTAAAGATATACTTTGTAAGTTTTTATAGTGTACAATAAAGGAATATTCTATTCTATTCGATTCTATATATTGTGGAAGGGACATCGTTGGACATACTGATATTATGTATAGACGCCAGCACATCAAGCTACCCCAATGTGTCAAATTTTCCCAATTGAGTATGAACCTTATTCTGCTTGACGTAAAGTTGAAAAACGATCAAAGAAATTTGACACCAGTTCCGCGCATGAGACACAAGCAAGACACAGAAGTTTGCGCACTTTTGTGTCTTGTGTCAGATACAAGGTACCGATGAATATTTGTTTTCTATAGAACCAGTATGAATTCATTCACTCCCTGCGCATGTTTTATTTCCAGTTACTTCCACTTAACACTTACTCATGACGACAAAAAGAGTTCGGTGTTTATTGTCGGCAACAAAATGTATCTACGTTTGCGCAGCGCCTGAGTCTGACTTTTAAAAAAAGCCAGAAATGGAGTAAGATATCCTGTACAATAGAAAAGGAAATCGTAGACGATATCCTTTTCTATTGTACAGGATATCTTACTATGTCAGTCATGTTGCATGTGTATGTACAGACGCCAGCACATCAAGTTACTCCAATGTGTCAAATTTTCTCAATTGAATAGGTACCTTATTATGTTGGGCATAAAGTTGAAAAACAATCAAAGAAATTTGACACATTGGGTTAACTTGATGTGCTGGCGTCTGTACATTTGCCAGCTTTTTCTATCGTTAATGTAAAAGCGCAATGACGTCGTAACATCCAATCGTAAAACGCGAAAAGCAAAAACAACTTTCCTTCATTAGTTTGATTAGTCAACTTTTATTGTATCATTTTAATTAGAGAGATTCCGTCAAACTAGTTCCCTTTAATTATTTTCTAAAGAATGTAGTTCATTATTGTCGCGAGATAAACCGTCATTAAAATGGCGGATTGAGTGAAAGGTCGAGTCGTAAACACTGCTTTGGCAATTATATCTTGACACGCGGGAAAATATGGAAGTGAGATGAACCATTCTTCCAAAAGCCCACACATTCGAAGAACATACTTTTTTATATGTATGTTTAATAATTCTGTGACGGTGGTGGCCCTTTTACTATGAATAGGGAATCAAATCTGTCTCTAGGTTGGTTTTGAGAAATTGTTAAATTAAATTAATTAATTAAATAAAATTCCCAGTAACCACGTAAATCTTTGCTCCATCAGCACGTGCAGCATGACCGCCGTAGAAAAGGGTAAGTTCTGCAAATTATCGTAATTAATAATAAATATTTGTACACCTCTGAGAAAAATATATGATAAATGATAAATGATAATGATAAATGATGTTTATTTTGCAAATAGGTTTTCACAAACACTTTTACACGTCATTTTTTAATTGATTGATGAAATCGGAGTTTCACTAACTGGCTACTCTGAGAAGAAACACCGAAAGAAACTCAGAGGTCACAGTCTCTTTTAAAGTCCAGACATTATCTTGGTCAAATCATGTAAGAACCATGCAGATTAGTGTCTGAGATGGTTTTTTAAGGAAAGAACCACACAGATATGAGGGGACCAGATCAGTCATTGCAAGCATTCATCAGTAATCGTGAGCTCAACTCGGAACTTGAGGAGCTCCACGTGCTGACGAACAGTACCAAAGAAAGAACATTTGGGTTGGTCCCATAAAGTACTCAAACTGTCAGACAAAAAGTTAGAAAAGGACTTACAAATTTATAAACGAGATACAAAAAAATAAAGATACGTAGGCCTTACATTCACAATAATAAAAAAATAATATTATACTCTTAAGGTAAAAATACATGTTAAATGACATGACATGACATTAAATGTCAAAGTGTAAAACATATTATATAAATAACGCAAAAAAAGAAATATAAAAAAAAAATACTAATTGGTAATGAAATTAATTAAATAAAAATATATAAAAAAAAATAAAAACAAATAAAAAAAAAAAACATTTTTAACTAAACATAATGTAACATTTCTAATGTCATCATTTTTAATTGTAGTAGGAGCAGCTCATTCCCAAGCCTTTTTATCCTCAATGTAATCTTTAACAGTATAATAAGCCTTGTTACATAATTGTCGCTTTATAAACGATTTAAATTTATTATGGCTTAGTTCTTGAATGCGGCTAGGAATTTTATTATAAAAGCGTATACATTGACATCTAAATGAGCCCCCGATTTTCTTGAGCCTGGTTGCAGGGACTACAAAATTGTGTTTATTTCTAGTATTGACACTGTGAATGTCACTGTATTTTTTAAACAGATTAATATTTTTATGTGCATACAAAAGATTTTCATAAATGTAATGAGAAGGCACAGTCAATATATTAATCTCTTTAAATTTATCTCTTAAGGAATATCTAGGATTTAATTTATAAATTGAACAAATAGCCCTTTTTTGCAACACAAAAATATCTGGATATCGGCGGCATTTCCCCACAATAGAATACCGTACGACATCACACTATGAAAATAGCTAAAGTAAACTAATCGGGCTGTCTCTAAATCAGTCAAATTTCTAATTTTCCTAACAGCGTATGCTGCAGAGCCAAGTTTTTTAGACAATTTTAGTATGTGAGGGCCCCACTGAAGCTTAGCATCTAAAGTTAAGCCCAAGAACATTGGAGTGTCAACAGGGTTCAACTCTTGACCCTTTACTAGTACACTAGTTGTCACCTGCCTCACATGAGGAAGTGTAAACTTAATACATTTAGTTTTGTTCTAATTAAGAAGCAGATATAGAGAATCTACCTATCTTTAACACATCACACTCAGTTTTAATCGGACCTATGTTTACAAATAAAAAAAAACAACCGACTTCTTAAAAAAAAACTAACAGGTGAAAAATAACTCCAGTTTCGGAAGTCTGTGGCTTTGGTGGTTATGTTTTGTTCATTATTGGCCACCGACTTCCGAAACTGGAGTTATTTTTCACCTGTTAGTTTTTTTTTAAGAAGTCGGTTGTTTTTTTTGTAAAAAAGTTTTTATTTTGTAATTTTTAGTTTCTTTGTATGTAAAGAAAGTCTTTCAAAACTTGAAAGAATCATTGAAATTGGATAACAATTGCTAAAGAAGTTCTATCTCTAAACATTAATCTGTACATCTCTGCCAGCCCCTTTTAAAATAGAATGGCGTAATGTTATGTTGTGGAAATACAAAAGCTCAGCATAGACATCTGACTATAGCAATCGCGAATAATTTGCTGTTACGCGTTGAAGAGTTCCGTTGCCTGTCTTCTTTATCAGTTTCTCTTCACCAAATGATACTTTCTAAATGAAAATGCTTGATTTGTTACTAAAAATGTTAAAATCGGTGCGTGTGTGCCTATATTTTTTGAGGAGTTCCCTCAATTCCTCGAAGATCCCTCATCAGATATGAGTTTTGATACAAATGGGACCAATCTGCTACTATACCCTATCAAACAAAAAAAGAATTTTGAAAATCGGTCCATAAATGACGGAGTACTGAGGTAACAAACCCTAAAAAAAAAAAAAAAAAAAAAAAAATACAACCGAATTGAGAACCTCCTCCTTTTTTTGAAATCGGTTAAAAAATATTCTGATTCTAATTCTGAATCACGCTCAATATTGTAGACAGTTATTGACTAAAGAATCGACACATTTCTTCTCTCCACTCTTGACATTGTCATGCTCAAGTTGGACGAAGTGTTTCTACAATCTGTCACTTTAGGAACGCAATGTCTCATGGTCAACAGTCTTCCTTGCAGAATCTAGACCGACTAGAAAGTCTTTTTATATCAAACTAGTAGACGTCACGCGGTTTCACGCGTAGTTCCGATCCCGATCCGGAATACCCCTGTATTCCCAGGGGAACGGGAAGCACGCGCGTAGTAAATTATTTTTGAATTCGTTTTTGAGTTCATTCATTACAAGCATTCACACAATTTTTTCCTCTTGATAATATTATTGTAGAAGTAGATGAATATTATAAATGATTGCCTTTGCAATCAGCACTTCTCCATATTCCAAGATAAGGTGGTCACTATATGTTAATTTTAATAGCATGCCAAAGGAAATTAAGAACTGGTTTGAAATAGAAAGATAACTGACATACAGGGAGTGTGTTGTGGATAGCCGAGTGAATTACTTGCATATATTATAAACGAGTGTAGGATGAACAGATGTGTGGTCTAGTTTCAAAGTGGACCACCAGAGATAAGAAATAGGTGTTTTTGATAAGTATTAATTGTTATTTTTTTTATTTATTTCAAAGTAGGTACCAATTCTTAACGGAAGTTAGCAAGAGTAAACCAATTTTCATACCTACTTTAACGTTACCTGTTAATACATACAAAGATAATATGAAAATAAGTAAAATTGTAATAGGTACTTATTATTAACATTTCAAATATCTTATGGATCAGACATGAATTATTATTTTATTTATTTATTGGTTCACCAACAATTGTTAACATAGATTTTATGATATAAGTAACAAGCAATAATGAAAATGGAGAATGAAACTGTGCAAGTGGTACAATAAAAAGTTAACTATTTAGCAAGATTATAATGCTCACTAATGAATTATTTTGTTAAATCTCACATGCATTGTTTTGTAATTATCTGAAATGAAATCAGGTAATTTTTTGTACCGTTTTACTTGTAAGAAAAAGCACATGAATCGTAAGATCGTGTAAATAGTTTAGACCGCAACAAAACTTTTATCTGCTAATGAAGTATGACTTTGTACAGACGCCAGCACATCAAGTTACCCCAATGTGTCAAATTTTCCTAATTGAATATGAACCTTATTCTGTTTGACATAAAATTGAAAAACGATCAAAGAAATTTGACACATTGGTGTAACTCGACGTGCTGGCGTCTGTACATTAATACAATAAGCACTAAATCTTTTCTCGATTTCTATTACCAAAACAAAAGGCAAGGTGCTCACAGAGGTAGCTACTAGTATCCAAAATGAGCACAAATAGTCATGCCCTTTACTTTTCAGTGGGAACACATGCGCACACGCAAGTAACAACGGTCTTCACTTCAATTTATCGACATCATATATTAAACGGTTTGATGGTATCATAAATTGTACACTTTATAACTGGCAGACGAACCCAAATGAAGTTATTAACAAGATAATTGGGCCGTGGGTACAACAGGTACCAGGGATACAGTTAATTGAAGTTATTTTTATAATACGAAATAATACCAAAGATCAATTCATAAGTGATCATATCCTCATTTGATACGCCATAATAATCAATAAAACTATAGATAACTATAATAGCTGCTTATCAAACTTGGTTTTTTATTCTTAGTTTTAGCTTATGACTTGTCAAATGTCAAATTGTCAGCTGATAATGGACTGGGAAGACATTTGTCATAGTCACGTCATCCAAAAAGGCTTTGCATTTAAAATATGAAAACGAATTTTCTTTATACAATTTTTTGTGAATTTCACATTGATTTTATTACACAAATACTATGCCTATCTCTAGGGTATGATATATCTCCTTGCCAAATTTCATTATGATCCGTTCAGCCGTGTATTAGTCGCGAAAAGCCGACATATAGTACCAACAGACTAACACAGTTACTTTCATCATTCAGTCATTTATAATATGAGTTTAGAAGTAGGTATAGATATGGAGTATATTTGCTATCAGACAAGAATGTGGTCGAACGGACGCCTATCTTCAGTTTATAAATATGTTTCAATAATATTTATTGCTGCTACCACGATGTCCGTCTTCGATAAAGAAGATGTACTGTATTCCTCTTCATACCGCTCCGTACGAGATACCGCTTAATAAGGCTCTTAAGAAAGCCTTAATACCGGCCGCGGTACGAGAAAAAATAATGTATCGCTTTATGGATCTTGGGTAGGGCCAGGCGAGCATGAGAGCGGGCAGCGAGAATGAGGAGATGTTTAACTACTGGTCTAGTGGGAAATAATAATAAAAACGAGTGTGCTTTAGACAACATCACAACACAACAGAATTAAAGCTTTCACTAACTTATATCTCCCTCTCAAATTCCGTTCGCCTCGCCAATCACACTTTTTGTAACGCTCCATTCACCAGTTTACTCCCCAACACCAGCGTTTGTAGGTAAGTTTTACTTCAATAAACTACAAACGTGTATAGAATTGAAATGAGATTCGTGCGTTGCTATGCCATTCATCATAACTTATAACTCTACAAATATAGAAAAACTATTTTGTTATACAAAAACGGTCTACCCCGATATATTTCTGAGCAAAAGCGATAAGGACTAGTAATATAAATCTCATTCTGACGGCGTTGCCCTATTTTTTACACGTGCTTCCACTATAAAATATTGGAAGCACGTGTAAACATAGACGGAGACAGAGTATCTAATCGATATTTATAGGAATTAAGGTTAATGTTTGGAAGTTGTCGACACGCGACTTCTCGTGTTCAATTAACAGGTTTTTCAATAATTAACGTGTCTTCATTAATTGATTTATATTAGGTTCGCCGTCGATTTGATTGACTTAGAAAAATTTGTTGGAAAGCACAATATTTTTTATGTTCCTAATAAGGTAACCATATTGTGCGCTGCATGCGGTTAGACAAGAAGCGATTTTCCTCACACATTCGGAAAAAGCAATAAATTCACCAAACAAAACCGCTTATCGTATTCTGTACCACCCCACCCTTACAATCATAACCAACTTAACTTTACCTAAGAACAAAGCAATCCCGCCCTTATTCTTTCACGATAACAACTATTTACATGCAAATATCACTGCACTCACTTAATGCACTGCTGATTTATTTTTTATCCTTTTTCCTCATAAGACATTATATTTTTTGTCGTTTTTCCTCGCATGACATCGGTTACTCCAAAAGTTTTTGCGCAAAGATATCAAGTTATGGCAGTGCACGTAATCAGTGAGGTTGTTAATTTTTATATTAAGTCCAAAAACATTATAATATCATAAAATGTCGCGTAAAAACGTTGATTGCACAATACAGTTGCTTTGAAGAAACAATAATAATAAAATCAAATTTTTGTAGCGAATTAGCTGCTTCTTGGGTCTCGTAACATTATATTATATTTAATAGCTTCCCTAATGTTTGAACTCTTCTTATATGTTCATGAATCATATATCTGGCTCATTTCTCCATACACAGCTAGCATTAGCATTTCATTTATTTTTTCATGAACGTGATACGATATCTTTATATTGCATCAGTTTCTGAACTTGTCGAAAAATACCCTAATACTAACCTAAAGAAAATATCACTAATACGGGTTGATAAAAATCAAAGCAAAAGACGGGTATTTTGGGGGACTGTCATGTAAACGTTTGTGGTTGAAAAGTACTGATTTTCAGCCTGAACTGATTGGATAAATGTATTTTGATATTGCCACCACTTTTAATTTATTTTGCTGAAAAACAAACATTCACTGATTTCTTGACTAGCATACTTAAACTATTTCGACTTAATAATAGTCAGATAATTTTAATCGAAAGAATGAATATGGTGACTTGACGTTGCAAAAGTAAGGTGTGCCTGATTGCTGCTGGTTCCTTTCGAATACGTTCGGGGGAAAGAGCAGTCGTCGGGCCGGTGCACCCTGGGCACAGGCAATAATCGAGAGATTGTTGTCTGTGGCGAATTTCTGCGGCCACTCTCCACCTCTGCTTACAGAGGGTAGGAAGAGTGGACTCTGAAGGCCTTTTGGGGCGGGAAAAAGGCTTGTTTGTTGTTTTAGTCTGGGTTGTTTTAGTGGGTATACCGGTGCGGTAAACCGGGGAGTCCCACATACCCCTCCCATCCCCCGATGGGCGGGTATGCGTAATTGTCATTTTTTTACCAACGTCAAAAAAGAAACTTCTCTGATTAGGTTTTGTTTTTTATTTGGCACGAGTGGAAAATATTCATGGATGCCCATACTGATCCACCGTTGATGCAGTCTGGACTATTTCTGTATGCATAATGGTTTTTGCAATACGACAGAATTTGTCTGAAATTATTATCTTCTTATATATAAAATTCTCGTGACACAATGTTCGTTCCCATACTCCTCCGAAACGGCTTGACCGATTCTCATGAAATTTTTTATGCATATTCAGTAAGCCTGAGAATCGGCTACTATATATTTTTCTAACCTGTAAGTGATAAGGGGTGTTCACCCCAAATTTATTTTTTTGATCATGGATGGATGGGTAGGGGAGTGGGGGAGGGATGGGAAGTGAGGGAGGGATGGGGAGTGGGAGAGAAGGGAGGTCAGGACAAAGGGAGGGGGTGGAGAAGGAGGGAATGAGAGGGGGATGGAGAGGTGAGGGGAGGGGCATGGGAGGTGTGGGGGAAAGGGAGGGAAAGGGGGGAGGTGTGGCGGAGAGGGAGGGAGAGGAGGGAGGGGAGGGCGAGAGGAGTTGATAAAAAATGCTATGCAATAGCTTTACCGCGGCAGTCTCCGCCACACGTCATTTTCTCTTTTTTTTTTAACCATTCAATCACAATGTGCCACAGCGAAGCGTGGCAAGGTACAGCTAGTTATAATATAACAATCACTTGATTCAAAAACGACGAAGGAGAACAACGTCAGGAAATGCCTGAAAGATATTTCTTGACGGCATGATCATGCCTGGACAAAGGCGAAATACAAACCTTACGAAAAGAACCAGAAGAATATTATTAAGGACCGATCAACCACTAAAACACGAATGCAAACCTAAGCATGCAATAGTGTTGTACAAACCAAACACTGATTTGTTCAAAACATACCCTTTACGATGCCAAGCCATTACGATGATAATTAATAACTTTACAAGAGACATTCCTCGCTTGCAATATTGTCCCATAGTCAGGTCTAAGGGGGGGCAGAATGTCATACAAACTAACTCCGTACAGCTTCACATATTGTAAGCATTTGTCGTCGATCGTCTCGCTATCGCCAATCTAAAGAGGGCCATTCATTACGCGCCGAGTGTCACATTAGTTGCGACTAGCCGCACCGCTATCGCGCCATCGTCTGGTGCATGCACAGACTTAGATGTGGTGCGGTGCTCAAAGTTTTGCGAATTAGCGTATATTAGTTTTAATTTTATTGGTTGAGATTGTTGCGTTTATTGCGCTAATTGCGAGAATTGATAGTGTTAATGATTATAATTAGTTTTCTAAACTCGTACGTGTGAAAGTAGTCTGAAAAAATAAACCAAACTGTTATCATTGCAGGTTTTTTTCAACACCAGAACCGCAACTGACGAATGTTCGAGGCGTACGGGTTATTTCTCATGATGTTTTCATACATTAATCTATTCTACTATTAAAAAGAAAAGATTTTTTTGTTTGTAGGGATTCAACTCAAAAACTACCGAACCAATTTCTAACATTCTTAAACCACTAGAAAGCTTTTATTATCACTGAGTACCATAGGCTTTATTTTGTTTTCAAGGGATGAAAAGGGGGTCGAGTTAAAATTTAAAGGAATAAGTACAAAATTCACGCGGATACAGTCGCGAGCGAAGTGCAAGTATTGGATGAACATAAAACTTACACTTATTATGCACTAATAATGGATCCCACAACCCCGTGCACCAGTTCTATAAGCTACACAGCTACACTACTGCTTAACATTGTACTTTCAACAGACGGCTTTTCGTTGATTAAAAATTACAATCAAGACCTGTTTATATTTTGATTTTATGATCCTAATCAGCCTAAAACTTTGAGTATCCACGTCCTAGACAAATACTCGTACAATACAGTACAGCCAATAATACAGCGAACATTCACTTTGATGTACTCCCCACGAGATACGTGCGCGCGACACGACCGCGCGACACGACCGCGCGACACGACCGCGCGACACGACCGCGCGATATCGTTGCGCGACAGATGCGACCGCGGCGCAGTCTCCATTGATTACGAGACTGTTACTCTGTTAGGAGATTGGTCAGTAAATGGAAGTGTCTTGTGGAATGTATGTTTGTGTAGTTAGGCTATTAGGTGATTGGGATAAGCCAATGTATAAGTGTGTCTTTTTGTAAGTGTGTTTGGCTTGTTATCTTCTAAGTATGTCTGAGCTGAAAATCAGTTATACCTAGCTGTGAGGCGACAAGTCGTGAGTATACCATTTTAATTAGTTGTGCTCTACGGTTTTATTCGCTTCTAAAGGTCGTAGCGTGATGTTTAATTATGGTACAACCTTCTTTACGAACTGGGCTATCTAATGCAAAAGATTGTTTTAATTCAACCATTATGATGATAATTAATATTAATTTCTGTAAATAGGTTCATACAAACGCTTTTACGCGTCATTTTTTAGCTAGAAGGTGAGGTCGGCGTTTCACTATGACTATGACTACTCTGAGAAGAAACACCGAAAAAAACTCAGTGGTCATAGTCTCT
Organism: Euplexia lucipara; assembly: GCA_921972225.1. Taxonomy (NCBI): domain Eukaryota; kingdom Metazoa; phylum Arthropoda; class Insecta; order Lepidoptera; family Noctuidae; genus Euplexia; species Euplexia lucipara. Next base: position 21,473,667 of record OV179159.1, read on the forward strand.
TTTTAATTCCAGACATTATCTCGTTCAGATCATGTAAGAACCATGCGGATTAGTCTGAAATGGAGAGGTCTGAAATGGACTGGTATATTTCCAGGGATTATCGTGTCAAAACAAAACTCCCACCGATTAAACGCGAAGCAAAGTTATGGCAAACTTAAACATCTAATAATTTATGGCAAATCGGAAGGATACACTCTACTATGGGTATTAATGACGACCCTCTGAACCGAACATTAATTTGTGATCATCTTCTCATTGTACAGTACTTGGCCCAGCTAATAAAATGAAAACTAATAACTTTGCAAGGAATGTTTCTCGCTTGCAATACCTATCTTCCCATAGTAAAACGAGGATTAAAGTTAAACCAACTATAAATGTCGAAAACTGATGGTACGTAACCTAAAGGTTAAACAGAACTGTAACTTGCTTCACGTTTTTTTAATAATCTAACCTTACGGTAAGGTCTGATTAGGGAATGCCTGATTCTGATTAGGGGGTGCCGCGCCGTGCCCTTATCTTTGGAGTAGGCAGTGACTTGTCGCTGCCGGCCGTAGTCAAAGTGATGGTCGGCAGTTATGAGTCCTGGGATGCGGTGGTGTCTTTCTGCGAAAAGGCTGCGGAAGATTACTTGCACTCACACCTCCCTCAGTAGATGTACCGGATACAAACCCCCCGTGAATGGGATCAGTAATAGAGCGACGGTCATTCCCGAGTTTGTCGCCCCACGTATATGGACCCGAGGTGGCGACGCGACGTCGCGGGGGGAGTCAAAACCAAAAGTCATTTATTCAAATTAGGCTGAGGAATAGCACTTTTGGAACGCCAATATCACATGAGACCGTCTCCAAAAAGTCCACCCTTTGCCAGTCAAAGACCTCACTCCCTTCAATGTGTATGGTGTGAATATAAGATTTGCATATGCACATCTAAAAGTGAAGTACCGAATAAATCTGCGCGACCAGGGAATCCAACAGGTCCGTGATAATTAATCAAGACACACATGAATTCGATACGTTTTCAAACTCTTTAAAACTTTAACAGCTCCTATAGCAGTTCCTTTATAATACATCAGTAAAATGAAGTATTAATTTTTACTCCTGCCACATAAAGCCACTGACTGACTTATAAATGGTGCGTGAAAACGGCCATTAGGCTTCCCGCAGCACTTCATTACCGACTGATTGATGGCGACGGTGCTGCGGCCTTCAGCCACTAATTATTGTAATTGAATGAATGATCGGGAACGTTTTTCTTTCAATATATTTACTGGAATTGAGGTGTGTTTGTGTTTTGATTTGGAAATTGTAAAGGTTTTGCATGTAAGCCGTAATTATTCAGTGATCAGTTATTTAGTGAAAAGTTACACTTTTTTTACCACAAAACAATGGTTTAAGTTACGGCACTGATTAGTCACTGTCTAATTCAAACTCTTAGCAGCACATACTTTTATTATTGATAGACACAGAATTTAACTTGCAAAGACCACTGACAGGTGTCAAAACATTTCAAGTAGCCCACTATTAAATGAAAGGTGAAACAAGAGTGAATGAAAACGAACATACATAATCATTCTGAAGCTGTGCATAAAACGTATATGGCATGAAACAAGTAAGGCACGCCCGTAGCGTATAAACTCACAAATAACACCGATAGAAAAGATTGCATAAATATGAACGTTTGTAGAGAAGAGAGTAATTATAATAAATTCAAAGTAAGTAATCTCACGTCTCCCACCCCCGGAGAGTGGTGGACGAATCGTGCGCATACATCAAGTCAGTCGCAGTCGTGTCGCGATTCCGTGCGACAGATAGTCGCACCGTGCGCAGTGCGCCTACGCAACGTGGGTGGAGATTTAACATGGCATTTTGAGAAGTTTACAAATTATGCACCTCAAGCGAATATTATTTTCGCATTGAATATAAGTGTGTGATATATTATTTTCTACTAGATATCATTAATCATACTGGCCTCAACCATTAGGCGTGGTATACACGAGAAAATGTGTTAAAAAAAATCATAAAGTCGATAATGACAAGTGATAGGCTTAACCGGTGTAAAAACCTCTTACTTATCAAGTTTCTACCACAAAAGAAGCTGTGCATAATGTCAACAAAATATATAATGAATGAAGGGCGTAAAATCCTCAAAGTAATAAACTTGTAAAATTAATTTTCTTAAGCCTTTAATTAATTGGCTATAAAATTACTAATTAGCTCGTATAATATTCTGGCTATAAAAGTCTAGTGTTGGCCGTGGGCAGCGGCTGTAATGGACGCTGTTCGGGACATACATCGCTTATACGCGGTGAAATTTTAATGGTTTTTGCTAACGGCGACTTTGACTATAAAAATAGTTTGTTAAGAAGCTTTTAGTTTAAATCCTGCTGTAAGCTGAAAATGTCCCGCGCGTTTTTATGGGTTATGTAGATAATTAAGGGTACTAATTAACAATGACCCGTTACTTATGTTGCGAAGTGTAACCTTTCAAGACTTATTTCTACGTAGTTTGTGTTTGGAATTTAGCTTATAAAATGTTAACGAATTTGCACTTTGCTTTAAAAAAAAACAACATTTTTATGGCTTTCAAATCTAAATAGTCAATGTAAAGTCGACTTTATTAACACTGACTTATAGTATAGATTTGTTAAAGTTATCAGTTGGAAATAAGGATTTCAATATAGAATATGTAGTGGTCTCGTAAGAATCTGGGCTCCTAGAAGAATGCACATTGCTTTTAATTAGAAAAATAAAATGGAAGCCAATCTCAACAAATTAAGAAAGGTGATCAAAGACTAGGAAGTTGATGAAAGGCATCTACAATTCTACATTATCTAAAATCTAAATACTTCACGCATAAATAAACACATTACCGTTCCAAGCATTCCGTAAAGAGTTGTCATTAAAAAGCTCATCGGAATCGTTTAATCGATAACATCGTTCCATTCGATTACACATTGTGCCCCGACTCGAGTTAATCGTAGGCTACTTACACGGCTGCGATTATCTGTCGCTCGTGATCACGCGGCTGTCTGTCGCGCAGTGTGACGATGCCCTAATTCCTTTCGATGTGATGTGGAGATAATACGTCGTTTACGTGTCACTTTTATTTTTTTAATTATGTTTTTTTTTGTGTTCATTAGATGTTATCGAATTTTGATTTAGCCATTTGGCTGCTACCGTTTCCATGAGAATGTGAGAAGAAAATGTTGATATCCCTAATAAGGTTTGATTTTATTTGACGATACCATCAGGTGGGAATTTAAACACATCAATTTAACCATATTCAACATTCATTACTCAATGTCTTGATTAGGTGCTTTAATATGGTTGACTAAGTTTAAAGATTAGAATGAATAAGAATATTTAGGTATAGCCCAGCAAAGCCAAAGTAGTTTGTGTAGGAAACAAAACTACTGTTAAAGATAAAAGATGAATAATGTTACAGATATCAATGGTTTACACCAAATGCCTGATATGACTTAATGGCGTTATGGTTAAAAACCTAGAAGTCTGAAATACAGCAAGAAAGCCGTTTAAAAATATTTACTCCTAGCAATTTGATCCTTTTACAAATCACTGCCCCGCCGGTCTAGGTCACAAGTGCTACTGTTAAGCACGATGGCCTGGCTTATTTTTCCAGCTGGCCGTTTCAGTCTGGATTTTCTTAGTAACAGCCTGGACTATGGATTTTGACCCGGTTGATTGCAATACGCTTGCCCCCAATCACACGGGACTAAAAAATAACTGGCGAATTGCGGGTGTACCATTCGTACTTCTATGACTAACGCTTCGGGGATTAAATACAGGAGTAATGTTATCATTCATATTACAATACTTAATAGTAAATGGTTTACTTGTTGGATAGCTCCTACGTCATTGCTTTGTGCTAATACTTTATTCCCACTGACACGTCGTCCTACACGTCCTACCGATGTCCACTCATGTAAGCCTCTCGTCAGAGCACTGACACAGTTCGCACTGTCACGTGCTCCATTGCACCTTGCAGCCGGTGATAAGGCTCGGAACACATTTGTTAATTAAATGTCGGACACGTGGCGTCTTGTACGACCGCTGTCGGACATGTCGCACCTGTCACTGAGTTTTATTGACTTTCGACTGACATGACGTGGCGTGACGTAGGTAGTTCGATTTAGACAGTAAGAGTGAGACAGACTATGAAGATTTTCCAGCCCGAGACCACATAAATTAATGGGCCGAGAGGTCTTAGAGAAGAGTGGTTTTAGGGTCGAGTTGTATAAGAGTCAAGTTCTCATAAGGTCGAGTAGTCTTGAGGGTTGAGTAGTCTTAAGACCTGGCGCACATCTGGCGAGGCATACCTAGCGCATCGCGACTTTCAATGACAAACAGTTATCAACAGTGCAGTGGATAAAATGGAGTTGAAAAAAAAAAATAAAAAAAAAAAAAAAAATAATCAATAATAAAAATAAAAATAATAAATAATAATCGTTCATTAATCCGCGAAAATCGCTGCCAAAAAAAGTACGCGGTTTATTTACAACTTTATTTTGATAGATGTAAGTAACGGTGATTCTGATTAAGAAAGGAAAAATGCGCGTTACTGTGCTTCGACAGGTCTGTGCCCTTATGGTTGAGTAATTGAGTTGTCACGGTTCTAATTGTACTGGGCTCGAGCAGGCGTAATACGATAACTCGTGGAGATATTTTAAAAAGGTCTCATGGCGGAATTTTAACTCCACTTAATCCCCAAAGCATAAAAGACCTTGCCATTTACGCAGTCATCATTTGATTCGGAAACGTAATACTTTTATTGAACGCTGTTGATCGCATTAGCGTTGGACATAATAAGCGCGGCGCGTCGGATCGCGTCTGTCGTCGCCGCGCTTCTCATGTAATGGTGTGGATTAAACCTTACGGACCAACTGAAAGGGTTTTATGTCATGTAGGAATGCTGTAGGGATGTCACTATGACATTTTTGTGACAGTTTTGTCTGTATGAGTTGTGTGATATGAAGATCTGTTTTAAAATAAAGACGGTTTCTTATATAAATAGATTCTTTATTAATATTTGAGTTTATTAAGGACAGAAGGTATTTAATAACAGTTAGATACCATGAAATATAAGATGACTTGTATAAACTTTAGACCAATTGATGAAAATAGCAAACATAGGACTATATAACATTAGAAATATCTCAGTTTTTATCTAACATAACATCACGCCTGTATTCCCCGAATGGTGAGGCAGGTGTGTTGGTTTAATACACCCATATTTCGCCGGTTATGTTAAAATCCCATGTAATAAGGGGCGAGCCTATTGCCATCAATCTGGCACAAATCCAATTCGGGCTTTTGTTAAGAATTTACAGAACAAAAACTCAATAACACTTTGCCCGACCCGGGCATCGAACCCGGAACCTTATACTCAGCAGTAGCGCTTGCAAAATCTATACCAAAGAGGCAGTCTTTATCTACTTCCAATGTTTAACACGAGTTAAAATGACTGGTTTCCGGACAGACTTTTAAATAACCATATTTTCTTAAATTAATCTAAATGCATAAAAAACAATCATGATTGTTTATGCCTTACCTATATTTCTATTGACATCCTTGGATCACTAGCTCCGTGTACAATATCAATTTACCGCATAAAGGTATATTTGATCTATAATTGCGGCCTGGACTAAATGGGTTTATGTGGGCTGGTAACATTAAACTTTTATTGGTTGTGTTGTGGACTATACAGAGATTTCCATAAACAAAACTATTTACTCTAGTCTAGATGTGAGTAACGTGTAATTACAGAATCATAAGTTGTTGAGGTCAAAGAAATGTATATGGGTTTTCTTTTATTGGTGTGCTTATAACATTCTTGTCATGAGATAAACCTATTGGTGAGATTGAGAGGTATTCCTTTATCCACCATGAAAAAGATAGATTTGTTAGATTACTTGTACATAAAGCCTCATTTACATGGAGCGAGTCTATCGCATATTTTGGGGCGAGAAGTGGCACACGATTGTCGGTGGCAACTTTTCTGCTTCCAAATTTTGTTTACACGGTGACATTCAGTATTCAAAGTCAAGGCAATAGTCGCTTTTCCATGTACGATATCGCATATATGCAGTTTACACGATCATATTTATATTTTATCTCGTCTTTCGATAATTGTAATATGTACGAGGGAAGAAAAACTCTCTTGCGCTTGAAGCCTGCCTAAAAATAAGTAAAAAATATCTACTATTCAACTAATACTTAGAAAGAAAAAAAAACACAATTAAAAAGAAATCAGCCAAATCTGACAGTTTCATACGTCACACTAATGGCGGTCAAATAATGTCATCGCACTTTACCGTCACAATAGATTCGAGAACCTCTTTATCTGCATCAGACCATTAAAGGATTTGTCTGTCAACTTGAAGTGTAATTGGAACCACTTAGGAAAGTTGAGACAATTTTATAATATGAACCGGTTGTTGTCATTTCTTTGAATTTATTTTAAATTGGGTCACACCATTGATTATGAAGCAATCTCATAATAAAACTGAAAAACAATGATCTGTCTAAGATTTATTCATGTTTTAGATTTTCTAAAACTTCTATCGCATTTCTTCTCGATGGTTCACAGCCTTACTAAAATATATTTAATTACTTTTTATAATCTCCTAACTTATTCGCGTGCATGCGTGCATTCCTTCAAAGGAAAAAAGTTACTTAACAGCTTCATACCTATTTCATCTGATATTCGATCGGTTATTAAAAATATTATTAAAAGAAATAACAAACTTATAAGCGGCCTCCTTCGAGATAAGGCTGTGTACAAAACGCCGCTGCTTTAAAAAGTAAAAAAAACAAAATGGCGTAATGCTCGGATGTCGTGGCCGCAGCCCGCGGCACAGGGCTGCCAGTGAAATATATGATATTAATAATTAATCTCCCTCCATAATGAAACAGAGAAACCGTCCAAGGTATGAATTATTATAAAATTATCAGGGTTGTAAAATGATAGAAAAAATATTAAATATTGGGTAGATTATTTAAATGAAATACTTCGAGGGATAGGTAACCTGTTCCCATAATTCTACTTACGTCTGAAAATTATACCTAGTACTAAACCGGTGGTGATTTTAAATAAAATGTGAACTTATGTGAAGTATACTGCGAAGGATATTGTGCCCCTGTGCTTAACCAGTTATTTTAACAGTACAAGGATTACCTTTTCTTAGCTTTAAACGAGCTACCTATAAAGTCTTCCCATAAAACACAGCTTCCACCCCATCGGCCCCACCCCTGCGCGATGGCATCTTATAATTGAGTGGCGCGCGTCAGTGACGCGCTTTCGTGCGCGGGCGCTGCGGTCGAGGTAATGATTACTGTCTGACACTGGACCTGGGTTATTTCAACTAGCCTTGGGTGAGAGATGAACGGTAAATCAGATATCGATTGCGAAGTATGATTTAAGCTACAAAATATTAACACACACATGCATAACATCACGCCTGTAATCCCCGAAGGGCTAGGCAGAGGTGTACCTGGTAGTACACCCACATTTAGTCAGTTATGTTTAAGTCCCATGTAATAGTTGAGGAGCCCATTGCTACCAATCGGGCACAAATCTATAATCCGGGCTGCTACTGAGAAATTTTAAATGGAATAACTCAATAACACTTTGGCCGACCCGGGGATCGAACCCGGAACCTCATGCTCAGCGATAGCGCTTGCAACCACAAGCCAGTGTAGTCTACAACATATTATTATAGATCTGTATTTCCTAATGATAAAGATCTGAGCAAGTAATGACTAAATCTATTGGCAGACATGATAGCTACTCTGCCTGCTATCATATTATAACTAAAATAATAACAAAAAAGTAATACCCATAACCTAATAAATTGGCCCGGACTCCAAAAACAGTCGCACCCTTTTCTGTGTGAGTATTGCGGGTCAGGTTTCGTAGTAGACAAATATTTGAGTGGGACACTACTGTTTGTTTCCAGCCTAAGTGTTGGTACACTCAATTTGTGTATCCTGTGGCACCTTTGTCACACGGAAATCAAAAACAAGCTGTAAATCTTAGACTAATAGTGCATAAAGTGATGCATCTAAAACTGACCCAAAATGGGCTTCTTTCCTCGGCAAGCCGTGTCAGTAGGTACCAAAAGTCACGTTCGGTCGAACACAGCTCGCGTCAAACACATTCCGCTCACGCACACATAGATAACAGAGTGGACACTCGATTTCCCCCGTGTTTTGTACTAAACGCGGCTTCCGTGTGTTTTTATTCTTAGTTGTAAATTTTAGGTGTTTACTTTGAGAAACATTCTAAAAATTTCAAGAGCTGTATGTATCAAGTTAAAACACAGAGAAAGAAACTAACAGCACTTCCATTAAACAAATGAATGCAACCTTTAGGTACGTGTCGGACTTCCTAACAGATAAATTTTAATTGCGATGTAATTTTAACTAATGAGCATATTATTATGTTTGATTTATTTTTAATTATTTATTTTATTGTTACTTCATGTAGTTGTGTTGTACCATAGTACAACTCCAACTACACGAAGTAACATAGAGATAATTGCAATTATAATTATGATAAAAACTAAATCGAAAATAAAAACCTTAAAACTAACATGGCACAGTAGATGATGATAGACTGCATCTATGTTTGTATGCGATAATGGTAGGATATACAAGGATACTTTAATGTTATTTTTATCACCTGATTATAAATACCTACATTCCGAGTAAATAAATAAATATTCTATTCTATTCTACAGTTAGCCACTGAATCAGTGAATCTTGTCTTTGAAGGCACCCCTAGGCGATGGCGTCCCATAATTGAGAGGTGCGCAAGCGCCTTACTGACTGCTCAAGTGCTCACTGCGGTAATAAACGATTACTCGCTTACCACCATTTTGGATTTAAAAGCGTTCTTGTTCTTTTTTTTGAAGCTGCCATTTTGCACGAAGGAAGAGAATGCGAAGGATGTTCAATACGGTCTTAATTTTGTAATATCTGTCATTGGAAGTTGAGTAGGAAAATAAAGGGTATAGTACACGCCCGCTGAGTTAAGTATATTGTATCTAACATAGACACACGCAGCGCAGTTCAAAATGATGTATTTTGCATCTTTCAAAATCAATGCATTTCAGTAAGGTAGTTAGGTTAGGTACTTAGGTTAGCTATAGGATAAGTATGGTAAGTTAGGTTAGGTTATATGTATGTATACAAGGTATTTTTTTATCACCAGCCAAATTTTCAAAGGGTGATCTAACCATGAATATGAATAAATTTCACTATGGAACGAACTCAGAAATCTCGAAGAAAGAAAATAAATAAATAAATTGCATAAATTTTGGTCCAGTAGACATTAAACTTTAGTATACCTACATACAACAGTAATTTTCTTTATCGATAGTACCGACTTGGTCCCGTAGTGAAATTTGTTCATATTTATGAGTACATCATCCTTGAAAAATTTGGCTGCTGATAAAAAAAATACCCTGTTGACTGGAGCAAATTAGAGACTAGTTTAATAAAAAGTAATACCTAGTAAGCAGTTATTATTGTTTTGCATTTATTCATTGTCATTTTGTTAAAAGCATGTATATCTAGTTTATAAAATTGTCGTGTCACAGTGTTTTGTGTGTATATTCGGTAGGTCTGTGAATAGGATGTAAAATAATAAAAGGTAAACATAACCTAAGGCGAAACGATGTTTTTTTGGAGTTTGGGGGGCTTGAAAACTGTGTTCAGGTTTTCCTTGTACAGATTATTTTTTTAATTATTTTTTTTTTTTTTAATAAATAAAAAAATAATCTAAGAAAAAAACGAAAATAAAAAAATAGAAATATATATATTAGATTTTTCATTTTTTTTTCACTTAATCTATTTTTTTTAATAAATGTTTACTCAAATCAAATCAAATCAATTTTTATTTGCATAAAACATAATGCCTGTGCCGTGGCCAATTGTTATTCTTTAGATACAATTTCAAAAGAACACTTCGTTTGAATCTCTCTTAACTAGGACTTCTGTATTCCAATTGAACATACTTACAAGGATTATATTTAAATTCGCGGTCATTAAAATGCTGGTATGCTATAATTACGATGAAAGCGATCGCGTGGTCATACGGGCCGGTGCGTTTGCGCAGCATCCGTTGCACCCTTTCACGTGAGGACGACGGATGCAGTACTGTTATGTTGCTTCTTTTTCAAAAGATTTCCTGCTATACATCTCACGATACCAAGAACAGTTTTTTTTTTTTAGTTTTTCATCAGGCTTCATTCCCCAGAGGGGAAAGGGTCAGGCAGAGATGAAAGTACAAATATTTTACCTAAATTTTGCCAGTTATATACGTTTAAGTGTTGTGTAGTTTATAGGGGCGGGTCTATTGCAAAGCACTGGGCGAAACATAACTGGACACCATAACAAAAGCGCGCTGCTGTATTTCCGACACTCGATTTAGAGATAGAGAATTGAACGTCGAGCAACGTAATAATATTTAGGTATTAATGTATTTGGCAGTATCCATAAGGAGTTGGCAAATTTATCTCAAGGTTGAGTAGCAGATTAGTAATTTATCTACATCAATATCTATATATATAAAAGAAAGTCGTGTTAGTTACTTCACTTATCACTCAAGAACGGCTGAACCGATTTAGCTGAAAATTGGCAGGGAGGTAGTTTAGAGCCAGGAGAAGGACATAGGATACTTTTCATCCCGTTCGACATCATAAAAATAAATATCAAGAATATCGGTTGTCTCAAACATTTTTCAAACGCAGCGCCATCTTGGATGACATGGCAGGAGTCAAACTTCCCAGTTCATTATCAGGTGACAATTTGAAATTGACAAGTCTTAAGCTAAACCCAAGAAGGTAAGGTTGTCAATTTATAATACGCACCTACGTTCTGAAATTTATTTTGTTACTAAACTTAGAGGTTTTATGTAGCATAAAAAAGTCTTATATTTCAGAAATCAATTTACGTAACTAGCAATGATGACAGAGACGAACTTTAATAATTCTTTGCAAATAGAACTTATTTTACTGTTAGGACTTTAATTAAAGTAGACCGGGAAAACTATAGGCATAAATTATTGTATGTAACATAGAGGCAATAGTTCAGTATAAAATTATGAATTTAGTATTTTTTAGTAAGGTAGTTAGGTTAGATAGTTGGGTTAGCTATAGGATAGGGTTGGTCAGTTAGGTTAGGGTATATATACATGTTGTAATTTAAAAGTAGTAGTAGTTATTATTGGTTTGGATTTATTTGTTGTCGTCTTATTCAACGTATGTATATCTAATATAAAAAAAAATAAGAGCAATGAATTGACTCTAAGGCACAACGAAGTTTGCCGGGGCAGCTAGTATCTTCATAAAACGAAGCAAAAGAAGTATGTAAGAATCGTAGCATATGGCGCTTTGTAGTTTCTGCCTACCCCCATGGGAAAAAGGCGTGAGTTTATGTATGTATGTATATATCTTCATTTATCTTGACGTTTTCTTTTAGGTTTTATTCAATCATATAATATGTATGTCTCTATATATTTGTTTTAACAGGTTATTTATTAGACTTTCAAATATTTGGTTATCATGTTCTGTCTCTGCATCACCTTAAGGTAGACACTAGACCAGGTAGACCTATGGCCTATGAAGTCCGCCTTTGTGCAGTTTTTTTACTTGTGCATAAAGTTTAAATAAATAAATAAATGTAGGTCTTGCTTATGCCTTGAAATCAAGCATTATTGTCCTCCCTATTATGTATTGACAAAACAGTCAACGCGCACTTTAACTAGGAAAATAATTTTAACATAATTTTTATCAGTGTCAGCACATACGTCATTATTAGCAAGGTTTCTAATTCATTCTATTTTTTGTGTTAACACAAGGTTAAATTAATAAGTGCGATCCTCATCCTCCCATGATCTTAGTGATGATTTCAAAACACTCATTATCTCTCATTTCCTCTAATTACGAAAAATAAATTGATTTCAGATGGTTAAAATAAAAAATATGTTCAATTTTAATAATATCTATCTTTGCATGTCTACACTCGCTAGTTGAGCGCATTTCCATTGATAGTTACGTTACCAACGGCTTCATAAAGATTATTATTAAATGAACATAGTCAATGGTGCCTACTTGTGGCTAAAAGTTTTTTGGTTTATCTTTAAGAAGAAAAATATTGAAGTTTGGCAGCTTTTATAGATATAGCTTTTACATGTATTCAACCAACAATTATGTAATAACGATTGAAAAATGGACTGTTACTTTCTATGTACCTACTAATAATTAAGTATAAAAAATATTTGAGTACTAAGAAAAGCACGGGTTGTGAAATCCTAATAAAAATTGGAAGAATCGACATGTTTTAACATTCGGTATCTACTGTATAAATTATTCAAGCAATAAAATATTAACATAAAATTACTAGTTAGCAAACGTATTGTATTTACAGTTAAGTTTAAAATAACACAAGTTTTTTAGTAACTAGCATCACTTCGCTCGCGACTTCGTCTTCGTGAGTTTTCTACAGACGCCAGCACATCAAGTTACCCCAATGTGTCAAATTTCTTTGATCGTTTTCCAACTTTATGTCAAACAGAATAAGGTTCATATTCAATTGGGAAAATTTGCCACATTGGGGTAACTTGATGTGCTGGAGTCTAAACGTTTCCCTTTAAACTTTGACATTCCCTAAATTAAAATATAGTCTATGTACCTAACTCAGTGATAATATAGCCTTCTAATGGTGGAAGAATGTTTAAAATCAGTTCGGTAGGTTGTGAGCTCGTTCTTTTATTTTATTCAGAAATAATAATATTATATAAGATCAGGAATGTCAAACATTAATCATAATCCGAAGTCAAAACCCGTTCCGTCGTCATTCGCCTTGTGTCAATGGAAACGCACACTGCTACGTTAATCAATCATGTTCCGTCGAGGGCCGACATATGAACTTATTTCATTTCTAATTCTAAACTAATCAATATTAATGCCGCCATCATCTATGGTATTAATTTAAATTCATAAGACTTGTTACTTTGGTACTTGACTGTGTAGAATGGGAGGTAATGGTTTACAAGTCATAATAGATACTTGGAACATGGAAATAAGATGGCGGAGCGCTCGGCATGTGTCAAAAGATTAAGTTATTTTTTTCATTGGGTTTTTGTATGAAATTGTATTTATGTTAATAAAATTTGGATCACATAATATATATGTATCTTGCAAGTCAATACATCAGTCAAATTTAACATGTTTATGTAAAAGCTCCAAGTGGTTCGTGTTAAATACACACGGTGCTGCTCGCGAGTTCGGTTGGCTTTAACTTGGCTTGACTCTTTTTTAAATATGTACGTGTGTAGGTACCTAATTTAAATTCATTTTTGCAAAAATATTCAGCTGTAATTATATTTTCTCGTGTTCCCGGGTTTGCTATTGAATATTATGTTAATTTTAATTGAAGGTTTGCAAAAGTCACATCAAAAAATGCAGAAAGTAATGTTCTTTGAATAGGTTATTTCAATTTTGTTACTTTAAATTACAAATCTAATATTTGTATAAAAAGGCGTTTAAAAATTAACACTAACATAGGTGCATTTTATAGAAAAGCAATGTATTTAAATTCTTTACTTCGATATTTCTTCACTACGATTCTTTTGGATATAAACTAAATTATTCAATTATTCATATATTAATCATAAGTCTAAATCAGTCTAACTATTGTCTTTTTGTAATGAATGTAGATGTACATAACAGTTAAATTAAAGTACCTAAGTCTTTGTGATGCTGTCAAATACTCGTATTTATTATACCTATGTAGCACGTATAATAAGTAGGTAGGCACCGTTCTAGAATTTATTGTAAATCGGAGTTAACTGGCCTGTTGGTCTAGTAGTTAGTGACCATGACTGCGATGCCGGAGGTCGTGGGTTCGATTTCCACCCAGGACAAATGTTTGTGTGATGAGCACGATCATTTGTTCTGTGTCTGGGTGTAATTTATCTATAATATGTATGTATTTAGAAATATATAAGTATGTTTATCCGCTATTTAGTACCCATAACACAAGCTCTCAAGCTTAACTTGGGACTAAATGGCGTTGTGTGAAAAGTTGTGGAATATTTGTGGAATATTTTATATCAGCCAACAAACTGCTTTACAGTTTGGCAGAGTATTGTCTTTTAATACCTCGAATGAAAGCTGTTTTATTAATATTTTTTTCTCTACGGTTCATGAGATACAACTGGCTGACAGACAGGCGAATGGATAAGATTCCATCACTGTCTCATCAATGTCCCTTATAATTGGTAGATCCAAAAGAAACAATACATTTTCAACAGTGTCCGTTACCAGCCCAACCTTAAAATTCATTCACGCTTGGCTGACCATGGATGGAATGGGACTCCAATCAGACATGAAGGAAGGGCGGAATGGGCTCGCCAGTCGTCATAATACATAGTTTTTATTGATCAAAACACAGACAACTTCCGTCTATGTACGGCAAATTAGTAATGGTCGATTGGTTCATCAAAGTTTCGACTGTTTAGTTATGATATGAAAATGCCAATATCATCATCATCATTACCACCGAAAGACTTCCACTGTTGAACATTTGAACATAGGCCTCCTCCAAATATCGCCACAATGAGCGGTCCTGTGGATCTCGCATCCATCAGATGACAAAGACAATGAAAATAAATTGATTCTATTTTAAGAAGCTTGTTCATGAATGTTCATCAATCTTACATTGCAAAACAGAGTCGACTAAAGCACAATAAGTATTTTTAAGCAGTTAAAAAAAAGGCGAAAATTTTAAACCAAGTTAACTTTATATTAACAGTTTTGCAGAAGTAAATAGCCACCCAGAGCTCTTAGCAACTACTAAAGAGAAAAAAGCGTTGAAAATATCACAGCAGTATCAAAATCTGGTTCGGACAGAACGTTGACATAGTAAAAATAATTCCTTGTAAAGCAACAACGTCACTATCTTCGTATTCTATCGTCAAGTCTGCGTTAGAAACCTATTTCGCTGAGTTCCCGGAGTGACCCCGCAACCCGGCACGTGTTTGCTGCTCACCTACCGCACACGTCACTAGTGCCTACGCAATTTGCCTGAAGGATATCGTTAGCAACTCAGCCTATAATGATCCGAAAATAGAAGGCTATTGTTTGACCCTTATTTGTAATATAAACATATCTTTTTTTTTTCGAATTTGTTTACTTTCGTGGTTTTTGTCAAGTGTTTTGGACTCGTATATAGATTTGCTAGTGCTTTAGTTATATAATAATACATTTCAGATAAAATAATAACGTTTATTATCTCCACCACATAATGAAAGATAGGTTTATAGGTACAATACAGTTAAAAATACTTATCAATATATTAATTGATGTTGCAGAGACTGGAATCTGCACTAAGAATGCTACATACAGGTCTCCAGGTCATTAACAACCTGCAAATTTCGTGTTTCAAATATGTTCTACTAAACAACCCAAAGACTCTCATAGTAGGTAGTTCTTCAGCAATCTCTTTGCTGACAGTTGTCCCACTTGACTCCGTCTTCATCATCTTCTTCGTTCCGAGTGAACGGTACTTATTATACAAGGGTAATCTATAATCTATACTAATATTATAAAGAGGTAAAATTTGTAAGTTTGTAAATTTGTATGTAGGGGGTAATCTCTGAAACTCATAATCCAAATCTATTTTTTTTTTAACTGGCAGAAAGCTACATTATTCCTGAGTGCTATAGGCTATAAATTGTTTCTATAACATGTAAATTAACCGAGCTATCACAACTTTTGTCTAGCAAGTCGGAAAAAAATACCTCATGAAACAGAATTATTTGCGTGCGCTGCCTAAACAGTTGCTTAAAATTAAAAACAATGTATGGCTACCTGGTTCGTCTTAATTATTTCTACAAAAAAGTCCGCGATGCCATATCTCTATCTTTTATATTTTATCTTTTATACTTCTTTTATTGCATTAGAAAACATTTTTTTCGGCATACTTACGTTTGGTTGATTATTTGAGCAACAAAATATTAATTCTTATGACAATAAATTATTTCAGTATCACAAGAACATCATACAGATAAGATTTGCCATTTACAGTATATCAATTGGTCATACAGTTTCGGAGATAATATTAAATTACTAAAACGCAAAATGCAGCATAACTTTCATTGTGCAGACGTTTTACCTATTTGCCCATAGATGGCGTTCTGCAATTACGTCATTTTTCTGAATCGCGGTGTTAAGACTTTCCGTGGATTGATGACGGTCTCGAATTATTTTGCCCACGTTGTTGTTAGTTGGAGTTCTAAATATTACATGTCAGTTGCTTATTGGTTTCGGTGGTTTCGTTCGTAATTTCGTATGGTTGTTGTAGTTGATAAATACCTCATAATCGAAAATATCGTAATTTCGTTGTACGTTTGTTTCGTATGTTCGTCTTCGTAGTTTCGTACTTCGTTCTATCGTGATAATCGATACGAGTTATTCGATATTACGATTGTTTTGTTTTGTAAAGGCAGACGGTGTCCGGGTCGCTCTCCCTTTGTTCATAATTGTTTCAAGTCTGTGCGTAGTTTGTTGAGAGCATGCCTAAAAGGAAATCTCAACTGTCCCGGCAGACATCACAGACAAGAGCCGCTCGAGTACCTACGCCGTGCGGAAGAATCTGCCCCTGAAAATGAGCAGCGCCTCTCGAGAAATAGAGAACATATTTCGCAAGCACGCGCTAGAGAATCTAGCTCCGAGCGCTCACAGCGCCTCGCTGGCCAAAATGTGAGGACGTCGCGGGCCCGTGCTCGAGAAACTAGCGCTGAACGTGCGCACTGCGCACCGTCTATCTGAGTTAAGGCAGAATGTCGCTAGACAAGGGATAGGGAGAGTAGCGCTGAGCGCTCGCAGCGGCTTGGTAGGCAAAATGTCATAACATCGCAGGCCCGTGCTCGGGAATCTAGCGCTGAACGTGCGCCTGCGCAGCGTCTATCTCTTTAAAGGCAGCATGTCTCTGAAACAAGGGATAGGGAGACTAGCACTGAGCGCTCGCAGCGGCTCGCTAGGCAAAATGCCATAACATTCGGTAATCTTTGAAGTTACTGATCTGATTCCAAAAAATATTGTACTTATCAAATTAAATACAGTAATAACAATGGAGTGTAATCTTATGTTAAAATAAGAAATTTTCCGCGGACGAAGTCGCGGGCAGAAGCTAGTAATATTATAAAGAGGTAAGGTTTGATTGTTTGTTTTTTGCATTGAATAGGCTCCGAAACTACTCGACCGATTTGAAAAATTCTTTCACCGTTGTAAAGCTACACTATCCCCGGGAGACATAAGCTACTTTTTATCCCTGTATTCCTACAGGACCGGGAACTACGCGGGTGAAACCGCGTGACGTTTGCTAGTCAAATCTATACATCACGTACATTTCGAACACTCTCGTACGCTTCACACACAATATACATATTACATACTCTTCACTATACTACTCTCTACTTTCTTCTCTCTCTCTTTTCCTCTTTATACATACGATATAATTATGTGCATATCACATATAACATACGTGGATGTTTGGTGATATCCTGCTTAAAAATCACTGATGCTTCTCATGCCAAATTTTTGTATTCGAATTCACCTTGAATTGGTGTGAAGTTGATATATTCAAGTTTACATTCGTCATGATGTGTGTCAGATTTATTTATATTCATTAGTTTCAAGTTCAACCTCACTAGACAGTATTACTATCTGCCTTGGTTCATCAACAAGTCGCAGGCATTGTCAACGAAAATATAAAGCAAGGGAAGTGTTGATAAAAATCGTGACACGGTCGTCGCGCAGTTGTCGCGGTCAGGTGATGGTCACGGTTACTACAAGCAAGGTCGGAACACTAGCTCCTCAATAAAAGCACTCATTTACATAGTCGACTATAGTCTTACTTCTACATAAAAATGAGAGGTAAGTTTTAGTTGTTTCTATGTCGACGAAAGTAGAAATACAGCCCAATAAAACCGGAAATTTTGGAAGTTTTGTTCGTATTATAAAACAGCGTAATAGGATTGCCGTCTTTGATATGTATGACTGAGAATGATGAAATAGAGATCGTTAAATTGCCGTGGTTGTGGGCCCGAAACATAGAGAGCTATATCCAGACGCCAGCACATAAACCTACCCCAAGGTGTCGAATTTCTTTGATAGTTTCCAAAATAACAAAAAAAAACTTAAGAGGTGTCAAGGGTACCCGGATGGAACAATTTGGAGAAAGGAGATGAAATAACTGGCTTACTTGCTCGCTTGCTTTCTATAAGAGGGAGAGAGAGAGAGAGACAGACAGAGAAACACGCGCACGCCGCACGGTTTAGAACTTTAGCAAAAAGTGTCGTTACAACTTTTGGTCTTAAAAAGTGTCGTTACAACTTTTGGTCTTAATTTTTTCTGTCAAGACCCCGTTCGTAACGCGCGATAAGGAACTTCGTTCCAAAAGGTTCATATTCAATTGAGAAAATTTGTCAGTTTGTGGTATCTTAATGTACTAGCGTCTGCACCTCTTTACAGCTATGGGTTTCCTTGTTTTAAGTAAGTATATGAGTAAGTGTATGAGGCATGTTTTACAAACAGCGACTTATTTATGACTATTGCTATAAACTTATTGCTATCCTTAACTAACCGGTGAAAAAAAGGCTGTGCAGGATTGTGTAATGCGTGTCTATCCGGTTTGCACAGACACCTTTTTCTTGCGAAATGTGACAATAAATCTACAGATTGCTATAACATCACATCAAAATATATCGCTTACGGAACTAAACGTAGAAATGGAACCAATAGCGAATGTGACCGGCACCAACTAAATCTGCATTATTTATAGATAAAAATTCGTCGTGTTTCTGTTATCATGTAAATGTGTTTATTAGTCTGATCATCTGATCATCTGATCTGCCATGTTTACCGTTCGTTGAATATTTTGGTGTTTCTAAATGGACACCGTTTTATTGATAGCTTAAGTTTATAGCTTCATCTGGCGGTTCGCTTTGACACTCGGTTTGTTTGAAGTGGGCTGCTAAAGGATTTTATGGATTTAAAGGTGTTATCGTGATAGTCTAGTAAGAAAAGAGAGGCTGCTGTATAATTCAAGAGGTTTTAAAAAGTGAATTCTCCTCATTAACTTACTAGTAGATAGTTCTTTACATCAGACAAACGGTAAGCTTTTTCTAAACTGTGTAATAATAATAATCTTTATAATAATAATAATCTTTATTGACATAAATTAATACAAACATCTTAATTAATTCCCTAGCTCCTGCGCTAGTGTACACTGTGTTACAGGAGCTAGTGTTTTCCCATAAACAAAGTTACAACTCATTTATGATAACAAAGATTAAAACAAACAAAATTACTAAAAGAAAGAAATAAAACTAGGATTAAAAGTAACATATTTTTGCATAACAATATTGCAACAATAATAGTTTTGTATTGTTGCAATATTGTTATGCAAATGTAATGTGGACCGATACCTACTATTATACCATATGCCTACAGAGGTCAGCTGATCATCAAGCTAACCCCTAACATGTCAAATTTCTTTGATAGTTTTTGAACTATAATTAACAAATAGAATAAGGTTCATGTTCAGTTGGTGAAATTTGACAGTTTGTAATAGCTTGATGTGCTGGCGTCTCAACTCAGGCCTACAGCAGTTATTGTTCGTACTATCAGGAAATATTATTCCTGCTATTTATTACAACATAATATTATTATATTAAACATCACGCCTGTATTCCCTGAAGGGTAAGGCTGAGCTACTACCCGTATATACAGACAAATTGAGAATTGCAGTTACAACGTTGCCCTTTTTAAGATGCTAGAAAAAAAACTTCCTACACAAAACAATATATTATGGACTACAATACAATATAAAGTTTCTCCTAAAACTCGTCAAATATCGTCTTAAACGAAACCTCTTCGAATGACGCTTTCTTCAACTACTTACTCACTTAGTAACTCACGTTGACCCTCTAATGGGACACTAACTAAACAGGTACCATTTACTGATAATAAAACTCCGCAGAAGCAAGTGTACTATGATGTAGTGTGTGTTAAACAAAAGCTCGCTCCATAACAAACTAGTTTGGACATCAAGTAATAGACAGGTCACGCACAGACTTGAAGTAATGTGGGTATGAGGTAACGGGTTCCCAGGTATGTTTGGAGAATGTTTTGGGATAAGTGGATGTGTAGGGATTGTAATTTAAGGTTTTGGATGAAGGCAGCCCATTTTTTATTTATTGTTAGTTAGATTAGGTTATAAAGAAAAGACAAAATGTGTTGTCTATAAAGTTGTTTAAACCAAATTTACTAAAAGGCTTTTACGCTCTGTATAAAGGTAATTTCTACACATATCAAGAGTATTTTAGCCACAAGAAGAAAATAATTAAAGTAGGTAGGTATCACAAACTTATAACATTTTTTCTATGACTACTGTGATTAACACTTAGGTACGAATATAAAGTTATGTTTCGCATTAGTTTAATTTGATCCTTATATACAAATACATTTAATATATAGATTTGATTTTGAGTCTTAAGTGTAATAAAACTTTAAAGGTGTGTTTCAGTTGGTAATCAATAGTTACTTGCCCTAGTGGAGTTAAGAAGTTTTACGTTACATCAAATTTAATGTTATATTTTTTTTAAATTGCAGCATTTTCAAACTTTCACATTTAAATAATTGCTGTTTTACCCAGTAAAACCGGAAAATGTGCATAAAACATGTACAAATCAACTAATAGGCTCCGTATATGGGTTTATCTTGTACATAAGATCGGTGTAGCAGATGCAGCGTTACGTATCGCGATCTAAGTATATAATAGAAAGTAGCACTCTCAACTCTCTCCGGACCATCGACATTTAAATAAATTGTACGTTCTGCGTTTAACATACTATCATTTTATTTATTTAAACATGGAAAAATTTAGCAAATACAAATATAAGTTCCCTGTATGCTAATAATTTGTCCAATTGATATTCATTATGCTAATTTTCCATGCCGGAGTCGGTGTTTCCTGATAGCTACAACCTAGGGGTCTTCAAGTCAAGAGTGAACAGGTTGCTTCTAGGCAAGCGTGCTTCATCGTTTACCACATCATCGCTTACCATCAGGTAAGATAGTAGTCAAACGCCTGCCTGTCAATAATAAAAAAAAAACGTGTTACAAGTCTTAACGTCTTCGAACAACCCGGCTGCTATAATGTAGCCTCTGGCTTGCCCTAGACACAGTATGTAATTTTTGACGTTCAAAAAGTGCTGATCCTCAGCCTAATTTGAATAAATGACTTTTGATTTTGATTTTGATTTTATATTTGATTCTAAAATGGTTCAGATTGGCGTTACTCTAATGTCAAGAATACGTGCTAGGCGTAGATATTCGTGGCTACGTGATAGAACATAAATTTACGTCGTTACCTATTCATCATGAAGACGATATTAAGAATGTAAGTTCTTATTGTTCCTGCTGGTCCATTAGATCCTGTTCAGTATGTGAAACCACTCGACAACTTGAGTGGAACAAGTTACATTATCGTGTGCTACCACTATCCACTATCTGTCATAGTTGATCTCAAATGTTTTCTCAAAACTCTCGGATTATCCGTTTGTTTCTAAGGCAGCTAGAGCTCTGTGAGAATAGAATTTAAACAATAGCTACATCTAACATGATCAAAAGCACGCGGAAGGAATGCAGACTACTTGAAATGGCAAACTAGGTGAAATTGTTGACGGGTAAGGAATACGCTTCAAGCTTTGAGATTTATGTTGCCAGGTGGAAAAGGTTATATTTAGATATGGATTGCAATTTATCTTCAAGGAATTAAGCGGGAATAGCCCAATGGCCAAGGCGTTGGACTGGCAATCGAGAGGTCGTGGGTTCGATCCACACTCATTGCGCTAAAAGTAATTGACGTAGAGCCACTCCAGACACAAGCATATTTAGCTTAGTTAAGGGTTAACAAGACTATTGGTAATGTGCAATTCACATTGCTACCTACCTAAGCTAAAAAAGCATGGGAAATCTTGACGTGATCATGTTTGTAACGTCTTTTCTATTAGGTATAAGAAAAACATTTAGAACAGTTTCTAAAGGGATATGCCCATTTCTTGCCGTCTTCTTCTCAGCTATCTGCGATGATAAAACCTGTTGCCTATAATTTGTTTCTTTCATGTGCATCAGTTGGCCAAAGCTTCCTTCGCAAATGGGCATTCCCCTTTGTAAATAATAATTTTATAGGAACTATGTCATTGTTATGAGAACATTATATTTGACGTGAGAAATGGCAGGATATATTGTTTTGTACACGAACTTCACACATTGTAGTACTTAAGTTTTTTTAACACAGGAAATTCATAATGAGCTATTTTGCATACTTACTGCTATAATGTTCTGAGAACAGTTATTTATGAATTAAAATTAGAAGAATATATCTCAGGGATGCTGGTTCTCTTAAGATGTTTTCTTTCACCGTTTTAATTTTACATGACGCACATAAATCCGAAAAATCTGAGTAGTATGTCTTGGATTCGAACTCGAGACCTATATTTTGACAGTCCGCTGGTCACACTTCTAAGCTACCACTGCTACCGAGATAAGTTGAATAATTTGTCATTAGTAAGTACGAAGTACCCCACGTGCCAGACTCAGTATAACTTCATCATTTTTAATTTCCCTACCGATAGTAATCTTAATAACCGATTTAACTTAATCACCAGTGAGTGGCGGGTGATTAATGACGTCATTCAATCACCGAAGAACAGCTGAAAGAACTGCATTAACTCTTATTGTAAAGATTAATCGTGGTCATCTGTCCAGCTTGATTAGATATGATATGGGAACAGTGGAGGCTTATTTTTTAACGTTCAGTTTTATTAGGTAAGTCTATGTGTGGTCTATTACCTGCGTTTAAACTCACACTCAAGTTTAGTTTGCGACACGTCAACTGTCTTTTTGGGGAGTTTTTTTTGTTTGCGTAAATCTATAGGTACTAATAATATAAAGAGGTAAAGTTATGCCATTATAGGATGTAATCTCTGGATCAATTGAACCGATTTTGAAAGTTTTTTTACCAATAGAAAGTGTAACGTAACAGTACCTACCTACCTAGGAGGAGAGCACTGTTGTATGAAAAGATTAGAGGGAATAAATAAGAATTTATTAATATCAAGCCTACCTAGTGGAGCTAGGGTAAAGAAGAGAGGAAAACTGATGAATGAAAGATGAAATATAAAATGAAGAAAAGGTGGCCCTCTCTCAGCAGTAGATGTGGCTGAGGGGCATCAGGCTTCGGTCTTCAGTAGAGGAGGTGGAGGCCGTCAAAGGTGTCACTCTCTGCTGTAGGGTAGTCGAGGGACGTCAGGCTTCAGTCTTCAGCAGCTCAGGAGGAGGCCGTCAGGAGAAGGAGTCCGTCAGAGGAGGTCCTCTCGGCTCTAGGAATGGCCGAGGGACGTCAGGCTTGAGTCTTCAGCAGCGGAGGAGGAGGCCGTCAGAGGTGGTCCTCTCGGCTCTAGTAATGGCCGAGGGACGTTAGGCTTCAGACTTCTGCAGAGGAGGCGGAGGACGTCAGTTTAGAGGGCCGGAGGACAGAGAGGCCATAAATATTAGACTCGCAGCTGATATGACTTGCTAAGCCTTTCAGATCCAAACGAAGACTGCCTAATTCCACCTGGCTCCAAGGTAAATGGACAGAATGACAGATGATTGAATTTTGAAAGGTTTTAGAACACAATACAAAGCAAAGTAAAAGAAAAATAATGAAGTCGATGTGGTTTACATATACGACCTACAACTAGCTCCAGACAAATTAAAAATAAAACTAGACCTGTCACTAGCTGACATAATATTACGAATGTAAACAAACATAATTTATAGAAAAACTTAAATAATAAATATGATAATATAAGACAAAAAGGTATGCTTTGCCTCCAAGTAATGCATGTAGCTACCTAGGGAGGGTGAATGCTTTAAAATTTCAGGTTAAACAATGCACAAAAATGTAAGTAAAATCACAATGTAAAGACAACATTACAAAAGCCACATTATTATGAGTGTTCTAATAGGCTACATTTTATTTTCTAAACTAAGAGGGGGTGGAGGGGATGTTACAGTTAGCAATGCACGCAGACGAAGTCGCAAACGAAGTGATAGTATAAAACACGAAGAAAACACTTTTGAAACCTTGGTTCAAACATATGCTTTGAAAAGGAGATGGTACGTTTTGGTCCTACTTTCGGCCAACTTGATAAAAGTCTAGTAAGTGATATAGCTAGTGTAGCATGATCGCCCTAGAAACGGATTTTGTCTTCCGAAGAATCGACAGATATTATAAACATTTCTGCCGATTATAGAAGAAATAATTCTCGATATTGAGACTATTTTGTCAACTGAAGAATCGACATATTTCTTCTCTTCATTCGTGACATTGTCGTGCTCAAAACAAAAGAAATTTGGTGATCATGTTACGCCTGCTGAGGAGGTCTACAGCCAGCAACAACACCCGTGCACTTGTAAGTACTATTGTAAGTATACACTTAATCATACAGAAATAGAGTTTGTACTAATTCTAAGATATTAATAGTCGAAACGATTTATATCAGCTTCAATTTATGACCCAAAGCATACAAGCTACATAGTAGTTTCATTTAAATGTACTATGTTACTTTTTATAACATAACATCACGCCTGTAATCCCCGAAGGGTTAGGCTGAGGTATACCTGAAATAGTACACCCAGTCCCGTGTAATAGGGGGCGAGCCTATTGCCATCAATCGGGCACGCATTCAGACTCCGGGCTGCTACTGAGAAATTCCAGACGGAAAAACTCAATAACACTTTAATCGAACCTGAGATTCGGTTCTTTTTTATATCTCTGCAATGATTCCTTAGATATAAAAAAGTCGTCTATACTATGTGTTTAAGGAAACCTCTAATTCGCATCGAACCAATTACCGTCACGTTTATTTCGCACGCTCGCACGCCAAACCAACAGTTCTTTATGGACTGGAATCTCTCAAACCAACGGTTTCCTTATCAAGGGCTTAGTCTATCTAGCCGTAACATAATCTAGGTTTGATTCAATGGCTTATTAGGCTGGGGGCACAAATACGACTGTCCCGACGCGCACACGTCAATTAGTTGTAGCCAGTCTTTGATTTACTACGCTCTGTATAGGCACCATCTCTTGATAGTAATTAGTAGCTATGTGTGTAACTAGCCTTTCTTAGGAAATGAAGGCAGGCAATGATCGGTAGAAATCATGACTAATGAACTCTGCATTTACCGAAATTAGGGTCTGCTAGTCTTATTTAGGTACCAATATGAATTGCTACTTACAATTTTATTGGGAACTAGCATTTCACTCGTGACTTCCCTTTAAGCACGGTCATATTATCATAATATTACCACAGTCTAAAAACATACAGTCGTCCGACGAAGCCGTCTAGACAGGGCATCGTGCGAGGTGTGAGGGGCGAGACGCGGGAAAACCGCTCCCGCACTGCGAACAAAACGATATTCGTAGTGCGGGAGCTATTATTCAAGTCTAATGCGTGTAGAAGTTGTCGGCATTTTTCCAGAGATCGAAGGTGTCGTCCTACTGTATTAATATTTATACTGTGATATTACCGTGCTTTGATATTCGGGGTACGACTATTTTTTGATAGTAGGTACCAGGGTATCAGAAATTAACAGGAAGTCGATGCCTATAATCAATCTACTTTACACATTATAATACTTTCAAAACAACAGTCATAATTTAAATAATGAACGTGTATGTCTCTTTAACATAATTAAACAAAAGTTGCTTAACACTTAGTTCCAGTCAATTCATGTTTGCCTGGTAAAAAAATTAGACATTTTGATATAAAACTGCCTATCAATATATTTGATTAATCCATTATACCCCTCGTGCTCTTATTTTAATCATGGTGTGCTTTCATTTTTATTTTGATTTTGTGTGCGTAACTACCGGTTGCGCTTCGCGGAATAAGATTCTTTGATTCTACGTATCAGCATTACCTAAACTGATTCTTGAGTCTCCTTTGCTTCCACAATAACCATTTCAAAAACGTTTAAAATACAAAAAATGATAGAACGTAGGCATCCCTTCCCAAAACATAGCAATAGATTGCTCTTTTAAAGCGTGTCCACTAACGTAGTGACCAGGCTATTATTAAGCCCTATCACATAAATGTAACGCAACATGAACAGTGTTCCGAGCTGACCCGCGTGTAATAGTGGACCCGGTTTCGGCCTGGGGATAGCGCAGCAACCAATTTGGGTGTAAACATAAGGAGGAATACTTTTACCGTTCTCGCTGTTGCTAAAACAAAATGAGTCAAGGAAGGTGAGATTTAGGTGATCTCTTTTTAACCGACTTCAAAAAAAGGAGGAGGTGCTCAATTCGGTTGTATTTTTTTTAGGGTTTGTTACCTCATTTCTCCGTCATTTGTGGACCAATTATTAAAATTATTTTTTTATTTGATAGGGTATACAAGCGGATTGGTCCCATTTGTATCAACACTCAGATCTAATGATGGGATCCTCGAGGAGTTGAGGGAACTCCTCAATTAACATAGGATTATACATACCAATTTTTACATTTTTAGTAAACGGCATTTTCATTTAAAAAGTTTCATTTGATGAAAAAAACTGATGAGGAAGACAGGCAACGGAACTCTTCAACGCATAACAGCAAATTACTCGCTGTTAAAGCACCATAAACATAATTTGAAATTCCCGCCCTTTCTAATCCTACCATATCCTGCGCACACAGCGCCACCTAGCGTCTTGGACACTCATCAATTAGTTCCCCGCCATATCTCACCACGAAACATATCGACTCCGTAAAATAATCGTGAAATACTGCAACCAAGTGTTATCAAGACAATAATTGTGTGTGCCATCAACCTACTATCATCCACATCATCAAGAAACAAGAATTGGGGCGCCCCACAGCATAAAATTATCAGGTATTTGGCGCCAGCCGGCGCTCTTCAGCGAGCTTCGGTGAGTCCTTCTACCCTTTCCTTTTAGATACAGTCCACTTTCCTATCAAATAGAATCATTCTATAACATTTTCATGGTCCTTGCTAGCCGGATTGCTGAAATAGTATCAGTAATCCTATTTTTTCTATTGTGAAAAGTGTGGGGTCAGCCATATTTGTTCGCAAAAACCAAATTGCAACAACAATCATTTACTCAATTTAACATAATCTTAACATATTTCTATCATCTAACCTCACTTTTGAACATAACTTTTGTTTTATTTACGGGTGTCAATTGTTTCACAACATAGCAAGTGTATTTTATCATATTTCGAAGTTAATCATAACTATCATTCATCATCGCGGGAACTCATTCGATCAAACAAACATAACATTCAAAAACATAACATAAATATCAAATTGTGCCAGTGTTTTGTGTTCATAATCATTTTGTGGTAGGTAGTCATCATAGCTACGTACCCACCAAACGCTCACTTGTACGCAGTCGGGAGCGAGTTGTTTCGTCATTGATAACAGCGTTTCTCGTTCGTGTTATCACATACATTTTGTGGATGGAATTCGGCAACAAACATAGCCTGTAACCATCATTTTCATTATAATCGTGTGTTTAGGTGTAACATACAGCGCCTTAAATTGACATTTTTGTGTTGGAATCCTCGGTGCAACATATAACACTAGGATTTCATTGTGCATCATTGTAATAGGTAGTAGGTACCTACTAACTACCTACATTTTCTCGTACCATTCGAGTTTTGTGTTGGTACCCCTGCCAAAGTTAGTGCCAACATAATTATTATCATTTCAACTAACCATAGACTATATTGTGTTTGTAAGGGTTGTTTCAGAACTGTTGTGATTGACAGTTTAGACAAGTGACATTTACCATAGTGGCGTTAGTGTAACTTCAGACAGTGACATTGACAATCAAGTGTGTTTTGCCTGTTTTGTGTTCACTCATTCGTTCAAATACAATCATTTCGATTTTGTTTACCAATCGATCAACTTTTTGTAAACAAGTGCTTTCTTATAACAAAGTGTGTAACTAATTATCAAAATGAGTGAAGCATTGATCGCACATTATGAATCTAAGCGTAACATGGCGCTTAAGCGCCTTCGTGATGCTGTAATTTGCGCACGAAATTGCAAAACAGACCCAAATCAAATAAATAGGTTAGAAACTTGGTGTTCGCGCGTAGATCAAATTCTTGAAACATTTAACGAAGCCCACGTTCAATTAATGTGTGAGTACAAAAAGGCAGGCATGGACGAAAAGGAAGTGCAACAAGCTCAATTTAAGTTCCAAGAACAGGCCGATGATATGTTCTTTGAAACATTGGAGGCCAAGCGTAAATACTTGTCATCAAAGGTTGAGACTTCTTCGTCGTCCAGTGAGCCAAAAAATAAAACAGCTAAGTTACCACCTATGAAGTTGCCTTTATTCACGGGGCAATTCAAAGATTTTCCAGGGTTCATTGACCTTTTCAACACATTAGTGCATAACAGAAATGACTTATCAAATGTAGAAAAGTTTCAATATTTGATCACATCCTTATCTGGGGATCCAATCAATATTATTCGTGCGTTTCCTGTTTGTGAGGGTAACTACATCAGTGCATATAAAGCATTAGTTAATCGTTATAACAACAAGAGGTAAGTATTTGGCTTTCATGTGTTGGGAACAGATCAACAATTTGAAGGCAATGCACTCCGGTTCTGCTCAAAGCTTGCGTACAATATTAGATGTTTATAATGAGAACTTATCAATGCTCACATCTTTAGGGCTACCAACATCACAGTGGGATTTTGTGTTATTTCACTCATTGCTTACAAAATTAGATAAGGCATCTCGGGAAGCCTTTGAGTTGGCCAATACCAGTAGTGATTTTCCAAGCTTCAAGGAATTATCCACATTCTTGGTAGATAGGTGTAATGCCCTTGAACGCTCAACATTAAATGTGAACAATCAATCATCATCATCAGCTGTGCAACAGCAAAATAACAAGCGTGTGGTTTCAAACAACCAATCAAAGCCAACAATGCTTTTGGCCCAAGCGCCTCATCAATCATGTGTAGTGTGTAAAGAGGATCACGGGTTCTCTACTTGTGTTCCAAGTTTTTATCAGAAACTCCTCATGAGAGGTCTCAAGTTGTGAGACAAAACAAATTGTGTTTCAACTGTTTACGGTCAAACCATATCACAGCCAACTGTAGTTCATTGCATACATGCAAATCATGTGGACAAAGGCACAACAGCCTTCTACACTTTCCAAAAAAGACAGAGACAAGTGGGTCAGTCAACTCTCAACATAAACAACCAGGTGTTTCTCATTCAGGGAAAGGCCCACCACCAACTTCTGATACCAAGGAAAATGTGATCACACCCGTTACATCATTATCAAACACAACTGCAGGATCAACATCAAATACTCATTTTGTGATGCTTGCCACTGCTGAGGTGGAGGTCAAGGACGGTCGAGGCTCCTTTCAAAAGGTCCGTATCTTATTGGACCCCGGTAGTCAAAGTCACATCATCACCAAGGTATGTGTCCGTCGCTTAGGGTTGGCACAGTATAAAACTCAAACTCCTATGTCAGGTATAGGGGACGTTCCTGCATTTTCCACGGGCAAGGTCTTCTTAGAAATCAGACCAATTGGGAAACCAGAGCCCTCTTTTACAACAGAAGCGGTGACTTTAGACAAAATTTGTGGTGACATGCCCACCCATCCAGTGGACATTAACAATTTTCAACATTTATCAAATATCAAATTGGCTGATGAGAGATATCATTCCTCTGGTCCTGTGGATATCCTCATTGGTGGAGAGATATTCCCTCAAATTCTTTTACCAGGGAAAATTGATGGTGGTCCACATGCAGCAACTGCCATCAATACCATATTTGGATTTATTCTCATGGGAAAAACTTTATCAAAGTCATCATCATCCATTCCTCTTTCAATCAATCATGTCTCCATGGACGACAATCTGGATATTGCCGTTCAGAAGTTGTGGGAGTTGGACAGCGTACCGTGTGAAGACAACAAACAAGCTCACTCGGTGGATGACACACATTGTGAGGAAATATTCCTATCAACACACAAGCGAGACAGTGAGGGACGATACATTGTCCAGTTACCATTCCGTGATCAAACATCAGTAACCTTTGAGGGCGCTTACAAAATTGCTCACTGGCGCTTTGTACAGCTGGAAAAACGCCTTATGGCAAAGCCAGCTTTTCATGAGCAATACAATAAACATGTTTTGGAGTACCTATCAAGTGGTCAGATGGAGAAGGTCCCTGCAGCTGAGTGTCAATCTCCTACAGCATTTTACTTGGCGCATCATGCCGTATCAAAATCAGATCGTAGCCTTCGTGTGGTCTACGATGCATCAATGAAGGATAAAAGAGGTGTATCCTTAAATGACACTCTTCTTACAGGCGCTAAACTTCAGACTGACATCACCAACATTCTTTTGCGTTTCAGGCTTCATGCCATTGTGTTTTGTACGGATATCCGGCAAATGTACCGGCAGATCCGAATAGCAGCAGAACATCTGGATTTTCAGAGAATCCTGTTCAGGTGTTCCCCTAGTGAACCAATACAAGAATACCGTCTCAATCGCGTGACTTTCGGTGTATCATCAGCACCCTTTCTAGCAATTCGTGTATTACATCAATTGGCCCGCGACGAAGGCAGCTCGTTTCCAGCTGCAGCTCGGGTGTTGTTAGAAGACGTCTATGTCGACGATGCCGTTACAGGATGTCGGAGCATCGAAGAGGCGGTCGCTCTTCAGCAGCAGCTCATTAACATCATGGCAGCTGGAGGCTTTGAGCTAAGAAAGTGGTCCAGCAATCATGCGGCTGTATTACAAAACATTCCAGAAGAACATAAAGCAGTGCCAAATGTCAATCAAACATTCGATAGTGACGGTAATTTTGTGAAGGTTCTCGGTCTAGCCTGGAATTCCCAGGAGGACATATTCAACTATCAAGTGAATCAAATCAATCGTGAGTGTACCAAACGTACCATGCTTTCAGAGCTGGCACGCATTTATGACCCCATTGGTCTTTTAACACCATTAACATTTTTAGCAAAGCATTTAATTCAACGGTTGTGGTTGCTCGGTTCATCATGGGATCAACCCGTTCCGGACGACATCAATCAAATTTGGACAAAGTATGTTCAGCAGTTGCCTCACCTAACCCAACTTAAGATACCACGTCGCATCACATCCGACGACGCTGTGACTTATCAGGTGCATGGGTTTTCAGACGCAAGTGAAGCTGGTTATGCAGCTGCTGTGTATCTTCGTGCTACCAATCAATATCATCATCACCAGGTCATCCTGGTTAGTGCGAGGTCGCGTGTCTCTCCAACGAAACGCAGAACGTTACCAAGGCTTGAGTTGTGTGGCAGTTCTTTGCTGGCAGACCTAATGAGACACATAATCAACATATACACCAAACTTCTCTCCATAGAAAGTGTACATGCGTGGACTGATTCCATGATAGTTCTGTCATGGATCCAGTCAAAATCATCAAATTTTAAGGCGTTTGTTGGCAATCGCATTTCCAATATTCAGCGTAAACTACCAGAAGCAATTTGGAACCATGTCCCAGGAAAGCAAAACCCTGCGGATGCCGCGAGTCGTGGGTTATCACCCGACGAACTTATCAATCATGACCTGTGGTGGACTGGCCCTCATTGGCTATCCTCAAATCAAGATAAATGGCCTAAAGTGCCTCAACATTCAAACTTGACGCATCATCCAGAGGTGAATTGTGAGCAACGTGCCTGCGTTTTGAACGTGTCAAACGCAGTAGAAACTAATCCAATAGATCATTTGTTAACAAGATTTTCATCATTAAGGAAGATTCAACGTATTTTATCATATTGCAGTCGTTTTATCAACGCTCTGCGAAAAAACAAGCTGACAGGTCATTTAACAGAAATAGAGCTTCATCATAGCCTCATGGTACTTGTGAAACACACCCAACATTCCGAATTCAGTGAAGAAATCAAACATGTGAGATCAAATCATGTATTATCAAAATCATTCAGAAAACTTAGTCCATTTTTAGATTCAAACCAAGTCTTGCGTGTGGGGGGGAGGCTCTCTCAGTCAAACCTTGATTATGAAACAAAACATCCAGCTTTGCTTCCTCGCAAGCATCGTTTGACGCAACTTATCATCCAGTGCACACATAACGAAAATTTACATCCTGGTCTGCAAACAATGCAGTATCTGTTACTACAAAATTTTTGGATTTTGTCACCAAGGCGTGCCATTAATCAGGTAATTTCAAAATGCTATCGTTGCTTCCGTATGAAGCCACGAAACTTTCAGCCAGTAATGGCAGATTTACCACATTCTCGCGTCAATCAAATCAAACCATTTCAGGTTGTGGGTTGTGATTATGCAGGACCCTTTAACATTACGTTTCAACGTTATCGAGGTGTGCGTTCAACAAAGGCATACCTTTGTCTTTTCGTTTGCTTTTCAACAAGAGCTCTTCATCTGGAGCTTGCCAGCGATTTATCTTCCTCTTGTTTTTTGGCTGCTCTACGCAGATTCATTGCTAGACGCGGTCGTTGCAACATCATCCATAGCGATTGTGGAACCAATTTCAAAGGTGCGCAGTCACAATTATCAGAAATCATGCGCTCAGCTTGTGAATCGGAGCGCATTGACTTCAAATTTAATGTTCCAGGATCACCACACATGGGTGGCCTTTGGGAAGCTGGGGTGAAGTCCGTAAAAACTCACCTATATCGTGTGATAGGTGATCAAATCCTAACATATGAGGAGTTAAACACACTCTTGACACAGATCGAATCAGTTTTAAATTCGCGACCAATATCAGCATTGAGTTCAGATCCATCAGATCTAACAGCACTTACACCAGGACACTTTTTAACATTAGCACCTCTAACATCATTGCCTTCACCAGACTATTCCAACACAAAAATGAATAGGCTAACACGCTGGCATCTATTACAGAAAATGCACCAGGGTTTCTGGACTAGATGGCATAGTGAATACCTTACGAATTTGTCACAGCGATTGAAATGGACTGTGAACTCACCTCCAGCAAAAATCAACCAGCTCGTTATTATCAGGGACGAGACTACTCATCCACTGCGATGGCGTTTAGGTAGAATCGTCGAATTACACCCAGGACGCGATGGCGTTTCTCGTTCTGCTACGGTCAGGACTGCACAAGGTATGCTTAAAAGGCCACTTGTGAAGTTGTGCCCATTACCAGATATGACTGAATAGTCTTATCTTTTTTATATATAGATTCATATTCTGATCAAAACATTTCAATTACCTATTCAGTTTTTATATATTCATCAGCATTATCACATTTATCCCATCATAATATCAAAGCAATGGTTGTTGTGAACAAATATTTACTTCAGACTTCAGTCTCATCAATTCGCCAGCAGGGGGGGAAGATAATGTTAAAGCACCATAAACATAATTTGAAATTCCCGCCCTTTCTAATCCTACCATATCCTGCGCACACAGCGCCACCTAGCGTCTTGGACACTCATCAATTAGTTCCCCGCCATATCTCACCACGAAACATATCGACTCCGTAAAATAATCGTGAAATACTGCAACCAAGTGTTATCAAGACAATAATTGTGTGTGCCATCAACCTACTATCATCCACATCATCAAGAAACAAGAATTGGGGCGCCCCACAGCATAAAATTATCAGGTATTTGGCGCCAGCCGGCGCTCTTCAGCGAGCTTCGGTGAGTCCTTCTACCCTTTCCTTTTAGATACAGTCCACTTTCCTATCAAATAGAATCATTCTATAACACTCGCGATTGCTACAGTCACATGCCTGTTGCAT
Source organism: Euplexia lucipara (assembly GCA_921972225.1). NCBI lineage: Eukaryota > Metazoa > Arthropoda > Insecta > Lepidoptera > Noctuidae > Euplexia > Euplexia lucipara. The sequence continues at coordinate 21,507,584 of OV179159.1, forward strand.
GGTTTATGTATTTCCATAACATAACATTACGCCTGTCTATTTTAGAAAAAGTCCGGCAAAGATGTATCTACAGATTAATGTTTAAAAAGAACTTCTTTAGCAATTGCTAACTGATGTCAATAACTTTTTCAACTTTTGACAAGATTGTTATTAAGTGCCGCTTACAGACGAAGAAATTAAAAATTACAAAATAAAAACAAACTATAGTTTCGGAAGTTTGTGGCTTGGTGGTTCTTTTTCATTCATTATTGGCCACCGACTTCCGAAACTAGAGTTATTTTACACCTACTTAATAGGTAGTGTTATTCTTAAGAAGTCGGTTGTTTTTTTTGTAAAAAGTTTTTTTTCAATTCAATTTATTTAATACTACCTACTCTTGCCTACTTTAGTGTTGTATGTACCATAGGGACACGCAGCGCAGTAGTTCAGTTTAAATTTGTGTATTTTGTATCTTTCATAATGCATGGATTTCAGTAAGGTAGTTAGGTTCGGTAGTTAGGTTCGCTATATGGTAGGTATGGTAAGTTAGGTTAGGTTATATATAGGTATATAATTATGTTGTAATTCTAATTCTATCTAACATAAAAGGTTTAAAGAGCAAATTAGAGACTCGCTAAATACATAGTAGTTGTTGAATGTGTTTTACTATTGGTTGTTGATATTACAGTTACACCTCAGCTAAACCCATCGGGTTTCAAATGCGTGATGTTACATTTATACACAAACTCACGCATTTTTCGCAAGAGTTAGACAGAAACTACAGCGCTTTATCTGCTACGATGGGTTATTTCACAAAATTTTAGTTTGTTAGTCCGTCATCTAGATTACAAAAAAATAAACAACACGTAACTTTTATTTTTTCACGTACTTAATCAAAATATACCGGCGATACATCGAATTAAAATGTCGCCGGACGTCACTAGCCAGTACAGTTTATGCTAGCTAATGACGTTACAAGCCCACACTCCTCAACTTTAATGCGCTTAATCTGAGCAGTTTTTCATCAATTTGAAAAAGAAAAAAATATGTGTCGAATATTTTCTTGTTATCTAGATGAGGGACTAAAAACTAAAATTTTGTCGAATAGCTCATTCTATCATGCTTCTTTTACTTCGTTACCGTTCATGCAATAGGAAGTCATACATACATGCATGTTATGAGTACCACACACCTAACCTTTCTTACAATAGTTTTGTCAGATAGAAAATAGTTGAATTAGACTAGTCTTAAGTGATACATACATACATATCGTCACGCCTGTAATCCCCAAAGTAATAGGTCCCATGTAATAGGGGGCGAGCTTATTGCCATCCATCGGGCACAAATCCAAACTCCGGGCTGTTACTGAGAAATCACAGATAGAAAAACTCAATTACACTTTGGCCGACCCGGGGATCGAACCCGGGACCAGCAGTAGCGCTTGCGACCACTAGACCAACGAGTCAGTAAGTGATATAAACCTAAATGAGTGTATTGCGGCCTGCAGAAAAACATACACTCATTGTACTAATCCATCTTACAATCATTCTTAAGAACAAGATTCTGACATAGAAAACCTCAAGTGATATGGAGCAGGCCCGCTAGTACAATGAGCCCGTATATCCAAACCCACAGGTGCGTTATAAACTAAAGCTTGTTTTGACTAATTATCGAGCAGTTGTGAGTCGAGCCGGAGCCAGCTCGAGCCAACTGTAAGCCGACGAGCCAATTGTAAGTGGAGCAGAAAGATGAGAGAATACTTCAGTTAACGATTATTGGAAGTGGTTAATAGAGTGCGCTTAACAGAACAAAAAATAAATGGTGTATTAAGAAGAAATTTATAATTATTTTATCTATAATACAAAATTCTCGTGTCACATTGTTTGTAGCAATACTCCACCGAAACGGCTCCACCGTTTCATTAGGTCTGATAATAGGAAGTAAACTATTTTTAAAAAAAAAAGGTGAGACGTATATTGCCGGGGCAGCCAGTTATGAGTAGGTAAATTAATAAGTAAAGCTGTGTAACTTCGGATCAGAAGATTAATGCACGCATAAAGGAGTGGCATTGTTAAATTGTATGTGGAAAAGGAGTGTAGAAAGGGAATTAGAATCTAATTCACATTTCACCCTTGTTCATAATGAATGTGTAGGAACAAAGAAAAAAGTTCAACAGGGTAGTAGAAACGAAACGGAATCAAAATTTGACATCAAATTAGTATCTAGTATACAAAACTCTTTATTTTATACCATACAAATAAAAAATAGTAGGTACTTTAAGGGTGTAGGTATAACGGGCGGCCTTACCGCTAAAAGTGATCTCTTGCAGACAACCTTTTAATGGACTTGATAGTGAAGGAGAAAAGATATGCAGGTAATTTGTATTATTATATTTACTTATACCTACAAATGTATATATATCGTACCTACATAGCTATTTCCTAAAGTAACGAAGTGTTATATTAAGGTAACAAAAAATTATAACTGATGAAACCGACTGGTTGGTAAACTCCTAATTCGAAATTGTAAAATAAAATAATACCAAAATTAATGGGAACCGACAAACTCCAAGGGATCATAGATAATATTAACATGCTCTATAATTTAACATCATCCAAATTGGATCATACTCGTAGTTATTGGATTACCACCTTGAAACTTTGACCACCTTAGCCTAACTTTCTCCCGACAACCGTACAATAAGTGGCTACACACAGTCAAGCCTATGTACTCATTAGCAGGGATATAATGAGCATGGGCTCACCACGGACCGTGTACCCGGCCCTACACAGTACCTAATTATCGCACTATTTATAGATTGGGAATCTGAAACAGATGCGGTGGAAGATAGGCTACTTAGACCTCAAGAGGTATGCAATGATGCTAACTATATAAATGAAGGAGGAGATTGTGGGGATAGCATAGGGAGTAATTTGAAGCTTATTTGTGTCCTAAAAGCGATGCATGAAAGCAACACCTTTATAAAGCACATCATGATAAGATTTTTATTTAAAAACTAAATTCTCGTACTAGCTACCCCGGCAAACTTCGTTCCGCTTTAGAATTAATTAATTAGTTTTATTTAGTTTTAGTTTGTTTACGTCCTATTCTCAGACGTGTCTCAGACCTCCTGAATATGCACACAAATGTTCATAGGAATCGGTCAAGTCTCTTCGGAGGCCTTTTGTTACAAACACTGTGACACGAGAATTTTATATACTAGAAGATTACGAATCGAGACTTCTGCCATCGAGAAACCTGTGCTCATTTATTTACTTAATTATTTATTTAGTACATGGAGGACTTACAGCTAATAAAAACAAAAAAAAAAAGAAACCATAGTCACCAGAAAGCCAATTACAAATCCTCACGTATAGTGATAAGTTAGGTAAATGTTTAAATGATGTGAGCACAATACAAAAACACCTTATTCATTACTTATTCGTTTTTTTTAAAGAAATTACCTTTATAAATAAAAACAAAAACAATAAATTGTAAATTTAATAAACTCTTCCGCAGTGATAGTTTAAAAACTTGAGTGAAGTGAACTGTCAAAGCTTCTTTATCTTCTAAAGATACTGTTACCTCCATAACTATTGCAGTATGTAAGTACTCCAGTTTGAACTTTACCAATATTTTTTCGTATCGACGATGATATCCTCAAAGGTCTCAATTGCGATGACACCTGCACTTTATCTAAACAGATCAGAAATAAAGTTGCCACGCGACCATCTTACCATAACATCGTTACATCATATTATGGTAAAAAGTTGCCACTTACCATTCCTGACCAGCCAGCACCTGTCGGTAAATAATTAGTAAAGCCAACGTCACGTCAAGAGCACCACAAACATATCGAGCTACCGAGAAACTCTACATCGCTGTCCCTTTTTAACACGATAGGTGTGAGAGGGATGCGATATAAGAAATATGTGTGAATAAACATCGGGAGCTGAGACGAGTTGGTGAGTAGTTGTGAAATCAGGAACCTCGGTGTTACTAGTAATTGTGACACGGAACTCCTGAGCTTTTGTGTCTGGAAACATTCTAAGACTAATCCATAACCGGCTACTAGAAAGAAAGAAAGAAAGAAAGAAGAACATTTAGTGGTAAAAGCTGGATACACGCACCGTAAAAACACAATAACACAAAACAGAGACACGAAAATGACATGTCTCACGGCTGCGCCAAAAGGTTCATTAATATTAATATAGATAAACTTCAGTCTGCAAAAATTATATAAATAAAAAACGAACAGTAGTGACCGGTAAAGTTTTCATCAAAGTCAATCGATTCCATTAAATAATCCCGTGAGACTTCAAATGAAGTTAACTGGCAATAGTGTTGGGAATTTATCCGGATAAATACTCAAAGTGGATAAATACTCATAAATATCCGTTTTTACTCGAGTATTTATCCAAAACGGCGGATAAATATTATACACGATTTTAGTAAGGGAAATTTTATATTTCTACGAAGAAAAGGATGAAATTAAGTAAAATTCTAAAACTTATCAAGAACTTTTAAAAAAACAAGCCTGTCTAACCTATGATTACACACAATAATAAAAAAATTGGGTAATACTTTCCTTTATGGGTCATTGATTTATGGATCGGAGAGGGGCTGGGGAGAGGGAGGGGGAGATGAGCTACCCCCCTGTCGGATTTCCACACCGCGGAGCCCCATGGTTATGGAGAAATTCATTGTTAAAGTTTGAGGTTTGGTTAAAACACTAATTTCCATTATTTTCACTCTAATTTCCATATATTTATGGGCCGGGGAGCGCGAGGGTGGCAGGGGCCTAAATCCTGTACCATTTCCAACCCGCGGAACCCCAAGGTTACGGAGATATACGTATTTTAAAATTTAAAAGTTAACATTTTGAAATTAGTTTCGGGTATTTTTCGGATAAGTTGAATAAAGCACCAGGAATATTATTATTCTTATACCCTTACCTGCCAAGATGTCGCCGGAACCGCTTGGCGGGGCTCCTACTTCTGGGTGGTTTAAAAAAATAACCACGAAGGAGGTGGAGAGGGGTCTGTGTTTGCTCACTCACTACGACCCCGCTACTTTTATTTTTTTTTAGTGGTGGAAAATCCTCATGGATGGCCCCCGCCCCGGGGAGGGTGGAGGGGTCTGTCAGACTTACTGACTAAAAACCACCCCGTGTTCCTTCTCACACCTGCGCCGGGGGTCACGGGAACAGAAGATACTTCCGCGACTCCCGACTGACTGCGACCCGAGGGCCTCGCCAAGTCAGCGAGGGGAGTGAGGTGTTAGAAAACCCTCGCAACGTCTAAGAGGGGCGCGCGTAAACACCACGCGCCGCCACCTCGGATACATGTACATGGGGGCGGCGGACGTCCCGTGTCCGTCGCCCCTGAACCCATTCAGGGGGGCTGGAAGAGGGCGTTGTCCGCCATCTGCCTGCGCCCGGTACGTCTGCTGCGGGCCGGGTGAGTGGAGTTGCTCTCCCTCTCACTTTCCGCAGCCTACATCTGCGAGACGACCGTTCCGCAGAAGGACACCACCGTGTCCCAGGACTCGACGCTGCCGGCCATCCTCTCGACCACGGCCGGCAGCGACAAGTCACTGCCTACTCCAGAGACGAGGGCACGGCACGGCTCCTCTCAAGTGGCACACTTTGCCAGCGTATGCCACGCCGTGTCCTCCCGACATTCGACAAAATGGTGATACCGGGCGTGTTATTTTCAATTTATATGGAAACTTTAAAAAAATGTGTTTCTCTTTATTATTTTATTATAACTGGGAGTCTCCGCAACTTAAAAAATTGTAAAAAACCTTCTGTTTATGAGTACTATCTACAAAAAAAAATGGACTTCCAACTATATGGCCCATAAAATAAAGTATAGCCCAAGCACGTGTAATTTTGCACGGATTTTATTACGTCTATGCAGAGGAGTCGTCGGAGGAACTTGTGGTTAAATTATAACATCCGCATGGGTTGATCGAAGGTTAAACTACGCTTGACGTGGTCGGTCCGTGGATGGATGACCATTTATTATATACCAAGACTCATCCGTGCCTCGGAAAGCACGTTAAGCCGTTGGTCCCAGCTGTCATTTGTAGATCTTTGACAGCCGTTAATTGTGGTCAGAAGTCCAAAGTCTGACAACCAGTTTAACCAAGGTGTATCATGTTACCCAGTTCACTGCCTTGCCTTGCCACTGGGTTGTTTAGGTCTGACAGATAGCTCCATGTAAAACACTGGTATTCAGCTGCATCCGGTGAAACTGGAAGCCGACCCCAACATAGTTGGGAAAAGGCTAGGCAGATGATGACGTCTATGCAGAGTTTAATAAAATTGGTGAAAACTTCACATTTCAGTGCGTAATGAGCTAGCAAGAGTGTGCTGTGCAGTTTAGAGGCACAACTGTTGGCAAAAATGTTGTTAAACTTTTTTTACTAAGTTAGTTTAGTACTGCGCACAACACTATTAATTTGCTGGCTCATGACGCACTGAGATTTCAAAACACTCAAAACAAGGGACTCTTCAGTCTTTTGTAGGTTTCTAGCGTTATCAACAATAATAAAACTACACTTTTCTATTTATTTTTAGTAGTTCACTTATCCGCCGATTTTATTAAGTGTTTAAACCTTTAACAAAGAAAGGTTCAGCTTTTAAAACATACCTTGAAACGCTATAATCCAACTTCAAAATCACTTAAATATCTCATAAAACTAGAACACTATCACCTCATAATAATTATTTTGTTGTTAAAAACGCACACGCGCGTGCGCTCTCTAAGACACATACCTGGGCACAGCGCAGGCGCGGTGGTGTGAGGGAAAAGGTAATAAAACAAAAGGAATGGGACAAAAGGAGGCCGGGATATAGTGCGGTGCGGTTAGAAACACGTTGCTTCGTCTTTACAATCAGAACTTGAAAAAGTAATAATGTACTAAGTATTTTCGAAAGCCTTAATAGTAAAACTAGCCTATCAATATAAAAAAAACATGCAAAATAATAAATATCCATCATTTTGGGTAAATATCGGATAAAAATGAGTAAAAACGAGTATTTATCCACTTTGGATAAATACTCGAGTATTTATCCTTCGAGTATTTATCCTTTGCCCATCACTAACTGGCAAGTATGGAATGACAGCTCACTACGCCTTCATTTTCCATACATTAACACGGGATGATTTAAATAGAATCACATTGCGGAAATAAGTAACTTACTTACCTACTTGCGTTGTCATAGCATTAATTAACTTATTGCCTATTTGGAGAACTCGGTTTAGTCTTATGTCCTTTGACATTATTTATAGTATTTAGTTCTCTAATCCTGCTATATAAACTGCTATTTTCAGTGATTTCCTAAGTGTTCCAGACTACCTTTGAGCGCACGAAGGAAATCTCTAGATTTCATGTTTTTATTTAAACTAATGAATGGTATTATTGATTCTCCTGAGCTTTTAGAAAGAGTGAAATTTAGCATCCCGCGTAGTAGTAGCCGCTTAGTTAACCGAAGGGCTCTCGTCCTTCCATATAGTCGAACTAATATAGGTAATTTTTTACCCATTTATCGCATGCTTTCTGTAGCGAATTCCACTAGTAGTGAAATAGATGTCTTTGTAGGTTCTGCAGCCTCAGGAAGGACTAAACTTAGAGTCTTAATTGTATAATTTGTTTGTTTCTTTTTTGGTATTTCTTAGGTTAATTTTTTCTTTCCCAAAACTTTTTCATAATTGTTGGATAAGGTCATAATTTGTAAGTTTTATTTAATTGTCTTACACATAGTATGCATGCTAGATTCACTTCCAGTAGGTGTCAATCAGAATTATTATGGTAAACGATGAAGGAAAACATCGTAAGGAAACCGACATGCCTGAGAGACTATTCTCGACGGCATGTGATGCCAAGTCAGAGGCCCATGGGCGGCATTAAAACTCTGACAACAGGTTAGTTACTAACCACACGTTAAGAAGATATTATGTTGTAACTTTTTTATTGCTTTTGTGATTGTAGGTAGGTACATCAGTTTTGTGAATTAAATAATAAAAAATAAAAAAACTACTGAGCACATTGTATGCACATCCTCAAGCAAGACGTACACTCTCGATTTAGCTTTCACAACATCCTGCCGAACCAGCACAAGTTTCTCGTGGTCCGAGGTTTAATTGATTGAGGATCTATTTAATACACCAGCGGAATGTTTCGCATTCTTTCGTCTATGAATACTAAAAGCTAAGATTCCACGTGTAAAGAGGAAACCATAACTTTTCTCAACTTTCCTTTTATTTAAGAAATAAAGTTTCTTGCCCACCGTCTAAAGAACGTCTATAGAAAGTCTCTCCCCTCAGAAAGATTTGTCTAATAGTGTGTGGCTGGTACCTACTGCCCTGCAAAATCCTTGACTAATTCAAACGATGTTCTTCGATCTTTTTGGCACAATTTTTTTTTAATGTTGACTCGGAATCGGAACCAGAATTAGTTATTCGTACAAACGCAGGTAGTATTTTACATACCTACAAGATCTTAAAAATTAGGAAGTGCGCTATGTTTTGCCAATCTACGTACAAGTTGTTAAGAAAATATGGGTGGATACTTTTTTATATAATAGAATATGCTATTATTTAAAAAAGTAAATGTACGTATATATTTACTACTAGCTTTTGCCCGCGGCTTCGCCCGCGTGGATGTCGAACTTCCGTCCCCTATGTTTTCCCTTTAAGTGTTGAATTTTCAAAAATCGTTTTTTATGGAAGACTTACTCTTCACTAAGAACACCCCTTCAAGTTTCATGTCTCTAATACCAGCGGTTGGGGCTGTGCGTTGATATATAAACGTAATAATTTTAGCATAATACTTCCGGAAAGACTACTTTCAAAGTTGATCCTTCCGATATGTATGCATAAAGATTTCTGGAACTACTGACCCGGGAAAGAGCGCCGTACAACTGACCATGTGTAAAACAACTGATACTAAGATCAACCTGCCCAGGCGTATTGATTACCTACAACCGTACCAAGTTTGGTTAAAATCCCTATAATAGTTTTTGAACTATGCGTGCACATACAGACAGAAAGACAAAACATTCACTAATTGCATTTTTGGCATCAGTATCGATCACCAATCATCCTCCAATATTAATTTTGAATAGACATTCAATGTGCATAATTATCTTCGTAGTGTGTGATAGTCCATTGAATTGTATGGCGAGCTATATTGTATCTTAAGATTATATATTATAATATCTTAGCCGTGTGCAGCGCCCTTCGGTGAACTCCACTGCGGGTGACGTAACCTACGACAAACTTATTATTTGCGGTTGGTACAGTAGTCGGGTCTAGGGATCGAACCGCAAAATTAAGTTTGTTTTTTATTGTATATACTTTTCCGGGATAAAAAGTACCCAGTGTGGTGCCCAGGATATCAAAGAATAAGTACACCAAGTTTCATCGTAATCGAACCGGTAGTTTTTGCGTGATACCTGAACATACAGACAGACAGACAGACAGACAGACAGACAGACAGACAAAAATTTTTTTAATCATATTTTTGGGATCGGTGTCAGTCTAGTAACACCCCCTGCTATTTATTTTTTTGATATTTTCAATGTACAGAAATTTTACTTCTACAGATTTATTATATGTATAGATATAGATATAGATTTCACTTCTTCTGTCATCTAGTCGTGCTCATTTTAAATATTATATGAAGACAAAGAAGTCAAAGGTTATATTAGTACTACATATAAGATAAAGCTATGTTGAAAATGATATGTTTTAGCAATAGTTGCTATATGTATCTGTCTCTCGTCGCAAGAAATCGAAGACCCAAAGCGCTTTTTTGAGCTTTCTCAAGCTGTTTTTCTCATACGGCGATAAATGGATTAGAATGACGTGAATTGTACATAAATTTTGACGTAATGTGAGATACAAACATAAAATAATATCTTTGTCGGACACCCAAGCGCTGCAAAGTGACCTTCATCGCTGAAACAGATACGAATCCATACATAGCTTCAGTCAACGACCTATCACAATCGCGTGCACATCGAAACCGCCCAATCAGTGATCATCAATCTATATTCAAAAACAATTAATCTCCACGTGTTAATACAACGGTTATTATAATATCTATGCGTATCAATTAATGGCTAGCGTGACAGATTTCCAATTTCCTTGGAGCTGCGCGCACTAAATCATGCGCGTGCGGCTGGGCCGATTTATTACGGCGCAGCACGGAACGATATATTGTTGTGATATTCAGATACGGATTATGCTGAAATTAGAGGGTCATTGACTTTTGAAAATAGTAGGAAAATAGATAGAGAGAGAGAGATCTTTGGCACTAAAATATACAGCGTATATCTATGAATATGAGCAGCTGTAGGACAAAAGTGGAAATCACAAAAAAAACAGCTGTTTCGTACCTAATCGATCAATATGCTTGAATCAGTCGATTTGATTTTCGCGATCTCAGAGCTTCAGCCAAAGTTGTTCATAATCACAGTTTACTTTGTGACAATTTGAATAATGACAAAAATATCTTGTACTAGCAGACGTCCTGCGGTTTCACCCGCGTATAATAGGTCCCGTTCCCGTGGGAATACAGGGATAAAAAGTGGCCAGTGTGTTAATCTAGGGTGTCAGTTAACTCCATACCAAATTTTATTAAAATCTATTCAGTAGTTTTTACTTGAAAGAGTAACAAACATCCATCCATCCATCCTTACAAACATTCGCGTTTATAATATTAGTAGGAAGTAGGATATATAGGTTTCAAGATTTTGTTGACAGCTTAGGTAGGGTAATTGCAGATGCCATTTCTGCTAATTAATCTATTTTTCGTACGAGCGAAAAGTTACCTGTCTAATAAATTTTGCTGCGTGACATATATTATCTTATCTAAGAAGCTTCTTACTACTGTCTTCAATGACATCGACACATTTGACACCCCTGCAGATACAACGTCGTCAGATTTCTCTCGCAGATTAGGCACAAGACGGAAAATTGGACCGTGTCTCATATCAGTACTTAACTTCCGCTATAATAACTCAACTATACGCGACTTAGTTAAATCATTAACCTGATAATTAAGTCTGATTACCGCTGATTGATAAGCCGCGCTCGCGTCGGAAACTCCTCATAATTGATAAGGAAGCCGATGGTACAGTTAGTTTGTAACTTCATTATAATGTCGAGTCAACTGTAATCGACATAGATTCAAGTTAAGCTTAAGTTATTGAGATGAAAGAGCTATGTTTTAATTAAGTTCTGTACCTATGGGTGTATATATTAACATAGTAGATTTTCTTGCAGTTGACTATTGAAGACAAGATAGCAGGGGGACGAGTATGCTATTGCAATCATGTCTAAATGACCGGTCAATGATCGATTTTTGACGTAGGTATAACGTCAAACTTATGACACATTTCCCACACAAAAACTGTCAAAGTTGTCAAATATTCGATCAATGGCCGGTCATTGATACACGATTGCAATAGCGGACTCGAGCCCCAGGTTTAATGAAATTATCTCTCAGTGGAGAATACCGCCGAGGAGTCAAGTGGAACAACCAGAGTTAAACTACTAGATAAACACATAACATCACACCTGTAATCCCAGAAGGGCTAGACAGAGGTGTACCTGGTAGTCCACCTACATTTCACCAGTTATGTTTAAGTCCCATAAAATAGATGATGAGCCTATTGCCATACTCCGGGCTGCTACTGAGATATTTTAGATGGAAAAACTCAATAACACTCCGGGATCCGGGGATCAGACCCGGGAACCTCATGGCTCAGCAGTGGCGTTTGCAACCACTAGAAGGCAGTCACTAGATAAACTGACCTACCAATATACAGCAAAAAAGATATGTATGTTTTTTTTTAATATTATAAGCCAGTTCTTGACTGCAATCCCTTTGCAATGCGGTAAGTAGTGATGCAATCAGTGATGGTGAAGCGCACTAGTTTATTAAGAGCCTATTCACACTAGCCCTGGAGACAACACAAGGAGACCTAAATTTGTAACTCGGAAACTAACTGAAACATCACTAACATAGATACATCATCGATTTCCATTACTATTCAACAGCTTCGGGACGTAACTCACCAACGACTAACGCAGCCTCAGTCGGACCCCCGCCGCTTCACGGTGAGAATGACCCGTGATTTATACACAATTATTATCTTTTTAATGTTTATTGCAGTTACCTTACAAATTCCATGCATAATGTAAATGAAGAAGAAGTATTTATTTATTTAAGAAAGAGTTTATTTATAACATTGCCTCCCTCGACTGCCTTGCCTTTACTATCTGGAATTTCTCAGTACCTATCAGCCCGGAATCTGGATATGTGCTCGTTTAATGGCAATAGGCTCGTCCCCTTTTATGAGATTTAAACATAACTGGCAAATTGTGGATGTATCTACTGCTGGTACACCTCTGCCTATCCCTTCGGGGACAACAGGCGTGATGTTATGTGTTATGTATGTATATTTAAGTACAATGTCGTGATGGCCCAGAGGTTAAGGCGCCCACCTCTCATTCACGTGGTTGTGGTTCAAATCCGGGCAAGTACTCGTACCAATGTGACTTTTTACATTCAAATGTTCTTTCTAAGTTTATCTTAGACATTATTGACGTCGGTGAAGGAAAACATCGTGAGGAAACAAGGTTATAGTTAAAGTAATTTTGAAATCACCAATATGCTTTGAGCAAACGTGGTGATCAATGCTCGTGTCTTCTCCGTATGAGAACAGGTCTTTGCCCAGCCGTGAGTCAGTATTGTTCATTTATTTCATTATTTATTAATGCTAGCTCTGAACATAAACTGTAGGTGGTTTTATTCTGACGATATCACGCTCCTAACATCGTCATTTTCCACTTGAGAAAGTTGTGGTTATATTAATATTTTACTCGTAAACAACGTGCTAGCAATGGACCACGTAAATTTATCTTGTAAGGCCCTTCAAATTGCACAACAGAACGTCTCTGTTTATTGCAACGCCAGAATATTCGCGGTGCGAGCACAAAGTGTGGAACCGCACTACGGTAACTGTTTATGGTTCGCAATGGAACATAAACCAAAGAATGTAGGTTTGTTCCGTATTCTTATCACTTCTGCATACAAACATTGATGCCTGCGAAACCTTAGCTATGAAAAAAATAACTTAGGTTTAAAGAATTTTTATTCTCATACGAACAATTATTACAGTTCACTTAAAATGAGATACAAATTAGAAAACCAATACAAACCAGATGTCATCAGACCATCTGGTTTGTTGGTGACGTCATAGGTTGTAAACCTGTTTTTTTTTTATTTAGATTTAAACATATATTAATATTTCCACATTTCTTTAACTCTTCGGGAAAATCGTTAAACAGCCGTTTAATAAGCATTTATTCTAGTAAGATATGGTTTCAAGAGGGCATCAAGAATAATCACTAGACTGAGCAATAAATCTGTTATTGCTACTATTTTTTTTTTTTTATACCACGACGGTGGCAAACAAGCTTACGGCCCGCCTGATGGTAAGCGGTTACCGTAGCCTATTGACACTTGCAACACCAGAGGCGCCACACGCGCGTTGCCGACCCTTTAAAAACCTATTTACTCCCCTTTTGAAGAACTCCATACTGTAGCCCTCTGAGAAAACCTCGGCAGGGAGCTCATTCCACAATCCAAGTGTACGCGGGAGGAAATTCCTCTGAGTGTGTGAGCAATTAGACTCGATATCGGTTTTTATCATATTCTCATTATTTCTACAAGATTGCTTAATCAAGGTAACAATTATGAAATAAAACATAACATTTAAATAATTTTTAATTTGGATATTTAGTTATTTTGTGTCAATAACTGATAAATTACATAAAGTTTCTATTTCCACTAACTATTATAATTGACGATAACTGCAAGAGAACCAAGGTCACCGACATAGCCCGAAGAATTGCTAAATATAAGTGGCAGGACACATCGCTCGCAGAATAGGTGGCCGAAAAGTTCTGGAGTGGCGACTACGTACCGGAAGACGCAGCGTTGGAAGGCCTCCCACAAGGTGGACCGACGACTTTGTGAGGGTCGCGGGAATCCAATGGACCGTTCGTTATGGCGAAATTTAGGGGAAGGCCTTTGTCCAGCAGTGGACGTTATTCGGCTTAAATGATGATGATTATGATCGAGTATTTTGTGCAGACTATGACGTTTATATTTATAAAGCATTTGCACATACACATTTTATTACTATTTCGTATCATCGCACACAGTCTACTAAACAAAAAACCTAACACGGGTGTAGACAACTAGAATTACCTAACTAGTTTATATTGATGAGGGCCTAGTATTGATATCCTGTCTCTTTATCTTAGGATTTCTCCAACCGTTGTCTGTCAAACGAAGTGTCACTTTGACAGTTCTGACTCAAATCTGACAGTAGGTCCTACATACAACGTATACGTGTCTTCATGAGAAATAGCAACTTTTCTTAAGTCTTAACCTATAATCTATAGTGTATTATAGGTTAAGTATTCGATATAAGTACTGTGTGATTTTCTAGCATTACAGATCTACTTAGAAACTTGAGTTCTTTCATGTCGTTATAGGTAATTTATGCAATTTAATGAGTCTCTCTGAAATTAAACACGGTCGTGATTCATTAAGGAAGGATGTAGTAAAGAGAAGCCTTATTATAACGGAAGGCGGCTTATCTGTGTTTTTATTGGAGGGCCATTACATTTTGTATTATCAACATTGAGGATCATTTTGAGTTCGATGACAAAGTTATTTTTATTTTTTTGTCATTGCTTAAACAGCTTTTAACTAGATACCAAAGAAGGTGTTTATTGACTTTGCTTCGTCATTCCAAGTTTTTTTTTTTCAATAAACCCAACACATAAAGTAACAATGCACCCAACATTTAATCCGGTAACTGAAATCAATTAGCGAATATCTTCTCTTACAAACTTACCGATTACTTTATCAAATTAAGTGTGAATTTACAAATAAACTACTGAATCTGGAGACAACATTGAATAAAAACGGTTTAAAAGGAGTCATCGATCACCGCACGTCGTCGTCGGAACACGAGTACAAGGGACACGAGGGCCGTTGTAAACGGTAGCTAAAAGATAACATCGCCCGTACTCCGCCATGTTGCTTTTTATTTTTACATTTTTTGGCGCGCAAGTTAAGACGATGCATAGTCTGCCGGGTTGCCAGATTAAGTGACAGTTTAAAAAAGTTTTAAAATCTGTTAACATTTAAGTATTCTGATTTACTTCTTAGTTCGCTGTTGGCGTAACAAGTTTTTATTTATCAAGAGGTGCTCAACTTGTTACAAAATATACTTATTTATGTAAACCTTTTGAGTAGAGGTGTAAACGATTCACAGCTTAATCATAATTAACCAGTGTCCATATAAGACCTAAGAAGCCAGGTGTTTTACAATTATAATAAAAGTGAGCTTAAAAAGTTTCTTAAATTGGATTTCAAGCTTTTTTACATCGATTACACGACAACACTGTAACAGGGTAGTTAAACTGTACGCATTAAGGGGCATCGGATTACATTGTTCGTTTTAAATCGCTCCCGCGTTGCAATAAATTCTACGATATCAATCTGCTGTTTTATTGAATGGAATTATCTTTTTTTACGTGGTAACTCATTTTATTGCGGGCTGTCAATTTCAAGATGGCGCCGATTTTATTGGAGTACACTTTGTGGTATGAGGCGGTAACGTATTTTTTAATGAGTTTTTGTCTCAACTTTTATGGTAGTTTGTGGATAAAGAAAAACAAAGAATTTGTACTTCTTTTCTACAATATTAAAAGTAGGTGTAGCAAATAATATAAACTACTTGTTCTCGATACCATTGACTGTGTCATCAGCGGTATGGAAAAAACGATTAAAAAGTTTAATGCTATTCAGAGGTCGAGTATAAAGGAAAACAATAATTTTATTTTATATTTTTGAAGTCCATGTCGGTTACTATAATTATTTCCCTGAAACTGTGTAGTCACATCGCCCCTGCCATGTTCCAAAACCACGAGACCGCAATCATGGCGGATTCCAATAACGTCATTACCGGAACTGCGTGCCGCTGCGCGCGCGCCGCCTATAGTGCTGTACGGGGTTTTGTGGCGAAAGACATGGCAAAGGAAATTTAATATGAGATAGGTGTTAGTTGTTGAATTAGAGTACAGATGAGATTATGTGAAAAATTGACAGTAATAAGAATTCGGATTTCAGATTCTACTTGTCCGCGTCGTTGCGGTTTTTTCACCCTCTGTTTGGCGATAACATCCTATCGTAAAGGACAATTATATAAAGAAAGTATAAAACAAAAATAGTCAGCCAGTCGATTCAGTAAAAGTCACCTCGTGAAAACTTGAGTGAAGTGAACTATCAATGCCTAGCGTTAGTATGGGATGATAGCTCAATTCACTTTTCTCTTTACCTACAATTTCACGAGGTACACAGGTATACAGAATAGCACTGTATTAAAAATACATAAAGATTATAACTAGCTATCTACTCACTCATTGCACGAAGTCATGGAGGTCTGCGTGACCGTCACCAGCGTGGTGGTGGTGGTCGTGAGCTGGTCTCCGATGCACTTCCTCCTGGAGCACTCATCCAACACTCTGTCCTCCTTCAGCGGCTGAAGCACTTCCTTCACTTTATTAGGACCAGTCTTCACTGTAGACCTGTGAAACTTAAGGTTTGCCAAAGTCCTTCCATCAGTAGAGATCTCAGTTTCTTCAGTAACTAAAGCCCCCTTCTTCGTCCTACAAACCGTTCTAGAATTTTTTCCTACAGTATTACCATTTCTCACTACTTCTTCCTTCGCATCAATAATTTTAGATCGTTGAGGTAGACCGTTTTCTAACATACTCTTAATACTATCTGCGTTGAGATTTGTATTTAATATTTTGTCTAGATCTGTCGTGTTCATGTACTCGTCGTAACTTTGTTGTATGGGTTGTCTTCTTTGGTCTTTCTGCCACGTCGTCTGGTAATCTAAGCCGTAGGTAGCTTCAGTTTCAGCTCGTAAAGGTATGTCCCTCGGAGCGTCTACTTCGTCTGGTGCTGGTTCTATTTGTGAGCAATTATCTTGAAAGAAATCATCTGTGAGTTCTGTTATTTGCGCGCCAGGTCTTTTGGTGTCAGTGTCGTTAAAGTTCAAGAACGTTGTGTTTAGATTGTTGAGTTTTCTTTTGCCGTATAGTTGTCTGTAGTACTTTTCTTGGTCTCCGTACATCCAGCACACCTTCCACCATTGTTTACACATAAGGATGTTCGCCGAATTGGACGACTTGACATGTCGTGTCGCGGTGGCCGACATTTTGCTACTGTAGAGATTATTGTATCGAAGGGTTGAATGAGAATGTTATGACGTAGAAGGCGTAGATTTGGATTCTAGTCAGAGAAATTACAGATAACTAAGTATGGACGACCTGATGGTAAATAAATATTTACCATCGGGTCGTCCACCAAATGGTAAGTCCTACATTTTATAATGGTATGTATTGTAGACTTTTCACTTGTTTTGCATCGCTGACTAAACCAAACAAATATTCACAAGTTACTGTTAATGTTATGAAGTTATGACATAAACGGTTATTTAAATTTAGAAACGGAAAAGAGTAAACTGACAGAGGTTGGCATAAAGGAAATAGTGCACTATTAGTACTTAAATACGCATCTCATGCAAATCTGCAGTACTTACACCCCGATATTATTCTGGTTTGAATTTTACGGTCTCTAGGCTGGCCTGCACTACCTATATACAATAAAACAGCCGTCAAACCTTGAGCCCTGCCTACCGTCGCGTTGCCAGCTCGCCGAAAGCCATCATTCACGGGCTGTCATTACGTCCGCAGCACTGCAGTGGAATCGACTCAATCCGTGCGGTTACCTCACCCACAGCTATTGTGCACCGCTGACGTTTTGCTACGTGATTTATTCGCTCAATTGTCTTAAGCATTGTGCTTTCTACGTTTTAATTGTCGTTTTAGTAAAACAGATTACCACAATGCATGTTTTTTTTTAAATTTGATTATAAAAAAAGCTGATGAAGCGTGATGGTCGAACTTTGGAAACCCAACGTAAAACAAAAATGCTGGGAAACTATTTTATATGAGAAATATTACTGCAGATAAAGCCTGTACATAAAGCTTGCCTTACTAAAACTTAGCTTAAAAATAAACTGTTATCTATTTCAGACTGTAAAAGCCATTGTCATTGGAGCGCCGTTTGAAAACTTTCCGTTTCAAAAATTTGCATGCTGACTATGAGGCGGAATATGAAGAACTATATATTGTTTTCTAAGACCTGTACCACCATATTTGTAGCAAATAAATGATTATTATTATTATTATTTCAACTGTTACCTACTGAGCCAGTTTCCAATTAACTACTTTCGTTCCATAAGCCAAGTATATTTTGTAATTTGATATAATTATTGAGAACGTAAATCAGTGTAAACAATTATTGGCTAACCGAAATAAATAAATAAATAATATGGCTGACAGTAATAAATGCTGTGTACATATCGAAATCGGTTGACTAGTTTCCAATGGGCATCGTGCGTGAATGCAGCATATGACTTGCGTGTTGAGACTAAATTAATACTATCTAGGATATCATCATGATGTGTTTAGTAATAATTCATTAGTCTCAGACAAGTAACTGAGTGTTTTATTATATGCAGACATATAACTTCGGCTGCTGAGGTCTGAGACCAACATGAGCTACTAATACATCATGATATACTGCAAGTATATAATATATGAGTATACCTCTTTAAATTGTATCCTACAGGCAAAAGCTTTCTCTCTTACTTGACACTTTATTTCTAACTTACAGACGTCACGCGGTTTCACCCGCGTAGTTCTCGTTCCCGTGGGAATACAGGGGTGAAAAGTAGCCTATGTCATTATGGGATAGTATAGCTCCCCAAGGGTGAAAGAATTATTGAAATCTGTCTATTATTTTCAATGCAAACAAACAAACAATCGAATCTTTCCTCTTTATATTACTTAGTATGATCTACAATAATTTTGCTTTAAACATGAAAAGTAGTTTCTCATTTGACGCAATCCAGCTGTCGACTGATTTGAACAACCTCTATTTATAACCTTTGTCTATCAGCAATTCAGCAATCAATTTATCAGCTTTATTATGAACCGTCTCCCCTTAAGAATCTCGTTCAGTCGGTTGAGTTCCGTCATTTCAGTGTTATTTATTATTTGGCATGCTCACTACCGCACCGCGCCCTTCGTCATTACTCTCCGCGCCGTGGTTTGCTCTGGAATCTGCTGCGATTATGATCGCATTGTACCGGCTTAGCTCTGCGTGATTTAAGTGATAATTGGATACATTTTCTTAGGCGTTTTCTTTCTTTATAGACTATGTTTTAGAAACCTAAGTTACTGTCAAGTTTTCATACCTAGCCTACAAATTTTGTTATTATATTTTTATGAACTAGTTTTTGTTTGGATGTAAAATCGGTTGGTAAATACAGGTCGTTTACACACACATACTTAGGGTATTTTTATAGGGTAGGTTTTGAGGCAATGTTATGACCAAATTCATTGAAGAGTTATGTCGTATAACCGCAACAAGTACTCCTAAGACAAAGTAATGTGTTAATTACACATTAAAAAAGTAAAATGTAGAATTCAGCGACATCTAGAGGGAAAATGGTCATACACCGAGTCGTATGTTTCACCTTAACTGTAATTTAAGCTCATTTGTCAATACACTTAAGTAATCGAACTTAGGTTTTTGACGAATGGCTCGATCGCTACTAATTAGGCGACCACTCAATCTACCATTACCTCCACTATTGTGTCCGACAGTTCTCTCGTACTTTATCTGACACAATTGTGTTCCAGATTGTGGTGCACTTTCTATTTCAGATGTGGGTGTGACTTTTGTTTTACTGTTATGGTGTGAGCAAAAAGGTGAGACTTTAGCAGGTTTTATTGTCTTGTGATTAAACTTTAATGGGCATGTGTCACAGTCGTAAAGTCTATGCGTGTGAGTTGAAATTCTAAATCATCCGTTAATTTTATAAACGAAACTTGATCAAGTGAATGCTCTGACGTTTCTCGCGTTAGACTACTCGTAACAGAGACATGAACGAAATGAAATGAAACAAGATTAAATGAAAGATTGGAAAAAATGTTAGTTTTAAATTGATCAGTAAACAACAATAGAAAGTTAATGGTGTAGATAAGTATAATTTGATAAAAAATCCCACTCACTAAATTTTCAAAACATTAAGTGCTTTATAATTATTTACATCGATGATAGCAGATGTTTGCGGAGCACCTCTAATTATAGACTCGAGGGTATCTCGCAATTATCGATAGTATCGAGCCGATGCGGCGCGGGGCGCAGCTCTATTGTGAGCTCAAATGATTTGTAGCTCATTGTATATTGTATATCGAGCTGCTGTAGCTGGTTTGTTATTTGTTAAGCAAACATTAATACAAAACAATAATTTATTTGTTAATCGGTCACTTCCGTACAATCGGAAAAACAAATGGTAAGATGAAACTTCGAGATAAACTGTCGTAACTCAAGCTGCGCAAGAAGTTACGATTTGTTACGTTTATTACGATATGCGATCGTTTCAAATAAAAACAGATATTGTGCTACTGTAGGAGAAAATGTTTCTTGTGTTGGTCAAGATATTAACTTGATCAATCGAGAGGAATGTTCACGGCGTTGTAATGCTCATGGACTATGCTGCGGTACCGACTGTATTTCTTAGAACACGTAGCCTGTAATCTGACCACCTACTTATTGAGGGAAAGGTGACAAACGAAGGGTATTTATAGGGAACTGGGAGGGAGGTAACTGGGAACGCCGAGAGGGGACGCCCTAGAAGAATATACTTACATAGACCTTATTGTTGAGATTCGTCAGAAAGGTCAACTGGCGTACCGTATGTGTATAACAACCTGTATGAATGTAAACGAAGCAAAATAAGTATGTAAGAATCGTAGCATATGGCGCTCTGTAGTTTCTGCCTACCCCCATAGGAAAAGGGTGTGAGTTTATGTATGTATGTATGTATTGAGGGAAACATTTAAAATAAAGCAGAAGAGTGGTCTCTTCTTCAAAAAACGAGATACACACAAGATAAAATAATAGATTTGTGCCTAGATAATACTTATATTAGGTACCTGCAAAGTGCAAAACAATTTGGTTTTACAATAAAACGCTAGTTTGGGAAATTTCGCTCGAGCCATATAATAGTGGCACATTAACAAACATATTATTAACAAAATGTCAATAGGACCAACAGGCTGTTCCACCGTTATCGTATTTATATATCGTCTTATTAACTCCGAACACGGTGAGCTGCGCTTGCGTCGCGTGTGCATGCAAATGAGCCGAACGACATAAGAAAAACAACAAGAAATAAATCCATCTCACTCTACGCTGGAAAACCAGTAGGAGGGAAGAAGATAGATGCGTGTTGTGATCTTCGTCTTCGAAATTGGTTGTCGAGCGTCGGTGATTATGGTAATGTCAGAGTTTTGTTTCTGACTGCTACCGGAGCGAATTTTTGGGAGCCCTTAATTTGGTAAAGAGTATTTTTTTCATGGCGATTGACCCACAATTTTTAGTGCCTTATGCCAAGTTCCCACCGAAAGCGATTTAGAGATAAAGTTTTGTTGGTGGAGTAGCAAGTTAATTTCCCAGACATACCGATGTAATAAGACAACTTAGACAATAAAAGACTCGAGAATTACAATACTGCGTCTGTAATCCCCGAAGGGGTAGGCTGAGGTGTAACTGATAGTACAGCCACATTTCACCAGTTATGTTAAAATCCCATGTAATATTGGGCGAGCCTATTGCCATCCATCGGGCGCAAATCCAAGTCCCGGGCTGCTACTGAGAAATTCCAGATGGAAAAACTCAATAAAATTTTGCCTGACCCGGGAATCGAACCTGAGACCTCATGTTCAGCAGTAGCGCTTACGACCACTAGATCAACGAAGCAGTCAAGTCAGTTTTATCAAACCCTCCCTTTTCTATCTTTTTGACTTGTAGTGAAATGTAAAATTAATTAAAAGTGTGTATCTGTGTTGCCGCTCTTCTGCACGGAACACTTTATTTGGTTGTTTTGTAATTGTATAACATACGTGCAGCACGTGGAGCGCCTCAAGTTACGAGTTGAGCTCACGATTACTGACAAATGCTTGCACTGACTGATCTGGTCCCCTCATTCTGTGTTGTTCTTTCCTCAAAAGACCATCTCAGACACTAATCTGCATGGATCTTACATGATTTGACCAAGATAATGTCTGGACTTTAAAAGAGACTATGACCTCTGAGTTTCTTTCGATGTTATTTCTCAGAGTAGGTAGTCAGATAGTGAAACTCCGATTTCATGAACTAGTTAAAAAAATGACGTGTAAAAGTGTTTGTGAAAACCTATTTACAGTAATAAATATCATTTATCATATATGTTTCAAAACGTTATCAAAATCAGTCAGGACAATTGTTAATTATTATTATTTATTTATTTATAGTTACTTAATACGGTTCCACACCAATTACTCTAAGTAACATAGAGACAATTACAATTATACTCACAAATGTCCAATTCGTGAATGAATTATTATTTAGATTGAATTTTGAAGAATTCGTGCAACTTAGATAAATAAGTACAGCTACGATCACATCTCTTCGATTAGTCTCACATATCCATTCTCAGCAATTTGCAAGTTATTAAAAACAACCAGCAACCAGTTTGCGAAGATTAAGTGTTTATTTGTTTAAGATGAAACTTTACGATGTATTTACGAGTCTTTTTTATATATAATAGGCTAAAAGCTAATTCTTACATCTTCACTACAAAAACATGATTCGATTCCAAGAGTGCTAGATATTTTGTTTTTGGCAAAGACGATGGAAGGCGAACCTCTAGAACTTAATATTATTTAAGACCAGCGGACGCCACGCAGTTTCACCCGTGTCGTACCCGTTCCCATGGGAATACAGGGTTAAACAGTAGCCTATGTAACCCGGCTATAGTGTAGCTTCGCAACGGTAGAAGAATATTTCAAATCGGTGCAGTAGTTTTAAGTATATTTGATAAGAAATAAATTACAACTCTGTCCTCTTATACAGAAAAGAATCATAGAAAATAATACTGAATAAGTATTAGATACTAACACTTCGCTCGCGACTTCGTCTGCGTAAACTTTAACATCCCATCCGCCGCCTCTTAGTTTTGATTAAACAATATTGTCTATGACACTCATATCAATAAGAAAAAAAAAAATAAGCAACGATGCCTTCTGTTAGTGAAAAAAAAATATATTCGGTTCAGTAAGTCCAGAGATTCTCCATCCTTATAATGTCACAAACTCACTAACTTTATCTATTTATAAAAAAGGTACCATGTAATACATGTTTTTATTACCAAGCAGGCACCAGTGATTCACATCCATGCGTGTACCTACACTTATTTATGCTAATAAATAGGTATGTAAATAAAAAAATAAATTAAAAGAATACCAAACATTAGAGCTGTTCTTGGTAAGAAACTGCAAAACTTAGTCTAGCTTAGCTTAGCTAGAATGGCAGCTCAGCTCGACCCGCCGCGTACTTTTGTAGACCATTTCTGTAATTATTTCAAGTACCTATCATATTAACTACAGTCGGTATATAACTGCACGGGGCACAACAATATATAAGTTGCATGTCGTGTGTCCTTTTCGTTTGTTTTGTACACGTTTTAAAATATTTCGTCGTAAAGATCATTCGGAATTTTGGTTTAATTAGACTTTGAAAGTTATGGCTGCTCATTAGGCGGGAGTAAGTAAATACTGTGAGAATTGCTGGTGATTTAAAATTGTTGTAATTCAGAGAGAACGCTTGAAGTAGTCTTTCTTCGGAGTTCAAGACAGTTACCTGCTAATTCATATGTGACCCTTCCATCTCCATGCTTTGCTTACTCTTTTGTAATTAGTATAATTATGTTATTTTGTCTTCTATCATAAAAGGAATCAACCAAAAATGCGCATCGAACAATCTTGATACGAGTTTCAAGAATCATCCTAACAACTCTAAAAGCCATTAAAAATCAATTATAGAAAAAAACAAGGGTACCACAATAAGCAGTAGTCTTCGGTGGCCCCCGGCCAACAGGCTGGGCCACGCAAACTTTGAATTTGTCAGGCAGTTATCAACTTTAAGGCTTCCAGATAAAGGATCGTTATTGAGCCAGATAATGCCCGTTCTTAAGAATCTTGCTAAAGAATATCTGACCTTACGACTTTGTGATAAGGGTGCAGTAAGTAGCCAAGTAATGACTGCCCCAGGTTAGGTCCTGTTTAAATTATAGTGGACCGACACCCGGTTCCGAATGAAGGCTGTATTATTGTGTTGGAACATGGAGCACTTGACAGACGCACTTTGTATTCAACAGCTAATGGTAATGATAAAAAGTTGGTAATAACGGCATCTGCCAAGACTGATGCTGTTCGTGGGACGGAGGCAAACTAACTGATGTCACGAGGTAAATGCGTTGGATACTGGAAAAATGGATCAATGTTTAAAAGAAAAGGATAACTTTCTATTGCTTAATACTAACGAATAAATGATCAAGTCATTTGAAATTCAAAGAATAGGTACATGTGAAGAGGCCTTGCTAAATTTGATAGTCAGTTTGATGAATACATTGGAAGTTTTATCAAGTCTCATAACAATTTAAGAGTTACGTTCTGTGCTTCAACACTGTGAAGTCAGTGGCCGTTTGTTAATAACAATTCTTACATAACAAGCTAATATTCTATGGCTTAAAGACTTCCGTACAACGTTGAACCATTACAGTACTTAGTAATCGATTAGACGCTAGTGTAGCCGCCAAATCTAATTTGAACAAGAGTTGAAAAAAATATCTTTAACAATTAATGACATGAAAATCGACAAAGGCTAAAGTTTTTGGTAGAATTAAACCGCAAACCGCATTCGTCTAGACGTCTCTGGACTAAAAAAAAAATCTTTTATTTAAAGTATCTCGGTTTTAAATGCCGTGTGCTTGGTATGACTGCTTTATCTATTCACACAAATTCTAGTTTCAATACAATTCTTGTAGCTATATCATTAGTATTCATATTTCCTAGTCATAAGAAAACTCCAGCATTGTCATCGAGTCAACAAGCCCATTCTCCCACAGCAATAACGTACTTAGTGTAAACGTAACTGTACATGACATCAGAGTTTAATCATACAAACATCATACTGGCATCATACTATACCGCACAACAAATTATAAAACGAGACTATACTTTCAGTTAATCAACTGCATGCCATCGTAGAAACTAATAGTGATTGCTGTAAAAAATGGCGGCGCTGTCTCGAGAGGTGGAAGAAATGTAGGAGATACGGCAAGAATGGCTGGTGTTGTTATACAATGATGTAATTTATATTTTGAGCAAATGTAAAATGCAGCTCTATTTATATTCACAGCGTTACAAGTGTACAAATCAAACTTCGATTAGGAATTTTAGTTTGATTTGTACAGAAATGTTTGATCACCCTATTAATGATACGAAAGAAAGTTGTACCAAACTGAATTCTCGAAACAATGTTATGGGACATCCGTAGGTAAGCGATGGTGTACCTTTACTCCACTTTAATATTAAGGAAGTAAAAAAGTAAGTTGCACAACATTGTTACTATATTTTAGGAAGTTTCAAGTCCATAACAAACACCGCTAGAGGTTTCTCGTTATCTACCAGTAAATTAACAATAAAGTTAGTCTTAATTTGCTAAGAATTAACGACTCCTTTACTACCTCATTTTCTTTTATATATTTATGTTAACAATCTGTTATCTCACTAGTTAAGATATATTACTTCTGGTTATATATCGTAATTTGTTAACGGCATTCTGACTGAGGCGAGGAGGACATCGTTAGTAGTGGATAGGTTTAAGGAGCTCATTATTGAAGCTGATTGGACGAACCGAAGATTGGAGCTAATTGTTACTGGTGATTGGTTGAGTCAAGGGTTGCAGCATGGTTGAAGCTAATTATGACTGCTGATTGGTCGAGGCCAGGATTGTCTGGTTCTCCGAGGTTAATTGTTGTAAGAACAGGGTTTATGGTAGTTATTTGTTCGTTAATTATTACTCTGTTATGTATTGCTTCGTTAAGTTTGTTATGTTCACTAGGCTGTTCTCAGTTTGTGATACTTGAGGTCGTAATTTCAGGGTTGACGATAGACTTACTAGGTGGACAACGAGTGTTCCAAAAACAGTCTTTTATTCAACTTTTACAGTTTTGATTATGGTTTTCAAATTGATGGTTAAAGTAACAAATAAAACTATTTACTACTTCATTATTTTTTAGCTGTAAAGTGAATTTTGCTTTATCATATCAATGAGTGAAGAGCATAAAACTTTGATAATTACTTTACTAATTACTGAACTCTGACAAACCATCAACTGTTACTTATATCAGTTTTTCACACAGTGGACTATCTCTGAAACCAGCAAAATCCAGCATAGCCATATTGGCAGAAATAACATGCCATTTCTTAAAGGGAATGTATGAACCCGACAGTCCCGCAAACCACAAGCTGCAGCGCCTTCCTCTGGCGTGTTCGCACTGCGCAATAGAGCCATGTACCATATACCCCTTGTCCCCATATATTGCCTTATACAGCGCGCGCTCGCCGACTGTTTTTACACCATTTTATTAGCCCTGATTTATTGAACATGCTGTATAAGGTAAAGTTATTGCTTATGGTATATTAGTAAAAAGCTGAGCTGGGGACTGAATAGAAATTAGTTGCATCTTTTTCTTATAAAATGGTACACTTCTGGTTATTGTTGATTTTTCGTAAAAACGGAGTTTACCGTCTTATTGTTTTTTTTGTCATTTTGCGAACGCAGCAGAAGCATCCCACTGTATTGAATCTGGTAGGTACTGCTTTTATAATAAGAAACCCCAGTTTGTATAGTATCACATATGTTTTTTAAAATATATTTGTAACAACTATTTAAATATTTGTGGAATCAACTCTATACACCATTTATTGTATAATTAATACTATATTCGGCTTAGGAAATAATATAAGCATTGGTCTTCTTGAATGGATGGTTTTAATATACGTAAGAATTAATAATAGAGATGGGATTATTGCTTTACGAGGAACCTTAATGCAGTTATTTTATAAAAAAAACTCTCATCATAACAGATTGTAAACGTGTTGTTACTGCTAAGGAGAGATCTCTTAATAAACTGCGCACTAAATGATCGTGAGAGAATAAAATTATTACAACCATCATAATAATCATAAATGAGAAGGAGATTACTCAGTTATCTAAATATATAATTTAGTAGTTTACGATTAATAAGTAGTATTTCTTCCTTTAGTATTTCTGTTTTGCTTTCCCTTCCTGTCAAACTCAACTTATGTAAGTATGCCAATAAATTAAGAGATGTATATTTTTATGTTTTACTTTAGTTTTAGAACAAGGGAATCGGCACCAGTGTTCATTATAATCTGCCAATAGTTGGCCTTCCCAACTCTTATTATAATGGGTGTCAGCTTCCAGTCTAACCAGATAAAGATACATTCCAGTATTTTACATGGACTGCCGGCCTATCTGAAATCCCTATTCCACTTGCTGAGTAACTAGACACCACTTGATAAGACTGGGTGCCACACTTTCGGGCTTTTGACTACTCTTATCACCTGTCAAAGATTTTCAAATGACAGCCAAGAGTAATGATTTGCGGGGGGGGGGGGGTGGCCTTCTGCCACACGTATTAACCACGGCAAGCATAGTTTAATTTTCAATAGACCTGTGCGGCCGTTGGTATTTAACTACGAGTCCAACTATGTAAAATAAATAAATAAATATTCCACAACTTTTTCACACAACGCCATCTAGTCCCAAGCTAAGCAGAGCTTGTGTTATGGGTACAAAACAGCTGATAAACATACTTCTAAATACATGCGTATTATAGATATATCACACCTAGACACAGAACAAATGATCGTGCTCATCACACAAACATTTGTCCTGGGTGGGAATCGAATCCACGACCTCCGGCTTAGCAGTCAGAGCCACTAATTACTAGACCAACAGGCCAATCAATGTGTTTTTTAAACTTTCATATATTTATTTTCTTTTAGAATAAAAGAAGATAATATTTTCAGAAAAGATATTTAATTTCAAATATCCTTGACTCCAGGCTGGTACCAAGACCCAAAAGATATTTAAGTTCAAATACCCAGAAGTTCATTCAGTTTAACTTAGCAAACTTGGCATGCAGACTGATCGCATTCCTACTACACAATCAAAAGTAGGTGAGGCAATAGATAAGGAATGTTCTTCATAATCCTTCGCATTGTAATAGAAAGTCTATTACGCAATTGGATAGCTGTTGTTCTACCATAAACGTTAATAGGATTTAGCTATATTTCCGTCAGATATCACATTGCAGCTTCGGTACATCCAGAAAACTTTCCAACTGTAAAAATTCCATTAAAAATTTGCCTAACGGGTCTCGATACAACACGAACAGACGGACATACACTTTCTTATCGAGCGTTATTTATAACATATTTTAATTTGTGGAAGCGTGTCGATATGATTTATAATCACCACTCCGTTACTTGCATGCCGAGTATAAAGTAAAGCAATACGTGATTCTATTAGAAGATGTATTCCATCGAGTTCCGTGTATTGCAGCAATTTATTTTCAATCAGAGATTTATTCAAAACATGATTTAGAAACAGGATTTTTGGTTAGAAATGTGAACGGTCAGTCTGTGGTCAAATTTGTTTCGATTCTTATTAAGTTAGGATAAAAACATTTTTATTTTCACTTAAATATTGAAAACGCAAAGGTAATGTCTGCTACCTTACCTATTATTTTATCCAATAATATATTGTATATTTTATTATGTCCACAGAGTCAAAGTCAATTGTAATATTATTGGTATTGGGTCCAGCGAACCCGGTAGCGAGTAGTGTTCATTATTTTTTTATGTACACCTGCAATTATCCAACATTATGCTTAAAACAGTTGCGTTTGCCTAGCTTTCTTTGTATTCTAAATTAAATAACTATAATGTGTATAGCATTTGACAGTTAGTTAGTTTAATAATTCTCGCTAAGTTGATTTATTATAATGACAAAGATCTATTCTGAAATGACACAAAGCATGTTTATATTTCTAACATGGCAATGTTTGAGAAAGATAAATCATGTTTACACTTCAGCTACAATATTTTGAATATCTTAGCACAAACGTTCTAGCTCTAGAAATAATACTAACATAAAAACAGTCATATTTATGATAATTTTAGTTCTCATACATATATTTGCATTTGACTTTACATCTGATTATTTCAGTTCACATACCTCCCGTGCTTATGAGGGTATTGGCATAGATTCATGAAGGTATTCCTAAATGAGTTTGCAAACCTTTCGTGGCTCACAACAATATTTAAAGTTAATTTGGTATTCCATTATGTGAGTAAACCAGAGGTCAAAAACTAAGTGATCTGGGGATTTTTCAATAACACTAAGTTAAAGCGGAGTTGGTGACTGAATAATAATCCGCACAGGTTGATCTACGGTTAAGCTTCGTTTGTGGACTCGGAAAGCTTGTTCAACCGTTGATCCCAGCTGTCTCTAGTTACATCTTTGCTAGTCGTAACGAATTGTCACATATAACCCCAAGAGCCTGACAACGATTCTATCAAAGTAGTATCGTGTTACCTAGCCAAAGTTGGAAACCAAACCACAACGCAGTTGTGAAAAGACTAGACAGATGAACTTAGTTAAACATGATTTAGACAGATATCATCATCCGGGATGAAGGTTGGCACAACCCAAGAGAGGCCTGTACTGAATAAACTCAGACTTCGAATGAAGATGACGACTCGATTAACGATAATGACTTCTGTAAGATAGACTAGAATCTATACCCAGCTTAGTAAAAGACTTTTAATAATGATGCTGTCACTGGCAAAATAAATAGAAAGGTTCATACAAAATTCTTTAGTTTAGCACAACAAAGGTTCACACGAGCTGACTTTAACAGAAACACTTAACAATGGTTTGCTCGCAGTACGGGGTTTTCTTTCGTCTGAACGTGTCATAATAATGGTCAATTTAGTTTGGTTTGGCTCGTTGTGTTTTGTGTTAGTGACCCACTTGTGTACCATAACTCACTGCTTTGTTCTGTTCTTTATCCTTACATATTATGTTTTTGTTGATTTTGTTTATGACCAATTGTGTTGACGACGCACGCCTGGAGAACCTAATTTTCTTTCAGTTTGATGATGCTGATTGTGTTTTTATCAGTTCTCATCCTAGCTAGACTAGACTTTTTCAATTGTGTTATTCTACAAGAAGTGACTGCCTATCCACCTCCACTACCCTGTCACCTCCAGCCCCAGCTTCTGTACCCCTCGGTAATACTGGTTGTTGAGCTTTCAGGTTTTTAACTAGCCTTAACGAAAGCAAAGATCTACAAATAACAGCCATGCATAATAATAGCCAGCATGCTGAGGTTAGCGTGCCTTCTAAAGCTGCTTTTCGGGTTATTCGGGATAAAACGTCACCCATCACACCACAGACAGACCACAGGAAACGTAACTAAGTGAAGTGTTGAGAGCCGTGTATAAATATTGTAGGTAAGTACACATAGGATGGATATGTTACAGTGATAATATAATTCAAATTGTCCGAACTGTCTTTTCACATGTGACAAACAATAAATAAATGATTATATAATTATATCCCTCTCTGTTTTTGAGTCAATTTTATTATTTCTTTAAATTCCTTAAGTTGACCAACAATTTATACCAAAGCCTGTGCAATGAGCAACATAAATATGTAATAAAGTTACCATATTAATAAGTATAAGACAGTAAACATCTATAAAAACTTAATGTTATAGTTACGGGTGTGTTTAGTTTTAATAACAATTTTCATTTGTGCCTAGCAATATGTTTATGGAGCTATAAAACTCGTTATTTATTCATGAATAACCTAAGATCACCCATACAGAGGATGGCCAATGTTATGGCTTTACGCTACGTTAGAAAAACGATGAAGTAACTGACTAACTCTCATGAAAACCTTCACAGGTTATGGTGTCTTCATTACATGATGATACGGAAATACTAGCTTATCTTTAGGGCACAGAAACAGTTAACAAAGGCTTGCTTACTATCTGATTGATTGTGGTGTTACGTGAAAAAATAATGTTCGTAACATAACGGAACATCACTCTTATGTTCCCCGAAGAGTTAAGCAGAGATGTATCTTTGGAGAACACTCGGCCAACTTCGGCTGTTAAAACTAAGTCCAGTATTAAGGGGAAGCCTATTGCAATAAACCGGGATAATAACCTAATTCCGGCAGTCACTGGAAAATACTAGCAGGAAATACAATACCTAATATCACTGCCTGACCCGGAAATTCAATCTAGGACCTCGTGTAGCACCAGTAGACAAGGAAAACACAACGAGGTCGTCGTTAAATTCCTTATTTTAAATAATTATCAAATCAAGACGTCGTCGGCACTGCTTTATGAGAAAACACTACGACCTGTATTATTGTCAGTAGATTACCTTTTGCGTAGCTACATATTGGACAAGACTTTCTACAATAAGTTTGATACTTATTTCAACTGAGTTTCCCAATGCTAAATCTTTAAAAGCTAAGACATCACCAATCTTTGCCGCAAATAATTCGCTTGTGTGTTGTTTGGAATTCATACAACCAACATTACCTAGACTGTATTGCAAATATTCCCACGTCTAGTGTCCAGTGTGCCTGCCGCCTCCCAGTAGAATGCGCGGTGCATTTTTATTATAACTAGCGTCATCTGAGATGTTATCTTCTTCGATATTATTCCGTTTAACTTCAGATAACGTTGTCAGACCATTTTGTTTTCCTTTTAAAGCCTCTATTATAAGCTCTTGAATTTAAATGGATCCATGCGAGAGTGAGTTTGCATTAACACTGGGTGCATTAAGCTCTTTATGAACAAAACTCTTTTTGAAGTTTCTTGTTAACTACTGGAAAGTGAGTGACTTCTTACGTTTTAGAAATTGAGAGAGTGATAATATTACACATATCAGTAGTAACTGCAATTGCTCTTTTATTGCTTAGCTTAGCTTAGCTCAAGTGTGAATAAACTTAGAGGTTTTATGACATCGTTCAATTAATGACATACCTATGTATATATTTCGTCAGGATAGTCTAGAGTTGGCAAGTGCCACTGCCAGTAGGTACGACCTCCCGGGTACGATTCCCAGGCCGGGCAAAACGTTATTAAGTTTTCCATCGAGAATTTCTCAGTAGCAGCGAGACTAAATTTGCACCAGATTGATG
Source organism: Euplexia lucipara (assembly GCA_921972225.1). Taxonomy (NCBI): domain Eukaryota; kingdom Metazoa; phylum Arthropoda; class Insecta; order Lepidoptera; family Noctuidae; genus Euplexia; species Euplexia lucipara. Next base: position 21,539,945 of record OV179159.1, read on the forward strand.
GCAATAAGCAGGTCCCCTAGGAACTAACACGTAACTGGTGAATTGCGGATCTACCTTCTACAGGTAGGCTTCTGCCTCTGCCTACTTTAACAAACTCAGAGGTCAGAATCAATCCAAACATCTTCATGGTCAGATCAAATAAGGACCGTCCAGATTATATCTGAAAAATGGTCTATTGACGAAATAACGACACAGAATTGAGTGGCCCTGTTCAGTCAGTGCAAGTATTTGCCAGTATAAAACTATTTTATGTTGGGTTTTTAAAGTATTAAGTAGATACCTTTACAGTTCCCGAACGCTATAGAAAACCACACAAATGGGTAGTTCCAGCCATCTTAGAATTACACTTAAACTGCTATACCTACTAATAAAATTGATCGTATGAACTTAAGCACTGCGTAAGAAGAACCAGCATAAGTGCTAAAAAACATTTATTATTATCACATGAATGACTTGTACTTAATGCAAACCACTGAGTTTACCATGCAAGTGGCAAACTAAATAGCTTCAGAGAATAACATAGAAGCGTATTTGCGTAAAACAGAGTGGTATCAGGTCATAAACTGTCACGTTTATAGTGTGGACAGAGTCCATGCAACAGTGTGTAGCCATTAGGCTTTGAAACAGGAGCTGCCTACTATAATAATGTTGGAAGAATAATAATCAATAGATGTCTCATTATGGTAATTTCGTATCAGATATCAGATTAATGAGGATTGGACTACTGTACATAGATTAGCTGTAACTGGTTTTGTTGCAAACTCAATTGAAGAACCTCAGTGTTCATTCTAACATGAATTAAGTGAATAAGTAGGTATGTAACCCGTTTATAACATGGCATCTTATAATGATATAAATTTCATGGTGGCCCAGAGGTTAAGGCGCCTACTTCTCATGCACGTGGTTGTGGTTCAAATCTAGGCAAGTACTGATGTGGCTTTTTCAATTCGTAGGTATGTAGATGTAGGTACTTTCCAAGTTTATCTTAGACATTATCGATGTCGGTGAAGAAAAACATTGTGAGAAAACCTGGACTTGTAGTTAATATAGGTAAGTTTGAAATCTCCAATCTTGAGCTAGCGTGATTTTCAATGCTCGACCTTTCTGTGTTTGAGAAGAGGCCTTTGCCCTGAAGTGGGACAGTAACAAGCTAGTTTTAGAGGGCATGGAATTTATGAGCGTATAGCATGCATTAGTTAAGACTTTTAAACGCATTTCTTTGCTCTTTCTACAGAACATGTAGCAACATACCCAAGCACGTTGGATTTAACGAACGTTTGTTTTAACCCTTCATTAGAAACGGAACCGACAGGTGATATTACACCTGACAGAACACATATCATTACCGCCGCAACGCGTACGTACTACTATATGTCTACAGCCTGTTTACGTCATAAACCATTCTCATTCCCTTCCGCACGCTATTAATTAGCCAATATGTTCTCACGTGTATCCAACAATAACACTGTAATCCTTTGTCGGAGATTCACTTTCTACACAACACAAATCATGGCGACTAAACGCATGCAACCGTAAATCCGAAAAACAATCGCACCTTTTCAACACTTCACCTCATCCAAATAGTTCCAAAATCAAAATGCAAAACGAAATATCACTGGCCAATAATAGTTCGCGCGAAAAACGTTAGATTTTCAAACGCGAACGCTTCCCGCGGCTGCGTGTGCGCAACTGAGTGACATAGAGCCAGCCAACCGTTGCGCGCGATGCCTCCAAGAAAGAGATAGAAAGGACAATTCTAGTTTAGTTAGACAGAGACGAACATACACGAAACCATCCCTTGAACCAGCAACAAATATCTCTTTTATTATTTCATTAATTGAAACGGGTTGCATAGTAAAATATATCATGTTATTATTACGAGCGGTATTAAAATTCTTGACTGTTTTATAGTTATCCTGATTGGGAATTCAGTTCTCTATACACGAAAGTGCGTGTTTTCAATTTATGTAGATCATAAAGGATTATAGACGACAAACACTATATTTAATCTGTGCAGATCTTCTTGACAGTCAATGAAACATTATGGAATAGTCATAACATGAAAGTTGGTTTCATCCATCAATCTTTGTTTAGTACCGCTAGAACTTGTATAAACTTCACCAGAAAAGCTATTACAGTATAATCACGAATCATCTGATTGTAACTAGCTTCCGACATTGCGAGGTTAACCTAACTGCCTATTGGAAAATGAATTTGTGTACCATGCAGTTGATGAGATAAGCAGATATTTTAGATACTGATAGATTCGCTGGAAAGAACCTTGCTAGTTGACTGGGATACGACCAGTTGTATGAAAAATAGTATCTTAAATACGCGGAATGGTTTTCTAGCACTGAATTCTTTATAATAATATTAATAATGAAAAACTGAAAAAAAAACTAAAAAAATATAAATAATTTGTCAGAATAAGGTATAGAAAACCCCGAACAGTTAAAGAATTATAAATAACGATAAAATTTTAAACAATGACACAAGATAAAAAATATAAATAATAGATACAAGCAAAGTAGTAGTAGAAGTTTAGATAATTCGTTTACTGTACATTATTTCTATAAGAAATGAAATGATCTTGGAAAGCACGGCTTTCTCTCACCTACCGTTTTGCTATGCCTTACCAACAGGGTTCATAATGATCTCATTTATAAAGTTACCAAAGAATACATATGGAAGACAATAAAGATAACATATACATACGTACATAAACTCACGCCCTTTTCCCAAGGGGTTAGGCAGAAACTACAGAGCACCATATGCTACGATTCTTACACACCTACTTCTTTTGCTTCGTTAACATTCATACAAGTTGTCATACACACACGCCGGTTGCGAGTACTAGGCACCTGATCTTTCTGAAGAATCTCACCAATAAGGTCTATGTATGTCCTTCTAGGGCTTCCCCTCCCGGCGTTACCACTTACATTTGCCTTGTAAATATCTTTCGTTAGTCTCCTTTCTTTCATCCTTATAACGTGGCCAAACCATCCAAGCGTACTCTTTTAAATTTTCGATAATAAAGATAAATATTAAGAATACTGATAGGCTGCAACATAATCAACTCACGAGTAAAACAGTCTAAAACATTAGCTTACTAAGACCACCGTTAATCAATCCCAGCTCACTTAGGTGAGATGAAAGGGAGATAGATTCCAAACAATCTCAACTAAACGATAATTTCAAGACTTTCGTTCCGCTCCCAGAACATACAGCATCCACGCCTAACCCCTCATCGACTGGAACCCGTCCCGATGTGTGTCATCGGATAAACTGACTAATCTCACCACTTCTAATTAATAAGGCCCGGTAATGAAGAGAAACGCTGGAAAGCTCCGAGATATTATTTACGAGACAACTCGCCGTTTATCTCACAATTTACTGACTTTGCCTTTATGAAGCTGCATTTGAATGCGACTACATTAATATGGTAATTCTGAATTGGACGTGTGAGCTTGTCTATATGTAGATACGAAAGTATGCAAGTGATTACAAGTGGTTCCTCGCCATATTGAGACTTACGAATAGGACTGCTTCTTTTGGAAACTAGTTAGGGATTCGCTTGTCAGTAGCCGGGAGTCTTGAACTGAGGTTAGTTTGCCCCCAATTACAATGTATGTATGCTAAAGGTACACCTTTAGCTAACCCAAGAGATTAATCGATTAATACCATAGGAAAACACAAAGCCATAAGAACTGCTGAACATTCCAATAAACATAATAACATTGATCGGTGCGCTCATCGCATACAGACGTGCACATCAATGCACTACAAAAATAAATAAATTAACGTTTGCTATTAATTCTGACCCAGTTAAAGTGCATTAGCTTGATATACACAAACAGCGTAGTAAGCGGTTTTTTTTTTTTTTTTTAACCCGATAGAATGGACTGAATGGATTATAAAGAGTATATTATAATATTATAATCTGGAAAATGGACAGCAGCCCCTTTAGTCACAGGAGTGGGATGACTCCACGCAGCCCTCCGTCGACACCAACACCGAGACCACCTCAACAAGCCGCCCAAGAAGAAGCCCAAGCCGTTGTACCAGTCTCTACGCCGGAGATTCAGAGCTGGTTGGGGACTATTCATAAATGCCTGAATGAGGTATGTGCTATTTCATCAGAGGGAAAACTGAACTCCGAGCAGAAGCAAAGAGTAAACAATCTCTGCCGAAAAGTTGGACATGGTGTTTCTGATTTGGTTGTTCAGTACCAGTCACTAAAATCCAAAGCCTTACAAACACAAACAGCCCTTATAACGATGACTGAGGCTCGAGACCTAGCGGAGTGTCTCGCCGAGATGAACCGCACCATTCAGGAGTCCTGTACAAAACAGGCTGCAGCTACTCAGGCAACTTCTACATCTTTCGCCGATATGGTAAAAAAGGGGTCCAGCAGTTTTATTCGTCCCAATAATCTTAGCTCAGTGGCGATTTTTCCAAGCGACAACTCTAAGACCAGTGATGAAACCAAGAAAATGATACAGAAGATCATATGCCCTGGCGAAATGAAGCTGAAAGTACGAGGCGTCCGTAAAATAGGGAAAGGAGGACTTATCATCAGTACGGAGACCAAGGATGACCTAGATAAACTCAAAAAAACAGTACAAACCGCTTCGTCAGGCCTTACCGTCGACGAACCTCGAAAGCGCAAACCTCGCATTATTGTTATCGGAATTCCTGCATCAATGACCGAAAATGAGGTTTATAAATGCATTTACGATCAGAACATCACAGAAAAACTGCCCATGACCCTAGATACATTTCTCAGCTCAATTAAGCTTAGCCATAAATCTGGCAGGAAAGATGCTGAGAATTGCAATTATATAATAGAAGTGCCAGCCGCCATTCGTAAGGCCCTCATCACTCAGGACAGGTTATTCATAAACTGGACGTCCTGCCCGGTTCGTGACTTCACACTGGTAACGAGATGTTACCAGTGCCACCAGTACGGTCATGCAGCTAAGACTTGTAAGGTCGCTGTCCCGGCTTGTGCCCACTGCGGAGAAGAAGGACACTCTAGCCAAGACTGCGGAAAAAAAGCTGATGATCCAAAGTGTGCCACCTGTATGCGCTTTAAAAAACAAGCCAACCACAAGACGGGAGATGCCGCATGCCCGGCTAAACAAGCTGCCGAATACAGGTATATTAACTCGATTGATTATGAAGGCGCCTAAGAGCGCCACATTTTTGTATAAATCTTAGACTTAATTTATTACTTATTTATTGTTATTTTAAACAGAATGGATATTAATTTAATTACCGACATAGACAACTCATTTTTAACGGAGTCAAAGTCATGTGAGGTTGAGGACTGCAAACAATATCTTTCCCGGTATCAAAAGTCACTAACCATACTAACCCAAAACATACGCAGTGTTTTTAAGAACATGGATAGCTTTAATATTTTTCTTCATAGACTTAACTATAATTGTGACATTATGGTTCTAACAGAGTGCTGGCTATCAAAGCGCCACGATAACCTCCCGGTAATACCAGGATACAATTTATTGTACACTAAAATTAACCATAATCAAAATGATGGTGTTGTTGTTTTTGCCAAGAATTCATTAAGGGTCAAAGTCGAAGAACCTACTCTACAAGACTGCAGTAGTAATTGCCTTATCATCAAAATTGGTACATCCACAGCTGTAATTGCTTTGTATAGATCACCTTCCACTAGAAACTTAACCTCTTTCCACAGCTCCCTAAACCAGATCTTTCAAACCCTTAGCCCATTTAAGAACGTAATACTAACAGGCGATATTAACATTAACATTGGTTCAGAAAACTCCGATATAGGGACTGAAGATTACCTTAACATCTGCTCATACCATGGTTTTTTACCTGCTCACACATTACCTACTCATCAGAGTGGTTCTTGCCTCGACCATATGATGATCAAAACCAGCTATTCATGTATTACACTTGTTACTAACTCAACAATAACCGACCACCATTCCGTCATACTAGCCGTAAATTTAACGCTGCCTAAGCAAAATTGTACCCAGACGAAGTCTAATTTAAATATAAATAAACTCGAATATGATTTACGCAACATTGATTATAACGTAGTTTATAATACCGCTGACGCTAATTTGTCTTTATCGTACTTAATAAAACATGTCCAACAAGCAATATTGCGTAATACGACAGCTGTGACGGTAAATAATCGTCTTCGTAATATTAAGCCTTGGATTACTCCTGGACTAATTCGCTGTATTAGACACAGAGATAAACTTCATCAGAAATCTAAGAAATACCCTGATAATTTAATCATTGTAACCACCTATAAAAGATACAGGAATTTTTGTAACAATCTGTTGAAGAAGCTTAAAAGAAATTACGATAAAAATGAGTTAAATAAAGCAGGTAATAATAGCAAACAAATTTGGAATCATATTAAAAACGTCACATACATGGCTAAACAACGTGAATCAAATTCGAAATTATTGCTTACTAACCCTTCACCACACATATCCGCCAATAAAGTAAATAACTTTTTTGTTAATGTTGGGAAAAATTTGGCCGAACAGATTTCGAAACATTGTGCCCAACCAACTTTCCAAAAATGTAACAACAGCCTGAAATCATTTGCGATGCTGGATACTGACGAAGACGAAGTATCCCGAATCATATCTGGTCTTAAAGACGACTGTGCAGTTGGATGGGATAATATAAGCAACAAGATCCTTAAATTCTTTAAGCATATATTGGTACCTCCCTTAACACATATATTTCGAATCTGTCTTTGCGAAGGAATTTTCCCTAAATGTCTAAAAAAGGCTGTTGTTATCCCTGTATTTAAATCTGGAGACAAGGACTTGGTCAATAACTATAGACCAATATCATTACTCCCCTCAATCTCGAAAATACTCGAGAAAATAGTAAACAACAGACTAGTTAGCTACTTAGAAAAAAATAACTTCTTATCACCTACTCAATTTGGCTTCAGACCCAAATTATCCACAGCTGACGCGGTGCATAGCCTGACCGATTATGTCTCAGAAGAGCTAGACAAAGGGAACCAAGTCCTAGGAGTTTTTCTCGATTTAGCGAAAGCATTTGACACTGTCTCTGTTTCTGTGCTTTTAAGAAAATTAGAGGTCATAGGAATAAGGGGTAAGACGCTGACATTACTGACTGACTACTTAGACGACCGATACCAATGTGTTAAGATTGACAACATTACGAGCGATGAGCAAAAAAATACTGGATTTGGTATTCCCCAGGGAAGTATTCTGGGCCCTACCCTTTTCCTGGTTTATATTAACGACTTGTGTAATCTAAATATTAAGCACGGCAAAATCATATCATATGCAGATGACACGGCGCTAATATTTTCTGCTAAAAACAGTAGCGAACTGTATGAAAACGCTCAACTCGGGTTTAATACTGTAACTGATTGGCTTCAAAGCAATTTACTAACATTAAATGCTGACAAGACTAAATATATACACTTTTCCATTCGCAAGTCTCAAATTAACACCGCTAACTTCCATATATCTGCCCATCAATGTGGTAACCCGTCAGTCAACGTGTGCAACTGTCCTTCCATCCTCAAAACCTGTACCATTAAATACCTCGGAGTTATAATAGACGACACTCTCTCCTTTAGGTATCATATTGAATGTCTGGTTAAAAGAGTACGCAAATTAATATATGTATTTAAAAAAATACGAACTTTTGCAGACCCCAAATTAATCACACAAGTTTATTTCGCCCTATGTCAATGTGTAATTAATTACTGTATCACCTCATGGGGTGGCTCGTCAAAAACGATCCTACTTCCTCTTGAAAGAGCTCAAAGAGCAATTTTAAAGGTAGCAAACTTCCATCCCTTTTTCTTTCCTACAGCTGAGTTATATAAATCCTGCAACGTGCTGACTGTGCGCCAGCTTTTCATTATGCACCTAGTATTAAAACAGCACACTATGCTCACGTACAATGCTGACAATACTAACAAGAGGCGGAATGATATAGTATGCATCTCTAATGTTAAATCCAAACATGCCTTTGCGGAAAAATTCTTTTCATTTTTAGGCCCATTTTTGTACAATAGATTAAATAGAAAATTAAGTATGTATAAGTTAAACTATTTTAGTTGTAAAAAATCCGTAATTACCTTTTTACAACCTTTATCGTATGCACAGACAGAGGATCTACTTGTTGTCTGCAAATAAACTGCTTACACACTGTTTCCTATCTATAGTTTATACATGTAAGTTTTAATTTTAGTATTTTAATAAACACGAAATGTTAATTTATTTGTTTTAAGTAGATATTTATATGCCTTGTAGCCTGAAACACAGGTTCAACCTAGTTCAGGCAAAAATCAACTGTGCTTTATTGTAACTGTTATTATCTTATTGTATATGTGCCCTTTCTTATAAATAAACGATTATTATTATTATTATTATTATTATAATAACCCTCACGGATCGTTGCCCAGGGAAACTGTTGAGAAATCTTTTAAATCGTCAAGCTCTGCTAAGATACAAAAATAATTCAAGGTCTACAAAAGACATCATGCGAAACTACCTTTTGGAATGGGCAACTAGTATTACTATTTTGTTTAGTGAACATGTAAGTAAGACATTCAAATGTGCCTTTTCAAAAAAAAAGTCAGTGGTTCAACATGTCAAAGTCAATTAGGCCATTTCTAATTGACTTTGACATGTTGAACCACTGGTTTTTTTTAATATTATCAGTACGAACATTCATTAGACGTATTATAAGCTTGGTCATACAAACATGTAACATGACAAACTAATAATTGAACTGAATAAACCTGAAATCGTTTAAGTATAAACCTACAATACATTATGACAGTCAGCTGTAGGCAACAAATGAGTTTCCCTAAGAGCACTTTACTTCATAAATAGCAAAGGTCTTCAACATCAAGCCTATCTATTGAAAACAACAATGTTATACACAAACAACCACCTGCCAAACGGTTCATTTCTATCAATTTCACGCTCCACACGAAAATATGCCTTAATAACCGGAGCGAAGTATTCAATATAGTGTGGAAATGATTTGCGAGTTATGATGTTATTGATGTTTTGTTGAACCCAAACCATGACAAGCAAAAAGAAACCTTCAGTGGACATGTTAGGCCTGAAGTTCGTGATATTACCATTGGTAACGGAATTGAAGCGCGTGCGCCAAGCTGAGTTACCATTGTTGTACGTTCATAGAATTTTCGTTTCGAGGAGAAAAGTGTGTTATGAACTTGAAAAACTGTAAAATTTAACTGAATAACCCTAGAATCTAAGTCGTCGGCCAGTAAGTAAAGCTTAATAAGAATATTACATATTCTTGGATTTTGTTGAAAAGATCTAATAGTCAAAAGAAGAATGAAAAGCAAGCAAAATTGTGCTTTGCACTTAAATTTAAAGGGCAAAATCAAATGACAATAATGCAAGTAAACAGCTATAGTATCTATGTAGCACCAAATAAACATGATCAGTGAAACGTATCACACACTTGACGCTATGTTGACACCAAATGACAGAAACACGACACAATTTATCTTCAAAACGACATCAATTCCATCCAATCTCAAAAAAAAAACTAAAAGGAAGGCGACATGCGCACGAGTTGCTGCAATAGCGCAGCGCGGGCGGGTCGAATCATCCAGTGTAGTTATTACGCTGATTGCGGTAGCAAATGATACCGCCGCGCCGCCCGCGCCGGTGTGCTCACAATTTTCTGGTTGATGTTCGTACGGGCATACCTTTCTACAGGCACGAACCGTTGAGGTCTGGTACTTAGTAGCATGGTTATCTGCTACGTTTTAAAGGGATTAGTCACCTGGTGACGCTTGTATTAAAAAAAGGATTATTACTTATTTCTGGATTTTTATCTGTAGCGTAGTAATACTAGTTATTTTCGTCACCATCCTCTGCTACGAGTATTTCTACTTTGCCAACTGAACTCTTAGACACTGTTGCATTAGTGTTGTTTTTTGGAATCGAGATTCTTTCTTTTGTCCTTAATTATCAATTTATACCAAAGCCTCTGTTTGCTTAAAAATATCTAGCGTTACTGAGATACTTAAGTTTTAGGTGGTAGGTACGTGCGGCTGCGTTCCAGAGCAATTTTGACAGAAACGTTAAAAAAATCAAGATAAAAAGTCCTTCATAAATTTGGCTAAGAATCAGCACTTTTTGAACACCAATATTTCATAACACTGTCTCCTAAAATGCCCACTCTTCACACTTCTTAGTGTTTTAGCTGGGAAGAAGTTTAGTAGTGGCGGAACAAACGCCCCAGCAACTCATCTGACCGAGTAACGTACCCATACAACAAATTCCTACGTTGTGATGTCCCATTCTCAACTCGAGGCAACGCAGGAGGTACAGTCTAGTCCCCATAAACCGCCTTTCTAAGTACGTCTGTTCCTGTAGCAACAGGCACCGTTACCGATGGTCACGCGAGCGCAGCACATGGCACATTGTATGACGATGACGAACAATCGCTTGTAAAGCAGCATGAGTGGTTTTTGCATCGCGTTCGAAAGTGTTGGTGACAGATTGCGTTTGGCTGAATGTGAAAGTATGATGAGGTTCTGCGTGAAATGTTTTTGCGTTCATTCAAGTTTTGTTTAGATTTTTACTAGGCAACAAAGTGTTTTCCGTTTCTTAGGTGACTTACGAGATTACCCCCTACATAGAATCCGTAGGTTTAGATATTAATTCCTAAGAAAATCCAATCCAGTCCAGTTTAATATCTATCCCCCTCCTTGCGTCGTACTCCTCAGTGCTGAGGGACGTGACCTTTTTTTTCACGACGTTCCTCCATCTGCTTCTATCGCGAATATCTGTACTTACGTACTATTCTATGTACGGTGTAATTTTCGTAACAATTCATCTGATTTACCGAATTCTTCGGTCCAAAAGCAGTCCTATTTCTTTACATCTTAGAAACATTTTCGTGTCAAATAAATCATGAAAAAGTCTTCACGCACGTCAAGCTCATGTCTTTTCCATAATCATCAACTTTTAGTTCCATATTTTCAAATGCACCAACGGTATTGATACGTATAGATAATTCCAGAACTTGATGGTCGCGCAAATTGTCACACGATGAACCAATCTGAACTAGTCTACAATTCCATACAGAATGGAATAAATGGCGTAAAATTAAGGTGATCAGGTTCAGACTTACCTACATTAGCAACACGCGTCGGTAATAAAGATTTCAGTTTATGAGTTTTAATGGAAACGACTAGATAACAGTTTTTATGAGTTGGTTAGTAGGTAGCTGAGATAATAATTATAGGTATTCTGTATAAAATAAAGAACTGAAAAATCAATATTCATAATTTCTTAAGTCTTTAAACAATTCGCTAAGTGTTTAATTAGCTATATTATGCCTTAAGAGTAAGGTTGGTTCATATCTTATCAAAAAGGTTGTTGAATCCACATCCTCATGTATGAGATACGAACCAAAATAATCCGATTCAAGAAAAAAAAAATCACTTTCTAAATTTATTTAGTAGTTAACTTTAAAAATCACTGACTTGAGTGAAAGAAAACATAGAAATACGAGTATACCTGGACAGACAATAATTTTTAATCTCAAATCACCGTCTTGAGTCTTAAACCAACGTTATGATTAAAGCTTTACATTACTTCCCTGTTTGAAAAGGGGCTGTGGTTGAAATAAACAAACTGGTACTATTAATTTTTATTATGAAATACTTGACATGAGAACATTAATAATTGTAAAAGCGTCCAACATGTCCTAAATGAAGTTTTAAAATAATCAGCAGAAAACTGAAGGTAAACAAGGCCAGTTCAACACGTGTTACATTTAAGGTTGATAGTCTCATAAATTTCCGTATATTCTAGGCAAGAAAAGCAATTAATACTTGGAAATTGTGGCACTTGTTGCTACAGATAGACGTTAACACCCAAACATGGCCACGCCTATTCCAAGTACGATTTTTTATGCCCTAAGGCAGGGACGTAATTAGGTGGATGTTCCTGGTTAAGAAGATTGAACTTTGTGGTATAAGAATTAAGGTAGTTATTAGCTGGTGAATGTGAGGGTCAGTGGTATTTTGGGTCCAGGTTTGGTGAAACAGTTTGTTGAGTCACAAGGTGCGTTTGTGTTGATGAATGAAATATTGAGGACCCGAAATGTATCTGCTAAAGGACTTGTTTATTTCACGACACCTCTTCTGTGTTCCCCGAAGGATTAAGCACAGGTGGACCTAAGGGAGTATTCCCGTTTGAGCACCTATGCATTAACCTATGGGAAATAGGAATACCTTTGGTGCTAAATGCATAGGTGCTCAAAAAATAGGTGCTCAAACGGGAATACTCCGACCTAAGTGACACGCGCATTTTGTAATGTTAAGTCCTGTGTAACAGGGAATGACTTATTTCTTGCCTTCAAGCGATCACAAATCCTAACTCTGAGAAGCTTTTTCAGTTAATATTTTTGTTTTAAAGTTTTGGGAACACCTTCTTTATGTGTACAGCAAATGAGTGGAATTCTCTACCGGGCTCGGTGTTTCCTAATAGCTACAACCTAAGTCTAGTCTTTAAGTCAAGAGTGAATAGGTTACTTCTAGGCAAGCGTGCTTCATCGTCGCGGCGTCGACCACGTCATCGCTTACCATCAGGTTAGATAGTGATCAAACACGTGCCTATGAATAATAACAAAAAAAAAACTAAGTACATGGAAAATCTTTCCTTACCGTTTGCAGTTGCGCTTGCGCCACTAGACTAACGAGACAGCTTGTTTCAACTACTTGCAAATATTGATTTTGTTTTTATGCTTATGATAATATTGTTGCTGTTTGATTAAGGGAAAGAGTAAGACAATCCCAACACTAGTAGGTATTTATATTATTACACAATTGCAAAGAACATTTGCATGTTGTGTTTGCCTATAATTGGTTGTGCAGATTTAAGACACAATTATTTGTATGTTCTTATCGGTATAGTATCTGTACCTAATAAGAGTGTAAATAAATAAATAAAATTGTAAATTACTAGCTGGTGCCCGCGACTTCGTCTGCACAGGATTACTACTACGAGTAGTTAATTTTCTGGCCCAAGGTCAAATATATCTTAATAAATAAAAGCCTATGTGTTATTCTGATGTATTAGCAATATTATTGGAAAGTCTCATTAAAATCCATTCAGTAGTTTTTGCGTGAAAGAGTAACAAATATCCATACAAACTTACGTATTTAAAATATTAGTAGGAATTGCTGAACTATCTCATTTTTACATACAAATACGAAAACAAACATTTTATTTGTTGAACATAGGTTAAGTAATGATGTTGTTCTTAATAATGAGCGCTATGTCGACCCGTCATCGAGGTACAAAATTATTACTTGTTACTGCAATATTTTTATTGTCATTAATCCATTATGGTTTACTTCGTCTGACTTCAAACTCCGCGATCATATTTTTATGATTATTGAGAGAGTCAATGCCATAACGTAATTTATAATGAAGTTTTATGAATTCATATTAAAACGAATCGAAGATAAAATGCTCACGTACTTTATGGTAAGTAATGTTAGTGTAATGAACCTATATCCAATACCAGCCTGGTTTAATGCAAAAAACCTGTAATTAGTATTTAATTGCAATACCTATTGATAATTAACGTTAATAAAGATTACCCTATCAACACTGGATAAGAAAAACATGGGCTTTTAGCGAAGATTCGAAGTAAGAATTTAAAGTGTTCGTTGACTATTTTTTTTTAATAAAGAATTAAGTGATTCCATTTTGCATGCAGACACTTGTTTACAATACAAATACAGTGACGGACATTAATGTATTTTATAGATACAATAGGAAAAACGTTTGCTACTCTGTACATCGAGTGTTACAAGTAGCTAGAATCCCGAAACTCCGACAACCAGTCTATACAAAGTATATTGTGCTACCCAGTAAACTAATTGAGCTTTGGAGACCAAATATGCAGTCGCTTAACACATAACATGAATGGCCTCCGCCTGAGGAGGGCGAAGGGGTCTGTCAGTCTCTAACCCACTAAAAACCTCTCCGGTATTTCATCTCCCACCTACACCTTGTCCCGAGAACAGAAGAACAAACTTCTGCAAAGAACTGGTTTAATTTGTTACTGTAGTAAAATAAAGACTGGACAAATGATGATTGTTACAATAAGGTTGTAAACTCCTTCCCTATCTCAATAAACACATCCTAAAGGACCAGAATTCCCTACTCCATTGCCTTTAAATGAGCAGTATTAGCAAACGCGTGTCCAACAAGCACGTTCAGTATATTCCCGATACTTTATCTCTGGTTTATGTCCCCGATATGGCACAAAAGGCCATTTTGTTACCGCTACGAATTTAATGCCGCAACTTGTTGGATTTTAAGGAATCTATTTGTCTTCTTAAAGCTGAGTTATTTAAACAGCGTTTAGGAATATTCAGGCATCACTTATGTCTTATTGGTTGTCTTTTTGGACTTGCTATACCTACCATAGCATTACCTACCTACCCAACATCTCCAGACCTTTTTGAAGGAAGACTTTTGGCCGAAAGGTGTCGTTTTCCGGCGTTTTCGAGGACGGTTACGCGACACCTCGCAGCGAAACACGACACCGACGTTACGTGTTTAGTTACTGTTTCAATGTTTAATATGTATTAGTTTGTTATTATTGTATTATCTAATTGTGTGTATTTTACTTATGGGCCTTAGTAGCCTGAAATAAAATGATTACTATTATTATTATTATTATTGCGCATTCGGGAACATATTTTAACTTATTAATGGCGGATGGATTGCCGATAAATTGTGGCTTAATAATAATAGCCTCACGGTCGATCGAAGCCTGATGAGGTTAGTCCGTGGATGGGTGACCATTCAGTACATATCAAGACTCCTCTGTGCCTCGGAAAGCACATAAAGCCGTTGGTCCCGGCTATAATTCATTGATCTATAATAGTCGACGTTACAGATAGTTAGAAGCTCGAAAATCTGACCACCAATTTAAACAAGGGTTATCGTGTTATCCAGTAACTGGGTTGTGGAGGTCTGACAGGCAATATCTCCATGTAAAACAATGGTATTCAGCTGCCTCCAGTTAAACTGGAAGCCCACCCAATATAGTTGGGAAAAGGCTAGGATGATGCTTACCGATCATCACAGAGTATTTGCAGTCTAAACAAGCAGTGTTATACAGTCAAACAAATCTAGAACCTAGTCGGCTCTAAGACCAGCTAAAGAAATTCTACAGTGAGTGGTGGTACATGTATATCAAAGTAAAGCACCACAAAACACCCACACAAGGTTATACATATATATACAAAACCAATCCCATCAGTACGTGATAATATTCAAACCATTTGCGGTTACAATATCCAAATTGTCTATAACATTGGTGGTATCTTAATGCCAGTCATTTGTTTGTAATACAAAGCTACATAGTAATTTACTTTCAATTTAGAAACAAAAGAATAACGTTTTTAATAAAAGGAACAATTTGGTATTGCGCGGCGAATGTGATAGTCGATTGTGATAGAAATAAGTGTTTTAATTCATGAACAAAATTCAACGATAACTAATGGATTGTGTTGATAGGGTTATACATACTTGAGTTTTGTAACTGGCTGAGTTACTGGGAAGTTTGTTGCTAAAGTTAAACGCACATCATAGCCGCAGTAGGCCACAGTGAATGTGGGTGATTTTTGCATTGTTCGAGCAAGTATGCGTTCGCCTTAACAGCGTTTGTGGTACAATGGTTTTTATAAAGTTGTGTTTGAATATTGTTTTAAAACAAATGATTGATTTACGTGCTAATCACCTTTGGTTGCAAGAAAGTGCGCTTTTTTGGGTGCTTTTTGTTATGTTAAAAGTAATTAAAACTTCGGAAAACCAATGCTAAAATCTTTCAAAGCCAGATTAAAACACGGAACACGGTTTATTGCATTGTGGAATACATTAAGCATATTTAACTATTTAATAAAGTTAGGTTAAGTTAAGGTGGTAATTCAATATTTTTACCCTTACCCTCATTGTAAAGGATATTCAATAAACTTTTAGGCGATATAGGGTTCAAATTAAAACGTTCCCTATTAATAAGAATATGAAACGAACACATACATACATATACATTACACGTCACGTTACGTAATACATTATACGTCAAAAAGGGAATTGGCTCGATTTATTTACTTCGAAGTTTATTTACGACAGGTAATCATGTTTTATACTCACCCTTAAATCCCATGTTAACCTCTGCCCACCGGTGTCTACGAGCAACCTATATCTGTCAGCGGCGCGCACGCAGGCAGTAGATCCTCAACGAGGCATCTTGTTATGTGGCTTGTTACAGATCGTGATCTCGGGAGTACTCGTTAGGGACATCTGACCTTAGACAATGTTCATGTAGATGAGATTAACTTGGCTTTCAATTAGTTTCTACTATGGAAAGGACGCGCAGGTCTGAGAATGTGGTACGGAAGCTAAGTAACTACTTCACTTTATTGCAAACTATCTGCCTCGGCGATCTTTGATCCACCTAATAATAAGATTAGAGCCAGATAGTACACCCAGTGTTTTCATATGACATTATCCTGAGCCGAGGCCCTTTTGGCTTTACAATATTCGATCATAGTACCTAATAGTACATTAGGTACCTTTGTATTTTATCGTTTTAAGGCCGCGTTTGCTGTAATGCCGATAAACGCATTATTCTTTCTTTACTTTCACCTTAAAATTTTATTTTTTATTAATTATCATAAAAATTGGTAAAGCCGTTTTGTAAAAGTTTAGTAACAAACACGATAATAATTTTAAATTAACCCGATTTAAAATAACCCGAGTGTTCTTTCGTTTTTACATTTATTACCTCCTACTACTGCTACATCAAATATTACTACCTTCTCTAGTATTGTAAATAACATAGACACACGTAGCACAGTAGGTCAGTTTAAAATTATGTATTTCGTATCCTTCAAAATCGATGCATTTCAGTAAGGTAGTTAGGTTAGGTAGTTAGGTTCGCTATAGGATAAGTATGAAAAGTTAGGTTAGGTTATACATATATATATTTAGCTTTGAGATTCTTTTCTCCCTACATATAGGCAGATATGGGAAGGGATATGGGTAGGTTTGGCATTATATTGTGAATAGGAAATTCAATAGATATTTAAACAGATAGAATTACAAACTATCATACAATTTGAACGATTAAAAAAATAATGTCTAAGAAACGGTACATATCTACATATTTATTATGATATGGGTAGGATTGTGAATGGGAAATTCAATAGATATTTAAACAGATAGAATTACAAACTATCATACAATTTGAACGATTAAAAAAATAATGTCTAAGAAACGGTACATATCTACATATTTATTATGTCATAATATTTGTAAATTAATACCGTACCCACTTTTGGGAACGCTGCCAGTATCTTCGGAACCTTGCCTAAAGGGACTCCTTTTAATAATATATTTTAGTTACTATAGTTTCTTACCCTGATTTATGTAATTCATAACGTTATTATGTATTTGGTTAAAAAGGTACATAGCTTTCCAATTACTGCTTTATAATTACCCATTTTTAAGAACCTATTTAAATGGGACATACCTATATATGTTATCGGGAACTTTTCGATAGACCTATATAAGATACACAATTACACCATACATCATTTTTTTACATCTCTAAGGGTTAAGGCTTAGGCAGTGTTTTCATTGAAAGCTCCCAGCACCTCCAAGAAATATCATTATATTTTAGCCAATGTATACAAGAAATTGAGAGATTAAATACTCGTGAACTATTCTATCCAGTGATGAAAACAACATGAAAATCAGGGCATGGTCGTTTTTGAGTTTATCGCAAACAGGCAGACAGACGCTGCGGAGAACTGTTTTTTTTATAATTTGTTGTGATATCAGTAATTCTATCTACATGCTGTAGATAAAATAGTAATAACATTATAAAAAACAATTCTGTAACTGTCTCTTACTGGTTAAGGACTTTCCTCATACAAATTCATCAGCATTGATCATTATGCTTGCTGAATTCACAAATTGGTGGGTTGACAAATTCAGAATTTCAGACTTTAATTATTACAAGTCCTAGTTCACACACGATAATAATTATTTGCCGCTTAAAATAGGAAGTCTGTGATGTCCATGAAAGTATCTAAAAATTAGTTAATTATCAAAACTGGGCATGACATTGGGGACATTGGTCTTTGTCCGATTTCATAAAACTTATTTCTCCCAAGACAACTTCCTTACCCTTCTGTATGAGAGATGAGACTAAAATCACGGAGCAATCTTCCCCCGACCCTTGCTCGTGCCAGTCCGCGCGCTGAGCCTGTAAATATAATCCCGCTGACCCTAAATAACAATTACTCAGATCCAGCCGTCCCTTGCTGTCCTCTCCCAGCGACGCCCTCAGCCGAGACCCGTACCCTTTAGCCTAGTTGCTTAGTTCGTAAGTTTATACCCTGGCTAGAGGTGGAGGTCCTAATTATTTTTTTAGTTAAGTCATCTCCACAGAATCGCCAGGTTAAGCAGTTCACATCCTCCTATAGGATAACTGCGAGATGCACCAAAAAAAGCAATATCTTCGAGGAGTTTGAAACTCGATAATGTTGTTACTACACCCTTAGCCGGGTACTTCATACAGGATAAATATATTTGAGGCTAATGCGACGGTATTACATAATCTAATAAAACATTCACAGATACTGTAAATCATCCGAAATAAAACGGACACTACCTCTAAATGGTACAAAATTCTTTCTATCAACGAATTAAACATAATGATATGTTTTTGTATAAAATTCATAATACCCAAGAGCGTTCAGCTACAATACAATACTTTAACCAAAATGGTAAGCTCTGGACACCCGAAATCATTCAAATTACAAGTAATTTTTGAGAACACCGCCGTAGACCAACGTAGTTGTACACTTTACATTAGGGCTGCCAATTATAACAATTTCAGCCGGAGTGTAAATTTTATTAGAAATTTTGTGACATGTTTAGTTTCTTTATTTTTAACTGTGACGTGCACAAGCTATTGACACAGACTTTTATGTTAAATACTCGTACCTAACAGTATAAATTAATTGACATTGTTCAAATTGTGCTCGCACCCTATGACATGAGACTTAAACCTAACAGGCGAAATGTGGGTATACCTTCGCGGATTATAGGCGTGATGTTATGTTATTACTGTTTAAAAAAATAAGATTTAAGATATTCAGTAAGTTTCTAAATACTTTTCTGACAGCTTAAACGAAACATTGCGAGTTGTGGTAATGATTATTACAATTCATAAACAAAAGTTAGAGCGCTACAGAGCAATATTAAAATTTGGTCATTTAATTTAGTAATATTGATTAATTATTTAAACCGCGAAATATTTGACAACTAATTGCGACGTTGCCAACTTCTCACACACGCTCTTGAAAACTGACAAAGTGTCAGCCCTGGTGACTCGTGTGGAGCCGTCGAAATTACACGTAATGACAGCTAGCAGCGAGATGTTTTGAATCTATTAACATTATGATACGGGTCGCCGCCCTCCGACTGTGCGGCTAACTCACACGCCCAATCATGTGAAAGGTCACTTACGATTTGAGGAAGTGCCTCAAAAATTAAGTCCAAAACATGAGGAAAAGAATCATTATTAAGAGCAGAAATAGCTACCCACGCTCTGAGGACGTCTTAAACAATGAGAATACCAGCTAGCATATTAAATTAGGACGTTTTTCTCCTAACCTCTTCATGTAGGTGCTGACTATAAATAAAATAAATAAATAAATAAATATTCCACAACTTTCCACACAACGCCATCTAGTCCCAAGCTAAGCAAAGAGCTTGTGTTATGGGTACTAAACAGCTGATAAAAATACTTATATACTTCTAAATACATACATATTATAGATAAATTACACCCAGATACAGAACAAATGATCGTGCTCATCACACAAACATTTGTCCTGGGTGGGAATCGAACCCAATAGGTAGAAGAAGATGACTAATTTATATCTAAGGGCGAGACTCCACCAAAGCAGAGACGAGAAGAGATGTGTCCTAAAACCAATCAGCTTGCGTCGTTTTGACCGCTCAGCACTATAGCTTTAGCACAATATTATTATTAGCCTATTGGTTTACTACGAGCATCTCCTCTCGTCGCCGTTTAGGTGGAGTCCCGTCTTAAATGACGCTTTTAGACACCGCTCGTGGACTCTGACCTCTACTTTGGCCAGATCACGTCAGCATTAAGCATTGCCATATAATGCAGCAGTGCTGCCGATGTTTTAAAACTTATCACCAGTCGACAGCAGTGCGACGGAACTTCTTGTCGTGGTATTATATTAGTTTGTTATGTTTATGCCACTTTAAAATTAAAATTTTACCTAACTATAATAATATTCTTCCCAGCTATGTCGTTTGTATTCTAATGCCGTCATATAATACACTGCCTCACGGCTACAAATAAAAGAACTTCATATTACAAAATGACCTACGTTTTACAACTGCGTAGGTTTTTAATTAAATCTAATGCTATAGCGTTCAATTTATGAATGTCAATATTAACAGTCTTGTAAGATAATTAGGTATAAATTACTTCTAGACGTTGAACAAGGATTAATTGATAGTTGAGGCAGAAATTGTAACCGTGTAGCCTCCAGGCTGTTGCTGAAGTAAGGCTATATGTAGCTCTTCTAACCAGATGTAAGTATAACCCGGGGCTATAGGATAGCCTATTTGTGTAACGGATACCAGATAAGGTGGTAGCCGACTTTAAACGAAACAGTGTAGGAATCTAGACAATACTCTGATTCATGATTTATTCTGCAAGTTTTAATATGAAATAGTGTGGTGTGGATTAGACTTATTTCGAACAGGTATTACTTACAAAGTAATGGAATCTGGTACAACACATACCTGAAACAAAAAAGTAAAGGTTAATTACGTGTTCATGAAATTGGATGTAAGTAAAGTCGATTGTCCATTGTTGTGTAGGAAGCGGTCTGTCCGGAAAGCTGTGCGGTTCAATTGTGGGGTTGGCGGGCTGCGCGTAACGTGGCCTATATTTATGCGGATGCCAGCACTGCACATCAAGCAACCACAAACTGTCTAATTTTCCCAATTGAACATGAACCTAATTCTTTTTATTTTAAAGTTGAAAAACTATCAAAGAAATTTGACACATTGGGGTACCTCTGTACCTCTGTCTCACGCTATAACACTAAACACTAGCAGTTTAGGCGAGGAATACTATGGAGCTGCAACTTTCAATCATCCTAATTGATATACAAAAGTAATTTTAAATGCCCATCATGTTGTTCAAACATTAACAAACGTAAACAAACACGACATAAGTAATTGCCAATTATAAAATTGCTCATCATTTCTAGAATCTATTTCCCTTGAAAATTAAAAGTAAATAAAAGACTTACTAGAACGAACTCATAACTGGAATTCTAAAAGCAAACCCATAACCGATTATTAACTCACAAGATTTTATCCTATCAACACGCTCGATACAAATCGTAATTAAAAACTGCACCAAACTATTATGTAGTTGCATACCGCAAAATCCGGTTCAACACAAAACGAATAGATAGAACTGTATCACAAATTCACCATCCATCACTGGTGTCTAACCCAATGATGACACACACATATTAATGAAAGCAGTAACGTATAGTGTTCATAGAGAAACTGGTAAAGTGTAAAAACTAGTTTGTGTAAATATCTAGGCAGTGTTGAGGTGTCAGTGTTAATTTATAAGCTCGAGCGTAAATGGCGAAGAGATTAATATTGTCCATTGTGGGGAGCCGATGTATCACGACCACGATAATGCGATAAAAACAGAAGCGGTCGCGATAACGTACGCGGAGAGAGGTTTTAATAAGGCTGATCAATTCGTTTGTGATTAAAAATGATTGTAAGCGTCGTAGTGTGAGGCTTTTATCGTCTAGAGTAAATCAAGCAGATATGTCGTTAATATTTTTAGACTGACATAAAATGGATATAGAAAAGCATAAAGTTACACGAAGAGTAATTTAAAATAATAATGGGGTTTATCTGTTTTGAGAATAGAATAATTTATTTTGCCACAAGCATGGTTTACAGGGTGTTCGAAATTCTACAAGTTGTGTTGTATGTCTCACCATACGGTGATTATACAATCGGTATACAAAATTCGTTAAAGTGAAGTACAAACGCCAGCACATCAACCTATACTAATGCCAATTCGATTCAATTCAATTATTTTTTTGTCAATTTTCCCCAATCAACTTTGAACCTTATGCTTTAGCAGTAAAGTTCAAAATTTATTAAAGAAATTTGACTGATTATAGTAGTTTGATGTGCTGGCGTCTATACCTACCATAAACACAACACAACAATTTAACATTCATTAACGAAGTTCATTTACATTTGGTAAAATTAAATCAAGCTCTAACTGTCTCGTGGTAGCGTTTAGTAGCATTATAAACTTATACACAAACAGTCAGACACGGATCCACTATCTGTAGACCATTCTAATATCGGCGCCAACTGTGCTGTCATTATTGATGTCAAATACAGTATAAAAGTTAAAAAATAATTGAGTCGTAAAACACGATGAAAACTAAAGCAAAGTTCATTATGAAGACATAATATAGAACTATCATATTAATCAAAAACACTTAAGGCTCCAGCACATTTGTAACACCCGACGCCATCCCACGCGGTTTTATATTGGTCAAATCTGAAAAAGGTGCTTATAGTAACCAATGAGAACACCATATTGACGTCGCGTGGCATGGCGTGTTTATAAGTCTGTTGCTAGCCTTACACAGTTGCAGCTTCACTTTGTCCTCACACACTCACACACACACACACACCACAAGTGGACACTGACTCAACTTAATACTCGTAGATCTCACTCGGCGTTTTTCCCGTCAGTCCCGCGCATAATTTGACACCATCACATCTACAAGTCAATCGTTTAGCTATTATCATTTTTGTAACATTCATCGCACTTAATAATACTATTATTCTTGGCAACACTCAATGATTGACGGCCATGTTTTTTTGTGTCAACTACTTATTAGTGCTTGTCTTTGACTTGTAGAGTGGTAGCAGGATTTTATTGTCTGTGGTGGGTCAATTTATCACAATAGACAATAAAAGTTTTGAACACGTTAATCTGTATTTCTGTTGTTGACAATTGGTTGCGGTGAACAGAACAGCTGTGAAACTCACCCCGAGATAAGTTGGGTGAATGACGCTGGCAGAATAGTCGACATCGGCTCAGTGTTGCCAAAGAGGATAAAAAAAAAGTTGGACGAAGTGAACTGTCATTCAATAGCATTAGTATAGGATGACAGATCAACTGTCAACTGAACTGTCAGCCCATAGCATTAGTATAGGATGACAGCTCACTCCGCCTTCAGATCACCGGGAAGATTTTTACAGGATAGCACTGAAAAGTGTCCAGGTAAAGTGTTATCAGGTTTTCCATCCGAGATTACTCAGTAGCAGACCGGAATCTGGATTTATATTCGTTTGATGGTGCTTGCCCCTATCACAATGGAACTTAATCATAACTGACGAAATGTGGGTGTACTTGCTATCTCTGCTTAACTCACAGAAAAATACAAGTGTGAGCTTATATGTATATGTTATGTCTAATTATATTATATTTGAACGTTTCATGTCTGGGTTTAATATAAAATGTTTAATAAATATTTTGTTCAATTAGTGCCAATAGAAAAGTTAGTTAGTTTTAGTTTTTGTTACTATGCTGCGCTTACCATGGTTTATTTATGCCTTCGATAATTAATTAATAGTATCGACGGTTTCTGCATCACCTTAAGATGGACTGGTAGAGAATGACTATATACCGTTATTTTACTTGTGAATAAAGTTTCAACAAATAAAAAAGTAGAAGAAATGTCCCATTTTACTGTATGATTTGGTGATTTATTAGAAATGGAAAGAAAAGAAAACAAAACAAAAGTGTATCTTCAATAAAAAGACGGCTTCTCTCCAATAGAGCAATCGCTACATCTAAGGTACGTACACAAAGCGATGAGTATCTCCGATAACTTATAAATAAAGTTCCCAACGTGACTAATCTGTTGATCAAATGAATATCATAAATCACCACCATATTAAGACGGAGTCACGATAACCATCTGTTTCCATTCATTATGCACACAGCTGGTTCAAAAGGTCACTCGAAGTGTTGAGAGGTGTGAAAAGAGCAATGACTGAGCTAATTAAGAAGAGCACTGCGATCTTCGGTTGAAAAACAAGTGCCATATTATTATTTGATGTTCGTTTTATTTTGTAACAAGGTTTTGATAGTAAATATTTTTAAATTTAGCTGTAGACTAGACATTTTAACTTGTTTTTCCTGTTAAGGAAAAATTTTGTATGCCTTGCCAGGCAGCACATAGTGATAATCTCTATATTTAACACCATGTAATTATTATATTATTGTATTAACCGATTTTTTTTCATATTATGTATTAGATGCTTTAAAGGTAAATATGTAGCAACATCTATTTATCTCGCCACATACAAACTAAAACTGACAGATTCTATATCGCGATGTTAAAGTAATTCGCGCGGTTGAAGGTATACAAGATTCGGACAACAACCGTCGGGCAGTAGTAGCCTATCAGACACAATACCCGTCTGCGAGGAGGACCCTGGCTTTATATGCTGGATGTTGAACTTCACACCTTATTCCTAATACTCCTAAACTATTCTCGATCTCTATTATTACCACCATCGGTTGTATAGCAATCCAATAGCCAGGTGCCAAGTGTGTTATGCGCGCGCATGACAATTGTATGAAGATGTGTTCGACAGCGTGTAGCGTGTATCACGACGTGCATCGTAATGAGACCACACGGCGCGATCTATTTATGTAACACTGTTGAATTATAACATTTGCTAATTGCATTATCCTGACAATTATTCCATTTCTGATTGTTTACAAACCATTATTACCTAATATTTATGGCTATTTTATGTAATACACGCAAAAACAAAAAAAAAATGTCAAAGAATTATAGGTCATCAAATAATTCAACCACTTCGCTATCTGGAAAAGCGCCTAAAAGGCTGGAGGCATTTTCAGGTTGTATGGCAATTCCAGAGAATCAGTTCTGAATAAATTTCAGCTTTCTGTTCACGTAGAGTTTAACAATCGCTTCCCTATGCGAAAAATAGATGGGCACTCGAGCCCCATGGCCCCAGCGTTTTAACCCCAAACGGCTTAAATATATGTATAACTCCCGTTAGGGTCGTTATTGTTGTTTGTAACAATCATTCTTAAAATATTTGATTTCTGTGATTTTAGACACACCAAACATTGATTCATGGAATAGAAATTACTTGTATGTAGGCTTGAGTATAAAACTAGAACTCATGATCATACAAGACCAGTAGGTAATTTTAGTATGACATCATAGAGGGTTACCTCTAAGATGTCGTATTAAAATTACTGGCTGGATAGATAGTAGTTTTTATAACAACATAGGAAGTAAAGATTTTACGCCACAGTATCAGATAAAATTATAGCGTATAAAATCTGCGATTATTATCAATCAAGTCAATCAAATAGTATTTATAAAAGTCATATCTTTTGAAGCAGCCATAACATTATTTAGAATCATAATCAAGTTCATTAGTTGATGGTGACATGACAAGGGTACGACACGTCTGTCGAAGGGACCTCATCATTCATAGTGCACCTTATCAAGATGGCCTCCATACCTAACGATAGAACTGTGACCTCATTGTGTGAAGTGAAGCTGTCGTAGCTGTGTGTCATTACTGCGAACACATCGATCGACCCACAACCTATATGGGCGACAGTGTTCATGGAAACAATGTTTGTATGAACGGTCAAGGAGGCGCGGTGGCGCTTCTTAAAAATCATGAGGTTCAATGAAAACGAGAATCAGTCATTAAAAACGAGAAACCAAATGTAGCTAGGTGATAATAAAACTATTTCATAGTAAAAGATTTGAAATTGGTTTAGAAGTTTTTGAGTAAAACGCCTACAAACAAACTAACAAATTTATTTCTGAAGAATGTAAGATTTTGCAATCATAGTTAAATTTGAATAGCGATAGATTGCAGAAAAAAACAAACTTGATGGGTTTGGTGTTTCCTAGCTAACTGATCTATTGAGTAATGTTACCGACAGCTAGGTAACTACAGATTCTTTTAAAATTCAGTAATTATTTGGACAGATACATCACACAAAAACCAAAAAGAATTGTTTCCATTGTAAGTACCGCACAGATAGTTGAGTTGTCTAGTCAGGACACGCATTTACCAGTACCTAATCATGTGGCTAGATTCAGAACTTTTGAATTGGATTTTAAAGGTAAAACTAACACAAACACACAACATAACGTCACGCCTGTAATCCCCGAAGGGCTAGGCAGAGGCGTACCTGGTAGTACACCCACATTTCGCCAGTAAAACCAAAACTTAACTAAACATCATTATATCATCATGCCTATTATCCTCGAAGGGTTAGGCTGAGGTGTACCAGTAGAACACCTTCATGTCGCCAGTTGTGTAAGGAAACAGCAAATCCACTCCTAAAAATAAAGAAATAACAAATCCACTGTACAGGTTTGCCTAACATGATTGACAAACTAATGATTGCTACTGATGCTTTTTCTCTTTCTATTCTCCATAGATCCATAATAAATTACCAACGTAACATAAAAGCTCGCGTGTTTTCAAAACGTAAGAATAAAATTAAACCGCAGCCTAAGGCCTAGTGCTACAAATTGCGCAGGAGTCGGAAAAAACACTCGCTCAATTACATCGCCGTTTTATTTCCAAATAATTATCATGCTGACCACTGTGCGTGTTGTCTGTCAGGGGATGACTAACGGCTGTGTTTGAAGGTTACTCAAGAATGCTACTACCAGCATGCATCTGAGATGAAATTCATAACAGGTTTCTTCTTGTTACGTAACAACGTGCTATACAATTCGCAAGCTGTACCTGCCTACCTTACAGGACAGTGATGTCAAAAGAACTCAATTTGAGACGTCAATGTCTTTAACTAAATCGTCTTCTTATCGTGTAGTTAGTAACTATCCTGGTGTCAGAATTTTAATGCCGCCCATGGGCCTCTGACTTGGCATCACATGGCATCGAAAAATATCTCAGGTATGCTCGATGTTTTCCTTTTTGAAGCAAGAGATAATAATTATACAATACGCACATGAATCCGAAAATTCAGAGGTCTTGGGTTTGAACTCTAAACCTATGATTTGGCAATCCGCCGGTCTCACCACTGCTATCACTGCTTAACTAAATGAACAGTATGAAAACCAGCTTATTAGACAGTCCACAGAGTGTTATGCCTACCGGTCACAGGAAAAATAGCAGTTATTTTGGCTATAGACCCTGCTTTTACACCCAATGTAAGTTGGGTGCAACTTCCTGAGCATATTATGCAAGGTAAGGAAATTGTATGAACGTCAATTTGAGCGACGTACCTACTCTCCGACCTCTGTTACCTCCTGCGCTCCCTTGACTAATTCTCTACCACGATAGCAAATTCAAGCTCTAGTCAAGTCTCTTAGTGTCTACTTATGCAACGAAAAATTCTGCAGAACAAATAGACGGAACGTAGCTGTTGCTCTTGCAAACAACCTTATTTACCATCTTAATACTTACTGCCAATGTTAATCCATCGTTTTGAAGCAAATGAAGGCGTAAAACGTATCGGCCAGGTAGCATAGCCTGCGGCCACGGCAGCCATGCTGCTAATTAGCTGATCGGCTCTAAAGCGCTCCGAACGAACGATCGTATCAGGCTTGCGTGTGCGCCGATTGCCCGCAACTTTGCCCGCTTTTTCCTCTTTTTGCCTGTTTGGCTTGCCTGTTGGGCATCGAATTGAATTATAAGTAAGTAGTAGACTAATGCGAGGCGTAGAATTATAAGCTGGTTTGCTCTTTTTTCTCGTGTGGCGTCTGATTGGACCACTGGGGTGTTTTGTATCTAGTATTGAGTCTATAATTTATCTTGTTTTAATATAGGACATTCCGACAGTTTTCTAGTTAAATACAGTATCATTCTTTCGTACCTGTTTCAAAGAAGAGTTTTTTTAATACTAGCCTGTTGGTCCAGTGTTTAGTGCCCATGACAATGTTTGTGTGAAGAGCAAGCTCATTTGTTCTGTGTTTGGGTGTAATTTATCTATAATATAATATGTATGTATTTTGAAATATATAAGTGTTTATCAGTTATCTAGTACTCATAACACAAGCTCTGCTTAGTTTAGGACTTGAGGACTAGATGGGGTTGTGTGAAAGTTGTGGAATATTTATTTATGAGAGCTTATTATAACAGCACTTTTTGAATGAGTCACTGGATTCACAGAGAAACTTGGCGCGCCTCCGGATAGGTTTATTCCCAAATATAAATCGAATGGAGTATATATAGGTAATGATGATTAATAAGACAGTCTTCCTTTAAAATCTACCTTCGAACTTGAATTAGGAATATATTTGTTCAATAATTGCTTGCCCATCGTTCGGTCACCTCATCTCGTATGAAGGTATAGGTAGACGGAACAGTTTCCCGTTGCCAACAGCGCATTACCGTGAGTTAATTATGGGCTGAGTCCATTACCGCGGTTATCTGTGCTGGCACACGTGGGGGTATTCAATATCATCGATAGCATACGGTCATTCTTTATGTATAGTTTTTGATAGTTAAATCTGGACGACTTGGGACAAGCAAAGAGTATTTTAAACACTGAAGTTTTCGTTGGCGGGAAATTAAAATAATTATCTAATTAAATATAAACGAATCGAGAGTAGAGATAGTAATGATGGGCGGACTTACGCTGGATATTAATAATCTATCTCGGTTGCTATCTTGATCCCGATCTTTGTCTGTAACCAATCAACGACCGAATTCGCCTATCCGAGTCTTAAAGATGTCCAATCAGAAGCAGCCGTCAAAAACAAAGGATCGGGATTTGGATTGAGATAGAATATTAATATCGGGCGTTAGTGAACGATGGTAAGGTAAGAATGGTGGTGACTTTTTAAGGCGACGACGGGTAATACCTAAAAATGTCTGAAAGAAGATATGCTATTGATGAATCGTTGATAGATTAATAGAAATCGACTAGAGAGATTTAAAGGAAGATAGATAGCCTACGATTTCGTAGTGATCCAGGATATTTTCGAAAAAAGCTTCTTTGACAGCCGAGTCTATTGTAAACCAACTTGATTGAAATACTTTATGTACTGAATCTACCTATCTCATTTCGATAATATTATGTTGAAACTAAACATAAAGGAAAATATGAATATCGCAACCAAACTAAGCTACTAATCCTCCTCACTTTATCACAAACCCTGAATCATCACACACAACAGCATCACATCGATACCGCAATTACATCGCTACACTATGACATAATACCACCACCATCTGGCGACTACCATCGATCACCAATTTGCAACGGTTGTCACCCGCGTGATTTACGTGCGACCACGCTGACGTAACCACCCTTTTTGTCAAGAAAATTAATTTAATTATAATTTATTAGTCGATAGTGAGAAGTTGACCGTTATTTTAGGGATCGTGGTTGCTTCATAGGCTCATGCGTAATGTGATGTCTTAAAGGTATTTTTGTTGACGAGTTGTGAGGCGTTATTGGTATCGATTAAAGATTTGAAACGGTCAGATTTGAAGAGAATTCTGAAATTGTATTCGACAAGAATAGGAAGTCTCTAGCTATTGTTGAGTGACAGGCCATCAGCTTCCAACAGGTTCACACGATGTAATGTTAAATGACAGCTGTGAAAAAAAACTGAGTATCTAAAATTGAGTGACAGATTCAATAGCACGCTGATCAGCCGATCAATATAATATTCTAGCTAAAATACTGTTTTTTTTAGTTAGCTATCTTATCTTTATAAGTATGTCTAGTAATTTATGTTATTTTTTGATTTCAATTAAAAAATAACGCCCCTCTTTTCGCTTCGGAGGTTAAAAAACGTTGAAAGTCGCTTCCACGATACTGGAGAAATTCCTAGTGTAGGACACAACTCATTTACACAAACTACCTGACCAGGACCAACTACCTGCCGGCCAAACACATAACGACGTTGAAGGATCAATTCCGCGTAACTACAACTGCTTATTACTGCAAATGTACACTTTCGCTGATTGTGTATAAGGTGTATATTTGCAGTGTTAAACAATTGTAGTTACGCGGAATTGAATCTTCAATGACGATAAGTATTATTTGTTCTTTGCGGGAATCGAACCAGCGACACGCAGCGCAACAACCAATCTCTCAACCACTGTGAGCGTGCCATCGTTAGTTGAAATACGTCACGAAGCATTCTATAACCATTACTTATACAGTTTTATTCACAATATTACACTATGGTTCTCAGACCATTGTCATCTGTTTTATCCTTACAACAACTCAAAAATATTTGAAAAGTCCACATTTCCTGTACCCCGTGGGTTAGTTTACCTGTGACCACTACTATTAGCCGGGCCCCGTACCCTGGCATTATGCGCCATTACGCGCCTCCACCAGATTTATAGGCCCCTGGTACTTTCGGCACCGGATGGAATCTTATAATTGTTTCTAATATCTCCGAGATCTCGTAGAACTTGAGTAGGTTCAAGGTTTTGTTTACAAACAGCTACGGTTGTTTAAACCAAGTCTTGATACCTCCATGTTTACAATTAAAATATTCTGATTCAGATTCTGATTTCATTGCTAGATAAAAAAGTATTTAATAAAGCTAGGTACTAGGTAAATGAAATAATTTTATTTCGAGTATCACTGATCCGGGTATTTACAATATTTTATATTCAGACAATCACATTACATCCACATCATTAAATTCAATATATTAAAAAAATATTACAATTAGATTACCTTAATAATACAATACAAATACTTATGAGTCCTACGACCATATTAACATAAATAAAAATATTATGTACAAAAATACATAAGGTTTGTTAGCCTCATTTTTGTGGTGTGTCATCAGCCTGCCACATGCCGCTTGTAAGTATTGTTTTTATGATTGAGCAATTATAATTAATAATGTTCAATAAGTCACACTTACCGCGACAGGTTTATAGATATTTAACATAAAAAACTTTTTTGCAAAAAATAAAACCGACTTAAAAAAAAACACTAAACGGTGTAAAACAACTCTAAATTCGGAAGTCTGTGGCTTTGGTGGGTTTGTCTTACTCATGATGGGCTACCGACTTCCGAATTTAGAGTTATTTTACACCGTTTAGTGTTTTTTTTGAAGTCGGTTTTATTTTTTGCAAAAAAGTTTTTTATTTTTCCATTTTTAGTTGTTACCATAAAAATATTTGCCATGAATTTATTTTATATTGTTAATTGTTAACAATACATGTCATCATAAAAAAAAAAAAATAACATACCTGACTGACGAAATCTAGGTATATTGTACCCTCCTGCGTACCCCTCAGAGCATACAGGCGTGATGATACGTCATTATGTTGTATAAACAATAAACATCCAAGCGATTCCAGCAATCACGACAGATTTGCTATTTATTTTTAAAGAGTACCGTTGTATATCTCCGAAGATCAGCACCAGATCTTCACCAAATTAAAATGGGACCACTTCAGGAGTATACTCTTTCAAATAAAACAATAGTTTTGATAATCGGTCCACAAATGGCGGAGAAATCAGGTAACATACATAAAAAAAAAAAAATACATACACACGAACATAGAACCTCCTCCTTTTTTGAAAGTCGGTTAAAAATAGACAGCTACAGGAACAATACACTGTAACACTTTATGTTGTGCAATAAATTATTGAATAATATGTATGTAGATAAATATATTGTCAGACTAAGCAAGGAGTCCAGGCACCAACACGGTTGTGCAATACCAACACGTCTAATAATTAATTATTAAGTAATTAGAGGGAATGCGCATTTCTTCATGTTCTCGGCATATCTTTAATCTTAATTTTCTGTAAGTAAGCACATAAGTTAGTATGTCGTGTATCGGGAATCTGTGTTTGCTTGTTTTTGTAGTAACATGCGCATTGAATATCAGTAATTAGGAGCTAAGTGCGCGCGCGCATGGCTGGACAACATATAAATGGACTTCCAATAAGATGAGAGGCTCGCAGTGGACTATTAATACTGTATCCTATGAGACGAAGTCTTGTAAGCATTTTTTGGTCTGTTTTTTTTTAAACTGCTACGGGATGCTTCCAGCATGAGCTCTATGGGTTCGAGGCCGGGTCGGGTAAAGTGTTTCTAACTAATTCTAAGTTTATCCATCTGTAATTGCCCAGTGGCAGTCTGGAGGCTAGATTTCTGCCAAGTTGATGGCAATGGACTCGCCCCTTATTACATGCAACTTAAACAAAACTGGCAGAGTAGGTGTAGCTTAATTAAAACCTAGGCGTGATAGGTATATCCGTTTATTTTACAATTTCCATCACAATTTCTCTGTAAAAAACCATTAGCAGACTTTGGCATGACGGTCCTTTAGTGTCAAATAACTAAGCGTTCATGGTTAGCTAGCAACAAGAATGTATTTTCTTCACAAGTGTGTGGAAAAACGTGGTGTGAAACGCGTGAGAATTCGTCTTTGTACACTTGCGTCGGAACAACTTCATGCATAAAAATTCATACCTATATGAGAAATCTAAATGATTACAACAAGTTTACGAGACTAAGTGCAGATAGGTGGAGGTATTCCTCGAAGCGCTACTATTTTGAGGCGCTCCTAATATAAAATAGGAGCGCCTCATTAAGAGAGCCTCAAAATAGTAGCGCTTCGAGGAATACCTCGGTAGGTGGCCTTTCTAAATAACATTACATTACGCCTGTAATCCCCGAAGCGTTAGGCAGAGGTGTACTTACGGCTTATTCCCAAGAGCTTCTTGGTACTTACCTATAGTGCAAGCACAATTCCAGATATCGGGAACTTATTTTTGAATATGATTAGAAGCTGGTACCTACAACACAGTTTGCCCCGTGAACCACGTTAACTATTAAATAAAAGTGATATGCACGGATTAACGTAAACATTATTTTATTATAATTAATTAAGTAATAATAATATAATAATAATATTTTTATCGTAATGAAGATATTTGTAGCACGTACATATTGAAGTGAGTGAGTTAAATGAGCGTAGGACTTAACCTAACAAATAAAAAGTAAGGGTGACCCACTGTTCTCCTAGCTGTGTGGAGTGACAGTTTGCCTCCCTAAAAAGGTCTTAAATAGTAATTAACAATAGTGCTACGGTTTCTCTCCAAAATCAAGTACTTAGTTTACTTACATACACTATTATTATACAACGTGTAAAAAAATATGAATATTAAGTACTAGTACGAGAGGCACAGATAATTACGAGGAGTTTTACGGCGTGGTTAGCGCAGCGGCTGAGCGACTGCGTGCGTTTCGGGTTTGATTCCCGCATGAAACAAATGTATGTAAGGAAGGTACCTAGTTGTTTCGGGTCTGGCTGTATGTGAATGTGAGTATAAACGCACTCATGACACAGGCGGAGGATGAATTTTATTAATAGTCCTCTATTTACCAGAAGGTACCTACAGCAATACAAAAAATACTAAAAAAATACAAAAAAGTTTATTGTTTTCTCTCACATAGAATTTTACAGGAATGTGATAATATCATAAATCAATATAAACAAAACAAAGTGAGTTAAAAAAAAAGTCAATGAGTCAATGTGTGTCAATTAATGATGAGCGTATGTTTATTCGTATTGTGTGTGACACAATACTTGGTTGGTTCCCAAGCGATGGTACAATAAGTAATTCCCACAACCACATGGCAATCTGAGGCACTCTTCTAACATTTTCACCTGGCATGTCTACCTAGGTCTAGCTGTGGAAATAGCTTTTCTCAAAATTCCATAAAACAGTCCCCTAAAAAGCCCACCCTGTGCCCCTCCAAATATACTCCTTTATAGGCCATTCATTAACTTTATAAATATGTTTTGTGAATGATGTGCTTTTAAAGTAATCGTTGAAACTACTTAGGTGGTGCCAAACATACTTACCTATAGATAACAAATCATTATTATGAGTGTAATTTAACAACAAGAGCGTGATGCTTCGGAAAGTTTACAGCTAAATGACAACGTGGACCTATATCAACTTCACAAAGGAGATAAAATGTAAACATGAAAAGATATCTAAATCACGCAGTGGCTAAAGTTAATTTAAAATCATACTTTTATAATTTTATTTTGCATTCGTGTTGGCGACAGATCTGGCAACAAATCTGGTTGTTCTGTTGTTTGGCTAGCGACTAACTACTCTAATTCACAACAATTCTAATTCTATTCAATAGACAACTATTCTAATTTTGTGATCGAATTATTATACCCATTTACACCTTTAATTGCTTTTGATTTGGTGTCTAACAATACGTATACATAAAATATTAAATCAAAGTCTTATTATTTATTTCCAATTTCTACACGTAACCCACTATGCAATTACAACTTATGCAGTGAGAATGTGACGTAGAAAGTGCATGCGTGCGCGCAACTGTGCACGTCACCGCGCGGCGCGGGCGCTTGTAAGAAGGCGCGCGGTGCACATACCTGCATAAAAATGTACGCTATTTCCTAAAGACGTACCACGATTAAGATAGGATCGAAGAGGTAGGAGGCAGATGGAGTCGGCAATTCCCTCTTGTGTTATAAACGTTACTCTTAATATTAGAATATGTAATTACAGCGTCACTGTATTGGAGGTTTTCCCGTTAGGTACCAAAAGTAAGAAGGAGAGAGCTACCTACCAACTGGACATTTTAAATAAAAGATTGGTAGGTAGCATTATCTATATTAATACACATAGAGATTTAAGATACCATAAAGAAGACATGCAAAGAGATGTCGTAGAAAAACTGTGATCCCATATTATGTCTCAGTAACGCCATCTAGAATAATCCAGCAATATTGGAGCGGCAGCGGAGCGAACTAAATTAAACTTACAGACTTGTGTCCACTCTGACACAAGACAAGTACCTATCAGATGAAAATTTTGTTCGTGATGACCCAAGTATTTAATGTCTTTGCTAATCCTACTAATATTATAAACGCGAAAGTTTGTAAGGATCAAAGACATTCAATACCTAATAGACCGGACATCACGAACAAAATTTTCGTCCGAAAAAGTGTGTCCTGCTGGATACAAATCTATGAGTTTTTTGAAGTACGCTCCGCTGCCGCTCCAATATTCATATATTATTCTAGATGGCGTTACTGAGACATGGGATCAAAGTTTTTCTATGACATTTCTTTGACATGCCCGCTCTATAGTATTCTAAATCTCTTTGGTAAGGATGGATGGATGGATGGATGTTTGTTACTCTTTCACGTAAAAACTAATGAATGGATTTTAATAAAATTTGCTATGGATTTAGCTGACACCCTAGATTAACACATAGGCTACTTTTTATCCCAGTATTCCCACGGGAACGGGATTTACGCGGGTGAAACCGCGGGACGTCTGCTAGTACATAATAATTTAAAGAGGAAAGATCCGATTCTTATATTTTGTAACGAAAGGAATAATTAATAGCTACTAAGTACTGGCTCGTAGTCTAGTCGACTTTTGGTAGTGGGGTTACGATTGTCACCTTTGATATTATCCCGTCAGAGATCCATCGGACACACAGATGAATTATTATTACCTATAATAGTTATACATAGATTGACTATGAAACACTTTAGAAGCGTGATTTAAAATGCTTATCGCTTGAATATAAACTTCATCTATCACTCGATGTCTATCAATTCACGCGTCGACGTAGGTAAGTTTGAATGACAGGCGACGCGGACGCGACGGGATTGAACCTGGTCCAGCACTCACCTGACAGCATGCCCGCGCTGATCTTAAAGGTAAATTACAAAAACTAGTTGTATGCACTGCGAAAGCGTTGACGTGAAGTTTGCGTAAGATTTATATGTGGGTGAGTAGGTGTTATGTAGTGTTGTTTGTAGAGAAGAAGAAAAAGATACACATCATTATAACGGGTGTTAGCATAAGTAGAGATCTGAACATTCATTGTCATATTGAAAACGTTCAATGGCTGGGATACATTCATAAATCTAAGAGATATATGAGAAACAGGATGTAAAGTTCCTCATCCCCCCTAGAAAAGGGAGGATCCTCCGACCAGACGGGTGTTGTCTGATGTTCTGATGGTCTTCTAGAGATCTTGTGCAAATTAAATCGCATGGATAACTGTAACATTGTGATGTAGGATAGCAGTTTTTAAAAACTGATATGCTACCTATCTCGATAGATGTTGCTTCACATTCATATAAGAGTAGGAAATACTTAGAGCGAGTTACTTACTTTATTAAATGTACGAAGTACTTATAATATAAATCTATCTTAATTCCTCAAGGAATTAAGTTTGTAATGAACTCCCCATTGCATCTACGTGGCCATTCTTAGGTGTTCTACCTATTGATAATTGTAAAAGTTCAGGGCGCTGATGCCTTCTCTAAACTCTTCCAACTTACACCCACAAGTACGACTCTCGATCAACTCTATTTTCTCTTTTTAATCGGCAGCTGTTGATATTAATATTTAAATTGGCTAGCAAAGCCCGGCCCACTAAGTTAACAGCGCAGCGGTACTTAAGAAGTTCCGACCAAAGCACAGCGGTATCGGATCGAAACCTAATCCCGAGCTGTGGGTACTTGTAGCTGCGCAGGAGTTTCACTCGCCGTTTACATACATTAGTAGATGCTATGGACTTACACACGTCCGGTCAGGGCTGGCCTTAAAACTGGATACTTACATTGTAAAATATGTTGAAAACTGAGAAACTTGACTACAAACTAGACTTGTGGAAGCCCGTTGTCCTAGCAAACAGTCCAGAGTTGGACACGCGTGGTGTTTCCGCCACCCTCTCACAGCTTGTGACAAGGCCAGGAGTAGCATTCTTCTCCCTCGATCAGAGATAGGGTTTGTCTGACAAATCGTCACTGCTGGGGTGATTGTGGAGAATACAAATGCATGCCTTCACCCTGGCTCGAAGTGTTGAGGAGGAACACCGCGTGGTTTTAGTCAGTTAACTTATTTATATTTTATTATTATTTATTTTATTTTATTAATTTTAAGAAGGCTTACAGACTAATTACACATTATTAGGTAAAAACATTAAACATTCAGATTGCTTTTTTTGTATGACTAAGTTACTATAATAATCCTACCTCGTTCCATCTCTGCACCACCTTAAGGTAGACTGGTAGAAAATGCCTAGTCCGCCTTTGTACAGTTTTTTTTACTTGTGCATAAAGTTTTAATAAATAAATAAATAAATGCTTGCATGTTTCATCATCTTTTAGTGATATTTTTACAAAAAAAACTGTTATTTCTAAACATAAGTACCTACTTAATAGTAGGCAACCCTACCGCCACGCAATCGATAGCTAGAAACATCTCGCTTATCCTTGTACGGGGTATGGGCAGGTAATTAAGGATTATTTCATTTGCACATACATAACTACCTTCCTACGTACCTACGTAATGTTCTACATAGGGCATCTACTGCGGGCATGGAGAATGTTCGCCTAATTGTAACCTAACATGGCCGACTGGGACATGTTCTAGGGCTTTTTAATTTTCTTTTCTTTCGTTAATGAGGGATTAGGATTAGGTAGCTTATCGGATTTGTGAGAAAATGAAACGAATCTTATGGGTATCATGGGTGGTGCCTATGATTCACACAATTAACTAGCTTCGTGTCGGTCAGTAAAATTCTGGAATTTAAGATAAAGATAAAGATACCGGGCTGGTATCCGCAATTCCACGCCAAAGCGCGTATTATGCGTATGGGCCATAATCTACCGCGCGGGCCCAGTGCGAATTGGTAGATGTCACATGTCTTCGAATTTTTGGTTCTAGGACATGCCGGTTTCCTCACGAGTTTTCCTTCACCGTTTTTGAGAGCAGTGGTGATGAAATAAATTATACAAAGTAATGCGCCTGCCTGGGTTCCAACCCCACCACTGGGCCACCGCTACTCGTAAATTTATTTTCTGATTGTTTAATCAAACGTAAGTACCTAGGTAGTATGAACATGTTGTTTATATAGCGTTCGGAATGGTATATATTACTCTATACTAGCTACCTGACTTATTTGTTTCCAAAGTGCAAAGATTCGTCGTAGTTCTGAGTTAAACTCAAAGAAGAATCATTAATATCATGATTCGTTTCTATTTGAATTAGATCATTAAAAATGCAACTTACGTACAAGTACAACGACAAGTTTAACAATGACCCAGAGATAATTAAAACGTAAAGATATCTTGGAAGTATGTAAAAAGCTGAACATATCATCGCGCCAGTATACTCCGAAGGGTTAGGTAGAGGTGTATTTACCTATGTAGAATGCCCAATATATCTTGTTCAGCAGTAGGTAGGTACCTAGTGCTAGCGACCACTAGCTCGACGAGCCCATGATCGTTACATAAGTCCAATACTGAGTGAAAATTAAATATTCTCTTTCACAAAAACTAATAAATAGATCGCATTTAATCGCCTAAAGCTAGACATGACCATGTTTGGTTCTGTCAATGATTTGTCGAACGAGTTCCTGCGCTAACGAACAACAACACTTTATCTTTAATGTGAACCGAAAAATCAATTTTCTAATTGATTAACCGCGTCACCGGCCGTACTACCTACCATTTAAATAGACACTTTTTTGTGTCATTTGTCATTTTGCCTACCGGATTAACTGGCTTTGGTTAGTTTAGATTTTTGAAGAGTAAAAATTGCAATATTATCTACTTGTAGGTAGGTACATAAAGTTATATAAATATCTTTTATTCAAAATGCTGTACACCCATTAATGGTTTATCAGACGCTGGTAAAAGTATGGTATTATGATTGAAAAGTAACGAATTATTAAACACACAATACTATTTTATAGTTAGAAAGTAGGTATCTATTAGGTACAGAGCTACTACCTAAGCTGGGATTAGAACTACAAACTCACACGCATGTCAACTTTACCTTACAACATTTATTTACCTATCAGAATTCGAATATATAGATATTATTAAGTTTATTGACTAATGACACCTAGATAGACATCATAAGAGTGAGCGAATCATTCCAATACTTTAAAAAACCGACTCACCGTATGGGAATTTGCATTGAACTAGGCTTTGCTTGGTAATAACATTTTACGATGCTAGCGCTCCTGCGGCCGATAGCAGAACTAAAACGAAAACTCCGACTCCCAATCACAGATGGCGTTATTTCAAATAACTGCACTAACCCTTAACGGGATCGAATTAAAAGTAATTGCAGTGCGGTCGGGTTCCGTCCATATTTTCATTTATTATCGTTTTTGCTGCCTTCTCTCTTCGGTTTTGCAATAACGGTGCGAAGCCGGCCATTTTGTGAGCAATAATAATTAGAGACCATTGTTATTGTACCTACATTTAATTTGAGTTAGCGTGTTAAATGCAGCGAGCGAACCACAAGGGATTATAGTTAATTTCTCAATTATTAAAATGAGTCGTTATGAATCGTATGTCATAACTAATGTATGTAAATGTGCTATTTATTTAAATGATGTACTTTCAGTGGGTGTGGACAAGAGTATTTATGAAAAGAGACATTTAAAATTAACACAGTGGATTATTATTTGTTGATTTATATTTTATAGGTAGGTGTGCCTCCGTGTGGTGGAACAGCACATACATACGAGTAACAATCACAGATTCATTACTGGTAAAGGGAAACAAAAAGTTTAAATAATTATGAAGAAAAATCCTCATTCTTCAGAAGTAAAAAAATGTACAAAGGCGGACATAATGCCTTAGGCATTTTCTACCAGTCTACCTTAGACGGAACAAGGTAAGTGCAACAGGGTTAAAATTAAGGACAAATATGTGACAAATAAAAATAAATACACACTTATACCTACATACTTAAAACAAAATAAATACATAGTTTAGAGAGATAAAAATACGATAAGATACTATAATAACCTCCTTATTTTTTAGAAGTCGAATAAAAACAGGACAGTTTGAAAAAAAGTTTTGGGCTACCTTAGTTGTTTCTTACTTCATTCGCGCATAGGTAAATAGGTACCCAATATCATAGACAATTAGTTCATGATTTATAAACTTATAAAACTTTTTCTCACTCAAAAGAAATAACCTAATTATCTCTACAAAAAAACATGAAATAAGTGGGTAAGTACATTGAAAATTGTTTAGTCTTCCGCAGATTATTATAAAACTACCTCCAAAGGAATTACGACCTTATGTACCTACAACGAAATAAAACAGTCACAGTCAACTTGATTATGTCGATGCATCCGGTGACATTTTAAAGCAATTTTTCTTCTAATATCAAAGATTTAGTGGTCTTCAATTGTTCTGAAAAGTCATAATTGAACCAACATATGAAATCACCCAGGAAATGCGTGCCGTATGATATTTGGGACTCCCGGCAAAGTTAGTTTTCGGTAAAGTTTTCTACCTTAGAATCAATTTATTCGTTTTATTTTGTTTTATATTAGTTTACGTACCTACCATTCCCAAAACCTACTGAATACAGACACAGAATTTAATTAGGATTGGTAAAGCCGTTTCGGAGAAAAATAATAAGTATAAATAAAAAAAATCACAGCTCCATAAACTCTATAAAACAAAATTAATGCGTTTAAAAATTTTAAAATAAAAATTAAATTTAAAACGTAACGTCGGGGTACCGTTAAAATAAGTACCTTCATACCTACAAGTACTAGGAACATTCCTTACTAGGTAGCCCGACGTGAGGTAAAATTTCATGGCTAAAGTGTTATTTTTAACTTTTTAAATATTTACTTTTTTGCGGTGGGGGTTTTTTAAATTTTTAATTTAATTTTGTATCTATCAAAATCAAAGCATTTCAGTAAGGTAGTTAGGTTAGGTAGTTAGGTTCGCTATATAATAGGTACGACAAGTTAGGTTAGGTTATACATATACATAATATAATTTTAGCTTGGTGATTTTCTTTACACTACTATTGGTGGGTTTCGTATAAATTGTGAACGGTAAAGTCAAATAGATAATTATAATATAAACAGATGACAAACTATGATAGAATTAGAAAGGTTGAAAAATATGTTAAAGATATTAAAATAGGTAGTACCTACAAAATTATGTCTGTTTACTAATTTCTGTATCAAAGTTATTTCCTTAATGTGATTGAAATTAAATGATTTCTCTTTGAGTGTGATTAGTTGAACATAATTGACACTTATTCATCACTTTCAATTAATAAAGTGCTTCATGATTTGGTTATTGTGAATTTAAATTGTAATTGTAAATCATCTCTTTTTCAGTTGTTAATTACAATTCACTGCTCTCGTTGGTAAAAGTAATAAAACAAAGTAGGTAAGACTCGAAATTATTTGTCCCGGAGGTATTCAGTATTTATATACTTATTTTAAGTCATGATGTCTTGAATTAATTATTGGACATTTGTCCAAGTTTCGACTAGTACATTACATGCTGTCAGTAGCATACTTCAACAACTTGTTAGAATGCTCTCGATCATTATTGATAGAACTTACCTACCTACTTCTGCTTAAAGCCTTTTATTATTCTAACTTGGAGACCATCTAACAGCTAAGAGCTCTTCTGACTTACTTGAATATCGGTAGGGAAGCGAATTTCACAGTAATACTTATTAATTCACCATTCGGGACACATTCGTGCAACTTTACGCGAGCTTGGCGCACTGGAATGTCGTAAAATCAGAGCAGTTCATGAATTTGTAATATATTGTACAACTTTGATTATGCATAACCACTCGGTAGGTATTGTTTATGCACGAATGAATAAATTATAAACTGTCTTTAGTTATTTTAAGCGCCTGACAGTTGTGTGTTAAAGATGAAAAGACGTGTTGCTATTACTTTTTATACAGGCGCTCAATTATTTCCTAAAAAATAAGTTATAAACTGGTTTATTTTAATGTTGTCTTCTATGATTTCAGGATGATATGTTAGTAAAAATATAAAGTCACGCTTCTTTTGTGACAAAGTGTTGAGACATAGTGTGACGAAAAAATAGCGTAAGAAATGTAGTAGGTACACTAGTTATACGTACCTACAAATATATCATTTTAAGACTTTTTATGTTTACCTCAAGGATATCAATGAGTCCCTTGTTTTAAAATAGTACAAACTACCTTCTGTCATGTTGGCTGTCAGTCTGTTATGGGAGAAGCTCGTTTAGGTACGTCAAACTGAAATAGGTTTTTAAATTGCAAAAAAAAATATAAGTTACCTATCTTAACAAATATGTAAAATTAGGTACAACTACAAACTTCTTTTGTTTCGATAATTTTAGAAGGTACCTATGATGAGATGTGTTAAAAATTGCTCATTCGGTACCTATTGACAAACGTTCGTCTTAACTGTTATGATTACATTTACTTACAAATCCTCCAAGGTACTTAATATGAATAACTCCACTGCAATTTTACCTGAAACAAAATGAAACGAACATTAGCATTCCATTGAAATCCCGTTAATCCGGTATATGTACAATTTTCACATAACAACAGGGCTTTTGGTATCTAATTGAGTCGTAAAGTTTAATGATCACATTGATTGCTATTACTGACACGCACATGGTTAACTGGTGTGTCTGAATTAGCAGTAAACTGATACCCTAGATTTAACGGTTCTATCGATTGTACGTTACAGTTATTGTCAAGTTAGAGGTAACTTGCGTTAAAAGTGTGTGATGTCATTAATATAAACTTATAAAATTTCTCAGACAACAGAGAGATCCACTTTGTTAGTAATAATATAATTTAGTCTATGTCAGTACTTAATAATTAAAACAGTTGGGGTACAACTTGTTTCTCAGTGCCCACACTAGCCGGCTATCTGCCCGAGTGGCTATCGATTGCAGAATACTGTTGGGACTGCTACGCAGCTTGTGGGATATGTGCCTAGTGATGCACGCCTCAACGCATCAAAATATCAGTGCATGCGCGTTGGTAATGATACCATGATGATGCTGATTATATTTAATTAGTTCAGATTTGTTACGTTTTGTACTAGTAATGAACAAACTGCTAACACGGGCGCGATAGATACTAGCAGCGTTAAACTGATTAGCAGCTCGCGAAACAGATGCAACAGTTAGCAGATTCCACAACATGAACTCCGTTGTACTATTTGTAACAATATATTTAAGTATAGTTGCATAATGTAGCAACAAGTAGAATGCACAGTCAGTAGGTAGCAATTAGGAGGCTAGATTTGTGCCCAACTGGTTGAAACCAACAAGGTTTATGGATAAAAAGCTTGTGTCACCCGCGGATAGCGTAGCTTCCCAACGGTGAAAAGAAGTGTGTGAGTAAGTAGGTATGTTTATTAATTACCAATGCTGTTTAAACTGTTTTTCTAACATATCAGACAGACGTGTTGCTGGGGAGTTTGTTCCGCCACTTCTTCTTCCCAGCAAAAACACTAGGAAGTGGCGAAGGGTGGGCGTTTTGGGGGACTGTCTTATGTAATTTTTAACGTTCAAAAAGTGCTGATCTTCAGCCTAATTTGAATAAATGGAGTATTCCCGTTTGAGCACCTATTTATTGAGCACCTATGCATTAACCTATGGGAAATGGGAATACCTTTGGTGCTTAATGCATAGGTGCTCAAATAATGGGTGCTCAAACGGGAATACTCCGAAATAACCTGTGCATGCAAGCTGATTCTCGGGAGACGATATTATTATGTAGGTAGGTACTTACGAAAGAGTCATCTTCTAAAGCAAGGGGAGTAATATTATTACATTACTGTAGGAGAGTAGGTACTGTACTTGGTACAGATAAATTAGCCATGAATAGGTGCTAAATTTAGTCAGTCATTTAATTTTGTAATCTTCGTTTCATCTACAAGAGAGTCCTAGTCGGGTCCAGATATCTACGAGTGCTTTAGGTGGCACGCAAAAATCTATTAAAAGAGCGAAGCTAGTGATGGTAGTAGTTTTTTTTTAATATCGTTGCCATCCCCCTTTGCCATCCTCCGTTGTTCAGCCGAAGAGATTGACCTTCAGTTAGTAGTTCTTGATGAAGTAGGTAGTGAGTGACCAACTATGCAAGATTACTTCAATTCTTTTGAAAACGAGAGTATTACTTTAATAATAAAAAAATGTTTTGTGAATCTATATTTATAGTTAATGAGAGTATAAATTAAGTATCTGTATTAGCAATACTAAGCAAGGTTCCTATGAGGGCCGAGGTGGCCACTAATTAGTTTTAGTTGTGTGTTAGCAGTAATTATTTCATCAGGCGTTCTCGGAGGTCCTATTTAAAGAAAATCGTCTCCAACTAAGCGAAGACCTTGTAGAAAGAA
The DNA here is from genome assembly GCA_921972225.1 of Euplexia lucipara. Classification (NCBI taxonomy): domain Eukaryota; kingdom Metazoa; phylum Arthropoda; class Insecta; order Lepidoptera; family Noctuidae; genus Euplexia; species Euplexia lucipara. Next base: position 21,584,403 of record OV179159.1, read on the forward strand.
GCGAAGACATGGTAGAGAAATACTCTGGTAGTTTGAAGTTTTGCCCCCATAATTTTAGCAATCTTGCTACTACTGGTTAGTGAACAACCTTTCAGTAGAGCAGGTTTCATTGATAAACTACTAGGTACGAAATGCACGTTTGTTGTTTAAAAACACACTATGAAAATTTGATTACCATTTAGTGTTTTGTTAATGATTTTTTTTTCGAAACAATGTTAGTTCTTTGTATTCTACCTCCGCCTTTATTTTTGTCACATGTCTAGTCTGAAATAATGTCGTAGCCTTTTAATCATCTATCAACGTCATCTTTGACCTTATTTGATATTGTTTTCCTACCCTCACGGACACACAATAGATTCGGGACTCGTCGCTTGTCAGGGCCAAGTCGAGCGCTCCCTTGAGTAACGTGCCGCTCTATAAATCCTACAAGTAGCTTAGTCCTCGACTCAATGCTTTTCCACTAATGTTTTGCTCAATAAACAATGCTTGTTTTTTTTCTATCATATTTAGTTACTGTGAAAATGATTTTGTTTTGATTTTCGTTTTCTTGGTAAATTAAATCTAGGTACCTACAATATTACAGAAACTTTTTTGATGCTACTGTATGTACTGTACTGTATGTTCAGCGTAACAATAGGACGTTAGAAAAACACACAGCACAGAATAAATTAGTGTACCTACTGTAAATACTCATAATTATACCACTTTCATAGAAAGTAAGCAGTGTCAACTGAAACTAAAAGCAATAATTAAAGTAAAAGAACCTCTTGGAACTCAAAACAATGGCGTTAAGGTAAACAAGCAAAACAAAGGATGTAAACACATAAATTCTTAGAGCCGGCGACATAGCGCCACATTGCAGCGACCGCGGACAGTCGCCTTACTATCTGACGAATTGTGCATACCTCGCTACCGTGACACATTGTGCCAATAATTCTAATAGTATTAATAAATTGAAAACAAATAATACAGTTGTTGTTGATAGTAAACACCATCAAGTATTGTAGGATGTCATTAATGAAGAAATAAATAAAAACAACAATAGCAATGATCCTGTTAGAAAGTCAAGTTAGTTTCAAGAATTCAAAAACTAGAGTTGACAACGACGTAACAATAAAAATATATCAATATACTTGGCATTGAGTCTTACAGCGGGCTGTGAAACTTTTCAAACCTCTCAAATCACAAACGTCTAACATTTCTTCGGTCAAAGTGCCTGCAACCTTTTTAGTGGATAATACGCTGGTTTCCTCCGATCTGATAGTCGGTAGCCCAGTAGAATATGATGGCGCAATGAGTGCTAACGCCACTGACGAATTATGCAAGATATGTGACGGTCGAATCGAATGTGCCCCAACAGCTATCCTCCTAATATCCCTGGTGCACACTCTGTATGGCCACATAGGACCTGAGCCTGACTACTTCGGCAAGAATAAAAGACACATACTTAAGCGAGCTGATGAGAAAGGAAAGGATTCTTACAAACAGTTGACATACTTCGATAGGTTTCCCGAAGAGTATGGCAAGAGGAGTGGTGGTGTAGAATCAGACAGTGATTATGATTTCATCGTCGTGGGTGGAGGCACGGCCGGTTGTGTGCTAGCTAGCAGACTGTCAGAGAACAGAAAGTGGAAGGTGAGGAACAAATATAATATATATTTTTTTTGAAACGTAACCTGTGTTTTCTTTGCGTAAAATTGTTTATCGTATAAATTAAAATGGTTTTCCTTCAGGGCCCATTATTTTTTCCACCCTGTATAAATAGAAAGAATCAATACTTAATACTCAATATATTTATTGCTTTCCTTAAGTAGTCTTAGGTGGTAGGATATATAAATGAGATCATTATGGCCCTGTAGGGCACAGCAAAAAAGGTAGGAGAGAGGAAGCCTCCCAAACTGGGAGATATATTTGAAATCACAACCTCGTGCCTGAGTTCCGATGCCGAAGCCTAAACCACTAAGCCATTCCGTTATTCAGTAGCAATAGCATTAAATCTCCTAAATAAAATGAATCTTGTGTTTAATCAGTTTATAATTAGTCAAATATTTGTACTAATCTTTAAAACTTCGAAGAAATTGATTATGCTGTGGTTATGTGTTTTTGTTTAATTCGTTTATCCATAAACACATTTTATTACTGTTGATTAGTTTGCAATACTAACAAAATAATATTATCTTGATTCCAGGTGCTAATGATTGAAGCTGGTCCTGAGGAACCAAAGATGGCGCTAATTCCAGGCCTTACAAGCGAGTTCAAGGGTTCTAATATAGACTGGCAGTATTCCATGAGGCCGAAAATGGGGTGAGATTCAGTCTACGTTTCATGAGTCGGGATCTGTCAAAAGATTGGCTTTTGGAATACTAGTACATATACCTACCTAGTTAGTCGTAATTAGTTACTAGTAGTTACCGTTCATGAAGTTTTATTTATTTATTTATTTATTACTTCAGGCCAACCAACAGTTGTACGTACTTATTTCATGTATAAATAGAATTCTCGCTCAATTTATTTTACATATTCGCTCATGAAGTTCCGATAAATCAATCCGTTGACAGATCCTGAAGAAGCAACTGTTCTGTAGTTTTTATAAATAATATAGTTCTATCACGTTACAGATTCTGTCAGAATCGAGGTGAAAGAGGCTGCGAGGTAGTCCAGGGCCGGGTCCTGGGAGGCACCTCGTCTATCAATGACATGGCATATATGAGAGGAAGTCCCGCCGACTACGACGAGTGGGCCATAAATGGAAATGAAGGCTGGTCTTACAGTGAGGTCCTGCCTTTTTTCAAATATTCAGAAGGAAATTACGATAAGGATATATCGAAAAACAAATTTTTTCATTCAACACAGGGTCCACTTGATGTCGGCCGGTATCCTTACGTCGATGATAACGTAGATATCCTACTTAGTGCATTAAATGAAATAAGATACAACTACACAGATGTCAATGGTAGACATCAGTTAGGGTTCATGAGGATACAGACGATGTCTTACTTCGGTGAAAGAGTAAGTGCATTCACTGCCTTCATTGAACCTATTAGGAAGTTAAGATCTAATCTAGAAATACTATCAGAAGCTTTAGTTACTAAAATATTATTCGACAATACCAGAGAAGCAATTAATGCTATCGGTGTAGAATATATAAAAAATGGTACAAGAGTGAAAGTGAGAGCTGCAAAAGAAATAATATTAAGTGCCGGAGCAATAAACAGTCCTAAATTACTGATGCAATCTGGAATAGGACCTAAAGAGTATTTAGAATATTTAGATCTTAAAGTAATTTATGATTTACCAGTAGGAGGCAATTTTCACGATCATGTATCAGTTTGTTTGCCCGTGATAAAACTGACAAACACATCAACAACATCAAAGTTCCCTGAAAAATTAAAAGATATCACAACTTATTACTCTAAAGGTGTCGGGCCGTTATCAGCAAACTTTCAAGTTGTTGCATTCTTGGAAACAACAATTTCAGATATTTTAGGAACTCCTGACATTGAGGTCAGATTTAAAGGTCACGACTCCAACATGTATTACGACAAAATTGAAATGTGTGTCTCATTATTGACTCCTAAAAGCCGTGGTCAAGTAATTTTGAACGCCACAGATCCTGTCTTTGGAAAACCATTGATTTACCCCAACTTTCTTAAAGACCCATCCGATGAGAAGAAATTACTGGAAGGAATACAAGAAATCGTGAAGCTTTTTGATACTGACGTTTTCAAAAGTGCTGAGTATGCATTTGATCCCCGCAACATACTGAACAATAACTGCAAAGATCATGAGCGTGTATCTGAAGATTTTTGGTTGTGTATCATCAAACATTTTTCAACTCCTCTGCATAATTATGCCGGGACATGCAAAATGGGCACGTCCAAAGATCCTGAGTCAGTGGTAGATACGGCCTTGAGAGTTTTTGGCGTAAACAATTTGAGAGTCGTTGATGCGTCAATCATGCCAAAAATAACCCGCGGCTCCACTGCGGCGCCTGTTATAATGATAGCTGAAAAAGCCAGCGATTTAATAAAAACAACTTGGTATTAATACAATATTTTATTTATCTAAACCTATTTTTGTCACCGCCTATTGTAATAATGACCGTTATTTTCCTTCCAGTCTTTTATAATCATTTTTGCTCCCTTCTCTGCTATCATCATTGTTGGAGCAAATATTCCGCCTCTAGCATGTGTAGGCATTACTGAAGCGTCTATAATTCTTAGACCTTCGATCCCATGCACCCGTAATTGGTAATCAACGACAGAATTGGTACTATTTTCCCCCATTCTACAAGTTCCTACAGGATTACTCATAGCTTTGGTATAATGTCTAGCTATACAATTCCACTGATCTCTGTTATTTAGTCTATCGCATGGGAATAGGTCTAAGGGTGCAAACTTTATATCAGTTTTCTTAAATTCCTTGGTATCAAGTAGTTGTAGTGCTATATCAATACTATCGACAAGAGTATCTAAATCTTCAGATTCCTTAAGGAGGTTTGCTTGTACTATCGGTCGACCGTATTTAGGATTTCTTTTATTAAGCATAACCTTTCCTCTGCTTTTAGGTCTCAATAATATAGGATTAATATTAACTAGATTATAGTAAGGCAAGGGCAGGTTCGTTTCCTCCGCCGCATGCACACTTACGTTAGTCAGCATAAATTTATCGCTTCTAATAAAATTACCTTCTAAAGCGAGCTCCACATCAGGAGCGTTGAAATTCTCATAAAGTTGTATAAAAGCTGACACTTGACTGATGCCTCTGGAAGCTAGCGGTCCGTTACGGTTTTGGAACCAAGTTTTAAAATCGTTAATAACTTCCGCTTCAGTCACGAAAGGGACGTCGTTCAACATGAATGCGAGACCACCAATGGTCACTTGATCTTGATAGTTTTGCCCTACAGGAAGGTCGACAATCGGTGTAATGTTGTGTTTCTTTATCTCAGCTTTGGGACCAATGCCAGACAGTTGAAGTAGCCTGACGTTGTTGATAGCGCCTGCTGCTAGAATGATTTCTCTTTTCGCGTAAGCCGGTCTCTCTTTACCTTTCTCCACTTCATAAATTACGCCTTCTACATTTTTTTCTTGTTTATCAACAACTATCTTTGTCACGTATGCTCCAGTTACAACTTGAAGGTTCTTTCTGTGTCTCACTGGTTTTAGGAAGGCGCTGTTGGTACTCAGCCTGGTATTATTGGATATAGCAAATTGGTTGTTGACTACTGCTTCCTGTATATTGGTGTTTATGTCTAGGGTGCGAAGGCCCATTTCCGTAAAGCCAGCGGTGAAGATTTCCATGTACCTGTCAGCGTGTTTGAAGCGCTGCACGTGCATCTCCCCGCCTCGGGAGTGATAGTGGGAGTTCATTAGCACGTCGTAGTCACCTTCAAAGAGAAATAATGATGATCAAAGGAATGATGGTGATGTGGGATTATATTGCAAAATTGGAATCAGGGAACAAATTAGGTTTTTGATTAAGAACTGGACATATGGACACACTCTATTGTCACACCATACGCCAAGTCACCGACTAAGTTAGGCATGTGGTGAGATTATCGAGTATAATTAAGATAAAATGTAAGTAAATGTATGTAAGAATGTCTTGCTATTTTATAGATTAATGATGAAGATGGAGAGAGATGGAGATTAGGTAGTTGTAGCAGATTCAGTTTTAACTTTTATTATTGCGCAGTTCAGTTCAAAACCCAACTTATCTTAAAGGACAATTTTAGAGTTTAAATAGTTGATTAACCGACCAGTAGTGGTTAATTAACTAACATTTATTCAGGATAAAATAACATAAAAAACCTTTTCCTGTATTTTAGAAAAATCCACTAAATATATAGGTACCTAAATTAAAATAATTGGCTTTATGTAGGCAGACCAGTTAAAGGAAAAACAAATTTTAAATTAAATAAGAGAAGTAAATGCCAATAATTTAATACCAATGTATGCCCAAAGCACCTGCAGGGACTGCCGCATATAAAAAAAAATAGATTTAACTCACTCATACATAAGGATCCTAGCATTTTCAAAAAAAAAATTCTAGCAAATTTCGGATTCATGTGCGGATTGTATAATTATCACTTGCTTCAGCAACGGTGAAGGAAAACATTGTAAGGAAACCGGAATGCCTGAGAGATATTTCTCGAGGGCATGTGATGCCATGAGAGGACCATGGGCGGCATTAAGACTCTGTCACCAGGTTATTTTTATTAACCACACGATAAGAAGAAGTGACTCACCATTATCCTCAACGCTCTTAAAATGTTCTATAACACCATCAAACTTCCAGTCCAAGGACCCCAAGGCTCCCGTGCTGTGCCACCCATCATAGTCCGCCTTAGACCCTCTAGTGTACTTCATGTCATTGGTCACACTGGACCCTCCCAGTACCTTGCCAGTCTTGACCTCGCAGCTGCCCCCAGGATGAGAAAGGCATGAGTAGCCATTCCGTTCAGTTCGGTAGTTCCACAGAATGGGACGGTACTCCTTCGAGGGCACTCCTGGGATATCATAGTCTATGTTCTCGTCAACGCCTGCTTCAAGTAATAGAACCTGGAATTGGGAATGTAATGTCAACTTCAGATGCAGGTTGTTGTGATAAAAGCTGATTAAAATAACAACTACAAGGAGCCAGAATAAGACGAAGAGCTATTTGAGGGCTAAATGTACTGCAACGAGGTTAAAATATTCCCGCAGCTTTTTAATTTGAGTAATTGTTATTTCCGTGTAAACTGAACTGTCGATACCTAGCATTAGAATGGAATGACAGCTCAATATGCTGTAGCAATAGCAGTTAAGGCTACTAACCACTGAACCGACAGGCGAGTCAAAACAGATTTTTTTTTCTATTATTGATAGGCTCGCGTTTGATCACTTTCTCACCAGATGGTAATGGATGAAGTGAAGACGATGTAGCACGCTTGCCTAGAAGTAACCTATTCACACCACTTAAAGACCCCTAGGTTGTAGCTATCAGGAAACACCGACTGCGGCAGGGAATTCCACTTCTTAGCTGTACGCACAATGTAGTCCACCATGTCATTATTGTAGGTAGATACTGTTGATAAAATGATAAATGATATTTATTTTTGTAAATAGGTTTTCATAAACACTTTTACACGTAATTTTTTTAGTTAATGAGATCGGAGTTTCACTATTTGACTACTCTGAGAAGAAACATCGAAAGAAACTCAGAGGTCTCTTTTAAAGTCCAGACATTATCTTGGTCAAATCATGTAAGATCCATGCAGATTAGTGTCTTAGATGGTCTTTTGAGGAAAGAACCACACAGAATGAGGGGACCAGCCGGTCGATTCAGTAAAAGTCACCCCGTGAAAATTTGAGTGAAGTGATCTGTCAATGCCTAGCATTAGTATGGAATGACAGCTCAATTTGCCCTCACTACGCCTACATTTTCACGCGGTGATTTGACCAGAATCGCACCGCAGATCAGTCAGTGCAAGCATTTGTCAGTAATCGTGAGCTCAACTCAACAAGATATTTTACTTTTAAACTGACTTGAGCGTTAAAAATCTTTTTTTTTAATTAATTAATTTAGAGGTTATCAAGTGTTGGTAAAAACAAGCACTGAGCTATAATCATGTAGGTATCAAGGTCTGATTAATTATTACATTACTCAGCTAGTAATTTACCTACTGATTTTTATGAAAGATAGTACCTACTTAAGTACCTATATCCGGAATAGTTGTTTGGTGTTTAGTAAATTAAGTATTAAATTAGGGATTATAACTCATTAAATAACACAACGTAACACGTTTAAAGTTGATTCTAGCGACGGTTTTGTTAACACACTATCCTCTGCCCGCGACTTTTTTCGCGTAAAAGAAACCTAATAATATTAATAACATAACATAACGTCACGCCTGTAATCCCCGAAGGGCTAGGTAGAGGTGTACCTGGTAGTATACCCACATTTCGCCAGTCCCAGTTAGTCCCATGTAAAAGGGGGCCAGCCTATTGCCATCAATCGGGCGCAAATCCAGACTCCGGGCTGCTACTGAGAAATCCCAGATGGAAAAACTCAATAACACTTTGCCCGACCCGGGGAACGAACCCGGGACCTCATGCTCAGCAGTAGCGCTTGCGACCACTAGACCAACGAAGAAAGAAAGAAAGAAAGAAAGATTTATTTGTCAGAATATAGTACAATAGATGTTAACGTTATATTAAGTTGCGAAGCTGTCAAGGATAATATTAATATGTATGTATACAATGTGTTTTTTTTTGATATCCCATAATTCGAGGGTATGATTGAGACCATATCAAAGAATCAACTGGCATATGAATTATGTTTCAATCATCCTTTTTTTTACTATCATACAATAAATAATTCGACAAAGTCACGATGATTAATGTAAAACACCCTTACGTGAAAGAAAAGTAGTGACGTTGGAAAGAAGATTCGTCGTACCTACTGGTGTCAATTTTTGAACTAATTAGGTAATAAAAATAATATTAATAATACCTACTTAATAATAATATTCCACGACTATTCACACAACGCCTCTAGTCCCAAGCTAAGCAGAGCTTGTGTTGCGGGTACTAAACAACTGATAATTTAATTATGATTGATGATATCTCCGAAGCTATGCATTTTTGGACCATCTATTCTAGGAGTTTTAGTATTATTTTTACCTACAGAATTTATCCCTAGAGTTATGGGATATCAAAAAAAAACACAAGCCATCAAGAAATATCTCTCAGGCATGCCGGTTTCCTCACGACGTTTGACCAAGATAATGTCTGGACTTTAAAAGAGACTATGACCTCTGAGTTTCTTTCGGTGTTTCTTCTCAGAGTAGTCAGGTAGTGAAACTCCGATCTTATCTACTAGTTAAAAATAAAGACGTGTAAAAGTATTTGTGGAAACCTATTTACAGAAATAAATATCATTTATCATTTTATCGTTTTCCTTCACGGTTTTTAAAGCACGTGATCATTATACAATTTATACGCACAAGAATTCAAAAACTCAGAGGTGCTTGGGAGTTCGCCGGTCACACAAAGTTATCACTGCTAATGATCTACAATGACATTTGTAGATCTTCGACAATCATTACGGGAAGTCAGAAGTCCGAAAGTCTGACAATCAATTTAACTAGGTCATACTTACGACTTAGTTCAAACTGATAGTCAGATTTGTCGTGTTACCTAACCAATCACTGGGTCGTGGAGGTTAGATCCTGAGCTGAATACCAGTGTTCTACATCGAGCAAATATCTATTAGCTCCATGTAGAATTCTGGTATACATTCAGCTCCATCTGGTTATAAAAATCCTTCATGATGATGCCGTTTTTAATTAAACTCATTAGCGAATGCTGCTACTGTTTCCTTTGCGTTTGGTATTAATTTTTTGCCTGAATTATAAAATCGGACAACGTTTTCATTTTTGAAAAGTTTTCCTTATTTTAAAATTAGTAGCGACCTATTTATTATTCGTATCGTATTGTATTTTTTACCAATTTAATTGTTTTTTCATAAATACATTTCAATATTATGCTTATTTATTTAGCAAGTCAGAAACTGGGGTAGGTACCTACTTAATGCTCATGGCTTCTCTGTTCAAGAAGATCTCTTTGCCCTGCAGTGGGACATGTGGTAGGTTTTTTTATCGCTTCAAGTATTAATACATAGATAACAATATAATTTATTTATGATAGTTAGGTTATGTACCTACCCATAGTAAACGTGGTCAAACAAAGAAGGAAGTCAGTATATCTTAATTTTGTGCACGTAGGCAAGAATCGGTTCATTAGAGGCAATTTGAATGCGAGATGTACAAGGTGTAATAAAAATACCAAAAACTTCTAGTATGAACGACTAAGGCAAGTTTTTAATCGCGCAAACCATCGATGAGGTACATTTTGTTAATCTTTGTAAAGACAAGAAGTTTTCTATCGTTGGTACATCAATCCTGTAACAACATTTCATAAATCATAAATCATACACACACGTTACATATTTACACATTTATTTTCTGATAGCAAGTTGTGGTTTTATATCGGTTATCCCGACTATGTAAATGTTATCAATCGGACTTTCCCGAAAAAACACGTGTCGAAACAAACGACAAATTCGTCAACGTGATGTATGGTGTACTATATTATACCTCTGCCTAACCCTTCGTCGATTAAAAGCGTGATATTATCTACACTAATATTATAAATGGTTAAAATTTGTTTGTATGTTTGTAAGTTTGTATGTAGGGGGTAATCTTCGGAATTTATTATCCAATTTTAAAAATTATTGCACTAGTGGAAAGCTACTTTATTCCCGGATGACATAGGCTATATTTTATCCCTGTAATCCCACGGGAACAGGAACTAAGCAGGTGAAACCGAGTGACGTCTGCTGGTGTTATTTATGTTAAAATACTCTGACGAAAAATCCCCCATCTGTTGCGATGATTTTAATTACTGCTTCTCTGTGAGCCTTGAAGTCCTAAGGGAAATAAGTTTATTCTAGGCAAACATCGTAGACATTGCCCACCACAAGTTAGTTAAAAGTTTATTTCTTATTTTTTGTTAGCCGGTTCTGTCCAACTCCTGGGCAAAGGCCTCCCTCCACTCCATCCACCTTTCGTGATATCACGCTTCTTCTTGTCATTTCTGCAAAAAAACTATCTAGTTCATCCCGCCTTCTCCTTCGTGGTCTGCCGCGACCCGGTCTTCCTGTCTCAGGGCACCAGCTCTGTGCTACTAGAGCCCACAATTTGTCCGGCATGCGGCAAACATGTCCCACCTAAGTTGCTGGGGAGTTTGTTCCGCTACTTCTTCTTCCCAGCATAAACACTAGGAAGTGGTGTAGGGGGACTGTCTTATGTAATGTTTGACGTTCAAAAGGTGCTGATCGTCAGCCTAATTTGAATACTTAAGTGACTTTTGATTCTGATTTTGATGTTTCCGCAGTTGAAAGTTACACAAGTTAAATTATAGGCGTTACCTTCCAATCAGAGACAGCAGATAGTCTGTTCGCCAGTACGCAGCCTGCTGTCCCTCCTCCGATGATGATGAAGTCAAACACGCTGTTCCTCAGATCCCTCTCATCCGCCTTCGTCCTCGTCGCCTTGGAGAACAGATCCGCATCGGTAGAGGCTAGCAGCAGTAGCACGTAACTCAGAAGTATGTTACTGTGGATTGGAAGGGTCAGAGAATGATTTGTAGCTATCCCTCCTAAGAAAGAGGCCAGCTACTACCTTTTTGTGTTTTTGTGATGTAAGTGGGAACACCGGAATTGGACGCCCTAGAAGGACATACATAAACCTTATTGGTGAGGTTCTTCGACGTGTGTATATGATTACATAAAAGAAAGTATACGAAGCAAAAAAGTATGCAAGATTCAAAGTAGATGACACTGTAGTTTCTGCCTACCTCCACAGGAAAGAGGCGTGATATTTTCAATGTATTATATTTGTTGTGTGTACAGTTAGTCTAAGTTACGGTGAATTATATTTGCTTGGCCTCGGAACGTCCGAACTCAGCTTAACCGCTCTTACGTAAGTGACGTTTTCATAACATGTACCTAAAAAAATTGCATGTAGTGACAATACTTATATATAGACAAATGTTTATCTGTGTGCGAGAATAGTCTCCGTGGGTCATTCCGTGGGTATTATAATCGTTTCATCATACTTCTAACCTCTTTATCTGTTGTGTGATTCGACCACCGGGATTTTTTTCTTAATTAATTTTTAAGTATAATTATGTAAAAACTATTCAATGATAGGCCGTTGTTTATTTAGTCCGCTCTAATTAAATGTGTCACTCATCATGTCTGATTAATCATACCTCAGAAAAACTCACCACTTTAATTTTATTGTTAGTAGAAAATTGGAAATTGAGGGATACGCAGGAATGTGTCGCCACACTTACTTACGTTTGTAATTTTTTGCTTTTCCTGTCATGATTTGAAAGGAAACACAAGCTGCAGCAAGGGTGTGTAAGATTAAAGACAAGGCTAACGACATCTCGCGACTCATTGCGAAGGGCAGACTTTATGGGCGGACTTTTCTTAATATGTATAATATTTTCAAATAAATGACTTATGATTTTGATCTGGGTTCCGATAAGCCCAACACACTACTCCTAACAACTCCTCAAAGCCAGAAACGGATTATTCATCTAAAGAAGTTCTAAACTGAAATCTCACCCCAGCTAAATTTCAAATTCAAAACAGCACACACCTACATAATGAACTTATTTGAAACATTGTTTCGTATGATCGGATGTACTTTAGGTACCTAACGACCGCGGGTTTGTGTAGACTGACCTCAAATGTAAAACTCCGGGTAATCGAAGTTACTTGAAAATGCTTTAAATTACATCAGTTCCGAGTATCATTAAACTTGTATTAGGCAACGGACTGTTTTACGAATCGAATAGAAATCTAATTGCTTAGTTTCTAGTATTTTAATTTAAAAAGTGAAACGGGAAAGCTAGAATTGGCTTGTTAGTACTTTATTGGATAATCCGTGGTTCTTACCGAATGCGGTCAAATATCAAACATTTAGAATCAGAATCAGAATAATTTATTTGTAAACATAGGTCCGATTAAAACAGAGTGTGAGGTCTTAAAGTTTGGTAGATTCTCTATATTTTGCCCAGAGGCGTACAAATATTTATAATTTACATTTAGGTTCTAGTAGGTATTATAAAGTAGACTTAGATGCAGTGAAAATATGGCTATTTTATTTATTTGCAAATTCGTGCCTCAAACCAAAAAAGTCAGTTGTCATAACTACCTCGTTGGTACATGACTCAAAACCGTCTCCATAAATGATAAATGTAATATAATTCTGTGAATAGATTCACACAAACATTTTAAACATCATTATGTTACTAGAAGATGAGGTCGGTGTTTAACGATCTAAAAAAAAAAAAATAGATTTATTGACATAAAAACGTGGTACATTTAGTTTGAACCCTCTGGCCCCTAATCTGACTATTCTGACAAGAAACACCGAAAGAAACTCAGAGATCACAGTCTCTTTTATAGTCCAGATCTTAGTCAGATCATGTAAGAACCATGCCGATTAATGTCAGATCATGTATGAACCATGCAGATTAATGTCAGATCTTGTAAGAACAATGAGTTTTGAGATTTTTACGGTCACGGTACACGTAATTAATTAATATGACCAATAATGTGTTTTAAATTTCAGGTTTCCTTTGTATGAATTTAGGTATTGCAAAATACATGGTCTTAGGTACGGTATATAGTAGATAGGTAGATATATACGATAACTTTATGATAACTATAGCCTTTTTGTGAATCTCAAAAACGGCTAGACTACTTTAAACGGTACTATAACTGAGAGATATGTTAAAAGGAGTACCTAACGTAGACTAGGTAGGTACTTTTATTTTAAAAATAGAAATAAGGATCCGTGCAAAAAAAATCGAATCCATGAAATTTAACGCGGTTATCTAGTAAGAAACACACATAATATAAATACATATGTCCACCAGCCCTTAGATAGTTTTATAACTATTCTACAAGTGGCTGACATTAGTCATTGCGCAACACTGACTCCGTAATCCACAGTCAGATAGTTGACACGCCATCACCTGCTTAACTACGGGATAAGGGTCAGTATCGGCCGGTCTATTCTTTAATTACCCCCCGAAAACTTAGGAGAAGTGAGTATAAAGTGTCTTTACGACGATGACAAGGTTAGCGCAGTGGCTAAGCGATAGGCTGCTGCGCTGCGTATCGTGGAATCGATATCCACGTTCGTTGTCCCGGGTGTGGCTTTTTGTGTATTTGAGTTTCAATGTTTGTAGCAATAAAAATATCCGAGAATCGATAGCATTAGGTATTGTGGGATGACAGCTGAATTCGCCTTCAGTTCACCAAAATGATCACTAGGTGAAGTGTTTACGTTTACAGAGTAGCACTGCAAGATGTCTTCCATCATGTTTTGAGGCATCAAAGGGTACAGACCTCTATTTACACTACCACTAAATACATACTCAAAATAGTATGAAAAAACACAACACTATTTATAAATCTCAACCCCACCTCAAAAAACTCAGCTTCATCTTCGAAACACTTGTCACTAAACAACGTACGACCAGCTCTGTTGGCCAATCCTGAGTGGAAGTGCAGTGGCGATGCGCGAGCGCACGCGTGCATCCTGCACTTTCGACACCGGAGACGCAGGGAAACTGGCCGGCAGTGGCCTCCGTCGGCCCCTGACAGTGAGCTGATGACGTAGGGTCGGCAACACTCGGATGTTAAGCAACCAACGGTTCCTGGTTTTCACTCGCTGTGTTTTCTATTTTATTTGATTTGATTGTGCAATTTTATCTGTCATACATATCTCAAAAGTTAGCCCATTGACTAAGGCGTTTCTGTTGCAGCATGGAGTACTGGATTAGTATTGCCTGGTTGATGTAGATTCATCCATAATAAAAATATATTTTACTGGACTGTTGGTCTAGTAGTTAGTGGCCCTAACTGCTATACCGGAGGTCGTGGGTTCGATTCCCACCCAGGACAAATGTTTGAGTGATGAGCACCATCATTTATTTTGTGTAATTTATCTGTGATATGTATGTATTTAGAAATAAATAAGTATGTTTATCAGTTCATCTTAAAACAAGCTTTGCTTAGCTCGGGACTAGATGGATTCTGTGAAAGTTGTGGAACTTATTTATTTGTTATTTATTTATATGCTTTACCTAAGTAATATGTTTTGTAATGTAGCTTATAATAACCTAGCCCTTTTGGCCACATAGGCGTGATGCTATGCAAGTTAAAGGTCACTTATTATAAGTTCACTAGCAGCATTAGGTTTGTTGGTCACATTCGTATTACCTGGAGCACTTTCATTTTTAATATCATTTTTTTTTTATTAGAATTATGTATAGGTATTGTGTCCCTGTGTTTGTCTGTATCGCGCACTATGTAAGTACAACACAACACAATAGTATGTAAGTACAAACATATTTTTTCACAATCAATCATATCAACACTAATTTATTCGACTTCGTCCGTAAATAATTAAATAGATTGGCCTTTTGTATATCACTACTTCTACTGATAATTGTAATTGATAAATGTCATCGTAGTAACAGAAAAAAAAACCGAAAGAATTAGGGAAAACCTGACGAAATTATCTATTTAAATGCTGGCTCATATTTGTATATTGAACTCTGTTATCAGGTTCTGCGCGTGCGTCGATGTCTTTGAAACTGACTTCTAAAAAGGAGGAGGTTATTAACCTTGCAACTACGTATGAAGCACCGCCAGATTTCCTCATGAATTTAATAGGCGTTGCATTTGTTTGGTGATAATTACACAATTGAAAAATGGCTAATATTTATTGACCGAGCCCAGTACGAGTATGTAGACGGCATCAACAAGCTGTAGGTACGTCCAACTTTTTTTAAAGCTTACTATCAATAAAGGTTACACATTACCTACTAGTAGTTTGTTAACCCCTCCAATTAAGCTAATAATATGCTTGTGTCTGGAGAAGGTTCACGACAATAGTGCAATAGGTAGGTAGGATTCGAACTCAAAACCTCTCGATCGCCAGTCCGACACCTTAGACATTGAGCTATTAAATAAATATAAATATTCCACGACTTTTCACACAACGCCATTTAGTCCCAAGTTAAGCTAGAGAGCTTGTGTTATGGGTACTAAACAGCTGATAAAAATACTTATTTATTTCTAAATACATACATATTATAGATAAAATTACACCCAGACACAGAACAAATAGTCGTGCTCATCACACAAACATTTGTCCTGGGTGGGAATCGAACTCACGACCTCCGGCATAGCAGTCAGGATCCATAACCACTAGACTAACAGGCCAGTCAATATTGCCGCTCAAATTATATTACTTTGCAAGTAAGTAATCGCAGGCTTGTAGCGAATATTATAGTGAAACGATGTCGTGTCCACGACGCAGTTCCCCGGAGAGAACAAAGCATGAAGTCCTCTTAACCTAATTAACTTATAACATAATAACACAGGGTGTGTCGGAAATTGGCCGCAACGGAAAAATAGAGCACTCTTCGTGAGTCGGCGACGTATACCTAGAGACATTGAGTAATTACGTCGAACTTTAGTGTTCTTCGATGTTTAGTGTGTACCTATGTTAACTGTGTTATGACGCAAAAAAATCTACAAGGTCTTACTACGGACTTGCCAAACTGCTAATGTGTTAGACGGGCGCACCAGTCATCATAGCGAGGTATTCCTCGAAGCGCTACTATTTTGAGGCGCTCCTAATGAGGCGCTCCTATTTTATTCCTCGGAGCGCACCTTTTAGGAGCGCTCCCGTTAGCAATTAAAAAAATGTACATTTTTTTTTCGAGGAAAAACAAACAAATATTTTTAATTGCTATCGGGAGTATTCGGGAGCGCTCCTAAAAGGTGCGCTCCGAGGAATAAAATAGGAGCGCCTCAAAATAGTAGCGCTTCGAGGAAT
The DNA here is from genome assembly GCA_921972225.1 of Euplexia lucipara. Classification (NCBI taxonomy): domain Eukaryota; kingdom Metazoa; phylum Arthropoda; class Insecta; order Lepidoptera; family Noctuidae; genus Euplexia; species Euplexia lucipara. Next base: position 21,600,877 of record OV179159.1, read on the forward strand.
ACCTCATCATAGCGCATTCGAACCCTAATGGTTTAATATGAACGATAAAGATGAATATCCCTGGAATATTTAGGTATAATCAAAATAATTATCTTATTACACCGTGTTTTTAAGCAAATAAACGTTATTCTATTCTAACCACACAAAAAGAAGAAGACTTACGTATTGTGGAAATTAATATTAATAAAATAAAATATTAAATCGGAAGAAAAAAATCAAAAACTTCAAACAGGTGGCTGAAAGATAAGTATAGATAGATAAACGCGTAAAGATTGTGTCGCTGCCAAAAAACTCCAGACATTACGGAAACGAGTCGATGACGTCATGATCTTCAATGTTCAGGTTTATTTTAGGCGACAGTTATTATTGTTACCTACGTCTACCGTCTGCCTGTCGATACTAACCATGTTACGACGTGCAGCGTGTGCTAGTTAACATCTGGTGTAATGTTGACCTCCACCATGCGGGTGACTACATGAATGGTACTGTTTATGAAGGTCACTGTTCTAACTAATGATTATTTAGGTACCACACGTGGTACGCAAACATACAAATTAATACCAGAGCAGCTTGGACAGAGATCAGCACATCAAGCTAGCTCAAACTGTCAAAGGAGATTGCTCTCCGCCCATACATTGTTGGCCCTGGAGCCAAGAGCATGAGAAAATGATGTTTGTATTCTCTATCATGAGTCAACTTCTATAGAATCTTATTTTTATGGCGGACTAGCTGCAGAATAGATATATTTCAAAAAAGGTTCAGATTTTGAGGTTATAATTGAACCATAACGAATATTAGGTATGATTTTTCATAACTCTGAGTGATTTTTAAGAAACAGAAAACAGATATCATAATATATTTAGGTATTTTTAGTAAGGTTACTAAAAATACCTAAATATATTATGATATCTGTTTTATCTGTCTGTGGACCTATGCAGGTGCATAGGTCCACATTATCAAGGTAGGTTCTTGATAATTGGGACCTATGCAGTTTATTATTTCTAAAACTTAATTGGATAACACCTAAGTGACTTTGACAATGAGGATTTTATAAAATACACTAGAAAAAAATCAATTACTTAATCGAATGAATTTTTTAACGATCGATTGGTGTTTTGTGATTACAATTGATTGGGCATCCCTAGTGACATTTGGCATAGATGGCGGCTGGTGAATGTTATAAGTCGCTTCAAATACTATTAAATGTACATTTTGGCATACAGCTAGTCCGTGTTGCAGAAGAATTTGTAACTTTTATGATAAAAAAGACTATTATTTATCGTACATTCCGATACCTACTCTTTAATGCACAGGGTCATTTCGGTCATTGTCTTTTTCTCAATTGACCATGAACCTTATTACATTTGATATAAAGTTGAAACACTATCAAAGAAATGTGACAACATTAGGGTAGCTTGATGTGCTGGTCACTGTAAAATAGCATTCAAAGATTGTGTCTTAGTAAACACTTAACTTTTTTAACATTATTTACATGATATAAAAATACAAGTGTATGTCAAACACTTCAAATCAACCAAACATTTATGGACATGTCTAGCATGTGAACGAGTTGTACAATAGTGTAACATGTTTCAACTACACACCTACAATAACACAACAACAAGTGGTGAACTAGCTGAATCGCAGGCGTTATGTTGTGCCTAAAGTTAAAGTTTTATGGCCGATTTATAGTCATGCTGTGACATAGGGTGCAGGTGTTAGATACAGAGCTAACAGAGCCTATGAACGAATTTATGTTTCATAGCATTACCTACCTACAATACCCAAAACTTGATTTATCTGTAGAAGCATAGCAAGTTGCCTGTACGCAAAGCACATTGCTCGCAAAAAATATAAATCAGAAGTCATTTATTAAAATTAGATTCAGAATCAAGACTTTTTGAACGTCCACTCTAAACACCCACTCTTCAGTACTTTCTAATGTTATTTTCTGGGAAGAAGAAATGGTGGAACAGCCTCCCCAGGAACACTTAAGTCTATTTCGTTTCAAGAACTTCAATCTAAGAGAGAAATCAGAGAAGTGGTCAATGTTGCGGAAAGGTGCGTGCGTTTAATCATTTGAGGGTCTTCCACAAGGTGAGTAAATGACCTCACCAATACCCAACACACTCACTACATTGTCCATTAGTAGTTACAGGTACACAGTTTATACCAGCTAAAGACTTCTACTGTAGATCCAAACGTTGGATTACTTAAATTTTTGTTATCAGGTATTAGAAATCGCTAGTCCAAAATTATTTCAACCGAAACGTTTTCTGATTAGGTAGAAAGTATGCGGGAGGCGTTTGCTTGGCAAGAGGGACGTACAGACTAAATATTATAGATAGGTAGATTGCTCTGATACAATTGGTTGACAAGTTTTTGAAAAAAAGGTAGTCTAATTAAACGTGCAGAGCGTTATTTATTGTATTCAAATGATTTTAATTTCTTATTGTAATTGATTCTCTTTCAGAACAAGACTCAAATCCTACTAACAGTACCTACTTTTTTGTACATACTATATAGTTTGGATGGGAAATATTCGACGCAGTAAGAACATCGCGCGTACCTAGCTATACTGCCTATTAGTTATTGATTGGCGACGTTGTTCGACCGTGAGATGACGGACTATTCTATACGTATAAAAATAAAATATAACACAAGGGCGTCCAATATAAGTATTTCTTTCATTACCACGGAATCTTTCAGGTTTAAATTCTACGCTTTCATCATTGCGTGGACAACTGTAGTTGTCGTGTGTGTGAATAAAAGTTGATTGATGAAAGATTTTAAAAAAACATACCATAGCGCCTGTAATCCCCCAAAGGTTATGCCTACGTGTAGTACACTCACATTTCGGTTATATTAAAGTCCCATGTTAATAGGGGCCGTTTATCGGGCACAAGTTCAGACTCTGGGCTGCTACTGAGAAATTCCAGATATAAACAAAACTCAGTAATAGGTAACATTTTGCCTGACCCGGGAATTGACCGCGGGACTTCGTGCTTAGCAATAGCTTTTGCAACCATTAGATCAATGAGATAGTTACTAAAAAAAAGAAAGATTTTACAGCGAAAAATATTTGGAATAAGTATACCTACAACTTCTTTTTAAGCTTAAGCTCTCATTACCTGCCTATTAGTTTGAAGACACAGTGACCCATTTCAATATTTGGCACTAACATACCAAGCGTATTACGTAGGTAATTCGGTATGTGGACATTACGAACAAAACAATGAACACAGTGTCACGGCAGTTGACCCTACTTAGTGCGCATAACTCACACCATTGTACCGAGAGGTCCCGCAATAAGGGCCCTTCTTATATAACGTCCTGAGGAAGTTCGAAATGCGTATTTCAGCATAACTTAGCTTCTCACGTTGAACGCCTGAAATGAGCTGCGTGTGCGCGGCCAAAAAACAATGCTCATAGGTATATATGATAATGATAAACAACTTCTTTCAGGTAACATAGACCCATATATTTACCTTAACCTAAAAAAAACATACTAATAACATTTATGTTAGTATAAGCAACTTAAAAAACTATGTTAGTAAGTATCACTTGACTTCACTTGTACGACATTTTGTACGCTCCTGTGGAATTTGTCCGCAGAAGCGACGGAACACCACCGCAGGAGCGGCCAAAAACTTTCTTCAAGCAGCAAAAGGAGCATACACGTTGGGACGATATATAACTGGTTGTCAGACTTTTCGGGTTCCTGACTACTTAGGTACCTACCCGTAATGACCATCAAAGATCTTCGAATGATAGCCAGGACTAATGGCTCGGTGAGTCATTGTTGATCGGCCATCCACGGACTGACCTTGACAAGGATGGCTTAACCTTTAATCGTCAAGTATACCTACTGCTGATATAAATAAAATTGTATATTTACTTACATAAGTATTCAGTTTCATTTTGCGTACCTACAGCTAAGGACTCGAACTCCCTGCCGGAGTCGGTGTTTCCCTGATAGCTACAACCTAGGGGTGTTTCAGCCAAGAGTGAATAGGTTCCTTCTAGGCAAGCGTGCTTCATCGTCGACCACATCATCCTTTCTCATCGGGTGAGATATCGATCAAATGAGAGCATATTATCAATGATTAAAATAAATATTATTACATATTTCAAGGTGAGACTGTCTCACTCGTCTAGAGGTCGTCAGTGCTACTGCCGAGCATTGATCTTGGTGTCGGTTCCCGGGTCGGTTGTTTTATTGGTAATTTTTTCAGTAGCAGACCGGAGTTTTGATATGTGTCCGATGGATTGCAATAGAGGTCGCTCTCTAATCTATACTAATATTATAATGAGGTAGAATTTGTTCATTTGAATTTGGTAATCTTCGGAACGACTGATCCAATTTAAAAAAAATATTGCACTGGTGGAAAGCTACATTATTCCCAGATGACATAAGTTACTTTTTATCCCTGTAATCCCACGGGAATATGATTTACACGGGCAAAACCGCGTGACGTCTGCTAGTAATTTAGTATACATGGGTCTTAAATATTTCTGGCAAAATTTGTACTAGGTAGGTATTTTAAACCTCTGCCTAACCCATCGGGGATTAAAAGGGTTATGTTATGTTACTGTTCTTAATTAATCGCTTAGTCCAAGATAAGGCTAGACGCACTGCAGACGATTACGTGGTTTCATAAAAAGCGGCTGCGGGCGGCGCCGCGGCACCGCGCCAGCACACTTATGTAACGCCTTTATATACGACAGCTTCGAGAAGGAGATTTATTATTGCGAGGCCTCGACCACTGACGTGAACTTGATTCTGTCGGAAGATTGTGAAGTAGCTTTAACTCGAGCTTTTTAGTCTTCAACCCTTAGGGTCCTAACCACTTCCTTGTCCCAGTCCTATAAAACATTGTAAAATATTTATCTATGCTGATGACACAGCTATGGTAATCGATGGAGTAGATTGGGCCCAATGCTTTCGTAATGCCTAAAATACACTGAAACATGTCATGAGCTGGTTAACAAACAATTTGCTTACCCTAAACGTACAGAAAACGGTATATGTTCCTTTTGCGATTAGGTCTAATCTTGCCCCACCACTATCTGATCTCCTCAGAGCCCACACGTGTATACCTAACTACTATCTCCCCTCCTATATGTGACTGCAGACTGTTCAGCATATCTAGGACTACTAGTGTGAAATATCTGGGCACTCATATTGATCAACACCTTAACGGGCATACGCATATAGATGTTTTCAGGGGCAGAATCCGTAAACTTATCTTTATTTTTGAAAGACTACGCAGGTCTGCGGACAATAATACACTGAAAATGGTATATTCTGCATTATGTCAGTCAGTTCTTTTATTCTGTATTACCGTTTGGGGGGGTGCTACCTTAAACGAATTTATTAGGTTTGAGCGTGCACAACAGGCAGTCTTAAAAGTTATGCGGTCACGGCCTCAAAGATCTTCCACAACAAAGTTATATGCTTAATGTAAAGTGTTAACCGTCAGGCAGCTCTATGTTCTCCATACGGTAATTCGTCAACACTCTACCCGTCCCCACAAAAAACCAGCAGGCAGAAATACTCGTAAGGACAACATCTTTCCACAAGAAAATTACAGAACTACGTTTGCCAGGCGCCAGTGTTACATCACCAGCACAAAACTGTTTAACACTTTAAACAAGGTATTCAAATTATCCACAAAATCAAAATATCAATGCAAACGTCACACGATTACTTATTAACATTGACTCATCATCTTCTTTTAGGCAACCTTTAAAGTTAAATATAAAACTAATACCAAATTATCCCCACACAACACACTCTCACTTTCATACATAAACACTTAAATACAACACACCTCAGTCACACACTAACGGCATATCTTCATTTCTTGTAAAAGTATTTCATTTTTAAGTATTTTTTTTATTTTTAATTTTGCGATATTTAGTAGCTGTCGAGGTGTAAAAAAAACTGGCTGGCAACATTGTAACATTGCGAAGGGACACTGATCTTCTAAGATACAGGTATTAACCTAGTTTAGAGGTCAGGGTTAAAATGTATACCTAGCGAAAGCCTATCAATGTATGTACTTCTACTATGCCATTGTAATACCTAGTTATTTAGACTTTAGTTCAATAAAAGATTTATTTATTTATTATTTTATATCATATGACTTTATGTTTAACTATTGTATCTACTTTGTGGACCGTGAAAGAGTTAACATACTAGCGGTGTGCTAGCGGTTGTGGGGCAAAGCGGGCGCACTATTAATGCGTCGCGAACACGCTGCGGTTGCACAGCGAGAACGTCGCCGATGCGAGGCAGGTACGGCCCGTTCACGACCTTGCGACTCGTGGCGTGCTTCATACATTTTCATACTTTTGATCTTACCGCTCGCCGCCCCGCGCTTAGCCCCTGCTCACAGCGGTAAGGTTGTGAACGGGCTGGTACGCAACGTATTCGTCGCGTGTTTGTAGCGAGTTAATGACGTACGAAACACTGCTGTTGGCTTTATTGGCTTATTGCGCACCCCTAACGTATTCGTTGTGCGCCCACTCCGCTTTGAGGGCGCTCACAATCTGCTAGTAGGTATGATATGGCCCTTAGGCCACGGACACGAAGTCAGCCGGCAGCGGGAAGCATATATTTATATGGAACTGGCAAAGATCTACGAATGACAGTAGAGACCAACGGCTTCACGTGTTTTCCAGTCTAAAGAATGGTCATCCTCGAAATGACCTCGTCATTAACTCAGGTCCGATTAATTTGCTCAATATATCTACAGGGTGTAAGGGTAATCATTGCTTATGAAGACAGTTGAGCTCTCTACATAATTCTGGACACCCAGACTTTGAAATTGCTTCTCTATTATATTAGGTTAACCAGTTAAGATAAATGTAAAGTAGGACTCCAAATCAATTAAAAAAATATCGTCGGTTTTCTCTAATTCCCAAATTTTACCAGATATTCTTTTTACTTTAAACTGTATAAAACCAGGATGACTGTCCAAACTAATACGATATTTAATTAGCAATGTGACTATAAATATAGGAATAATAATTTTTGCATAGTTCTTTAAAGTTTTAAGCGAGTACCTACGTATCAAATTGTGAACCGCCTCTGTTCTTTAGTCAGTTAGAAAATATATCAGAATAAAACGTAATATAATAATAATACTATCACCAGTTGCTGTCCCTAAACATAGAAGGAACATAATTATAAATTTAAGAAGTCACACTGGTATTTGCCCGGCTTTCAACTATCATCTCAAGTATGAGAGGAAGGTGTCTTAACTTTTACAGCCTGTACACGTCTTACACTGACAGCATAAGTACTTAAATATTTTTCACAAGATATCGGTATGCAAACAGCGCCTGAAGTGTACTATCACCCTGTATAATTGAAACAGTCGCCGAGGAGAACTCTGATGCGTTTGCTACGATACAATAGCGATAAAATTGCAGTATATCGGACGAAATATGTGATTATTCATTTATTAATTGACTCACATTATCCACAGCTCTTTTACAAAATATACACTTAATGATAAACTAATGATAATGAGCAATACTAATGTGCCTAGCCAATAATGCTTGCTTGACGTAAACGTAATACCAATCCTCAATACTGAATATGTTTATTGCTTTCCATATGTATTCTTAGGTAGGGTAAGCTTACAAATGAGATCAATATAGAAACTGTAGGACACAGCAATAAGTAGGAGACAGGAAAAAAAATACAACAGCGGTTTTTTTTTAGGCGATTTCGTCCTAAAGTAAGTATTTTTTTCATATAAACGTCCTAGGGATACCTAAATACAAAAGAACATCAACGAGAATTAGTATAAACCAAATAATAATGTCAAAGTCAAAGTCAAATAATTTATTTCAAACGTCTAACTTAAATGTAAAATAAAAAATAATGATTCTAGCTCTCCTTCCAAAAGGTAGTTTCAATTTTGATGTGTTTTAATGTTGTAAGTATACTGATACTGCTAGCCTGGATCATCCCACTCCTGGGCAAAGGCAGACCCATGACTTCCAGATTTTTGATCCAGGGCTGAAGATGGCCACTGGTCGTTTAATTTGTCCAGGTCGTCCCGCCATCTTCGTCTTATGTTGTAAGTATAGGTATATTAAAATACCCAACAGTGGATCGTTTTACAAATATGGTGTAGTGCACCGCGTCATGGAATCTCTCGATAACCGCGAGTAAGAGAAACAAGGAAAACTGTGTAAATATTTACTGTATTTATATGAACCACATTCTTTACTGCGTGGAGTAAGAAAATACTTCACATTCAGACTTCTTAACATCTTTCAATCGAACGAATATAGAAATGCGCGCACTTAAAAACTATTTATACAGCGTAGGAGCCAGCGTACCTACTCGCACGATAAAAACTAGCATTCGTACGATTTTGTATTTGTTATGAATAAATACTACTAATCTCAACTACTTATCTACTAATAGATTCAAAATCAAAATCAAAATCAAAATCAAAAGTCATTTATTCAAATTAGGCTGAGGATCAGCACTTTTTGAACGTCGAAATTACAGAAGACAGTCCCCCAAAAAGCCCACCCTTCGCCACTTCCTAGTGTTTTTGCTGGGAAGAAGTGGCGGAACAAACTCCCCAGCAACACATCTGTCTGATAAGTTAGAAGAACTTGAATTTACACAGTACAATTAGTTATAATTACAAAATAATTAAAATTAGTTATTCACTACATGTTAGCTAGCACACTCAACATACAGAATACCAGTAATATATATAGCTACCGACAATAAAACTAACTTAACTCAAGCAAAAGCAACTAACTAATAAGAATCCTCCAGGTAAAAAGGGTGTGCCAGCTTGCATGTGCAGAGTTGGATTAAATCCATAGATCTGCAGAACACAATGTAAAACTAGAACTGTGGAAGTTAAATAGGTAAAACAAAAAAAAAAAAAAAAACAGGTAATAGTTAAAACAATAGCAAAACCAAAGCCAGCAAGACGACCAGTTACCACAAGCAGCACCCGTTCACGAGCATAACGCAAAGATCAGCCATTACCCCCCTCGCCATATTAGAGGGAAGGTGGTAACCCGACCCTCGACGCTACTACAAGCAGTAACATCTGAGGGAGCATGACGAACTTGCTACCGGTTATTTAAGTAAAAATTAACCAATAAATAGGAGTCTCTAGTTCACCACATAATGCAATTACATCTCATTTAATACAATGTACTGAGAAGATTATGTCAACAAAAAAAAATATAATAAAAATGAAAATGAAGAGTTTTAATGAAAATGAAGAATTTGTTCAACCATTCAGTCCAGGACCATTGTTTTATGTAGTTTCCCGTGAACCTTAATTATCAGCAATATTATAATTAACTAGCTCCCCCGGCCAACTTCATTCCGCCTTAGAATTAATTTATGTTGTGTAAAAATGGACCGGGAAGACATACGTCACCTGCCATGTCATCAAAGATGGCACTGCATTTTAAAATATTTAACTGTCGTCAAATTTCCTTAAATTTTCTAAGGTTTCGCTCAAATTTCTTAACGTTTTCTTTCATATAAGGATCTTATCATCATTTATGGGTCTTCTGACAATAACAAAAATAACAAAAAAAAAATAGCGAAATTGGATTTAATTTTAAATAAACTGTTCTTCTAACATCAGTTAGGCGTGTTTCTGGGTTTGTTCCGCCACTTCTTCTTCCCAGCAAAAACACTAGGAAGTGGCAAAGGGCGGGCGTTTCGGGGGACTGTCTTATGTAATTTTTGACGTTCGAAAAGTGCTGATCCTCAGCCAAATTTGAATAAATGACTTTTGATTTCGATTTTGATTTTGGTCCAGCCGTTCGTGAGTGATGCCATGACTAAGGAAGGCAAAATAGGGATTCATTTTTATTTGAATAGATTGTCATAATTTATCGACTTTGCTTCACCTATTTAGTTTTCTAGCTACCGATCGTAACATGTTTTTTTTATTCGGGCATGCGTCCCCCAAAACAGCCCAAGGTCGGCTGAGTCAACTTGATCTTCCTTTTATCGTGTAACCTGTTGTTAGAGTTTTTACGCTACCCATGGACCTCAGAGCTTCACATGCCGTCGAGAAATATCTCTCAAACTGGTTTCCTCGAGATGTTATCCTTCACCGACAACTCCATTTGCATACTATATTGTTAATATACAAGGTGTTTTTTTTTATATCCCATAACTCTAGGGTTATATTCTGTAGGTAAAAATAATACTAAAACTCCTAGAATAGATGGTCCAAAAATGCATAGTTTCGGAGATATCATCAATCATAATTAAATTATCAGTTATTAAAATTTAGTACCCGTAACACAAGCTCTGCTTAGCTTGAGACTAGATAGCGTTGTGTGAATAGTCGTGGAATATTATTATTAAGTATTATTAATATTATTTTTATTACCTAATTAGTTCAAAAATTGTCACCAGTACGACGAATCTTCTTTCTAACGTCACTTTTCTTTCACGTAAGGGTGTTTTACATTAATCATCTTGACTTTGTCGAATTATTTTGTAAGTTAATAAAAAAAAAGGATGATTGAAACATAATTCATATGCCAGTTGATTCTTTGATATGGTCTCAATCATACCCTAGAGTTATGGGATATCAAAAAAAAAACACGTTGTATGAAAGGCCAAGAACTGCAAAAATTATATAAACTTAATGATGTGAAATAATTCGTAATTTATAAATTTAATGTGGAATTTCCTAGATATAAATAAATAATAATAAATATTCCACAACTTTTCACACAAGGCATACTTCTAAATACATACATATTATAGATAGTACGCAAAATACGCATTTAGTCGTGGAGTTGCGCACACCTGCCCGTTGAATCTAACCTAACCTATAGATAAATTACACCCAGACACAGAACAAATAATCGTGCTCATCACACAAACATTTGTTCTGGGTAGGAATCAAACCCACGACCTCCGGCATAGCAGTCAGGGTCACTAACTACTGTCTCTTAAGTTCTGTTAGAGTCTAGTTACATAGCAGCCATGGTCTGTGTTTGTGGCCAGACAGCACCTTTGCCCTCCTGTTATGTAAAACTTTAACATAACTGTGTATACAGGATGGGTAAAAAATAATTGCCAAAATATTTTTAGAATTTGACATTTGCACTTGTCAAATGTATACCTAACTGATAACTGGTTTTTAACTATCCCCTGATTGACTTTAATTTAAACCTAAAAAATATTAAGCTACATAATAAAGTTTTTATGAATTACGCTTCTTTTTAATTGTCATGAATTAAGCAAGCTTTTTTAATACAGGGTAATTTTTTTTCTGCAGAACATTTGTTTTATTGCAGGAATGTTTTAAAGCTACATAAGTAAGTTACATGTAATGGGGGTACCATTACTAACCATTACATAACTTTCATAAAAACACTTTTGAAGTGATTATGTATTTTCTAGAAGTAAATAAACTAAATTTTTGTTTTATAACAGGTAGGTTTGGTTTGATGCACAATTTTTAACCCATCCTATATATGTATGGGTTTGTGAGCAGAACCCTCAGAAGATTCAAAAGCTCATAGGTTATGGGTTTTTCTAGTCATCTGCCGTCCTCTCTGGCAAATGTGGGCGTGATGGTAATATACGTACTGAAGAAATTGTGATTGAAGATAAATTATAATATATATTTATTGACCCTTTTTTTTTCTAGAAGGGGGTTTATGTATTTTTTTTTTCTTTACTTACTATTTAATTTGTAGGTAGTTTAAGTGTACATATTTAATCTATTTTAATTAGTTTTATTGAATTTTAGATTTTAGTCGTTATTATATAATTTTTAAACATAAACTAAACTAAAATTATGACCCTTCGTAATAGGTTGCTTCTATTTATGTCGTACTTAGCAGCTGCAAAAACCTTGAAGCACGGAAATTCCATTACGCTTACATTCTTACTTTTTTAATAGCAACGCCTAGGACTTGATAAAAACAACGGTTAAGTTAGTCATCTTAGCACTGAAGGGTTCCGCAGTCAAGATGAACTAAGAGCACCGGCGCGGCGGCAAGAGTAAGTTTGTGTTTACTCCATATTACCAACTTACAAAAAAAAATTGATTTATTCGCATAGTAACTGAAAAATATACTTACCTTCATTAGCATTTGTGGTCGATAATGATAACATTCCAGAAATAAGGAAAAATGGCAATTAGAAACTTAATAATGTTAATAATGAACAATACTTTATTAACTTCGGCTCGCTGTTTTTATTCAGATACAACTTATTAAAAAGGACCTTGTCCCGCACTTGGAATTTTTCCTGTAAGTTTTAATTTTAATAACTTACATATACAAACAGCCAGACCCGGAACAACTACTTGTGGGCCATACAAATATTTGTTCGGAGCGGGAGTGGAGCCCGCGACATGGAGCACAGCAGCCAATCCACACACTGCACGAACCGTCGCCGTGTCGGTTACTTCAGGTGTGAGGGAACAGACACTTACAGAGATTGACAATACGAAATTGTAAACGTTCTGTTTTTGCCATTAGACTACGGAATCCTTAAAAAGCAGACCATAGCTAAAGCTTAAAAATAAATGAGATATAAATAGATCCGTGAAGGCCGCGGTTCACTATTCGATGGGATTTACTGTTGCAGATTTTAATGTCAATCTTGACTTACACGAGTTATTTCAAGAGAGGGAATTACGAGTATTGCCTTATAACCTTGTTCAGAAATTACCTGGACGAGTGCTTGCTCTGTTTGTAAAATTCATGAAACCCAGATACGTTATTGTATCGATGATAAAATAGAGTTGATAGATTGTAGGTTCAGGGCAAAGTGTCATAGCGTTAAATTTGGACATTATTGATAACGGTGAGGGGAAACATCGCTGGACTTATGATGAATAGAAGTCTTATATCGCCAATTCGCCTTAAGCCGTAAAGAATTACTACTCGTGCCTTCTCCATATAAGAAGAGGTCATCCCCGCAGTGGGACAGCAACAGGTTGGTAAGAAAAAGGATTTTTAGTAGTAAGTACTGTATGTAGAACAATCACACCATTTTAAATTTGTAGTTGCATACGACTGTAGTTAGTACCGAGTATACATCCCAGGCCGTTTCATATTTTTACTTACCAACTTTCAATAAGAATATTGTTCCCACCCAATTAGGACTCTTACGTTCAAATAATTAGATTAACATCGTACCTCAACAAACAAATAACATAACATAGTTGTGAAAAGGTAGGCAGAATATGGTACCTATTAATTCATTATACCCCGGAAGGACACCGGTGTCCTCTTGCCATTGTCTTTCTATTGTGTCTCTAATTGCCTCAATTGAAAGATTTTACAGGCATATTTAAAAATCAAAATCATACGTCATTTATTTAAATTAGGCTGAGGACCAGCACTTTTTGAACGTCAAAAATATATAAGGCAGTCCCCCAAAAAGCCCGCCCCTCGCCACTTCCTAGTGTGAGAAATGCCACGAGAAGTCAGTTCGTATAAGTCAGCGTTAATACCTATGACTTGTTGTGTCATGAACTTACCTTGGATTGTATGTTTGCATGCCTAATTTAAAGAAGATTGAATCTACAATCTATGCAAATAATAATCTATTCTATTCTTACAGACAGACTTGGTTTGTGTGGAAACTACTCCGAGATATATATACCCATAAAGGTACCTACTTCTTCACTATTAAACTATATTATCCATTTGTATTTCAGGTCACCTGTGGCTTACTGTGCGTCAATCAAAATGTTTTCTTCTTACTCATATGTAGTTGGATTATAAATATCTCTGGAAATAATTATAATTTGTTTATCAAATCTCAGTGTCATTAGTCTGCCCAGAATGCCTGACGTTATCTAAGTTAGTCATTCTCTAGATTATCACGTTATTCAATTTTATCAATTTTATTCTTTTACATATGAGTAAAAATCACGATATATATATTATAAATGGAACGTATGTTTCCATAACAGATAGGTACCTAAGTCTGGTTTACGGGGAAAAGTATGTACCACGTGGTCAGTGAGCAGGAAACGTTGTGTAACTAAAACGAGCCAATTAAATACTAGAGGAAAACCATTAAGATGTTTAAAATAAAAAAAATACCCACAATCTACTTCAGCGGATATTTTGCTACACTACTACAGCTATTTTTGGGATTTTCAACAAACAATTTTCACTACGGATGAAAGATAAAGTGTAGAGATAATTTTGGCAAGCTGCGAGAATCCGAACAAAAACAAATTGATTATGAGTCGTTATGGCAAACCACCAACCAACTGGTTACGATACGATCAATCTTATTCAGAAACCTTAAAGCTCAAGAAATTACCGGTAACCAAGACAAAGTGACTGTTAGATTAAAAGAAACAGCTGATAAATACAACATAAATATTTTCTTACAAACTTTACATACATAATAAAATAATTAATTAAACATTACGTGAGATTTGTTCCAGTATGGCACTTAATAACATAAAAATAATCTTTGTCTAAGGAATCACTTATCTTTAAACTTACAACAAATAACATCGCGTCAATTCACTTAAAGCAGACAAATATTCATTAGAAATACATCAACATACATTTTTGGTGATCACTAAACCAAACACGAATAGACTCTGAGTACACTTAACAAGAAAAGTATTCGGTAAACATATTATTATGAACACCAACACACAACAACAATAACTTGGGACCCACTATTTCCGAGATTACAAAGCACCAATCTTATCCTAGCGTAGTTTTGGCAGACCTTCGCAGGCTCCGACGAGTGGCGAGGAGGCCATCCTCTCTTAATCTAACAAGGCAACCAATCACATGCGCGCGTGGCGCTCCTCCAGCAGCGCTCGGCACAGGCCGCACAGGTCCAGCGCCTCGCGGCTGCTGAACGACGTCAGCCGCGGCTCTCGCACGCAGCCTCGCAGCTTGTTCCTCACGCACCGCTTGTGCGCTTCAATTAGATACCTCTTGCCGGGGTCCATGACCGCCATTGTTTGCGACAACAGGCTCCGCTCTCCAAACACTAACACAGCATCGTACTCCCGCATCGGCAGCAGCCCCTTGTTGTTCGTCAGGAAACATTGCCCGCACTGCCTGCTGGTGAACACTTCAGCACCTTCAGCGTCCGAGAAGACCGGTGTTTGCGGTGACACGAGGAACATAAACACATATTTGTTTCCAATCCGCAGCTCGTCGCTGACGAAGCTCACGGTGGCGTCCGGCGCTATGGCATACGACAGCAGCAGGTACACCGTCAGGTAGAACAGGATAACGAACAGGGTCTTTTGAAACTTGGACACTTGGCGCCAGCACATCGCGCGGGCATTTTTCCGCGTGCGGCGCGTCTACCATCGCCACGCGCTCCGACACTTCTGTTGGCGGCACGGTCGATACCCCGCGCGTCCCACTTGTTTACAACCCTTATACGCCGGCCAAATGAAAACGAACCTACCTGCCCGCTACATACGCTAGATAATATCTTGCCGTTGGTATATTTTCCGCTAGTGACGTGACCATGTGACAACTTCGATGTGTATTCTTTGAAACTCCGTTCTAATAGGAAAATCAGCTCTATCTGAACTGGTTAAGGCTGGCTATTCTAAGAGATAGAAAGATCACGCGTGCGTGCTCGAAGACAGTGACGTGCCGCAGTGACGTACCGCATTCATATTAATTTTAAGAAGGCCGACTGCTCCACAAAAAAAAATGCGTGTGTTTCTCGTTTTAAATTTTAGTCTAGAGACTTGCCGAATACTTTACTAGTATGCTAATAACAGCAAATGAGTAGCATTATTTGCTCTTGTATTTTGTATTGGAAAAAGTTTTTTTTGAAAGGCATAGACAAACCAAAAGTTCTTATACTCTTATTTTCGCACACTGACGTTGCATTGGATCATACCTAATCGATAAATGGAACTTAATTTTCGAATGACTTAGTTTTGTATTGTCAATCAACAAACTAATTACCACTGGGTAATAAATAATAACCCACATATTCCTGTTGGTTCTAAAAAAAAATCTAAACTTTTTCGGTGACAAATTGTAATGTTTTATTTCCATGATCGTAATCTTCCATCTAGACCTTTCTATCTTTCAATTAGACATAGATTGAATAATATAATTGTAACTGAAAAATAAAATCTACAAAGATATACTTCATACCTACCTTAGGCACTCACTACTAGCTAACAAAGCAAGGGTGATGGACAGGCAATCAAACGAGACATTGCTTTTATATCTGCACCTCTCAAAATAATATTCAATGACAGAACATCAACTTGTTTGCTGTTAAACTAAGCTAAAAGTATTAAGAACCTGTAAACCCCACGTACCTAGTGCGTACCTACATCGCATACATAACAGTAAGTATTCATAAAAGAAAATGGCCGTGTCCATGACGCAATCGTCCATTAAGTCGACTTGCCTCCAGAGAGACTTAAAACGAATAATGAAATTCCTGTCGAGCGCTCCGGGATTATTCCGCTTTATTATATTGTAAAAGGACTTGATTACTAGGTCGTCTGTGAGTTATGAACAAGTATACAGACAGATGGAATGTATTCCTTATATAGACAAGCATAACACTATCCCTGTCTTTCCCGAAGAGAGGCAGAGTTAGGCAGAGTTCCCACATTTCGCCGTAGATAGGGGCGAGCTTACTGCCATCAATTAGACTGAAATCCAGGCTCCGAGCTACTAATGAGAAATAAATTCCAGATAGAATTATATGATAAATGATATTTATTTTTGTAAATAGGTTTTCACAAACACTTTTATACGTCATTGTTTTTAGCAAATGAGATCGGAGTTTCACTATTTAATATACTTTCAAAGTAAAAATACATGTCAATATACATTCAATGTCCACAGTGTAAATTATAAAATAAAAATATTTGATACAAAATCTTGGTCAAATCATGTAAGATCCATGCAGATTAGTGTCTGAGATGGTCTTTTGAGGAAAGACCACACAGAATGAGGGGACCAGATCAGTCAGTGCAAGCATTTGTCTGTAATCGTGAGCTCAACTCAACTCGAACTTGAGTAGCTCCACGTGCTCTGCATTAAAAAACATAACAGCATGCCTGTAATTCCCGAAGGATTAGGCAAAGGAGTACAAACTACACTCAGATTTCGCAAATAGGAACAGCCAATAAAACGTTGCCCGACCCAACAACTAACCTGGGACCTCATGATCGGTGGTAAGGAAAGAAAGAAAGAAAGAAAGAAAAAACATTCATTTAGACTCGCACAGGACATCAAGTCGAACATGACAGTAACAATGAAAAACACTCGTCACAATTCTGTCTACAACTAAATAAAAATAAGGTCTCGAATGTCCCATCCTAATGCGATTCCGACAATAATATTATTATCTGTCAATATCAGAATCAGCCGGTCGTAGATTCAGTAAAAATCACCTCGTGAAAACTTGAGTGAAGTGAACTTTCAATGCAAATATGGAAATAGAGCTAAATTCACCTTTGCTTAACTTACATTTCACGGGGAGGTTTTTACAGAATTGCACTGAGAATCAGAAAATTTTTATTTGTCAAAAATAGATCTAGGTATATAAAGTTCCTTGGTTAACTATGTATTTGGGCGCTATTATTTGCCGTGAAGGCGTACAAATGCTGTAGGCAATAAAAACAAAACAAAAAAACAAAAAACCAACCAGGATAAAAACAAAAAGACCTCTAACTGGCTCTATTGCCCTCGGCTACCCGCATGAAGGTCAGAAATTATTCGACAGAAACGTAATACTACTTTGGTAATACCGAGATAAATATGGTATGGTATTCAAATGCATCCTATGTAAACGGATGAAGTCAAGGTCAAAGCCATTTATTTCAATTAGACCACCTCATGGCGCCTTTAAAAGTCTCACTTAAGTTAAATCTATAAATAGGTAGATCAAATGTAAAGGCGGTTGTTAGTCTCACTAAAACTCAAAAATGGCTGGACCAATTTGTTTAATTTAGGGCTTGAAATATTTATGAAAGTCTAAGGAAGGTTTAAAAGGTACCTAAACAAAATATAGAAAAATTGTAACGAAAGTACTAAAAATAACAATCTCTTGCTGTCTGTAAAACATTTGATGTTCGTCCCATCGTCACGTCGGTACGGTATACTCCTCTCAAATTGTAAAGGATTTCGAATCGACAACATAAATTATATGCAGTATTTAAATAAATACGGAAGTTAAATAGTGTTACCATGACAACATATTTTTTGTTATCAATTTATGCGTACGTTCTGAAATCTATCTTTTTACTAAACTTAGAAAAATACTGCGTAAAAAAGTCTTATATTTCAGCAATCAATTTACGTAAATAATAATGACGACAGAGACGAACTTCAATAATTCTTTACAAACCAGGCAGCATAATTTTACGCCTATATAATATACTGTCTGGACTTTAAGTAGACCGAGAAAACTGAGTAAATTGTGTGTAACACAAAGCGCAGTAGTGCGGTTTAAAATGTTGTATTTTGTATCTTCCAAAATCAATGCATTTCAGTAAGGTAGTAAGGTTAGGTAGTTAGGTTCGCTATAGGATAGGTATGGTAAGTTAGGTTAGGTTATACATATGTATATTATGTAGTTGTCATTCTAAATCTATCTCACTCACACAAAATGATAAATAGGTAAGAGTAGAGACTCGTTAAATGAAAAGTAGTTAAAGTTGTTATTGTTTTGGATGTATTTGTTGTCATCTGATCAATGTTCGTGCCTTCTCTGTATGAGAAGAAGCCTTTGCTCTGCAGTTGGACAGTAAAAGGCTAGTATTATATTATTTTTTGTCGTCTTATTGAAAGTATGTACATGTACCTTTATCTATTACATATAAAATTCTCGTGTCACAGTGTTTGTAACCAAACTCCTCTACCTATATTGATGTTATGAAAAATTGTGTGGATATTTAATAGGTCTAAAAATAGGATGGAAATTGATAAAAACTAAATAAAACTAACAAATTGGTTCTAAGGCGGAACGAAGTTTGATAAATGATATTTATTTCTGAAGAGGTCGTTATTTCACTACCTGACTACTCTGAGAAGAAACACCGAAAGAAACTCAGAGGTCATAGTCTCTTTTAAAGTCCAGACATTATCTTGGTCAGATTATGTAAGAACCGTGCAGATTTGTGGTTGATAAGTAATGGTCTTTTGAGGAAAGAACCACACAGATGTAAGTGGACCAGATCAGTCAGTGCAGCATTTGTCAGTTATCGTGAGCTCAACTCGGAACTTGAGGAGCTCTGCATCCTGACGAACCATACCAAAGAAAGAACATTTGGGTTGCCGGGGAAGCTAGTACCTACAAAATAAAACAAAGTGAAGTGTGTATTTATTACAAATCAAAATGCTTACCGAAGTGTTTATATTTTTGTTTTCTTACATTAGGTTTTTACAAACCATCAGTGAACGCATCACCACGCTGTGTGCATGACATCACTCATATTGTTTCAAATCCCATTCGCCATTCAAAGTTAAATAGGAGCACAATAGCCAAAAATAGATACTTAAACGACAATGGAACAAACTGATGTGGTACCTACTTGAAATGAGTAATGCAAAAGAAGAATAGCTAATTCATATTATTCTTATAAGTATGTCATCGTCATTATGCAGTTTTTTTTGTTCTTGCTTAAGCGCCATCAGCCTTGAACCGTCTCCACGACGGTATAATTACTGCCTTATTTTAATTTTATTGGCTATTCGGCACGGTTAGTGCAGTGGCTGGCTGCTACATGTCGCGGGTTAGATTCCCATACGAAACAAATATTGACATGCCCTACAGGAATTGTTCAGGTTTTACTGTTATTGGTGAGAGTTTCAATTATTGTGATCGTACCTACGATACAAAAGAAATGGGGTATTCCTCGAAGCGCAACCATTTATAAGCGCTACCATCGAAGCGCAACTAAATTATTCCTCGAAGCGCAACCATTAGTTGCGCCTCAAAATCAAAATAAAAATATTATACTTTTATTCCTCGAAGCCCAACCATGATTGAAATTACAGAGCGAAGAGTATGATGTACAGTTTCATATCGAGTATCTAAATTATTTACTAGGCAAACATAAATTGATTGGAACTAAGTCTTCAGTAACATTTGGTCAGTTTTGTTAGAGAGAC
This sequence comes from Euplexia lucipara, assembly GCA_921972225.1. Classification (NCBI taxonomy): domain Eukaryota; kingdom Metazoa; phylum Arthropoda; class Insecta; order Lepidoptera; family Noctuidae; genus Euplexia; species Euplexia lucipara. Next base: position 21,621,016 of record OV179159.1, read on the forward strand.
ATACCTACGGGTTCATTAAAATAGTTTGTTTTTTTTTTTAACCAGGGTAACTGAAATCAAGAATGTAACGCCTCGCATTGGCCTCGCATTGTACGGTAATCTTATACAATGCGAGATCAGCTTATTCTGGAAATGTATAGCTTGATGTGTAGCCGTATGTACATCCGGAAATGAATCGAGTTGAGGCCCCATAACATAACTCTGGGGTGTGTAGTGTGGACAGTATTCGGTTACCCAATGAGGTTAACAATTTAGCTGAGTGTGTACGTATCTATGTATCTATGTCTACGTATCTAGGTTATTTATGTGGGCATAGCATCGGCGCCCAAGGCCACCGCTAACAGAGAAGTTGTTTTTAAACAAAAAACGGTCAAGTGAGAGTGGTAATTCAGACCTGCCACCGATGACGCAATGATGGAGCCGTTCAAAATCAGGCTGAGGTTAGCACTTTTTAAACGTCAAAAATTACATAGGACAAGCCCCCAAAACGCCCGACCTTCACGACTTCCTAGTGCTTTTGCTGGGAATCAAATCAAAACAAATAATTTATTTTGCAAACATGGGTAATAGGTAGGTACATAGTTGTTATACTTAAATTGGGTTCTCCACATTTTGCCGTCACATAGGCATGCAAATAGTTATACAATTAAAATAAATTTATAAAACTAAAGTAATGGACATGTCAATAGAATAATAAACTCATACAATAAAAAAATATCAATCAAAGTTATAAAGAAATTATTAAAAACAAGTTGATTAACAAATTACTAAAAAATCTATGTCATGTCAAATTCTTTTTTATTAGGGAACTCAGTAACTCTGTATTAGGAAGAAGTGGCGGAACAAACTCTCCAGCAACATAACAGAAACTGCGTTCAAACTAACAATAGTATGTATCTTTTTAATTTTTGGTCTTAAATAAATAAACTCAAACGTTAAAATTATAAAAAAGAAAACAATTTTAAGTTGTACACACGGCCACACATCAAGCTATACAATATCATGATAAGCTGATCTCTCACTGTATAGGATTTCCATGGAACGCGAGCGTATCAGTGTAAACTGGCCATATTAAAACTTAATCAGTGCTATTAATAAACGCGGAGTAATGTTAGTCTAGTATGATCTCTGGATTTACCATACATTTTTTAAGGATTAAGTTTGGAGTAACTTTAATCCGTGTTTATTAATAAGGGGGAATGTGTCAGCAATGGGTACTAATTAGGCCCTTTCATACTAACCCAATATACCTACTATCGCATTACTTTAAATTTAGAATACCATTCCGAGTGACATAATTAAAAATGAACCACGAAATGAGGTGCGGAACCCCAAAAAGTACTTAGGCTAGTGGCGTCAAAATTTTCTAATTATCATTAAATTAACGCTGACTGCCAAACAAATTGAAGGTCGACTTAATTGACGAAACGCCGAGTTAATGAGAGCTAACTAAACTTTACAAATAATTGTTGTGTTGGTTAGGTATTAGTAATAGAGGCCAGCACATCAAGTTACCCCTGTGTGTCAAATTTCTATTATAGTTTCTCAACTTTAATCTAAACAAAATAAGGTTGATTATTAAATTGGGGAAATTTGACAGTTTGGGGTAGCTTGATGTGCTGCCGTCTGTACTTTTGAGCGCGTCTGTACTGTAAGAGATGGTTTTAATTAACGCAAGCCGTGACACACCCACGGATATCGAGGGTGTCCAAAAGGATTTTAGTTTTATAAAGTTTTCTTTAGGACTCCTTTTCGTTGTGCTCTTAAACTCTTGTGCTTCTACAGTAATATTTAGGTACTTTAAATATGTTCACAGTAAAGCAAAGCCGTTGTAGTTATTTCAACGAATTAAAAATGTAAGATATTAACCAAAACAAACTTTAGCAACAAAAAGCGGAACAGTTCTATTTTTACTGAATCGTTGCTGTTGTGTTCACAAGCGTTACAGCTGAGTTTAAGGTCTCGGATTTGATACCCAACCGGACCGACAAAACTTTACTGAGTTAGGTACCTATTCCGTCTAGAATTTCTCAGTAAAAGCCCGGGCTATCGATTTGTGTCCTATAAATGATGACAAATAGGCTCGCCCCCTATTAATGAACGAACGAAATGTGGGTGTACCTACTAAAAGCACACCTCTGCCTAACCCTTCAAGGAATACAGGCGTGATGTACCTATGTATGTAGTAATGTAGTAATCGTAGTAATCGTAAAAACAAACTCTTATTCAACAATTAAATTACTAGTGCCATCTAGTATCGAATAGGGAAACTATTTCGAACGGTTCTATAGTTGCCTCCTTTAGCCAATAGATGTCGCTACGTCACCTGTTTTAAACCTGGCCGCTCAATCAACTTAATCTAACGGAATCGAACCGGCTGAGGACATGAACAAATACCATTCAAAGCAGGGTCACCGTGATTACGTCACAGGCGGCAGTGTGGTGGCGCCATTGGATAACGGCTAAATATTATGTGATATAAATAAGAATGTGATTATTGAAATCATGAAATAATTAGAGCACGACCTACTGTCTTACGTGATTAACAATAATAATATGTTATTATCTATTCAAAATTTTTGATTTAAGTATAAAATAAGTCTAATATTACATAAACTTCCAAAGCTAGTTTAAAGTAGTGTTTTTATCTTAGTACAGTACAGTAGGTCCTGGGTGGCGGACGTGGGGACGTCCGTCGCTCCCCACGTATAAGGACCCGAGGTGGCGGCGCTCCTTTTAGACGTCGCCGGGGGAGCCAAACCCCCGTTTCTGTCCGTGGTGGTTTTGACTTTGAGCCAGTAATAGTCTGACAGATACTAGTCGTACCTACTTAGCTCTCCAGGTATGTGCCCTCATCAGCATTGCGCTGCGAGGTTTCCGGAGTGGTCTATTCAGAGGACACGGTGCCTCCTTTCACCGAAGAGGTTTAAGTCAGGTAAGAAATCCACACTCCGTAGTGTTGGGAATTTATCCGGATAAATACTCAAAATGAATAAATACTCATAAATATCCGTTTTTACTCGAGTATTTATCCAAAACGGCGGATAAATATTATACACGATTTTAGTAAGGGAAATTTTATATTTCTACGAAGAAAAGGATGAAATTAAGTGAAATTCTAAAACTTATCAAGAAGTTTTAAAAAAACAAGCCTGTCTAACCTATGATTACACACAATAATAAAAAAATTGGGTTATACTTTCCTTTATGGGTCATCGATTTATGGATCGGAGAGGGGCTGGGGAGAGGGACGGGGAGATGAGCTACGCCCCTGTCGGATTCCCACATCGCGGAGCCCCATGGTTATGGAGATATTCATTGTTAAAGTTTGAGGTTAGGTTAAAACACTAATTTCCATTATTTTCACTCTGATTTCCATATATTTATGGGCCGGGGAGGGCGAGGGTGGCAGGGGCCTACCTCATGTACCATCTCCAACCCGCGGAACCCCAAGGTTACGGAGATATACGTATTTTAAAATTTAATAGTTAACATTTTGAAATTAGTTTCGGGTAGTTTTCGGATAAGTTGAATAAAGCACAAGGAAAGAAAGAAGAAAGAAAGAAAGAAAGAAAATTGTGTTTATTTGGCAAAAAATCCTTAAAAATTAACAAAACAGATTCAATACAATTAAAATTAATAATGCCAAAAGGGCCTCAGCTCAGCATAATGCCAGATGGCAACACAATGTGCACCACCTGACGCTGATTTTCAGCTGCTGCCCACGAGTGCCATACGCTCGAAAAAATAAACAAACATGTTAAACAATTCTAAAATAGTTTGCAAAAAATAAAATAAAAAACCTACTAAAATAAAATGTTGCGACTCTAATGAAAAAGAACAAAATGCCAATAATAATTATAACAGTAACAAAGGTAAATAAACAACAACAAAAATAAAATGCCAAAAATACTTTAAAATTGACACACTAGAAACAATTATATAAAGTTAAAAAGACTGAATGTATAAAATTAGTTACATTGTTAAAATTTTTATGACGTATAAAATTAACAAAATGTATAAAATTGTATAACATATAAAATTGATAAAATGTATAAAATTGTATAACATATAAAATTGATAAAATGTATGAAATTGGTAACAATAATAAAAGAAAAACAATAGCAACAATAGTTGTAGTAAAAAATTGACAAAAAATAACATTTTGATTTGATAAATTAAGACACAATTATAAAAAGTAAAAATTTACAGAATGTATAAAATTAGTAGCATTCTTAAAATACCTAGTATAATTTATAAAATGTATGAAAGTGATAGCTACGCCAGCAATTCAAAAATGCATACAAATTGGAAATAATGTTATACGCGATATACATGATTGAAGTAATAAAAAATAAAATGAATAAAAAATAAAATAAATAAGAATATGCTGTGTTTCAAATAGCTGACATGTCGGCTCGAACATCCCGAAATTCATTTTGATGATTTAATAAAAACAACTTTAATTTTAACTTAAATGTTAAGCAACTTTTACTGAACTTTATGGGAGGTGGGATGTTGTTCCAACATTTGGTAGCTGCGTAACGAAAACTGCCCCTGAAAGCCGCTGACTTATGCTGGGGAATAGAAAGCTGTTGGGAACATTTTCTACCCTGACCGATTCTGTGCCTACTAGTCCATGACAGCCTATCGTATAGGTAAGAAGGGGAATGAGACTTAATAACTCCAAAAAGTAGGGTCGCCAAGTGCAGCTTACGTCTAGCTTTCATTTTCAGGATGTTGTGCTCATTTAAGAAGGGTGTAACATGGCCCCTAAAAGGAACTTTAAAGCAGAAGCGTGCACAGGCATTTTGAAGTCTTTGGATCATTTTTTCTGTTTTTGATAGCAGTCGCTGACCATACACTGTGTCCGCATAATTCAACTTTGATAAAACCAAAGACTCCACAAGCAAGACACGCAACTCTTCGCTAAGATACGGACGAGCCTTGTATAAAATCTTAAGTCTGTAAAAGCAATTACGGATACATTCTGTGACGTGCTTGTGAAAACGAAGTTCCGTGTCCATTATAAGACCCAGATTTCGCGCTTCGTAGACACGCTCGACAGGCTGACCCATAATTGTCACACAACCGGCGCTGGGTCTTATTTTACTTAGCTGGTTTACGGTACCGAAAAGCATAAATTTAGTTTTTGTAGGATTCAACACAAGTGTATTGGCATTAGACCACTGTACTATACTCTCAAGGTCGGTGTTAAGATCCATTAATGCTTGTTCGTAGTCTTCTGGCTTAAAAGAAATATAAACTTGTGTGTCATCGGCATAAATATGGTACTTACATTTATTGATAATTTTAATTAAATCTGCACAGTATAATATGAACAGTACTGGTCCAAGAATCGAACCCTGTGGAACCCCCCTTCCTACTGAGCACAGCCTAGAAACAACCGTTGATCCATCCGCTCGGCGTATTTCAACGAATTGTGTACGATCGCTAAGATAGCTATCAAACCATTTCACAGTGTCCTCGTCAAATCCATAGTAAACCATCTTTGACAATAATAAAGGAACGTTAATACAATCAAAAGCCCGCGAAAAATCAAGCAATACCAAGAGTGTGCACATCCCATTATCTTGAGCTGACAAGATATTATCTGTCACATCCAACAAAGCCGTGGCCGTGCTGCGGCCCTTCCGAAATCCTGACTGAACATCTGGAAGAATTTTATTAGTCTCTAAGAAATCAACCAGTTGCGCGCATACTACTTTCTCTAAAACTTTAGAAAGTACTGGCAGTATACTAATAGGCCTAAGATCCTTCATGTCTGCAGCATTAAGGGTCTTCGGTAATGGGAGCACTTTGGCAATTTTCCATAAGTTAGGGAAAGATGAGGATATGATGGATGTATTTACTAGGGCCGTCACGACGTCCAAAGTCACTGGAAGTGTCAGAATTATCATATTAATGGAAATGCCATCACAGCCTTCAGCATTCGATTTAATTGTTTTTAATATGTTCGCGATTTCCTTGCTAGTTGTAGGTAACAGGCTAAACGTGGAACCATTATTTCGAGTAGATTTAAAAAATGCCAGTATTGATTCATTTACCGTATCTATTCCTGGCACACTCAGAAAATGGTCACAGATTTTGTCGGGATCGTTAAAGTGCAAAGGTAATTCCTTCTGTTTAGATGGGAGCAGATTAGACTTTAAGTTTTTCCATAATGTTTTGGAATCATTTAATTGACTGTTGATTTTGTGTTTGTAGTATGCTGACTTTTCGTAAAAAAGAGACTCGGAAACCAGTGACTTAAACTCTTTATAATACGTCTTTTTGCGATCGTTTTTTTTGTCATTTAAATACTCTGCATGTGCTTTATTTCTTAAACGCATCATGAATTTAATATTGTCAGTTATCCATGGGTAACAACGCTCCCTGATAACACTAGACTTTAGAGGGGCATGAACATCCAATAGTGAAAGTAAATGCGAATTAAATTCATTGACCATGGCATCAAGATCTTGCAGCTTGATTATCGCTTTCCAGTTCAGCAGCTCAAGATCCCGATCAAAAGATTCCCTAACTATATCCCTAAGTAATCGATAAGTAATGGTACGCAGTGGAATCCTCGGTCGTTTGAAACTAAATTCGCCAGAAACCAAGGCGTGAGCCCCTAGATCCGGTATAATATCAACTGTTACTGAGCGTGGTTTAATATTTGAACTTATGATGTCTATCAAAGAGTTGCCGTGTACTGTGAAATGCGTGGGAGACTGCACCAATTGCTTAAGACCCAGGCAGTTCAAAAATGAGACTAACTTGTCCGTCTTAGGGTCTGAGTCATTGAGCATGTTTATATTGAAATCACCCATCAATATCGTGTACTCACATCGCGTAAGAGAGTTTACTGAACTAGATACAGCATCTAAGAAAATATCAACATCTTGCCAAGGGGGGCGGTAGGCAGTACCTATTGCAAGCTTGATTCCGCGAACACTAATTGTGACCCACATCTGTTCAACCGTGCTGTGGGACGTACTGACAGATTGCGAGTGACTTCGAACATTTATACCATTTTTGCAATAAAAACCAACCCCGCCACCCCGTCCCTTCTTGACAGACAAAGACCGCGGTATATGCCGTAGCCTATATCCTGGCACAGAGGGCGCGCGCCCTTCTTCACCGGTTCGCAACCACGTCTCATTAATAGCCATAACATCTACGTCCAAATTCAGTAACGCTGCTATAAATTCATCGTGCTTCGTGCCCAAAGAGCCCGCATTCCAAAAACCAACTTTGAGGTATTTAGTAGTTATCATTTCATAATATATAACTTACTTACACGTAATACAATATGACATAAAATATATTCTAAGTAAAATAATTTAAAGATTGATAGACACATGAAAGCATGGTTGTTCTGGCATATAAACAGATTGTAGTACAAACGAACAACTTCGAATGGCATAGAAAAAACATATGTATATGAAAGAGCACCGTGGGCAATGATTGTAAGTAAATATTGACAGCTTAAAAAACCATAGTTTCCGAGATGATGACGCAAACCGGGATATATATTATATTTCATTGTACAATTTATCCTAGAACTAGTTAAAAATAAAAAACACTTATCAAGCATCGGCATGCAACAATAAACTAATATAATGCTACTAAACAATAAACAAAATAATGAATCAATTAGATTTTTCACATAAAAAACTTTGTTACAAATGACTACTGTATTTGCGAGCAAACCTACTGTGTGATAAAAAAACGCGAGATGTCCTTTTCCGAACGGATGTGCACAACCGACTTTCCCACTTCTTTACGTGCAAGTATGTGACCATCTTTAGTCCAGGTGTATTTCCATTCGTGGTTACTAGCAGCTTGACGGGTATTGTAGAACAATTGCCTATTAATTTTAGTCAGGCGCTCGTTAAGGTAGATGCGGTGCGGCGCTCCCGGTACTTCGATGTCAGCAGTCGTGAGGTTGCGGCGGACGCGCGCAGCACTCAGCAGAGCATCTCGCGTCACACGTCTTGCTAGTCTGACAACGATTATGCGAGGTCGGAGCGTTTCCCCTTCGGTATGATCACGCCGAACGTTCCCAACACGTTTAGCAAAAACTACATCTTGCTCGTCAAGCCTAATCGCCAGTTTAAGTGCAAGGGTGCCGACCAACTGAGCAGGGTTTTCTCCACTTGACTCCGTAACGCCAGACAGTTGAACATCGTTCATTAATGTCTCTTGCTCGCGTTCATTCAGCTGCTGCTGCAGTTCACCAATTGTTTCCTCCAACTGAATCAAACGAGGGGAATTCGATTGGTCGGTGTTTTCTTCGAGTTCTTTGAAACGATCTTCTAGGGTGTCCATACGGGTACAGCACTTATTCATCCTCTCATTCAGACCTGAGAACTCATCACGAAATTGGCGTAATTCATCTCGCAAGGCATTGACCTCACTGCGGAGACAACGAATTTCCACTGCTAGGCTGGTTGGTTCAGTATCAGGTATTTTACCAATTACTATATTATCCGTGAGGCTGACCGTCGGCGTAGCTTCGACAGCAGAGAAGCTAAGCTCATCATTTCCCTTGACAGGAGTTTGGGAGTTGTCTGTACGTGGTACCTTTGCCTTACAGCCTGGGCACATCCACTTTGAGGAAGATGTTGCTGTAGGAGCAATGTTGACGCAAACCCGGTGATAAAATGTTGGACATTTTATGCATTTAATGCCATCATTTATTGCTAAGAATTTGCCGCAAGCTCCGCACTTTAACATTGTAACTGTAAGTTATCTAAGAATCGCCAAACAATCCAAATATAGAAATGTTAGAAACACAAAAAGAATTTGTTCACAGTAGATTTGAACCCACAGTCACCAGCCAGCGTACTGGAAGGTACCGCCTTAGTTACCGCCGCTGTTTCTCCCCAGACTAAAGCTTCGAAATAGTTGAGCTTATAGCACAGGGATGACAATTTTTGAACAAATGAGGGTGTGTTCCTAGTTTTTTTCTTGTTGAAATACACTGACACCTTACACTGTGCAAAAATGTAACTTAGATTTCATCAATTGTTTTTACGATGTTTAAATGATTTGCACTGTTTACTTTTGCATAAAAATTTGAAAAATGAAAGATATAGTCACAATCAATATTATTATTCTTATACCCTTACCTGCCAAGATGTCGCCGGAGCCGCTTGGCGGCGCTCCTACTTCTGGGTGGTTTAAAAAAATAACCACGAAGGAGGTGGAGAGGAGTCTGTGTTCGCTCACTCACTACGACCCCGCTACTTTTATTTTTTTTTAGTGGTGGAAAATCCTCATGGATGTCCCCCGCCCCGGGGAGGGTGGAGGGGTCTGTCAGACTTACTGACTAAAAACCATTCCGTGTTCCTTCTCACACCTGCGCCGGGGGTCACGGGAACAGAAGATACTTCCGCGACTCCCGACTGACTGCGACCCGAGGGCCTCGCCAAGTCAGCGAGGGGAGTGAGGTGTTAGACAACCCTCGCAACGTCTAAGAGGGGCGCGCGTAAACACGACGCGCCACCACCTCGGGTCCATGTACATGGGGACGGCGGACGTCCCGTGTCCGTCGCCCCTGAACCCATTCAGGGGAGCTGGAATAGGGCGTTGTCCACCCTCCGCCTGCGCCCGGTACGTCTGCTGCGGGCCGGGTGAGTGGAGTTGCTCTCCCTTTCCCTTTCCGCAGCCTCCTTCTGCGTAACGACCGTTTCGCAGAAGGACACCACCGCGTCCCAGGACTCGACGCTGCCGGCCATCCTCTCGACCACGGCTGGCAGCGACAAGTCACTGCCTACTCCAGAGACGAGGGCACGGCACGGCTCCTCTCAAGCGGCACACTCTGCCAGCGTATGCCGCGCCGTATCCTCCCGACAGTCGACAAAGTGGTGATACCGGGCGTGTTATTTTCAATTTATATGGAAACTTAAAAAAAATATGTCTCTCTTTATTATTTTATTATAACTGGGAGTCTCCGCAACTTAAAAAATTGTAAAAAACCTTCTGCTTATGAGTACTATCTACAAAAAAAAATGGACTTCCAACTCTATGGCCCATAAAAGAAAGTTTAGCCCGAGCACGTGTAATTTTGCACAGATTTTATTACGTCTATGCAGAGGAGTTGTCGGAGGAACTTGTGGCTAAATTATAACAGCCGCATGGGTTGATCGAAGGTTAAACTACGCTTGACGTGGTCGTTCCGTGGATGGACGACCATTTATTATATACCAAGACTCCTCCGTGCCTCGGAAAGCACGTTAAGCCGTTGTTCCCGGCTGTCATTTGTAGATCTTTGACAGTCGTTAATTGTGGTCAGAAGTCCAAAGTCTGACAACCAGTTTAACCAAGGGGTATCATGTTACCCAGTTCACTGCCTTGCCTTGCCACTGGGTTGTTTAGGTCTGACAGACAGCTCCATGTAAAACACTGGTATTCAGCTGCATCCGGTGAAACTGGAAGCCGACTCCAACATAGTTGGGAAAAGGCTAGGCAGATGATGACGTCTATGCAGAGTTTAATAAAATTGGTGAAAACTTCACTTTTCAGTGCGTAATGAGCTAGCAAGAGTGTGCAAGCACATTACGCACTGCTAGCAGTTTAGAGGCACAACATGTTGTTAAACTTTTTTTACTAAGTTAGTTTAGTACTGCGCAGCACACTATTAATTTGCTGGCTCATGACGCACTGAGATTTCAAAACACTCAAAAAAAGGGACTCTTCAGTCTTTTGTAGGTTTCTAGCTTTATCAACAATAATAAAACTACACTTTTCTATTTATTTTTAGTAGTTTACTTATCCGCCGATTTTATTCAGTGTTTAAACCTTTAACAAAGAAAGGTTCAGCTGTTAAAACATACCTTGAAACGCTATAATCCAACTTCAAAATCACTTAAATGTCTCATAAAACTAGAACACTATCACTTTATAATCATTATTTTGTTGTTAAAAACGCACTCGCGCGTGCGCTATCTAAAACACATACATTGGCACAGCGCAGGCGCGCCGGTGTGAGGGGAAAGGTAATAAAACAAAAGGAATGGGACAAAAGGAGGCTGGGATATAGTGCGGTGCGGTTAGAAACACGTTGCTTCGTCTTTACAATCAGAACTTGAAAAAGTAATAATGTATTAAGTATTTTCGAAAGCCTTAATAGTAAAACTAGCCTATCAATATAAAAAAAACATGCAAAATAATAAATATCCATCATTTTGGGTGGATTATAGCGTTTCACGCTATAATCCAACTTCAAAATCACTTAAATGTCTCATAAAACTAGAACACTATCACTTTATAATAATTATTTTGTTGTTAAAAACGCACTCGCGCGTGCGCTATCTAAGACACATACATTGGCACAGCGCAGGCGCGGTGGTGTGAGGGGAAAGGTAATAAAACAAAAGGAATGGGACAAAAGGAGGCCGGGATATAGTGCGGTGCGGTTAGAAACACGTTGCTTCGTCTTTACAATCAGAACTTGAAAAAGTAATAATGTATTAAGTATTTTCGAAAGCCTTAATAGTAAAACTAGCCTATCAATATAAAAAAAAACATGCAAAATAATAAATATCCATCATTTTGGGTAAATATCGGATAAAAATGAGTAAAAACGAGTATTTATCCACTTCGGATAAATACTCGAGTATTTATCCTTCGAGTATTTATCCTTTGCCCATCACTAACACTCCGCGGTTCTGGGCGTAGCCAAACATCTTTTAAAGGTCAGAAAACAAAAGGTTCTACCAAGTTGACCAAGTTCTAAATATTCATCAAGCATGTTCATTTAGAATTCATATTGTTAGCTGGCCCCAAAGAGATTTAAAATACTATAGAGCGGGCATGTCAAGGAAATGTCATAGAAAAACTTTGATCCCATGTCTCAGTAACGCCATCTAGAATAATAATATGAATATTGGAGCGGCAGCGGAGCGTACTACAAAAAACACACTTTTTCGGACGAAAATTTTGTTCGTGATGTCCGGTCTATAGGTATTGAATGTCTTTGGCTGGCCCCAATGTGAACACGTAGACAGACAGGTGAACGATTACGTATCTAGGAAACAACTGAGTGACGTAAGACCACAACACGCTAGATCTAGAATATTACCTGAATCTAAGTGGGGCACGCGAGCATGATGGCTGACGTTAGGAATAAATGCCTCAAATATTTAGGTATCTAGATTTAACTTGATTCATACTTAGACGTCGTGGCGTTGTTACTACGTACATACCTACATACTTATAAGGTTTTTTTCTTTAAAAAAAGGTGACTGTACCTACTAACTTAGTTCATTATTACCTAATGATCGAAGGTTAACTAATATTGTGGGTTGCACATTACTATTAGTTTTGTTAACCTCTCCAACGAACATAAAATAGGCTTGTGTCTGGAGTAGATTCACGTCTTTAGTGCAATGGTTGCGGATCGAACTCACGACCTCACGACCGCCAGGCTGACTCCTTAACCATTGTGCTATTGCCGTTTCATAATTAAAAAATAGTGGTGTTTATGTAAGTACATTCTATATATTTAATGTTAGTACATAAATTTAAAAAAAAATGCCTGTTATCTAGTGTTAGTCCAAATTATCCTACACACAGCTATATTTTTTTCTTAGTTAATACTTTATCTCAGGCAATCAAAACCCATATTAGTACCACACCACTCAATCTGAACTCACTTACCTATTTTATACAATAGTAGTTTGTAAGTGCATAGTAGTAAGTCTACTATACAGGGTGTCTCATTCAAATGGGTCAGTATGGGAAAATCTGAAACTATAAGACATACGAACATCTGTTCTGAGGAACCATGTCATCGATTTTAATAAAAAGAGAATGTGCATTCATACATTTTAGTAGTGTAGGTCTTAAGCAGTAAATGTCTGTATGAAACATGATGTCTAAAATAAATAAAATGCATTGTTTCCAGATACTTTAATTTACTTTAGTAGGTGCTCCAAGTGACCACCGCCTTTTTCAATACAATATTCAACACGTTTAGGTAACGATCTTACAATTGCATTTTGTATCTTCATGTGGTGAATTTGCGTTAAAATTGTCTCTATGGCTACTTTTAGGTCTACAATGGTGTCATAGCTGGTTTTGTACACTTCATCCTTAACCTAACCCCACAAGAAATAGTCCAGGCGGTATTGAAAAAGGCGGTGGTCTCTTCGAGCACCTACTAAAGAAAATTAAAGTATGTGGAAACAATGCATTTTATTCATTTTAGACATCATGTTTCATACAGACATTTACTGCTTAAGACCTACACAATCGATATCTAAATAGAAATAGTGTAGGTTTTTTTTTCAAAATAACCGGGTTCGATTCAAAAATTGTTCCACGTGATGAGCATTTTCTGCTGAGAGAATAAATTTGAAGATCCGGAACACCTGATGCAGAACCGCAACTGACCAGCTAAACTATAGGCGATACAAAAATGGCCCCATAGCAGAAATTGTTCCACGTGATGAGCATTTTCTGCTGAGAGAATAAATTTAAAGATCCGGAACACCTGATGCAGAACCGCAACTGACCAGCTAAACTATAGGCGATACAAAAATGGTCCCATAGCAAAAATTGTTCCACGTGATGAGCATTTTCTGCTGAGAGAATAAATTTGAAGATCCGGAACACCTGATGCAGAACCGCAATAGACCAGCTAAACTATAGGAGATACAAAAATGGTACCATAGCAAAAATTGTTCCACGTTGTGAGCATTTTCTGCTGAGAGAATAAATTTGAAGATCCGGAACACCTGATGTGGAACTTCAAGAGCCCAGCTACACTATAACATATATTGGAATGACGTCTTAGCAAGAGTTGTTCAGCCTTATGAGCACTCGCTGTTGACGTATAAAAATCGAAGATCTGGAACACCTGTTGTGGAACTCCAAGAGCCCAGCTACACCATAACTCACATAGGAATGACATCTTAGCAAAAGTTGTTCGGTCTGATAGGCATTTCCTGTTGACTTATAAAAATCGAAGATCAGAAACATTTGATATAGAAATTAAAACTATCACTAATTTCATTGCATAATTATAAAATAAAATAAGTAGGAGGTACTACGCGGTGAAGGCGGGAACAGTTCAGGACTTATTTTCGATGACGATGGTATATCGTTGAAAATAAGACTCTACTGGCTAAAACTCCCATTTTTTTATCGTATGCCTTCGGGCTTATGTTATTTGAGTGTTTAATTTCCTTTTCCATTTAACTTCGTTACACGGTAGCTTACCCGGTAACGCAGGGGAGCAGCCACTTAGATTTTAATTGATCAGGTATCATCACAATAAAACTATAACCATTCCTAGAAAGAGGTAAAAATTTTCCCAATGTTCCAAAGGTGCTAAATGATTAAAGACCATAAGATCCCAACAATCTACCGAAGAGCGTTAGGAGAGACTTGATGCTGTTCGAGAACATGAGGCTGCAACTCGCTCCGTGGAAACTTCATGGGATCGCGAAGCACGCCTGCATTCTCAGCGTATTTACGCATCTACATCTAGGTCTCTAGAGACCAGTGAAGAATATGTGCGCGACTGACCGCTAATCGTGAACATCATGCACTGTCTCGCGAGTTGGAGACGTTCACGGAAAAAGCATGACGCTTGAGTTTTCAGCGTATATACGCATCGACTCTAGAGATAAGTGGGGGAAGGAGATGCGCGACTGACCGCTGATCGTGAACGTCACGCAACATATTATAGGCTATAATTTATTTTGGAAAATGGAACACCTAAAGTAAAAGAGATATAAAAATGGTGCCATTGCAAAAACTATTCCACGTGAAGAGTGTTTTCTGCTGTGAGACTAAATTTGAAGATCTGGAGCACCTGTAGGGGAACTGCAAAGCCCAGAGACAATATAACATATACATAATAGAAATGGCGTCTTAGCAAAAGTTGTTAAGTCTGATGGCATTTCCTGTTGACCAACAAAAATAAAAAATCTGGAACATTTTGAATCGTCTCGCGCATCCCATTGATTTCCCGTCCCCGGGCTTATAGAATTCGACATCAGATGTTTCAGATCTTCGATTTTGACGACCCCGATGTCGCTGGCATAAGCAACAGGATCCGCGTACGAAGTCGCGGGCAGAAGCTAGTCTAGAATAAGATTCTTTTCTCCTAAGCTCACTTATTTTGCTGTGCCCGACAGGGTCCATGTTATGATCTAATTTGAAGTTTTACCACCTAAAAATAAAGTATTAGTACCTAAATCTTTGACAGTCGTTACGGGTAGTCAGGTGCCCGAAAATCTGATAACTAGCTTAACTAAGGGGTATCGTGATACCCAGTAACTGGGTTATGGAAGTCAGACAGGCAGTCGCTTCATGTGAAACACTGCTATTCAGCTGCCTTTGGATAGACTGAAAACCAACTGCAGCATAGTTGGTTGAAAAGGCAGATGTTGATGACAATCGTATTTGGACTTTAGATTTCACATCGTCATTTAATATGATGCTACGGATAGGCAGTTATTGCCTGAGCGATGTAACAATGCCATGTCATAATGATTCGACAAAATACTCGTATCTGACAACTGAAATAGGCACCTATCCTTCTTGTTTTTTTCTAGAGTAACTAGTTATTGTTTATGACAAGCAATGAATCATAGAATGCAATATTCATATTAAAAAGAGAAAAGGTTAAATTTTTTAGTTTGTTTGTTCACACGAAATTAACTCAAAGAGGAAATAAAATGAAAGAATTTATTCATCTCTTTTTCTCTCTTTTTGACACTTAAATGGCGCCGGTATTTTCAAAATGAGAAGAAGTGCTGAAAAAACTCAGGGGTCGTTGACTCTTTAATTAAAAGTCATAAGGATAATATAGATTATGCGAGTCTAACGATGCAGGGTAACGTCTGGCCTTCTGACGAAAGACCAATTCAGCGTTGAGATGAACTGTCCCGACAGTCGGCATGCTCGATTTAATTATCGTGCACAAACCTACATTACCAGCAAGTAACATAGGCTATACTTATTTTACTTTCACAACTACGAGGGGTTCGAGGGGATGTTTAAATTGGAAGGGAACAGTAGTGCTAGTAATTATACAATTGTTAAAAGCCAAAGTTTTCTCAGTCAATCTAGACTTTCAAAACTTTATTTCAAAGTAACAGCGCTCACAGAGGAAGAACTAACTGCGATAGATCACCGGTTAGTTCACTATTAACTTGCACAAACGTAAATCACTGGCTATCGGTAATTTCACATAATTTACGAGCGCGATAGCTCACACTATTGCTAACTGTTCGCTTTAGAACTGAAAACATTTACACCGAGCGAAGCAATGCATCGTGCTGTTTAAATACAGATTAATGCATTCAATGTTTAGCAAAAGTAGAATACTTACATCTATTTTATTAACTAGTAAAGTAAGTGTTACTTGGGTGGTTCCATTTGGAATTTCTCAGTAGGAAACTAGAGCCTAGATTGGGTACGGGTGATGGCAATTGGCTCGCCTTATACACCTCTACTTAACCCCTCGGAGAATACAGCCGTGATGTTATTCAAAGAAAACTGAT
Organism: Euplexia lucipara; assembly: GCA_921972225.1. NCBI lineage: Eukaryota > Metazoa > Arthropoda > Insecta > Lepidoptera > Noctuidae > Euplexia > Euplexia lucipara. The sequence goes on from OV179159.1 coordinate 21,637,542, forward strand.
TCTCAGCCTACAACTTTTTCCTACTTTAAATGTGGTCTTCTTTGTAAACCTAGCTAACAATTTCTTAAAATTTTGACTGGCATGATGGTACGAAGGTCGTGGGTTTTGATTCCCATCCAGGAAAAAATGCTTATCAGTTGTTTAGTACCCATTACACAAGCTCTGCTTAGCTTGGGACTAGATGGCCTTGTGTGAAAGTTGTGTAATATTAATTAAAATATAAATCTCTCGACGTCAACAAAATCTTTATTTTGTTGATTAAAATATGAATCTACATAATTTATAAAAGCTACACGCCACATTAACTTCCTACTGTCTGAAACTGAAAATCTGTTCATGTAACTGGATATGAACATTAAGGTGCTTTTAAAATAATGATTGAACTTTATAATCGTTTTATCGAGTGTAAATGATCGCAACATTACCGACACATTGCGCGGCACGCATGCGACACTTGTCGATAATGACCCCGCGATAACTAACCGCGCGGCATCGCGTCGACACGCGACTGTCCGGCGATTTATGACACGCATGCGGTTTGCGATGCAGCCTGCGGGCCCTATGATGTCGTCATGTAGTTATATGCTTCCTTTCATGGTACTATAACAGTGCAAAAAATAAGATAATTTTCAGAAACTATTATTGACAGTTACCCTCGCATTAGAACGCCGTACCTACAGTAATTACTTACACCAATGGCTGAAAATTAACAAAAATCACATTTGCTTCTTTCCATATAAGTATCCTGTGTGGACATCGTAGATCGGAAAGCATGCAGTTGGACAAATTAATCAAAATCCAATCATTTATTTATGTATAAATCACAACTACGTTACAAAAATCAGGAAAAACACAAAAAAAAATATATAGATAGAAATTACTTACAAGCTGGCCCAAGCTGACATTCGCAGCAAGTTACCGCTCGTTCGATGTCTAGAGGGTGGCATGTAGTGGATAGTTATCATAGTTTAACTTTTAAAATTAACTATATAGGTTCAAAACTACAAACCGGTTCTTGTTTTTATAAACAATGTTGTAGAATCTCCGAAACATGTGATATAATTTCATACAAATATGAAAAAAATTATAGTCACCAATAGTTTTAATAATCTGGACCCCGAAATTCTGTCAACCAGTCTAACTAAGAGGTTACCCAGTCACTCAGACAGGTTAGACTGAAAGCCGTACCAAACAAAGTTGGGAAAAGGGTAGGCAGATGATGGCCTATGTATTATAATAAATGTTTATATCGACCAAGAAAACTCTGCAGAGACAAAAGGTACATTTGAATCGGGACCATAGTGTACAACAATAACTAGTTGACCCCGCCATCCACCTTAATCTTACAACGGTAATCTCGTAACCCTATCAGCTATTTTCAGTGGACACTAATCCGGGTTTACGGTGAGTCCGGCTGTCCGGCTGTCCGGCCGTCCGGATGGTACCGCTATTACAGATAAGAGGAAGACGTTTACTAAGTTTAAGGAACAATTTATTGATGTAGACAGGGGAACAGTAGAGAAGGGTGGACAATACAAGGTTTATATTGCAGGGAGCACTAGTATTGCTCATGTGTGTAGGTATGATATTATTTTATAAAGAACTGTAAAGAGCTGCTATTCCTAATTTAAGTAGGTACCTAATTTGTTATTTTGGTTCGTCTTAGGGATTTTCGAAAAGCTTTACGCAGCACTTTTGTCAGTAACAATGAGAGACAAAAGACGTTTTATATTTTCCTTGTTTTTTTTTGTTTTGTATTTTTTTCTTTTTAATGTATTGGGTATGTCCTGTACGTGTCAAATTAATGCTTTTCTTACTTTCTTTAACAGTACCAGGATCACCCGGAAAAAATGGGCCGGAAAACTGTAACCTAACCTAGGCTATTGGCGATGCCAACATAAATAATGGTTATGGTAATGGTAACATTACATCGCGTCTGCATTACCCAATGTCTAATGCAGAGGAGTGCCTCTTTAGTACGCTCACATTTCGCAGGTTATATTTAAGCCTGATATATTAGGGTTCGCCTATTGCTATTAACTGAACACAAAATCAGAGGCAACCAAGGACCTTCTGCTTAGCAGTCGATAGTAATGCTTGCGACCTAAGACCCAGGACTGCTATTACATCATTTTATTACCTTGCACTGCCTTGACTGCCTCGTTGGTTTTGAGGTCGCAAGCGCTGCTGCACTGCTGAGCATGACGTCCCGGGTTCGATCCCCGGGTCGGGCAAAGTGTTATTGAGTTTCCATCTGGAATTTCTCAGTCTACCCTGGAGTCTGGATTTGTGTCCGATTAATGACAGTAAACTCGCCCCTTATTACATGGGATTTAAACATAATTGCGAAATGTGCTTATTTAATACATACCAGGTATACCTCTGCCTTGCCCTTCAAGGCTTACAGGCGTGATTTTATGTTTATGTTAACCTTGCCAAGTTTTTACAGTAACCCGTATTTCCTTGCATTATTCAAAATTCCTTGCTGTCAATTCTACTAAACTCCTAGTTCTATCGCTGAAGTTCTTAAGGTTCAGTTCGACAAATCGCCCGCGATCAGTCAGCCGGCAGCCGTTATGTGCAGCTGTCTCAATCCCGGCCGCCGGGATTCAGCGCGGGATCCAGCCGAGATCCCGCGGGATTAACCCCGGGGCATCACCAGGTGGACAACGCGTTATGTCGCTAATTCTATGGATTTATCGGCGATCAACGTTGATAGGGATTTAACAGGATTTGCAGTGATTGAGTTAATTGATGATTAGATTAGTTTTAGACTAGAAGATGAACGTCATAGTATGCAGTTCCAAAACGAGGCACAAGGTTTTTTTTATAAAATACATAATATAAATAAGTCTTAAAGTATAAAAATAAAAGAGCAATAACTTACCTTTTCACTAAATTGATTTTCATAAATACATTAACACGTCAAACTACCGAAATTGAAGGGTTCAGACATTATCCGGGACAGTTTAAATGATGACCATGTAGATTAGTGTCTAACATTAAGTTTTATGGAAAGGACCACACAGAAATGACGCGCATAATGTCGTGAGCTTTACACAAAAACTAACTTATAAGTAATTGTAATATAATTATGTTCCATAACAAGCGGAGTCACAAGAGCGCAGTAATGGAGGCTGTATTTCAGACGCAAGTTAAGGTAAGTACAATACTTCCTTCTCGATTCTGCATTGTTTCAGTTCCACACAAAACATACCTGAAACAAAGAAAAACAATCGTTAGATTCATGTTACGGGATATATAAACAGATGTCTAGTCAATAAGTCAATTTATTAGTATAGGTAGTAGAAGCCTAAAGTAAAGTACTAGTGACTACAAATGTTCTCGATCATATCGACCAATCAGAAATGATATTATAAGGAAATAACTACACAGATTAGAGTGGATCTGTCTATGACTTAATAGGTTCAATCATTTAAATCTGTTTGGTTCTTAATGTTGACATATATTTTGTTGTGTGATCGTGTACTAAGCTAAACTTAAGTTTTCACAGAATACAAAATACCAAAATAAAGAACATCTATGTACCAAATACCATGGGTTTGCAAATAAATGATTGGATTTGTTGAAAATATTCTTTAAATTACGTCACGCAGGACGAATTAATGCAACCCCTGCAACTTCTATCTAAAAGTAGTTTGGTATACGATTTTGCTACGTTCATCTGTGGAGCACATTCATCCTGGCTCGCTAACGTTTGCTAAAACCGCAGCTTTTGTGCCAAAAACCAGCAGTCACATAAATCAGTCTGCGGAATCAATCGTGTGTAATGCACGTCTATGCTCTATGGTCCAGTACAGCTGGTCTCACGTCATTGGTAGTACAACCAGTATAAGCTGACCTCCGGGTGTAATGAAACTGCGTAGTACGCTAGGCCGATGCGTATGCGACTCAGAAGTGAACAGATGTTTTTCATTGCAGTTTTACAAGTCTTACATTCAAGAAATCAATTTAGGTAATTAGGTATTACAGGTACACACATACAGTCCCATTGTTACCAACCATAATGGATCAGGTAACCTGACAAATAAATATGTAATTATTATAATGACGACAGAGATAAACTTCAATAAACCTTTGCAAATAGGTCTATCGACTTTAAAGTAGGACGGGGAAACTAAGTAAATAGTATGTAACACGCAGCACAGTAGTGCAGTACAAAATTTTGTATTTTGTATCATTCAAAATCAATGCATTTCAGTAAGGTAGTTAGGTTAAGTAGTTAGGTTCGCTATAGGATAGGTATGGTAGGTTAGGTTAGGTTATATGCATATATGTTGTCATTCTAATTTTATCTAACACTAGCAGACGTCCCGCGGTTTCACCCGCGTTATTCCCGTTCCTGTGGGAATACAGGGAAAAAGTAGCCTATGTCACCCGTGGATAGTATAGCTTCCCAACAGTGAAAGAATTTTCCAAATCGGTCCAGTAGTTTCGGAGCCTATTCAATGCAAACAAACAATCAAACATTTCCTCTTTATAGGTATATTAGTATAGAGTATAGAAAAATGTTTAAATTAGAGCACATTAGAGACTCTCTAAATAAAAAGTAGGAGTGGTTATTATTGTTTCGGATTTATTTGTTGTCTTCTTATTAAAAGCATGTATGTACCTATATCTAATACATTTTTTTTATGTCACATTGTTGTAACAAAACTCCTCTGAAATGACAGATTCTTTTTTTTTTATATTCAGTTAATCTAAAAATAGGATGTAAATTATTAAAACTGAAAAAAAAACAATAAATTGATTCTAAGGTGGACGAAATCTGCCGGGGCAATTGGAAATTCTAGAAATAAACTTGTTTACGTATGTGATATGAATGAAGATAGTATTATACCCTGAACAGCATGTAGTAGACGCCAACATTTGATAGTTAATTATAATAATTCCTAGTTTTAATAAGCTTACTGAAACATAAGCCATGTGAGACATAAACATAATAATGTTGTATACTTACTTAGGTATAGTTCAGGCAGCGCTGACTTAATGAAGAGTTATTTGTGACCAGATTAGCGAAGCAGACTTACGGAGGGAGCGGGCACATTGGGTGCGCGATACGGTAATATTATGTCCTCCCTGATTTGACGTCAAAATTACGCAGAGTAGAATAGAATAATCGATGACACTCTGTTACTAATACAAAGCTATAATATCCGCAGCAACAGTATCAAACGTCAGCATAATGTGTAGTGCCTAACTGTTTAGAAAAATAAAAACATTTAACACTTTAACCGCTTGTGTCGCATATATGCGACACATATTTCCGTGTCGCTACCGCTCGTGTCGTATTTCTGCGAAAAAGAACATGCATGTATTATCGTTTTACTTTTGTAATATTGGTTTTAGTTGTACCACACAACTAAAACCAATTTTAAATTTTTATTTATATATATATTGAAAACTCTTAAACTATCATTACAGGTTTGAAACCTAATGCGATAGCTAAGACTACTTTAATATTTACTATTTTAAATAACATCTATTTACACAGTACCTACAATAAAACAAAATTACATAAAACTAAAACGATACATTTTTATAATAACAATGTTAAAAATAAAAAATTAAAAACAAAACAATAAAGAAACAATAGACATAAAACTAAAAATTGGTGCTTTTAACATATTAAATCATATATGCAACAAAAACTTGAAATTACTACAACGATTGCTTCTTTTTATTTATTGTAGGTATTATTTTATTGATTTGAAGCAATAGTAAGTAGCCGGGCACGGCAACAGATATTTCGCCAAGCGCTTAAAAGGGCAACAAATAAAGAGATCATATTGTTTGTCAATGAGCTTTTTTTCATTCATCATATAAATAAATTGGGTAAAAGTGCAAATGGGCCATGCGCCTATCCGCTTCTTAAAGTTGTGTAAAAGATATATTACCTATTATGTTAAGGTAGCAAATATTTCAGTATAAGTATTTAATTAGCACATGTCAAAGTCAAAGCCAAAGATTTATTTACAGATAAATATGGTTACATAAGTTCTTAAAATAATAGTACAAGTTGCTTAACATATTCAATCAAAACTTATTCAATCAATTAATTAATTAATTGATAGAATTATAGAATGAATAGTCCATGAATTATTTTATGTCATAGAACGGATTAGAAATCAACCATCCGTGCAAAGATCTTCTGAACCATTGGGACCATGGTCTCAAGGACATATCTTGTTTGGTCCAGTCATCCTGACGTGGTTGTATATAATATATTGACCGTAGTAGGCATAATCAAGGCGAGATAAAAGTTGCGATGGTAACGCACCCGCGCCTCGCACCAGGGAGCCGGCAGCTATCAAGCTAATGTTTGTCTAAACACATAGCAGTGTCGCGTCCGCGTGTAATTAGCGATATCCATCACCAGTATGAGGATTAATAACTGGTATGGAATTGCTGGCTATTGTAGCTCCCTGAGATTATTTAAACTTATTGTTGGGTTCATAATATCGTCCTGGATGTTACGGGTACGACAGAAGTGTTTAATTATATCTAACTCAACAGAGACATGTATCTCTAACTTTATAAGACCGGGATGTTAGACAGAGTAGCAGCAGAAACACGCTTGGTTAGAATCACTACTAACTTCTTCAATATTTTTCAAGAAACACTGGAACTAGTTCCGATCATCCCTGGACCACGCAGATTTTTGTCTGAAATGGTATTTTGAGGAAAGAACCACACAGATACCCACGAACGGACCCGTGCAGTCAATTTACGCATTTTTAAGTACCAAATCGTGTAATGAAATGAAGTGAAATGATATGTAAATAGGTTCATACAAACACCTGAATATGTAATTTTCTTAACTAGAAAGTGAGAAGAAACAACGAAACAAACTCATAGTCTCTTCTAAAGCCCAGACATTATCTTGGTCAGATCATGCCACGCATAAACTGATAAACCATTCAGATTATTATATGAAATGGTTTTTATTTTTAAGAAAGTACCACACGGATAAGAGGGGATAAGATCATTCAATGCAAGCATTTGTCAGAAATCGTGAGCACAACTCGGAACTTGAGGAGCTCCACGTGCTGAGGGTCCATATGGTCTAGTTAAAGTTTACCACCTAAGAATAAACATGTCGAATGCAATGCAATAAAGTATTGAGTAGGTATATTGACGAACAATACCAGAGAATATTAGGGTTGATCGCATTAAGTCCTCATTAAGTGTAGCTCAGAACTTAACGTTGACTGACGTCACTAATTCCATAAATGTAGTATTTTAGTAGATTGACTGACCTATTCCTACAACACAACTATTTATATCGTCAGTGTTCTGCGAAGCGCGGGTCGTCGACACAAGGACGTCGCGCATCCGTTATATTGTACGCGCGCGAGGTGCGCATTCGTAATGAACCCGTGATGAAGGAGACAGCACACTTCATTTATTATTTATTTTATAGTTACCTAAAACGGTACTACACCTATTACACTAAATAAGATAGAGACAATAATATTATAATTACGATAAAAACTAAATCATAAATGAACCTTAAAACTAACATGGAACAGTAGACTTCCTGGCATAGAATATTTCCCTTCACCTATAGGTAGGTTATAATAAAATTGTTGGTCCTGATTGGTTATCTTACTAAGGTTACGCTCCCGAAGCGCTCAGGCAAAAATATAATATTACTACACAAGTGTAGGAAAAAGATGTTTATTTTTTTATGTTGCTGAAATTAATCCACTAAGCAAGGATTTTTGAAACTATCAACTTCATTTGGAAAATAGGAAAGAGTTTTGTATGGTAGATTCAATAAATAAATGTTTACAGCTGTATAAAATGGTGGCGAGTAACTAGTACCTATTCGATATAACTACGTTTACACTAACGTGCACAGTATTGTTTTTTTTTTTTCAATTTTAATCCATTTCATTTTCCAAGATTTTCTAAATAAATTCAAAGTTACAAGAAATATAAAAACATCCGGGTAAATAAAGCCACCAATGGTACGAGTCCGCAACAGGCAAATTAGTTTTAATTAGCATTCCCTGCACTGCAATGATCATATCACAGGCGCTGAACAAAATCACCATGACAATACATAATGCACATTTGGTAATTAACTAACGACTCCTGCTCATTAAAACAGAGTGACAATTAAAACAATAATTGATCAAGGCATTGCTTTATAAGGCATCGAATACAACATTACAGATCACTACAGTATTCAAAATGGCTGATTCAAGATGGCGGTTTGTGTGTTTCCTCTGCGTCATGTTTGTGACAAATTCCGTGATGGGATCCAAGGAGCTGCTGACGAAGATGAGCACTGGGTTCACTAAGGTCTTGGACCAGTGTAAAAATGATGTAAGTCTTTTAATACATATATAATCGCCTCTAAGAACTGAAGCCTCTATGAATGTGAATGCTCTTTAGAAGTATTCCATAAATTGGCAATAATGTGGTTTGGCATAACCTCAAAACAAGATTGACTATGTCGTGCATCTGCAATCCCAACAATGCCTTTAAGCTAGAACTGTAAACAGTTTATATAGTAAAATAAATATGCCTCAACTTTCTAACAGGTACTCTAAGTGAAACTTTGGAATGTTTCAGAAAATTACATTGTCTATCAATAATTCTTCAATGTAAAAAAGAAAATTTCTTTTTAAATCTACATCTAGCTTAACGTAGGCGACCACATAATGCAAGACATGTACAACTTCTGGCGTGAGGAATACGAGCTGGTGAATCGTGACCTGGGCTGCATGATACTGTGCATGGCCTCCAAGCTTGAGCTGATAGGAGAGGACCAGAAGATGCATCACGGGAAGGCCGAAGAGTTCGCCAAGAGTCATGGAGCTGGTATGTTGTTTATTATATTACCTTAGTTACCAATCAGTTTGTGGATTCTCGTTCCCAATCTCTTAAGATCTACCGACTGATCATCAGAAACCATGAAAAAATAGTAAACCATAAAGAACACATATAGACCTGTAGATGCAATTTTAGTGACATAACATCTGAACCAACTGAATGTTGGGCAGTTTGTTATTCCATCACTTCTTTGTCCCAACGAAAACACTAGGAAGTGATGAGGCTTTTTGTGGGACTATCTAATGTAAATTTGACGTTGAAACAGTGTTGATTCCACCTAATTTGAACAAATGACTTTTGAGTTTTGTTAATTATATATTTTCTATCAAGATTATAACATGGTTATAACAATTGTCTTCCTTCTCCACAGATGACGCGCTAGCCAAGCAACTGGTAGGCATGATCCACGATTGCGAAAACCAGCACCAAGCCATCGAAGACGCCTGTGGCCGCGTGCTGGAGATGTCCAAGTGTTTCCGAACCAAAATACACGAGCTCAAGTGGGCGCCCAGTATGGAAGTCATCATGGAGGAACTTATGACTGCAGTTTAGTGGGGAACAGGAGAGGAAGGGATAGATAGGGCGAAATGGAAGTTAACGGCGAAGAAAAGAATGATAATAGGAATGTTAATAAAAGCAATGGCAATGGATAATGAAACATCAACACTAAGGTTGTTTGGATCCAACTAGTAGTACTGTAGACAATGGAAAGCGTTTAACACATTCTGTTGACTGAATAGTTGGCTTTTAAATTGCAAACGGGGTTAGAAACAACGAACAGCATCCTTTCCTTTAATTTACTTAGAAATATATTGAAATCCTTACACTACAATCACCCATCTGCGCTGTACTTTAATTAGTTTGGTGGACATGTCATAACGTCCCAAAAGGTGAAGGTATTTATTTATAATTATTTCATAGATACTAACATTAACCTCCACTCGTCAGTGTATCTGCTTCTATTAATAATAATTTAAAAGGTGAAAGTTTTGATTTGATCAAATATTTAAATAAAGTTCCTGGTTACGTTCCTGCTGTTTTACTAATTTATTTTTATTCAGTGATTTACATAATAATATACGTAAGGATTATTTCACTTGTGTCTGTTAACAACCACCGAACCAGCCAGTGAATTAATGTTATTCATTATAATTTTCAAGACGATTTCTAGCGCCTACCAGTGTATCATAAACTACGATAACTTTCTTAATCTAAAAACACATTATGAGCTTCATATTGAGTAAAACTGTCATAACTTTTCAGGATTAAAGACAAGTACACATTTTTGGGTTCGCAAAATTATGCACTGGTTAAAGCCAATGACTGCGAACAAATTTAAGTATCTACCATTGAAAATGGTGCTTGTAAACAATCACTATATCGAACATTCACGGAAACATAAACATGTAGTATCGAACAGATTACGGACAGTTCCCCTGAACAAGCATCACACTTAGGATTCAATAAGGGCGCACGTCTTGTGAATCGCCAATAAAACGCTGCACCTGCGTCTTGTATCGCTGTATCGGAACAACCGACAGCTTCGCCGACAAATACAAATAAAATTATACTTAAATAAGGAAAAGTATCGCATTCTAGTCACATCTTCACAATGCGAAGACAGAACTGCAGAGGGTCCACTACGATGGAATTTTGGCAAGTTTTAATGCAAGAGCAACGCAGTATAATAACCAACACAACATTAGGTTTATTAAATAAATAAATTCCGCAACTTTCACATAACGCCATCTGGTCCCAAGCTAAGAGATTGTGTTATGGGTACTAAACCCACTGAACATACTTATATATTTCTAAATAGATATATTATATAGATATAGATTAATTACACTCAGACACAGATAAAAAAAATGATCGTGCTCATCACACAAACATTTGTCTTGGCTGGGAATGGAACCCACGACCTCCGGAATAGCAGCCAGGGGCTCAGCGCCACTAACTACTAGACCAATAGACCAGTCAATTAAGCGTTATTAAGTTGTTACTCAAAAATGGACTATCAAAAAATTAAACAATTCGTTCTTTATTTTACAGTAGGTACCTAAGCAGCATTGTAAAAATAAACAAAACCAAGCCGGGCTTTGAAAATATGGCTTAGTAGGCGACTCGGACGCTGAGTCTCGTCCGATCCGGCCGAGACAGGAATTTTATTATTATAAATGTTTTTGAGTGGTGTTTCGGACGATACTATAACTCATTCTGTTACAAAAAATAATAAATTTATTGACACTTCAATTACCATAAGCTTTTGCCTGTGTTTCTACCTTCGATCAATAATAGCACTAGATACAAGATCAGGAACAAAAATACCTCGCAAAAGTGTCCACGTTTAGACACGCATAAACAATTGCATTTCTTACTACGAATATAGAAAAATGTTTTATAATATTTTCAAGTTCAGTTCATTATAAACCTTGACACTCAAGCATAAAGTTTAATTACAATTGCAAAATATTTATGCCAAAGTCCTTCTGTCGTCGGAGAAAAGTAAAAGGAATAAATTTGAAATGTGACTTAAAAATAAAAGCCATTTTTATAATAAGTACAAAAATATTTTTTCTAAAATGAAACTTAAGGCCTAGAAAAAAAGGTTAAATACGTTTTGTTCACAATTTCGTCTTTACTCTATTTTGGAACTAGACGTAGTTCTTGGTATGACATTTCAATGCTCAGAACACAGTAAGAATTGAGACGTAGATTTGCAGAATAATCATTTATATTTCTTATGCGAGCGAAGGTTTGTTTTATAATGGTAGCAAATGATTACATTTGACCCATTTTAAAAAAGTAGTAGGCCTAAATTAGTACAATAGTTATTTTATTAAGACATTGCTATTAATTGTCTGTGGGTTGGCTCATTATAATCAAATCAACCCACAAAAAAAAAAATACGTCTACTTTTGCATGCGATTTAGAAGTTTTCACATTAATATTATAAAGGCAAAAGTTTCTGAGTGTGAGAGTGTGTGTTTGTATGTTTGTTACTTCTTCACGCTCAAACGGCTGAACAGATTTGGATGAAATTTAGTATGTAAGTAGCTTATACCCTGGATTAACACATAGGCTAAGGCTACTTTTAACTACTCCTGGTTTACGCGGGTTAAACCACGGGGAGCAGCTGGTTAAAAATCATTGAATGAAATCAAATTATTTTAACCGACTTCTAAAAAAGGAGGAGGTTATCAATTCGGTTGTTTTTTTTTAGGTTTTGTGACCTCAGTACTCCGTCATTTAAAGACGATTTTCAAAATTATTTTTTAATTGATAGGGTATATAAACAGATTGGTCCCATTTGTATAAAAACTCATATCTTATGAGGGGCCCTTGAGGAATTGAGGGAACTCTTCAAAAAAATATAGGTACACACGTACCAATTTTTACATTTTTAGTAACAAATCAAGCATTTTCATTTAGAAAGTAGGTAACATTTTGTGAAAAAAAACTGATGAAAAAGACAGGCGACGGAACTCTTCAAGACATAACAGCAAATTGTTCGCGATTGCTACAGTGAGTTGTCTATGCAGAGTTCTTATATTTGCATAACATAACATTACGCCTGTCTATTTTAAAAGGGGCCCGGCAGAGATGTACAGATGAATGTTTAGATAGAACTTCTTTAGCAATATTGTTAAGCGATTTCAATGATTCTTTGAAATTTTGAAAGACTTTCTTGACACACGAAGCTAAAAATGGCAAAACAAAAACTTTTTTACGAAAAAATAAACCTTAAAAAAACACCGCCAGGTGAAAAATAACTCCGGTTTCGAAAGTCGGTGGCCAATAATGAACGAAACAAAACTAAAGTAGCATTAACCGTATTTAACCAACAAATTTTTAAATATTAGTAACAAATTATTAAAATGATTACAATACAAATCTACTCCATGCATCTGCTGTTCAGTTAAACAAAAGTTTGTGCAAATGTTGGCGAGCATTGGTCAAACATTTGTAGCGGTGGTTTAAAATCGGTAATTTTGTAAAAAAATTGATATTAATTGTTAAATTATAGCTTAAATTATAACTTATTCTTCATGTCCTTACTGAAAGTAAAATACTCCGGCCGAATAATTACGTTTTCGGGGATTATTTTTGCAACTGTTGAATACACACTGCGGCATTGTGGGACGTGTTTACATTGGCCGTGTTTCAAGCAAACAAAACAAAATACCAACCCCGGTTTCTATTGAGCTTATATTTACCGAGACGGATTTTTGACGCCGACCCGACATCTAGTGCTATTATTGATCGAAGGTTTCTACAGTCGTATTCTTGCAAACATATTGTGATATTTCTGTAAATACATCTTACGTGCACAGTTAGGGTTCCGCAATAAAAGTAAATAACGCGTCGGTCTCAGGTGGTGCGCGTTCAAATAGATTTAACGGCGACGAGCACGTATTGTTTGTTGAGCTGGTTTATACGGAACCTGCTAACGGAATGTGTGTGCGGCTTCAAAGCCGGTCGAGATTTTATTGCAGCATTGTAAAATTAAAGAGATGGTGGAAGATATGAGAGCAGGCTGTTGATTCATGAACAAGCTTTTCAAAACAGAACTGCTTGTTCATAAATAAGTAAAGAAATGAACGAATGCAATGAATTAGTAGGTATCAAATAACTTACTTCAAGACTTGAATGTCAAGCTTAATACCAATATTATTAGTTGAGCTATCAAATCTCCTTAACCCAATTATTGGACACAATATGATGCAGTTTGATAAAACTGACTGTCAAACGTTTCGGCTCCAGATTTACGAATGACAACCGAGACCAAATGATTAAACATGCTTTCGAAAGAACGCGTTCGGCACTATTACAGAATATGTTAAAGACAATCTTTGGCATACGTATTAATTTTGGATGATGCTGTTGCCAGAACAAGCAAAACCCTTTTAACCGACTTCAAAAAAAGGAGGAGGTTCTTAATTCGACGGTATGTTTTTTTTTGTATGTTTGTTACGCGATTACTCCGCCATTTAGGGACCGATTTTCTTAAAAAAAACTAAAAGGTGAAAAATAACTCCAGTTTCGGAAGTCGGTGGCCAATAATGAACAAAACAAAACCACCAAAGCCACAGACTTCCGAAACTGGAGTTATTTTTCACCTGTTAGTTTTTTTTAAGCAGTCGGTTGTTTTTTTTTGTAAAAAAGTTTTTGTTTCGACTTATTAAGCTTCAGCTAACCACCGCACACCGCTTCTAACCTTTTTAAGTCATCTCTCCGTAGTACCCGAGTTGCACTCTAGTACTGTAAAGACAAAACTAGCTAAACACTAAGTAAATCTGTTCACACCGTTATCACTACATCAGAGTTCGATTAACGCTGCATGCTTAGTGGACAAGCAATAAGGAAGGCACAGAAGGCACAACGATACACGACATTCACTGCGCATAAATCTTGACTGTAGAAAGTACTTAGTTAAATGTCAAATAAGTGGGTTTCAAAAATTCATAGGGAATAAAATATACCGTTGTCAAATATAGAAGGGTCTAGCAACCAGATATAGGTTTTGTCGGAATTTACCGCAGTACCTACTCTATGCTTGTACGATACGTGTTTCTCGAATTTAATTGCACACTTACTACAATACTGTTATTCTTGTTACATGGACGCAATTTATTATGATGTAAAGTTATATTTTCTTTCTTTCTTTTCTATATCAAGAAACTCCAATAACTTTACTGTGTTTTGATACGTTGGTACTGTTTGCATCGATGTTTTATTAATATTAGCTAGCGAATAAATTGTTACAGCACATACAATACTTCGCAGTGTCACTGGACTATAAATAGATTCTATAAAAACAAATAAATAAACATTCCACAATTTTTATACAACGCCATCTAGTCCCAAGATGATCGTGCTCATCACATTAACATTTGTCCTCATTGGAAATCGAACCCAAGACCTGCGGTATAGCAGTCAGGGCCACTAACTACTAGACCAACAGGCCAGTCAACAACGTCTGAAGTAATGCTACTTCTAACGCTGTATAACCACCAACTCCGAGTCCTCACGATCATCCTTCTGTACACATTTATTCTCGGTTCCTTGCCGGTGGTGCTGCATGCAGCGCAAGCGCACGCCGCGATTGTGCTGTCGCGTAATGGCGGCGATAGCCCGAAGTTATGGCGCAATTAACCGCACCGATTCTCACGTGGTGGCGCAGGGTTAACCCGTGTGAAACGATTTACGTGGATGGGTTTATTGTTTAGGGTTGATGGGAGATCGACACTATCATGGGTGGGGTACTAAGGCATTACATTTAGTGGCTTATAAGTAAAACAAACGCCACATTTGTTCATTCTTTTGTACCTTCTAATGCTGCCAGGAGACAGAACTCATCATCGTTTGCAAACGTGAGGGTCTTGATACAAAAATAGGGTAAAACCTAAAACGCAGAGGAAAATATGGCATCGCGACTATCTTCAGATAAAGTAGGTGCTGATCCTGAACATAAAATTGCAAATGAAGACACGACACAGCACGAGCACATTTAAATGAATTTTAATAAAGAAAACATGCTAATCATAAAGGCGATGCCCCAACATGGAAGCCGAGGCAAGTATTTATGAAAAGTGAAATCATATTTAGCTTTTCTTCGTTGAATAGATAGTGGTCAACCGATCACATTCATTTCCATTACGCAGTAAAAGGCGATGTTCAAGCGAGAGGTAAACTTAACGCCTTCTAAGGAGTAATAAACGGGAGACACTGCTTTGTACTCGTATATCGCAGCACTTATTCTGTCCATTTGGCTAGAAAGGCATTCACTGTACGAACAAAGTGGTTTCTTGACATTATTTTACACATGTCCTGCTGTACCGGAATAGGTGAGTGTGTGTAATTCTAGTGTTTGGTTTTAATCGATCGAATATGAGAATATATCTTGTGTTACTATGTATCGGTAAAACAAAAATCAGTAGACATCTGCTCCAAAAAACAAAGAAAAAAACAATATATTCGTACATACGTCAACTTTCTAGAAAAATAATCAAATATGAATTGAGTATAATATGTTTAAAAAAAAAACAAATTTTGTTAAACTTAAATATGTTCTGTATGTTTAGTCCTGCCGGTTGATTCCGTAAAAGTCACCTCGAGAAAACGAAACGAAATGAATTATCAGAGCCTAACATTAGTATGGAAAGACAGCTCATTTTGCCTTCACTTTATCTACATTTTAACGATGTGATTTTTACAGAATACCACTACAGTTTACCCAGAAGGAGAACACCAATACAAGTATCTTAGTCTTAAGTGTCTTAGTTTTTATGGTGTACAATAAAGAGTATTCTATTCTATTTTATTCTATCTTCTATCATAATTTAATAGAGGAAATTTAAAAAAACAACATCGTCACATCAAGGTTTATTCCCTATATCTCAGTGAAGACCTCGCTGACGATGACCTCGACCTTAGGCTGCCAGTCCAGCTCGTGGATGCCGGTGCGGAAGCACTTGGCCACCTCGAGCACCCGGAGACACTCGTCGTCATCTCGCTCATGCTTCTTCTCACATTCATGGATTATAGTCACGATTTTTGACGCTACTTCTTCTCCTGAAATATTATTTAGATACACTTATTGGAACTATGTCTATTTAGTTTGTTTAATTTATACTTTGGATACAGAAGTATACTTAAAATAGATATTGGCAGCAGCCAGAAAATATGGAATTTAAAAGAAACTGTGACCTCTGAGTTCGTTTCGGTGAATTTTCTCGGTGCTAGAAAAAACTTAAAACATCCAATTCTTTTTATTAAAGTGCTTGTCATGTTTTTTTTATTGTTCTTGTGTTTGTTACAATTATGATGTTTTCACTACATAAATAATGCAGTGACCCATGATTCTTGTGTGATCTACAGCAGCTACCGCTCGTTCGATGGCATAGATTGATGTTAAGAAACCGATAATATAATTTTATTTTTTTATTAATTGCTCCATTAGTGTAATTGCTGTACGGCATTCTGATGCAAGGGTAAATCCAGTACAGTAAATATAATTGATCAAAGTAACAATGTTTGAACGAACCAGCGCCATGTTTGATAGCGAACTCCTGCGCGTTGCCGTGATGCATCCTCCCGTTGGCGTCCAGCAGCTCCAGCTTCTTGCTCATGCAGATGATGGCGCAGCCGGTGTCCCGGTTCAGCAACGTGTAGTCCAGCTTCCAATAGTGGAACAAATCCGCTACGATTTGTTCGTTCATGTTTAGCTGAAAGAATTGATAGTAGTTGATAGTATTGGAGTGACGCCAGTTCAGATGACGAGGATTTTTATTACCATAAAATGTAATCTGGGATTTCAATAAGGTCTTATAATGCAAAACATGGATTATTTTTTAGAAAAAGGAAAGATTATGTATGGCACTCGTAAAAATTGGTTAAGATATTATACACTACTTACTTCATGCTTACACTCTTCCAAAACCTTAACGAATCCTGAAGTGATGTACTTCATTGCATCTTTTGATGGTTCTATCTCCCTCACTCCCACTGACATCATCAAGATCACGAAAAAGACGTTGTTCATTCTTATTTCTGATAAGGTTAGTCCACATGAGTGGTGTAACTTTGTCCTTTATATACCACTAATTGACAGATGCAAATGTATCAATTACCGATCGTGTTTAATTGTTGGCAGGGGGTGACAATTTGTGGTTAAGTGTTGAGGAGGTTTCGTACTTGGTGTCAGATGACGGGTTATTAAAAAGTTAACGCGGTCGCGTGATTTCTCGGTAGTCTTTTGTTCGTAGACATGTTACATGATTGATTAAATTATCTAGTGATTCTTATTCCCTAGATATTTTTGTTATTAGTACAAAACAGATCTGATATATCAACGGATGACGACATAATATGTGCCTGATATATCAACGGTATAGAGGAGAGGACTAAAGTAGCGGTAAACAAGGAAAGGCTTGTCTTTAAAGTTCATACACACACAGTTGCTACTAAAGGAACTTGCTGCTGAAGCACAAGGTTCCTCATCTTTCATAGAAAAGGGAGGATTCTCCGACTACAGGTATTGTGTCTGGAGGGATAATGCTAGACGGTTGTTGTCGTGATTCTGCAGAATGTTAACCGCGCGGAAAACTCTGATATCTAAGTCATTATTTGCAAGTTCTTACAGTTAAGAGTTTTCTATTGAATTCTATTCTAGTAAACATTACTTTAGGTTGTGGTGGTATAGATGTCATTACACTAACAGTACTTTAGCTTACAGATCCATGTTAAGCTCTCGAGGTATAATAATAACAGCAGCGAATTTCAAACATTTATTTCCGACAACTTCTAAAAAGCATAGTGAATAGTTTTCTTCTGTTCATTTCGCTCCTCAGAAATGCATCCTGCTCAGTTTTGGAGTCAGGTGAAACTTCAGTGTGGTTCCAATAGTTCGGCTCCGGCGCCCAGTGCATCCTGAAGATGCCGTAGCGGAAGCACTTGGCCATTTCCAGAGCACTGTCACACATACTCCTAATAGACCTCGTGGATTTCTTACACAGGAGGAGTAGTTCCACCATTTTCTGGGACATTAATTCGTCTGGAAGTGGGCAATTATTATATGACAATAAAATTTGACTTTTGTAATTTTTTGGTAAATACTAGAAACATTCTGCAGGTACGGTTAGTTATTAAAATATTTGAAACCATACTTAGAACTGTCATAATAAACGATGCAAATAGTGGTAGTAAAATGTTATGTCGACGAGTCACTAATTAGATGTACATCTTCGTCACTACGCAATTTTGTAAAAGATCGACTGATACTCGTAGGCTGAGAAATTACTAATTGCCTTATAAAATCTGGTTTACAACAATATAAATCATAAATATTGTTGGTCACCTTATTATACAAAGTTTAAGGTGACCTATCTACCAGAGACATCAAAATTAACATACCGTTACATCAGTAAGAAACTTAAACTATGATATAAAGTAAATGTTACCAGCGCCTGAAGTTTTGGAGAACGCATTTACATTTTTTTGCTGCACTTGGCTACCATCTTCACTTAAGAACTCATTCTTCTCGAACACGCAGACCAGCGCACAGCCCAGGTCCGTGCTGGTCAAATGGTTGCTTTCATTCCAGAAGTTCAGTAAATCTCGAATTACGTCTCCTTTGAACTCCAACTGGAGATTTTGATACGGAAGACGTAGGTCATATTAAACAGTAAAAGTAAGATTAAGAGACTGGTGAATATTTATAATTTTGTATTACATAATTATTTATTCATCACTTCAGCCATAGGAAGTCCACTGCTGGACATAGGCCTCCCCTATAGATCTCCAGTAAGACCGGTTGGAAGCGGCTCGTATCCAGCGCGTTCCCGCAGCCTTTGATGAGGTCGTCTGTCCACCTTGTGGGTGGACGCTGCGCTTGCTGATACGTGGCCTCCACTCGAGAACCTTTCGACCCCATCGTTCATCAGTCCTCCGTGCTATGTGCCCTGCCCACTGCCACTTCAACCTGCTAATGCGCTGGGCTATGTCGGTAACCTTGGTTCTTTTACGGATCTCCTCATTTCTGATTCGATCTCGCCGGGAGACTCCGAGCATAGCCCTCTCCATAGCTCGTTGGGCTACTTTGAGCTTACTCATAAGGCCAATAGTGAGGGACCACGTTTCAGTGCCATACGTCATCACTAGCAACACACACTGGTCGAAAACCTTCGACTTGAGACACTGAGGTATGTCGGACGAGAAGACATTACGCAATTTTCCGAACGCTGCCCAGCCGAGTTGGTTCGGCGACTGACCTCTTTCTTGAAGTCGGACCTACCTAACCTATAATTATTTATTGGTAAAGAATAAATAACCGCAGTATTTATTCCATTTGATGCCAACTATTTATTACCAATTTAAAACAGTAAAGTAGTAACGGTACCTATAAACTAAGTACACCAAACGACAGCCTAACATAAGGCGTCGGAAAATTCCTCCGCATCGATGTCGACTGGTGACGATCCCAACCAGACTGGCGGCATTGTTACGTTGTATGGCAATGATTCCTCTCTGGCTATGGTAGAAGCTAGCCCTTGGATCACGATAGGAGTATTGCAAGAAAACGTTCCAAGCGTTCCATGTTAGCGGGCACGCCCTTTTTACTTGGAGGCTTCTATGTATTCAGTTAGTTAAGTATATTTTGTTTGCTTGAGTTTAGTTGTCGACGTCGGGACCTACTATTCTTATAACTACTATCTTGTATATCAGTGTGTGCTAGCTAACATGTAGCTAATTATTTAATTTAAATGATTATGTTTATTAATTACCAATGCTGTTTAAACTGTTCTTCTAACGTATCAGACAGACGTGTTGCTGGGGAGTTTGTTCCGCCACTTCTTTTTCCCAGCAAAAACACTAGAAAGTGGCGAAGGGCGTTTTGGGGGACTGTCTTATGTAATTTTTGAGGTTCAAAAAGTGCTGATCCTCAGCATAATTTGAATAAATGATTTTTGATTTTTGATTTTTTTTAAGACCTCATGAAATAGATTAAAAGGTATTTGAACTCGATGTCCAGAGAGTAATAACTCCAAATGACTGGTTCTTGTCGCTCATAGTCCCCAGCAGAACAGCAGCAAGGACATTAGAAGATTTCTATTTTCCTTGTCCCTTTGTTACTTACTAAGTATGTTTCTTTCCCACCTTACCTGCGAGCTGCTTGCAACCTACCTCGCTTTGACACTGTAATATCATGTCACCGATGCTGGAGCTGATTGCCCGGATCACAGACACCTCATTGTCTTCCACACTCATCAATATAAATGAGTAAAATATTAAAACTCCCTTCATTTCAATCACTGTTTTAAAATATCAGTGTTTCTTTTCATAATGGTGGCAACAATAATGTTGTCAGAAATCAGAATAATTGGGTGACGTGTTGAATGAATTACTTTCTTAATTGGATTTGTGTTTCAGGTGTTTGAGATAACGAATTTAAGATTAACTCTACGTGAGCTAGCATGGATTCCCGTGACTGTGGTTGTGACGGTCAGGGTCTGGCTGGGAGGTCGTTAGTATCCTAGGAATTCGTTCAAGAAGTCCGATTGCTTTTGAAAAAAATATGAATGCATATCCTCACATTGTTTATACATCTTGCAGTACACAAAATTGTAGGCTCTGTTGTGTTAATACAATCTTCTCATAAGTTATCCTTAAATGAACCTATGATAGGTTCTATCAAGTCTGACACCATTAAAACAAAACTTGTTGATGTACATTTATTTAATAATATTACACCAAATACTTGCTGCTTACATAACTACCCTTTACCTTCGAGGCAAACTGGCGAGGCAGGAGATTCTTCACACAAACAACTTAATTTAAACTGAAGTCCAATGATCAAGCCGGGTCATTAAGTAGTACCTAAGTTAGAAATTAAATGATTTTTATGAATACTCAGCATATTTAAAGATTGTTTTGGAGGACTGGTTTATTTGATTCTGATTAAAACAAAATAAATCAAATTTTTAATTCAATTTTGATTCTAAAGACGCAAAAGCTACATCAAATTAAAATGTAGGTACGCGTGTATTGCTTTTAATGCTGGCTCAAGATAAAACAACGAAAAGGGAGATAAATTTTAGTAAGAAATATTTTTAATTAAGGAGTCAGACGGCAATTTCTCTACACTTCAGCCAAGACTTCTCCGACGATGAGTTCCATGCTTGGCGCCCAGTTGAGCTCGTGGATCTTGGCCTTAAAGCACTTGACGACGTTGAGCGTTTTCAAGCAGGGATCATCCGATCCATCAGGGGTGGACTGCATGCAGCTGTGAATCATGTCTACCAGCTGCTTAGCCATCGCCTCATCTGAGGGGTGTAACAAAAAAAATATGAAAATTGAGCTAAAATTTAAGAGAGGGAATGGTAATGAGTCAGTAAGTCGCAACTATTTAACATTTAGAAAGCAAAAATGGTAATTAAAAAGCCTATTTTATTTCCGGGCAAAGGCAGGAGTTATTTTAGACAAATGGAACAAAACAAGCTAGAAAAATAAAAGAAACAGTCGCAAGGTAATGAGGATTTTACAGATAGGTACAACAGCGTATTAATATTGTTTTGGAGTCTCAATGTGGAACGAAATTATGCTGGGTTATTTTCAAGTGAAAATTGCGTGACATTACACTTTCTTTACAATTTTCCGCTTCAACCGTTCGAAAATCTTGCTGCCTCACGCTTAATTTTGTAAAGCACTCCCTTTTGAATAGGAAAGCCAACTATCTAGTTCCTTCGAAATTGGTTTTTCTTTAAACATAGGTACATAAGCCTTTCTAAAACTGATAGGCTACAAATCCTGGACACAAAAAGTAGGATTTATGCTAAGTGGACTGTTTTATGAAAAGATATTGCATGGAATTTAGTCTCTCCATAGTTAAACACAGGTTTTTTGTCGGGAGGGTTTACTATCATTGACTCTAATCACTAGAACACATACCATATTATAATGAGGAACAGAAGCAAACCAATTGTTAAAAAAAGTTAGTTTCAGGATAGGTTCATCATGCTACAAATTAATAAATCAAAACTCTAACCAGCGCCATGTTTCTGCGCGAATTCCTGTGCCTTGCCGTGATGCAGCTTCAGCTCTTGGTCAAGCAGCTCCAGCTTAGACGAGAGGCAGAGGATGGCACAGCCGAAGTGTCTGTTCGTGAACTCATAGCCTTCCTTCCAGAAGTTGTTGAAGTCTGTGACCACCGAGTCCGGGAGGTCCATCTAGAATAGTTCAGGAGTGACGTTTAGACATTTCATAAACTCAACTTTGCTGAACTAGCAGATGAAAGGAGAAAAAGAATATGGTATTCTGTGTAGTGTTGGTTTTTCTAGTGGTCGCAAGCAGTTCTGCTGAGCATGAGGTCCCGGGTTTGATCTTCGGGTCGGACAAAGTGTTATTGATTTGATTTGATTTGATTTGATTGAGTTTTTCCATTTGGAATTTCTCAGTACCAGCCCGGAGTCTGGATTTGTGCCCGATTGATGGCAATAGGCTCGTCTCCTATTACATGGGACTTAAACATAACTGGCGAAATGTGGGTGTTCTACCAGGTACACCTCTGCCTAACCTTTCAGGGATTACAGGCGTGATGTTATGTTATTCAAATATGTTTAAAATCGCATAGCATAGAACAACGCTTAAAAAAAAGAAGTACCTATACTTGTGCTAATAGTGGAATAAGTTTGCAATTTTAGTACATAAACTTTTCGTTTTTGAAAAGCTAGTTTTGTTTTACATCAAAGTCATATCATTATTTTAATCAACTTACCTCCTTCTTACAGGCTTCCAAAGGCTTGGCAAAATTCATGGACAGATTCTTCATGATTTCTTGCGAGGACTTCACTGTGATGAACAGGCAGGCGAGCGCCACCAGCGCCACGGGTGCCGACATGGTGGTCGCTCGATGCAGCGCCATTGTGACAGAACATTAGATGAGCCAGCTTATATCTACGCTTAATTACCGCGTTAATTGGGAGTTATGGCGACGCGACAATGAGGGCCTCGTCTTGATTAGCCGTGGTTTAATTAATGCAGTGGATTTATTCACGGAATTAAAATGACGTGCAGCCTATAAGCTGTTATTTACGGTTCCATAATTGATCACATGCGCAGTGCCTGTTCAAAACTTGTGATGGGTAAATCAAGTAATTTGTGGAAGTGTTGACATCACTCATTAGGCACTAGGTAGGTACTACGCTGGTACAGACAGCGGCAGCGTCTTCAACAGCTTAGCTAACTTTTCTAAGGTATTTAAATGCATGACGGGAAGTTAATGCCACAGTCTCAATATAATGAATTAATGTGTGTAACAGTGGATTGGAATGAAAACAATGCATGGAACGGTGGTAAATATGAGTATGTGCTACATGCATACATAGTGATTAAACAATATAATCATTATAAAACATTAAAATTAAATATTACTTCTCATTTTATTTTCAAGGTAGAAAACTATTTGAAAAGTCAAAGTGAAAGTGAAATCATTCATTTCAATTAGGTCATTTAAAAGGAACTTTTCAATTCAATTCAATTCAAAACGTTTATTTCAGACAATAACAATCCATATTTCGTTAGTAGGTACTTTTGAACGTCAAACTTACAAGTAAAAAAAAATATAATGACTCTATTTGCTCCTTCCAAAAGGTAGTTTCGCAAGGAGAAGAATGGACAAGACGAGAAACTCTAACTGGTGATCAATATTCGTTCATTCTTTGTACGAAAAGAGGCTTCTCCTGCAGTAACGGACTGGTTATAGACACTTGGCGAAATTTTGGTTTCCGTTTGACGTAATACCTAGACAATTATCTAGATTATCTAAAAAGTAGCACTATAGGAAATGAACTACGTATCTACCGCGACCTACCAGAGATATTATGGAGGTCTTTTTTATTTTTCAGGCGTTACTTGTTAGAAAATTATAAAGCAAATTACAAAATTTTATTTCGCTTGTGCACGATTATAAAAGCATGTTTGTTTGTAAAAACTAGGCTATACTTGTACGAGAGCCATAACATGTTACTTATGTTTTAGTCCCATGTAGGACAAAAATCTAGACTTTGGGTTGCTACTGGGAAAGTGTACAGCAAAGTATGCGGCACGGGTATGTAGTACGGGCCTGTTGGTCTAGTAGTTAGTGACCCTGACTGCTATGCCGGAGGTCGTGGGTTCGATTCCCACCCAGGACAAATGTTTGTGAGATGAGCACAATCATTTGTTCTGTGTCTGGGTGTAATTTATCTATAATATGTATGTATTTAGAAATATATAAGTATGTTTATCAGTTGTTTCGTATCTATATGTATATTATTAATACTGACTTTTGGCGGGCTAGCATAGTGCTGAACACTTTTAAATGAAGCACAATCAAAATCGAGCTATTTTCGTAATTTTCAATGGGAACTTAAGGATACAAAAACAAACACCAATATATTATGACAACGAAATATAATTAACTAAAAAACAACTCTTAATATATTTTTTTTTGTATTTTTTACCATGCGTTACACATACACTAATAAAAGCAGTCAAAGTTCCAATATCTAGCCGTTTCATCATTATCATCACAATCATCAGTATTTCTCCATGACGGCTTCGATCATGGCGACTTCAGGCGCGATGCCAGCAGCCTTGGCGTCAACTTTGAAGCAAGCAGCGACCTTCACTACACGGTCGCAGTCATCTGTCATGCTGTCGTATTTCTTCTCACAGTTGTGGATGAGATTCACAAGGGTCCCAGAGAGCACTTCACCTGTGATGGGTTAACAAAGATCATAATTACATAATATCACACTTGTAATTCAATTCTCAATACACAATATATTTATTGAATTCCACAATGTGAACTTAGGTGGTTGGTACATAAGAATATAATAATAATATGCATCATCGTGGGCCCTGTCGGGCATAACAATATAAAAATTAGGAGAATTACGAGGAGGGCTATTATAAATATTTCAAATTTTTATATTAATCTCTACTACTCTTTTGTTTAGTGTAGGTAGGCTGAGGTAGGCTTATAAATAAATTGTATACATATAATTTTTACTACTCATGTGTTGAACTTATACATCGATATTTGTTTAAATTATTATAAGTAATTATTATATTATTATTATTGGTAAGTATTATAAAATATTTTTTCTTTTCTTTTTGGTTTTATTGTTTATTTATTAAATTTATCGTTTCAATACTCGTTTATATTATAATAACATTTACGGATTAGAAATTGTTTTAATTTATTTATATATATATTATATTTTTGAACATTTTTAATTTCGTCTGGTAATTTATTATATATTTTAATTGACATTACTAAAGATTAAACATTCCCGAAGTGCTTGGCAGAGGTGTACCTGCACGTTAAGAATAACCATCGCACCGTAGAAAGATTTAGTCTTCAGACTCTTCAGAAGACTCGACAAAGTGAAAAATGTCAAGAATGAAGAGAAAAAATGTGTAGATTCTTCAGTCGATAATGGTCTACAATATAGAGCATTACTTAATAACAGAAATGTATCTACCATCTGTCAAATCTTCCATCGTGTTTAATTCTGTAATAGGGGCGAGCCTAATACAATTTACAATCAATCGGGCACAAATTTAGAACTGTGTATCTGTCCATTGATAAGTACATACAAAGTCTTTATTCCCAGCTACTAAATGCAAGTCTGTTTTATGCGACCCTTTACCAGAAACATTAGCTTTTAACTTTGCAGTTAGTTTCGCGATAAATTCAGCAAAAAACAATATGGCTGACAGATTGGATCGCGTGACCTTTGTTTCAGTTGCATGTACACCGTGGCAGTAAATAATGTCTACAACCACAATAACTCACTATGTAGCAGTCCAAATAAATACGAATAACATGAAAGGCAATGCAATTTTTGAAACTATAAAGAATAATTTGCAATGGAACGTTTGACCCGATCGTCGTAACTCTTCGAAATTTGGGATATTAGATATTATACTAACGTGTCAATACTATAACTAGAACATTTACATGTTTCTACATAGGCTAAGGCAGTACCCATAGATATATTTAAATCATTATTGGACAACGCAATATTACTGCTCCAACGAAAAAAGAAATATTGTCTTTACTTTAATATTTGGGACGACGCGACTGTCTGAGACTGACTGTCAAAGAAATATTAAAAAAACTACATTTTTATTTATTAGGCAGAGATGTGCCTATAGTACACCCAAATATTGTCAGTATTTTTGAGTTCTACGTAATGTATTGCAACTAACCTGGTACAAATCCAGACTGTACTACTACTACTAAGATATTATAAAAATGTTAAAACAATATTCCCGTAGCTAGTTATGAAATAGAAAAATTATAAAAATCCTGTACTTAAACTAGCAATCGATAACAATCAATGAATTCTTAGAAATATGCAATACCTAATTGAGTTCAATAAATGCCCAAGACCCCAAGATTTAAAAGCTACATAACGCAATATCTAAATGGAAGAGCATCAAACCATTCGGGAAGCTCTTGACGTAGTCGTGCATGTTGACGTGGTGCATCCTGCTGTCGTCCTGCAGCAGAGAGAACTTGTTGGACATGCAGATGATAGCGCAGCCCAGCTCGCGGTGCACCACCTCGAAGTCCTCGCGCCAGAAGTGTTGGAACTCCTCCAGAATTTCGGCTGACAACCCTGACTGGAGATGATACAAGTTTTGGTTAAGAGATACTTCAAAATTGGTAGACGCACTCAAGCCTTCGGATGTACTCCTGCAGGTCTATTAGCCTTTTTATTGCCAGTGTCAAACTGGCGTCCAGTATCACACCGAACTTTGACGTCAATTGACAAATTACAAAAAATTGGTTTAGCACTTTAAGTGGACTTGAAGTCCACTTAAAGTGCTAGTTACGGTGAAGTACTATCAGACGGGGTACTGTGCGCTTCGTCACATCTCTGCGAGTACGCATGGCGTCATCCTAGATACACACTAATGATAGTTTTGACTGGCATGTTGGTCTAGTAGTTAGTGACCCTGACTGCTATGCCGGAGGTCGTAGGTTCGATTCCCACCCAGGACAAATATTTGTGTGATGAGCACGATCATTTGTTCTGTGTCTGGGTGTTATTTATTTATACTATGTATGTATTTAGATATATACATTTAAGTGCGTTTATCAGTTGTTTAGTACCCATAGCACAAGCTCTGCTTAGCTTGGGACTAGATGGCGTTGTGTGAATAGTCGTGGAATATTATAATCATTATTTAATTATAGTCAATACGAAACTATCTGTTTGACAGTTTATCGTTGAACAGTTTTCCAGGTGATCACCACTATAAACTGTCAACGGAGATACGAAACATCCCTGCTGGACTGGACTATAGAAATGTACGTACTTACGGAATATTAACTTAACATTTATAACTCTGATTTAGCACAAAAATTATCCAAATAAAAAATTAAATGGCTTACCTCATCCCTGCATTCCTCAAGTGCTTTTCCAAAATGTGCAGTAACATGGCTCATCACCTCCGCGGTTCCCATCACCGAGCTGGTGACGGTCGCCATGACAACCAGTAACAAACTATACTTCGACGTCATCTTGTCCACAAATGACCCGTCGACGCTCCTCCTCACATTTATATCCTAGCTAAACTTTTTTACTTCATTCAAATACTATGGTATTAAGGAAACCAATTTATTTTCAGTCACAGTAACCCTTATTTCAATCTGATAAAGGCTAGTTTGTTTTGAGGTAGTTGCAGTTGTATGTTTGCAGGATCCGAACTGCCGATTTGGTCAAAGACATGGGTAATGTGTATGTTATATGTAATTGTGGTGTGATGGTATATTGCCAGTCATATCAAACGTGGTGGTTTGGCTAATGACTGCCGGCGGAGGCCACTTATTGCCTACTTCTATAACGTTATTAAGTATAGACAGACATCCGAGCGTTTAATAAAGTGTATGTTTATGTTGAATCAATAGGCTATAAATAATAGCGGCGTAAGTTGTGTTCACGCTCAGCTGTTGAAAGACCACCTAGGTAGTGTCATACGGGGCTATGCAGACTTACAACTTGTGAGTTAAACATTAAAATATATTATTCGACACGATTTTAGTTTAACAAGATTTTAGTTCAACAATATTTTAATACTATGTATATGGAGGCCCACCTTTGCTTAACCTTTGGTATGCCGAAAACGTGGATCCACGCGAGACACAATAATAATTGCTTTTTAATTGTTTCTATAATTACGGCATACGAGTGGTTAAACCTTACAGGCCTGACCTACCCCTGACCTGGCCCTACATTGTCAAATAAAATCAAATAAAATAATTTGTTTTCATACATGGGTAGGTATTTGGTACATAGCTTTTTTTTACATAATTAAGTCCTCCACAATCTACCGTCACATGAGCATATAAATTTTATTAAATTCAAAAATTTAAAAAATACAATTGTATACGAATGAGTTAGAATAAACGTCAAAAAAGTTATAAATGTCAAAAAGTTATAAATGTTAAATTATTTAAAAATAAAATGTCGGTCAGATTAACCCTTCATGTGCATCAGACTCGTATATGGAAAGTTTTTAATTAATTTAATTTTATTAGACAAATAATTATTGTGAGTACTTTGTTCAAAAATGAGTCAAACCGTATATTACTAAGATTAAAATTAAATATTTTTTTAATTGAATATTCAGTCCTAGAAGCAGTAAATGAGATTGAAAACCACATCAAAGCTGGAATCACGATTTACAATGTCTGAGGTACATTTTTATAAATACTTAAAACCGAGTCAAAAGAGTTTGGTCATTTATACAGTCGATATATCCCCAAAGCCGTGTTCATAAAAGAGTTACAGTGTGAAAGGTTTTCACCATCACATGTTACCAACATAACCATCGACTAAACTCAGGTGCGCCAAAATCACGAAAATCTCATTTCGCACAAACAATTGGCTAGTCCACCATTCGTTCAGTATTCAGGGCACGTATCCCATAGCACGGACCATTGGTCGCGACGCCCCCGCGCCGTAGTGCTGCCATACGTGTGCCCCTGCCCACCCCGCTCACGTGCAGCGTGATGCATTGCACTCAGGGTGACGCGGTACAAGACTCCGCGATTTACGCCGAAACGAGCTGAAAGTGTTTTAAACCGATTGATATTATTAAATGCTGCTTCGGTTCGCCTTTTGTCAAGTTTGGAAGGAAAAATATTCTAACTATTTTTTTTCGCAGAAAGTCCCATTTTCCGCAATAAAATAGTTAATTCGTTCCGAAGTTGAACGCGATTTATTATAAATTTTGATTGTGATAACAGGATAAACAAAGTGAAAACTTTGCAGTATTACTTTTTAAACAAGTTACTGCGCACGGATGATAACATGAAATACCATATTAATGTACAGACGCTAGCACATCAACCTACCCCAATGGGTCAAATTTCTTTGATAGGTTTGCAACTTTATTCTAAACATTATAAGGTTCATGGTCAATTGGGAAAATTTGACATTTTGGGGTAGCTTGATGTGCTGACGTCTGTACCATATTACATTGCCCTTTCCTAAAAAAAAAAGTTAAGAGTGACTCGTTAAAAGCATTCTAAAAATATCCAAAAATTACACTCTATAGTGACCTCAGTATTGCAACTAAACTCTGCTATTTCATCATTAGAACCACTAATTTCCCTGAAGACGGAACTATTTGCCGTGAAGTTACCCAATCCATCATACGTGACAGGGAAAGCAGAGTACGCACGGTACGATCTGTCAGCAGTAATGAGAATACTTTGACAGGTTTTTTGGAGGGAGTCAAGAAAAATGGAAGGTGAACACCGTTCTGATAGGATATGTTCGTGTTTTCCTACTAACGATGTTAGAATTGGACAGGGTGGGTACAAATGTGATTTTTCATGTCCATAATTTTACGGTGATTTGATAAATAAATTAATGTTATCGTGGATTTTGAGTAAAGAAATTTCGACTCCCAGACAGGACCAATATTTGTGTGATGAGCACTATCATTTGTTCTGTCATTCTGTGTCTAGGTGTATTTTATCTATAATATGTATTGGGAGATATATTTAGAAATATTCAAGTATGTTTATCAGTTTTTTAGTACCAACAACACGAGTTCTGCTTAGCTTGGGATTACGACTTGCGATGGTGGCGTTGTGAGAAAAGTTGTGGAGTTTTTTTATATTTATTTATACTTAATACTCGATGGAAAGGATCTCGTGGGTTACTACGAATCGTTCAAGTGTGGTTTATGGGTCAAAGAGAACCAATTGTTAGGTACTCGTAGAAGAAGAAAAACGATTTTCTTTTACTTCCGTCAAAAAGAGTAAACAAAGACATCTTGTTTTCTTCATCCACAAAGAGTAAAGACACAAAACAATCACAGTATACAGCCTATAAACTAAAGGGGGAGCACACAATGAGTAATAGTCGATGTTGCCAGCCTCGCGATCACTCCCCATTCGCCTCACGTAGTGTTGCCAGGGGAGAAATAAATATTTCCCGCGAAAATCCGCGGCCTGTTCTATATGTAAATTTTTATGTTTTTTCCATCAAATAAAGTTGTGTCGTGTGCGGTTTTATAATTTTACAATACAAGGCACAGGTGTCGAACTCGTGCAACATACGAGCATATTTGTACAGAAAATATTGGCTTCTTAATAAAATCTGGAGGGAGTTTCTGTTTAAACTAAATTCAGAACGTTATTAAACATGTCTGTTTATTTATTGTTTTTTTTTCGTACCTACTTAAGTTTATGGCGCGTGCAGTTTTGTTCGCTTTTTCTTCTACGTATGAAATATAAACGCGACCGTATCCCGACAGTTGAAAATGAGATCTCGTCCCTAAATTGGGTGCAGCAGCTGGCGAAATGCGAATGTTTACCAGTCTGTCTGCTTGAATGCGGTGACAAAGTAGAAGGTATTTGTCACAAGATGAGTCTTTTGCATAGACAACGTATGAAAATGTACAGAAAAGTATTATATTCTTCGTCTTTTTGTGTGGTCAGTGACTCGAGAAATATTTCTCAGGCATGCCGTTTCCCTGGGATGTTTTCCTTCACCGTCTTTGAAACAAATGATAATTTATACGCACAAAGTCAGAGGTGTTGTGTTCGAACACGAATTTTAGTATGACTTGGCAATCCGCTGGTCACACCACTAGACTAAAGCTAATGTTAAGTTATAATCTGGAATGTAGGTACCTACGTTACTTACTGTTAAAATATTTGCCAATATTCCTTCCCAATCCACAATGTATGCGTCCATACATCAAGTTTAATGAAATCCTCAGAGGTACTACAATAATCCATCAAGCTGTCCGTACAGTCTGCACTCCGACCAACTTATCTTTACACCTCAAAATACACTTAATCTTCGCCAAAGTGGCCGAGCCAAGTGCAAGGGAAAGTTTGTTTTAAAACACCATGAGTAAATTTCTATCGTAGTCGTGACAAGGAAAAATGAATCTTTTTCTGACGAAATACGTGATAAAAAGAAAGCTAAAACATTTTTTGTAAAAGTCAAAACAGAAGTCAACTTGACAAAGTAACTTTTCTACATTGAAAAATCATACGAAGTATTTCTACTTTTTCCCCAAGTGTATAAGGTTGAATCTCTTTTACAATGTGTTTCAATGACAACAAAGATAAATTGGTTCCTGGAAGAAATAGATTCCATGGGGAATTCACAATTTTTCAAGAAAACAGCGTGTTGAATACGGAATGTAAGGAAACAACGCCTTTATTATGCTGAGTTGTAAACTTTACGACTAACACTACATTATTGTCTATATTATGAACCCATCTCTTTTGACACAATTTAAATACCTGCTTATATTAAATTATTCACCATGAAGTAAGAACGTAAACGAAGCAAAGCAAGTATGCATTGTATCAGGTGCCGTTTTGTAGTCTCTGTCAACCCCCATGACAAAAAAGCGTGAAATTAAGTACCTATGTACCTACGTATGTGAACTACGTGTTTAAAAGGATTCTAGTTGGTAATAGGTGTTATTTAAACAAGATGGACGGACGGGATATTGTCACACATCCGAACACCATGCGTTTGGTTCATGATTCTGAACTCTCCAGGGTTGACATTTTTTGTCAGAATTTCCTAGTTTATCCTGATGTTCTTCTTCTAGCATCATATCCTAACTAAACTTTATCAATATTCCCTTCCTCTCCGTATTTCCTCAAAAATAAAGCCTAATTATAAATAGAGTCGTCACCGTCATACATATGCCGTCGACAAGTTGGCGAGCAGTTCACCTTGACCGCCTTCCAATGACGTGAGTTATCTCATCACGCGTTTTGATTTATTTTATGAGGGTCCTGTCTGCTGTGCTGCTTGATCTATGACTCAGCTGGGTCATTCATTCAAGCATGACCTAGTCCACCTACCTACTTCATACAAAATGTTAAATCTTTTAACGCCATAAAATACAACGTCACTATTTTATTTATTTTATTTATAATAAATAAATAAAAAAACATTGCACAACTTTTTCACACAACGCCATCTAGTCCCAGCTAAGCTAAGAGCTTGTGTTATGGGTACTAAACAGCTGATAAACATACTTATATATTTCTAAATACATACATATTATAGATAAATTACACCCAGACACAGAACAAAAATGATCGTGCTCATCACACAATCATTTGTCCTGGGTGGGAATCGAACCCACGACCTCCGGCATAGCAGTCAGGGTCACTAACTACTAGACCAACAGGCCAGTCATAATATACATAAATACAGTAGAGAGTGAGTGTAGTAGTATTTAAGAATCTCTGTTAGTAGTTACGTTTTAAATGGTAGTTTTTAGTCTAGTTTTAGTGCTACTAACATAGTTTGTAAGTTGTCAATACTACAATAATACAGTATGGATAATGTCAGAAATAAATGTTTGAATTGAAAAAGGCGGTTTAATATTATATTTGGTCTCTGAAAACTTAGGTAAGTAGCGAAACTCAATGTTCATTAAACTAGTACAAGTATATGTATAATATGGGTAATATGGTGGAACTCCAACCGGAGAGTGGGTTGGTTGGTTGTAGGTATTCAATAAACGACAGTCAGAACCAAAGAGGCGGAGCGCAGTGTTCCACGATGTTCGGCCGTGGGACCAGTCACACTTGGTAACAAGGCCCGCTACACATGGCGAGCTGATACCAGACAAAGATGCACGTAAATCTACGAGCCCTCGATTCATGGAACTATAGGATTTCAGTCGGTAAAAATCGTTAAAGTTAAGTCTAAAACTCATTTAAAACAAAAAGTCTGTAGCAACAAATGAGCTCGCCAACAAGCTGTGTGTTCACTTACCTGGCCATAGTGTGTAGATGCGCGCTGGTAGCCAGCTTGACCAGCGGGCGCTGCGGGGGCCGACTGGGCCGCGTCGGCGGGCTGTACGTGTACTCAGCCGCCGGCGAGCCCGTCAGCCACGACCAGTGTTCCGTCATCGTCACGGGCTCTTACTATCACTTACACTTTTAACACTACACTGACATTAAGGTTTCGTTATGTATAGTTCAAAGGAACTGTCATATTTTAGCTTTATGGTTTGATTGCAGTCTTTGGACATCTTTAGTTTAGTTTTGTTTATTACTTAAATAGAAGTACCTATGTGTTTTTACGAAATGCAACTTTAGATCGAAAATTTTATTTTTAAGAATGAGGTTAAGATGAGGATTTCTAACTTTTCAATTGTGTCTATACACATTTACTAATATTATAAAGAAGACAGATTTTTATTAGTAACGACTAAACTTATTTAAAACTTAAAAAGAACTGAAACAATTTGAAAAATTCACCGTTGTGTAAGTACTCTATACCGGGGTGACATAAATAAACTGATTTTTCTCCCTGTATTTCCACGGGAACGGGAACTACACGGGTGGAGTCGCGTGACATCCGCTAGTCATCAGTGATCATAGCATTACACAGTACTACCAATTTCACAATATTTCATTATTTAATTTGTGAAACTTCAGCAAAATAATAAGGTTTCATTTAAATGCGAATCTACGGAAAATACCTTCTCTTTGAGAGATTATCCTATCTTCAATTAGCCACCCTCTTCCAAAGTGTTGAAGCCCAGGAGGTACTTCTATCACAATAACTCAAATAACCATTCATCTAATAAATATCAAATTCCTAAACTTTCGCAACCACTTCAAGCATTCATCCTTCAAATCCTCAAGTCTTATTAGATTCACAAACAATGATTGATATAGCACCCAATAGTTTAGAGAAGCCCTGAAAACTTCCCATTTGATCTGGCAAAATAACTCTTATAACAATGTTGATAACGATCAATGCGAAAGCACATGCACTTTGCGAAGTACACACTTACGATGTAAACAAAGGTAAGGTGGTAAAAGTAAAGCATTGTAATAGCAACCTTGAATTCAAGTACATAAAGTTTATATTTTTTACTAACTAAGCGATGGAATTTCACAATTTGTCAGACAAAAACATACCTTAAGCTTAGTACACTAGTTCCAAATTGGTTTCATAGATTCATATCACGACGGCCCTTTAGAACATCGTTATTAAAGTTCCCTTTTCAAATCTTATAAATTCGAATCGGATTACATCCCTCTCACACGCTATAGGATTAGAAAGGGACAGCATGTGTGACTCGGCAGCGTGGCGTAAGCGTTTAATAAGGAGCACTTGCGTAAGTAAGGTAATAAATCTTCAAGCCCTTACAGTAGGGAGTCAGCAGGGTGTATAGAAAATGCATAGCGACACTTATGACTGTGACGTCATACTGTGCCGCGAATGAAATTCTAGGATGAGTGTTCATAAAGGTGGGGTGAAGGAAACTATTGCCATTGAAATTATTATTATCACCTGTCGCGGCTCCGGCGCTGAGATTTACAATTTCCGTAATAAAGGAATCATCTGTGGGGAAGGTAGGCAGAGATACATAACAGACTATAATAGGTACTCATTGCAAGTTTTACTCAGCGAGGTTTATGAAATTTTCATGAATACGGGTAGTGTTAATGGCACTTAATAATACCAGCCTGTTACTGGTTTACTGCAGGGCAAAGGTCTCTTTTCATTTAGAGAAGGCAGGCTAGTACACATTGCCAGCACATCAAGCTACCGTGAAAGAGTAACAAACATCCATCCATCCATCCATCTATCTATACTCACAAACTTTCGCGTTTATAATAATATTAATAGAATGCTTGAAATCGCTAATCGAAACAATCAAGAAAACCTTCTCTCTTTTATTAAACCCTACCATATTTTACAAGTCTCAAAAAAGTGACTGAAAAAATAATAACATTGAACTATTACATACTAATACTAACAATAGTTATTAATAATGTCTCCTGTAATAGATACAGTGTATACAAGCGCAGGAGACAGGATTAACAAATCACAAATTTTATATCAAAAAGATTTATTATTATTATTAAACTAAAACAGTTGACAATGAAACATGAAATTCTAGCTGAATACCCCTGAAGCTAAAATGCGCAATCCCGAGCATCACAAAACAATGGACATAAACAGTTTACGCGTGTAAGTACCGCCGCTGCCGACCCCTCAGCGCCGCGGGCGTTAACATTTATAACTGATGAATTTGCAAACAGACAGAAGGTCCGGTGAGCACGTGTGCTGGCATGCCGGGGACGAATTACCTATGTGGATTAGATATAATATAACTGAGAGATTCCAAATAAGTATTATGAATTTTGTGGTCACCAGAGTTTAGAGCATATAAGCTGTTTGCAGAACAACGCTCTGGAAAATTCATATTAGCGTAAGAAATAAGAATTTCTCTAGTACCGCGGGTGTGTTAGACTCGCGACACAAACAGTAAGAGCCGGAGTAATTGCCCGTAAGTCATAGGTAGGAATTTGTTCCATGCAGGAACCGGACTCGCGACTCGCAGCGCTGTAGCCAACTGGTCTAGTATTGTGGATTGGCCATAAAGAATACTTTACAGGTCAATATTGTTTCTAAAACTAGATAATGCAGGTGCACATGTCCTCTCGATTTTGTACAATATTCTGTCTAAATCTGTTGTGCTGAAGAAGCTTGTGGCTAAATAATGACAGCCGTGCGGGTCGCTCGAAGGTTATAAACTATGCCTGACGAGGTTGGTCTTTGGATGAGTGACCATTTATTACATAATCAAGACTCGTCTGTGCCTTGGAAAGCACTGTAAGCCGTTGGTCCCGGCTGACATTTGTAGATCTTTGACAGACGTTACAGATAGTCAGAAGCCCGAAAGTCTGACAACCAGTTTAACCAAATAGCATCGGGTTACCCATCAACTGGGTTGTGGAGGTCGGACAGGCAGTCGCTCCGAGTATATCGCCAGTATTAAGCTGCATCTTTTCAAAATGCAAGCCGACCCCAACATAGTTTGGAAAATAAAAGTTTATTTTGTTTACAAACAGTGCTACAAAGTTAAATGTGTCAACGGATCCCGCAAATACAACGGTTACACTATAGTAAAGACCAAAGGTAGCCAAATGTATGTCCACTAAGATGAGTTTGAATGAATAAAAAATAAATAGGTGTGTGCAATGTTAACGAGTATTCTACAATTCAATAAATATTTGATAAACAGTTTTCCGTTTCGGCATAGTTAAGTCCTGAACCTGTTTCTTGCACCCAAACTTTGTTAATGGAAGGATGTTTAATTTTTTATTAACTTTTTCATACAGAAACGACCCCATGCGTGAAAAACCATTCTTAATAATTCTACAAAATGTACGATTGGCGCCCAGAAAGCAATTTCATCGCTACATACAGCATATCAGTAGGAAAACGGATTCCTAATCTCCAGGTGACCTTAAGGAGCGCCATTTATGTACGTTCAGCAGCAATTAGGAAGCTTTTACAAGCAGAACCCCAAGATAGTATGCAGTAACATAGAATAGACTGACATAGAGCTAGGTAAGTCATTCTGAGTGTATCTGACTGGCCTGTTGGTCTAGTAGTTAGTGACCCTGACTGCTATGCCGAAGGCCGTGGGTTCGATTCCCACCCAAGACAAATGTTTGGTGATGAGCACGATCATTTTTGTTCTTTGTCTGGGTGTAATTTATCTATAATATGTATGTATTTAGAAATATAAGTATGTTTATCAGCTATTTATTTAATCCACAAGAAGTGGACAGTATTCTTATGAGTATTGACTCAGAAAGCGCACCCGGATGGGTTGGTATACCGACAAAATTCCTTAAACTAGCAAAAGACTTTGTGGTCCCACTCATTAGCCAGCTGGCTAATCTCTGTTTTAAGACTGGAATTTTTCCTAAAGTTTTCAAGCGCTCCGTGGTTACTCCTGTGCATAAGGGTGGGGACGTAAACGATGTCAACAATTATCGACCCATATCTGTATTAACCCCTCTTTCAAAAATCTTGGAAAAAATTATGAATAAAAGATTGATAAGTTACTTGCAAAAACATAATATTCTATCAGAATCACAATTTGGGTTTAGACGAGGGCTTTCAACACAAGATGCCGTTATGTCACTGACTTCTGACATCGTAAAGAAGGTTGATAAGGGTCATAAATGTGTGGCAGTATTTTTAGACCTTAGAAAAGCTTTTGATACTGTTTCCGTTCCCATACTTCTGCGCAGGCTTGAAAGCATAGGCATAAGAGGTATGGCCCTTTCTCTGTTCGAAAGTTACCTAAAGGACAGAAAACAAAAAGTTAAAATTGATAATTTACATAGCATTGAGGATGACGTCTTTTACGGAGTGCCACAAGGGAGTGTATTGGGTCCAACGCTATTTTTAATTTATATTAATGCTTTATGCAACTTGCAAAGTAACTGTGGCAGAATTTTCTCCTATGCAGATGATACCGCAGTTGTTTATTCGGGAGGTTCGTGGAGCGAGGTTAAAACTACCGCTGAATTGGGTCTCACAGAAGTTGCTAGGTGGCTCAAAAATAATCTCTTAACTCTCAATACCGCAAAAAGCAACTTCATCTGCTTCTCTCCTAATAAAAGGTCCCAGCCTGGAACCGGATTCGGAGTAAGAATGCACTTGGGAGAAAATAGCTGCGCTATACATTGTGACTGTCCGTACCTTCAGCAAGTGAGTTCCACCAAATATTTAGGCGTAATTGTTGACCAAAGATTGTCGTGGCACCCACATATAGAGATACTCATGAAAAGAGTAAGGAAATTTATCTGGATCTTTAAAACATTACGTCACCTGATGTCTCCAAAAGTCCTTAACACAGTCTACATTGCCCTTGCTCAATCAATAATAACTTACTGCATCCCGGTATGGGGTGGGTCTTCGAAGGGGAAATTTCTTGACATTGAAAGAGCCCAGCGATCTCTCATCAAGGTGATGTACTTCAAACCTTTTAGGTTCCCAACAACTGATCTCTATAGAATTAGTAATTTACTATCAGTTCGAAAATTATATATTTTGAAAACTGCTTTAGCTTTGCATAAAACAATACCCTTTGATCCAGATACACAAAATAGAAGACGGAAAGACATTGTAGCTTACACCTCAGGAGTACGAACGGTCTTTGCCAAACGCCAATATGTAACACAGTCATCCTATATATACAACAAAATAAACGTCGAACTACATATATATCCCTTGTCGTCGCACAAGTGTAAAAGTATTATAGCTGAATGGCTAAAAACTCTGACTTATGAAGAAGTTGAAGAAATTCTAATTAGATCTAGCTAAACACACAGGTACACTACATCAATACCCACATATTAAAACACTTTCACATACATACACACCCCACTACATATATACACCCACAGACTCACATAAACATATTACACTCTGTAGCTGCCCTGTCGCATGCACTTGCCACATTTCTTTTTTTTTTCCTTTTAATTTTGGTTTTGTTTTAGTTTTAATTTGATAGTTTTATTGTTAAATGGTCTCAACATTGTTTTATAAGGAAAGGAGCGAGACAGCCCCAACACAAGTACTTTTGTAACTTACTGGGGCTGCCTTAATTTATGCAATGTTAGAGGAAATAAAACACTTTTTTTTTTTTTTTTTTTTTTTTATTTAGTACCCATAACACAAGCTCTCAAGCTTAAATTGGGACTAAATGGCGTTGTGTGAAAAGTTGTGGAATATTTATTATTATTTATTTATTTATCTTTGTCAGCTATTCATCGGAGGTTTTAAATATATACAAAAGCTTCCTCACTCGCAAAGTAACAGATTCAATTTGCGCTGTCCATGTTATGTTGGTCAATGCTAATACCAAGATACTTAATACGCTTAACTTGCTCAAAAACAGCGCATGATGCTATCCAATTCTGTTACCTACTGTTATCATCTATCGAAGAGTACACGTCTCCGTGGAATATAGTGACGCATACATTCTTACCGGGATACAAAGCAATTTATAACCTTGTATAGGGGTTGGAATTAGTTGATTATGCAGATTACGAATTAAATGTAAAGCTATTTAAGGAGCGTTGTTTCATTGTGCGTATGTGTAGATTACATTATTTAGCGTTAAACAGTCATTATGGAACGAAAAGGGTTGACATCAGTTGAAGTATTAAAGTTTATTCTTAAAATATACGTTCACTTCGACTCATTAACTTCAATAATATTCACATCATGCTCGTTTTATATTTTATTCTTTAAATTATTAATATCTATTATATCTTTTGGAGTGTGCCAGCTAACATGCATCTAATTACAAAATTAACTGGTTAATTTATAATTTTAACAAATTATACTGCATACATTAAAGTTCTTGCAAATTATCAGACAGACGTGTTGCTGGGGAGTTTGTTCCGCCACTTCTTATTCTCAGCAAAAAACACCAGGAAGTGGTGAGGGGCGGGCAGGTTTTTTGGGGGACTGTCTTATATAATTTTGACGATCATAAAGAACTAATTCTCAGCATTATTTGAATAAATAAATTTAGATTTTAGATAATAATAAATGAAGCAACACTAAAGTCTATTATGAACCACCCACACAATTATTGCTCACCAAACTATTTCAATCAACTATCCTCCACAATCGCGCTTTGGTAATCTTTCAATACATTTGCTCTGATTAAAATTATCACAATGCATCAGGGGCCGACCCCATCCCCCATCAAATGCAGTGGGTGGTGGGTGGGGATAGGGGATAAACAGTACATATTAAGATTAGAGTGATTACGCCTGCCTTCACCAATTGATTTGTAGGTGCTGCACGCGATTATGTAAATATTATCGAGGTGTGTATGTGTTGTGTAGGTGTGTACAGGGTATTATGTACCTATTGGTTTGTGTTTGTGGCGTTAGGCAAATAGTCATAATAATTTTGCTTTACAATTACAACGCAGTAGATGAGATTTTTTTGAACTAATAGGATACCTAATTACCTCAGTTGTTGTGTTAATAATAATAGCACATGTCAAGAGTTTATTTACAAAGGGACTATGTACAAACAACATACGCCACAAGAAGTATCGGAAGTCCACAACAATAAAATGCTTAGTGCGGGAATCGAACCCCACTGCGCTGATTTGAAACTTTGTCACGCTCACGCACGACCAACGAACCAAGATAAAATATTGACGTTTATCCTCACGACAAAGTATTATCAGCTACGTTCTAAAATAATTAATATATAAATAACTAGCACTCGTCACGCGGTTTCACCCGTGTAGTTCCCGTTAGAAAACAGGGATAAATAGTATGTCACCCGGGGATAGTGTACCTTCCCAACGCAGTGAAAGATTTTATCGAATCGGTCCAGTAGTTTCGGAGCCTATTCAATGTAAATAAACACACAATGAAATCTTTCCTCTTTATAACATTGGTAAGATATATTCTGCCAGCAGCGCCTGCGGTTGAAAACCGTATTACAAGAACTTAGTTCCAAGAATAGAAAATATGTCCTTATCCTAAATCAGATCATGGTCCATCCCGTGTGCTTTGCATACGAATTCGAATACAAGCATAATTTTTAAAATAATTATTCGTCCACCAATTATTATCTAATGTATGTAACCTACTGAAAGACAACAATATCCTACTTAGCTAACACAATACAACTTCCACCAACTCACATTCGTTCCGTCACTCACTACTAGTAGTCCATGCTCCCTGCAGTTATAAATCACCATTCACAATAAAGGGAATATTCCCTCTCGCAGGGAGGGAACAATTAACCGGCACTCGGTATTATGAACTGTGTTACAGTTTCTATGAACTCGCCTGGAAAATGTACCAGAGTTAGTAAAATGTTAGTTGAAAGTATACTGAAAGTGTCTTTGTTTGTAATTATGCATCATTGTAATATTTCCTTGTTTTTTTTTCATACGCACCGTGTAATTTCAGATAAAATGTACAGACTACCCCAATGTTACCCCAATGTGTCAAATTTTCCCAATTGAATATGAACCTTATTCTGATTGACTTAAAGTTGAAAAACAATCAAAGAAATTTGACACATTGGGGTAGCTTGATGTGCTGGTGTCTGTACATGAATAAATGACTATGACTACAACAATATTAAAAAAGTATTCTATTAATTCATTTAAATTAAAACCACATTAAAAACTTAATTACAATATCACCTAATATTTCTGACTATAATGTATAGAGGCTAGCACATCCAGCTATTGCCAAACTGTCTAATTTTCCCAATTGAATACCTATGAACTTTATTTTGTTGCAATCAAGTTGAAAAAAGGTCAAAGAAATTTGACAGATTGTAGAAGCTGGATGTGGTAGCCTCTGGACATAATAGTCAGAAATATTAGGTGATATTGTAATTAAGTTTTTAATGTGCTGGCGTCTGTAAATGCAAAAACAAAAAGATTATACATCACATCAACACACGCTTTTCTTCCATGGAGGTAGGCAGAAACTACTGAGCGCCAAACATACTGCTTTTGCTTCGTTTACGTTCACACACGAAATTATACACAAAAGCCAGTTACGATTATTTAATAATATGTAATTATAAGGAATAGAATTGAATACACCTAACATTAGTAGATTTTATAATCTTATTATCCAACAATAGTCATGGTTGAAACCCCGAAAAATAATAAGCGATTCGTAGCGTTAAGGAGGTCAGATACCGCGTAGCACCTTCGTAGCGCTACGGGCTACGAAGCTACGACATTTTTTCAAAAGTGTGATTAAGTTCAGATATTCATTAGTTTCCTTTTTTAACCGACTTCAAAAAAAGGAGGAGGTTCTCAATTCGACGGTATGTTTTTTTTTTTTTTTTTGTGTGTTTGTTACGCGATTTCTCCCCCATTTGTGGACCGATTCTCAAAATTCTTTTTTTATTTGAAAGAGTATACTCCCGAGGTGGTCCCATTTTAATTTGGTTAAGATCTGGTGCTGATCTTCGGAGATATACAATGGAACTCTTCAAAAATAGACGGCAAATCTGTCGTGATTGCTGGAATCGCTTGGATATTTATTGTTTATACAACATCAGATATACGTATGCAGATGTGTACAATATACCTAGATTTTGACAGTTAGGTATGTTAAGTTTCATTTATTAGGGATAAGTGGATAACCCTATTACCATGACATGTATTGTTAACAAATAACAATATAAACATAAATTCATGGCAAATATTTGTATGGGAACAACTAAAAATGAAAAAATAAAAATCTTTTTTGCAAAAAATAAAACCGACTTAAAAAAAACACTAGCCGGTGTAAAATAACTCTAAATTCGGAAGTCGGTGGCCCATCATGAATAAGACAAAACCACCAAAGCCACAGACTTCCGAATTTAGAGTTATTTTACACCGGCTAGTGTTTTTTTTAAGTCGGTTTTATTTTTTGCAAAAAAGATTTTTATTTTTCTACTGTATAATTGCAATTGCAACATGATTATTGTTATAATCATACATTGTACTTATAGTCAGTGAACTGAACACCCGCTCCATACTCTATCCATGTTGCTCACTAAACTATTCTCATGTAATGGGATGTATTGCTGCACTTGAGGGGTGCATTGTAAACATACGAGGTGCGCTTAAATGTACGTAGTAGGGACAAAAATCCAATAAATT
Source organism: Euplexia lucipara (assembly GCA_921972225.1). Classification (NCBI taxonomy): domain Eukaryota; kingdom Metazoa; phylum Arthropoda; class Insecta; order Lepidoptera; family Noctuidae; genus Euplexia; species Euplexia lucipara. Next base: position 21,680,943 of record OV179159.1, read on the forward strand.
ATCATTACTTCGGAGTGTGCAGACTTATGATTGAATTATTGTGAAGTATCGAATTATATGTACCTATTGATATTGTGATGATAATGAGGGGAGGAGATGACTCGGAGAAACCTTTGGATTTTAATTGTTAGCTTGAATATGACAGCTCAGCGGCTAGTTCAGCTTTTTGTATTTCTTTTGAAGTGGTTTTATTTGTATGATGTAAGCCATAAGTTGTCCTTAAGTTATCCACATTAAAAATTTACAAACGAATTCATAACTAAAATCTTTGGTAGAATCAACTACAGCTCGCATACAAAATAGCACATTTATTTATCAACCCGTCAACCGAACTCAGAGCCTCTCCAACTAAACTCCACCATTACCCTTCTCGTATGACGTACATACGTATATCTCCCGTGTTTAGCTGCACTTTTCCACATTTCACTTCATTATCGCGGGCCGAATCAAAACAAAACGTTTACCAAGAAAATTAGAACCTTATCTGTACAGCTTAAGGTAGATATTAATTCGCACGTTGATTGGAGGGGATGATTTCCCCATTTAGACATGTCTGCTGTTTTGGTGTAGGCAGACGAAATTAAAATAAACATATTCGCATTTTTACGGCTGTCGGTAATTTAATTTTTAGTACAATACATTCTTGTTGGTACAGGATTTTACTTAAAACTCGTTATCGATTAGCCAAGTCTACACAGTAGAATTCTAATGATTTAATGGAATTTAAGTATCTTACATTTTTTTTCATTCATTCAGATTATCATTGATTTTTAAATGCAGAAAACCACACTATATAACGACGAATGTTGAACTTCTGCCAAAATGTATCCATATCAAGATTTAATAAGTAAGTAAGAGTTCCGTCCAAAATTCTTGGCGCCTGACGTTTGTGTAGTAGCAGTGAGCCGCAGCGTGACTCATAGTAAAGTCCTTACTCACACAGGCGCAACGGCGCGTTTGCTCCGTGAGCGGCTGCTGCGTGCGCGTGTGTGGATGTAAGGCTGTGTTGAGCGAGACAGCGGGACATGGCGAAAGGGCAAAATACAACACAAATACAAAGGAAAGGTGCAAACTTTGAAATAGTGTTGATTAAAGGACGACTAGAAAGATTCCAGTTAGAATTAGAAGGTGTAAAATTTTATGGCTACTAAACTCCAGTCATTAAAAGTGGTTGTGTTGCAAAGAATTTTCGATTGTAACATGATAATTTTAATTAGCAATACGACTGCAAATAATTTATATGCAAACTACAATGCCGGTTTTTCGCTGAGGTCAATAAACCCTTCGTAGTGCAAGGGGTAATAACTGCATTCTGACAGTTGCGACCGCCCCGCGCCCGCGCCCGCTCACCTCTGGCGCCCGCCTTATGTCGGGTGCCACTTTATGTGAAATCGATGCACTGCTGTTTGTAAACACTTGCACTTTGTACGTAACTTTAACAAATATTATTTATGATTACGTTGTGTTACAATAATTAAGAAAAAGTTAAGAAAATTTCGCGAAAATTCGATGATCAACAAGTTGCATTTCGTATAACGATAAGTTGTTAGCATTACCTACCGTAGTTTCATTTACATCAGATTCACACATTTCTAATTAGAATAACACTTCACTAACATCTGCAGACATAACATTAACAAATATTATCACAACACAAGATTTTCATTTTAAACACACTCACACGCTGCAATGATAACTAAATGAACGTTCCCGAGTATATATTTTAATGTTAAATATTCAAATACAGAACGTCTGTATTTTTGAATCTGACGGCGGGAGGTGGCGCGGCGATGCGGCCACGTTGTGAACTAACCTAACCTTGCTGCGTGCACTCCGGGCGCGATCGTAAAATATCTATCCGCGTCAACACACTTGATCCTTGCTAGGTGATAGAACATGCAAACATGTTTTTTTTATTTCACTTTAAATATCGCAAGCTCTTGAATTGAGATGAGAAATGTAAATATTAAATTTGTTATGAGCTGCTAATCGGTGGCTGCTGTCCATTATGATTCAATTTATTGTAACAGCAAATGTTAAATGTATTGCTAATTTTTACACTAAGTCAATAAATTAATTTCGGATTTTTCTGTCTCTCATTCACTGGTAAAATAAATTCTTATTATTAACTTGTTTAAATGATAAACCAATTCTTAATTCACTGTAACTCATAAAAATAATCATCGTCTCTCATGACCACCAACAATTTATTTATTTTCTAATTACATTTGTATAATGTTATTCAGAATTATGTTTTATTTTAAGCTCAACCACATTTGAGTTATTTTGCTTTGTTACTAAAATAGGACTTTATAAGCTCATTTAGGTATTACCTATTTTGATCCCGAAGATAAGTAGTAAATAACACTGAAATATATTGAAAGACTTGATACGTCTGTGTTCAAACAATCAGTTTCAGTATCAAGTCTACTAAGTCGTAGTTTGTTAGAATCAACCCCGTGTGTCCGGCGCACCCCTCGTTCATTCATTTGTCGTAGTAGTGGGGGGAGCGGGGGAAGGAGCGAGCCGGGAGGGGCGGCGCGGCGGAGCGGGGGTGACCTTGTGGCAATGTTTGCAGTAATTTGTTTTACATGGTTGGCAGTTTTCCTCGATGGTGCATGTTTGTAAACAAATATATTATGGAAGAAGAAAGTAAGTAGTTGTTGATTGTTCATCAAAAATATAATTATAATTGTAGGTAACTCGTAATAATTGTATGGTATGGTAAACTTGGTTAGATTTATTTTTTTCTGACGAATCGAAAAATCAATCCTTAGAATGACAACGAGTGATTAAATCAAATACACTTCAACCAAATTGAATCCCAAAGAATTCGTACACTCATACAATACTGTAAAATTATTCTCCAAGCTTTTCGTAAACACACACACTTTTCTCATGGCGCCCCCTCGCGGCGACAAAACGCATAATCATTAAACATCGGTGTCTCGTGTCCCCACCCTCCTCTTCGTAACCCGTCACCCAAAATCTATTACATACAAGTTTTTCCTCATTCAGAATGCATTGCGCTATAACTATTTCAAAAGAGAAAAGAATTGTAACAAAATGTGCAATGGAATTGTAAACGACAATATTTTTCTGCCAAATGATTCCATGGCACAGTTGCAGTGTGCAGGCACCCTAATCGGCACGCGTCACGCTTGGAATTAATGAAATTCGATAGTTTATATTGCGCTCACTTTAGATAATAAAAATTACGCCCTCAGTAATAAATTTTAAAAAGTTGAAGTGGATAATTGCCATTTTTCATTTTCGTTTTTCTCTGATTTACCATTTTATACGTAATTCTCAAATGGAAGCATAAGTGCACCATACACCTATGCTTCTATCGGTATCTGGAATTCTGGACTCAGCAGACCTAGCCATATTACAAATTTTATTTCTATTATCGTAATCGATAAGGCGACAATAGAAAGAAAATGGCGTAGATGGAACCAGCTGTTTTTCAACTGTCAGGTGTTAACGACTAGAATTTGTAATATGGCTGAAAATTAAATACACTTGACAGTTGACAAACAGCTGATTCCATATACGCCATTTTCTTTCAATAATAGGAATAGAACAGAAATGGAATTTGTAATACCTATAGCTAGACCTGCTGGTTTTCCTACGGATATCCTCGTTTCTGATGTGATTTCATTGGACTACTCCAAGCGTAGCTCATTCCATCACCAGGGACAAGCAGAGCTATTGGCTATCATTGCAGTTGTTGCACACCACACTTTGATGAAAACTGAGAATTTACAAAAAAATATGGTATTGCACTTTAAGTGAATTTCAAGTTACGGTAACTGTCAGACGGGGTACTGTGAGCTTCCTCATATCTCTGCGAGTGCGCATGACGTCATCCTAGATACACACTGATGAATAGCCATACGAAACTAGCTGTTTGACAGTTAACCTCTCGCTCAGTGATGATCACTATGAACTGTCATTGCAACGGAGATACGCAACAGCCTTGCTGGTGAAGGTTGCTGGAAACTGCAGGAAGAAAGAGGCACAAATACGGTCCTCGTAGTCGATATACCTACTGGGGCAGCCCTTTGTCCAGCAGCGGACATCTTTCGACTATATGATTTACTAGGAGAGGACCCGCGGTTTCACCCTCGTAGGTCCCGTTCCTACGGGATTACAGGGATAAAAAGTAGCCCAGAGTGTCAGCTAACTCCATACCAAATTTCATTAAAATTAATTCAGTAGTTTTTGCGTGAAAGAGTAACAAATTATATCCAAACAAACATTCGCATTTATAATATTAGTAGGATTTATTTAATGATAATAATCATATGATCTTAATTTATAAAGTGTTGTACACTGTAAAACTACAACTCGTACCTAAATCCTACGGAAATCGAAGATATTACAAAACTAATTCATTAATTCTGCACACACATAAATGCTGAAATCAATCTTATCAAGCTTATCCCTCATCTCTTTTAAAAGGAATTAAAACTTAATATAATATTAGGAATCTCACACCGTACAATGCGATGTCATAATCATTTCAGACATTCGCAAATCACACGTTCAATTTAAATGATTAATGGTAAATAACTACCAACATCGCCAAAATACGAAGAAAAAAAATATTACGTGAAAATAATTAAATTAGGATTAAACTTTGAAAAAGCAAGCAACGAAAACACATTTCCCAAAATGTAATTAACCCTATCACTGCGGACGTCTCGTCGCGTGACCAATCTTCTATCTCAACCCGCCGCGCGCCGCGCCGCTGCTGTAAACAACTTGCACTTTACAAGAGTACACTAATAATAGTAACTATGGGATTGTGTTTATCTTGCTACATTTTCGGACAACAACTTTTAAGATGTTCTTCCTAGACAAGACAAATTTTATCGTGGTCGAGTTGTTGTTGTTTTACGCCCACCGACCTACAGGTGCACGTTGTGTAGTGGAACTTAACCTCAGAACAGTTACAACTGAAATCTAATTTAATTACAGTAAGAGATGAAATACCTACCAATATAAAATGTGTTCATTCGTGCCCCGCAGAGTCCATCATTGTCATATAAAATCTTTTCTTAACACTTAAGCTAACTTATACATTGTGGCGTGCAATAAGATTCAGTATTGAGTAAAAGTAGGTTACTACATTTTGCTATAAACCCAAAACACTATATTTAATTGATCATCCTCCTCCTTTTGAACCAAATATTTGTACCCTAATATTTTTTACTAACTGGTAGCAAAAGAAAGAGAGACGGCAGAAAAACCTTGCAATTGTAACTATATCTACTTCATTAATAATTATTAATATACAAACTTATTAATTCATTAGAATTAATAAGTTTGTTTATGCACTGAAACAGATTAGAAACATAACAAACATTAAAACATATATAACAACATATCATGCATATGTTGAATCAGTGCTACGATATGGCTTAATTATGTGGGGAAACAGCACTGATCAAAATAGAGCATTTGTTGTACAAAAGAGATGCATAAGAGCAATAAGTGGCCTTAAGCCCGACGAATCTTGCAGGCCGATATTTAAGAAACTTGATTTGTTACCGCTACCGTCCCTTTATATTTTTGAAATTTGTTTGTTTGTGTGGAAGCATAGGGACCTGCAGTGCGATGCTGGCCAAATCACCACGTGAAAATGTAGGCGTAGTGAGGGCGTATTGAGCTGTCATTCCATACCAATACAAGGCATTGACATTTCACTTCACTCAAGTTTTCACCGCGTGACTTTTACTGAATCGACCGGCTGTTTGCGAAAGCAAGCGATGTGAATTCTCGCAGCAGGCGTGACCCCTACAGTCTCGTGTTAGATGTTCTCCCAAAGCTTGCGATATACTCGTATAATAAAAGCTGTATATTTATGTGTGTCCAGGTATACAATAAAATACCAAAGAAATTAAAAACATTAAATACAAGATGTTCAAGAACAAATTATACAAATGGCTCTCTGCCAATAGTTTCTACAGAGTCAAAGAGTTCCTGGAACATAAAATCGCATGATGACACTGTTTCGTTATGCATGTACCTATTTGCACGCTTAAACTTATTAAACAAAACATGTTTGTTCACATTATTAACATTACCATCTTTTATACCATGTTTTTAGCAAATAAACGATTTATTATTATTATTTTATTATAAAACTAATATCAGAGTTCCAAACTTTTAATGACGCTCGATTATTTTTTGACAGTAACTCTGATCGCTTCTGTAATTATTGTTTTATTAGTTTAAAGACAAGGCTCCCTTGTTATGCTGTTAATTCAAAAGTAAGTATTATTATTGTACGAATGCGAATAATTTATTTAATTAAAAAAAGGTAATAAAAACTTTGCAATAAGTTTATTTCAAATTGGATTTTGATTGGCTTTTGAATGCAGGGCGTAATGCTCTGTGCTCGTAACTTGTGTTTATTAAAATAGTATTGCGTGTCATCTGTTAAGCAAAATATGTCTACAGGAAATATAAGTGAAGCTATCACATTTTTGAGCATAACCATTTAACAAATCAATGAGACCTGAAGGTAAACCACTTTAATTCATTAAACCCCAAGGAGACATAGGTGTCCGCGATGTCATTGCCTTTCTATTGTGTCTCTTATTGACACGATTGAAGGGCTATTTTATTAAAATGAATTAAACATTCTTCGTCATTTATTTCAAAAGAGAAATAAAAAAAAATAAAAAAAAAAAGTTACACGGAAATCTGCACACTAAAATGTAGTTAAACTGGACACGTGACATGAGTCGCATGACAGTGGGTCCCTTTACAAGGCAGGCGACATCGCGGGATGCTCTGCAAGTCATGATTACGAGACGAGAATGGAAGGTTCCAACAAATAGCCAGAAGTAGATGGTAAGGAAGTCTTTGGCCTCTGTGTAGTGAGAAAATATAGGCTTACCATCTCAATTTACCGTTTGCCGTACAGTCATTAGACTATTTCCTTTCCTGATGAAGCGTGCAAGCATGCCTTTGAAAATCGTTGAGTTCTAGAGTATTCCTTATTTCTAGTTCAAGTTTAATTTTAGCATAACTGCTCGTGAGCACGATCCGCGTATTAAAGGCGCGGGTAGCAACGTTTAGTACTTATCTAAATCATCTCACGAGCACTCTCAATTGCTGTAACTGTGGACCCGCGTACAACACGGACATTTTTTTTTTAAATTTGTTTATTATATTACAATCTAGCCTAATAAGGCTAATAAGGAAATAAATACGGACATTCTGTATAACATCTTCTTTGTTAGAACTGTAATTGTTTAGGTTGAAGTGCACATGATTTTAAATAGAATAACGGGAATAGGGTTCTACAGTATTATAATATCAGTCTGAAATCAATATAACATTTGATACACAACATAGATAGCAAAAACTGCAAAATAACAACTTACGAATCTATCGGAAACACCGTTGTAAACCCTCCGCGCAATCCCGCGTCCCGCGTCCCGACTCCGGGTCCGGGACGACACATGTCCGCGCATAAATTACGTGCGCGCGCCAGGGTTGACTGTTGGAATTAATTAGGGCTGTCCTTACCTGAAACAAGGAAAAATAATAATTGAATTAATTAAAGCAGTTTTAATTTGGCGCAGCCTCAGTTTGCCTTTTGGGAATATTTTCACTTTGCAGCTTTATGAGAATATGGAAAGCGGTTACTACTGCATGTTAATTGGGCGCCATATTATAATTAGTTGGTATTTAATATTTATAGGTACTAATAACAAAAGTTTCAAGTCTGATCCTATTGCAAAATGCTTTTGTTTTTTGATTAAGTTTTTTTTTTTTTTTTTTTAATATTATAAACTAGTGCTTGACTGCAATCCCACCTGATGGTAAGCTGTGATGCAATCAGTGATAGTGAAGCGCACTAGTTTATTAAGAGCCTATTCACTCTAGCCTTGAAGACACCTAAATTATAATCAGACGGGAAGACCACAGCAGGCAAGTTGTTCCAGTCCTTCGATGTACGCGGTATAAACGCGAGTTTATAGAAATGGTATTTTATTAAATTATAATAAAGTTTTGAATTGTCAGCCATCATAGACATTATATTATTATGACGACTGACTATTCATTTACATTAATTTACAATATCAATTTAGTTCCTGTTGTGAATAGCGGTTGTTTCGCAATAAAACTAACTCTTCAATTCCGATCTACCTACCTACGCGGAATTCGAGAATTTATTTCTCCACTTAATGCACTTATGCGCTCTGGTATTAAGTAAACGAGAGCTTACGTCTTTACGCATCGGCTGAGCGCAAATATTAACTCGCCGACGGTAACCGGCCGGTGATTAACCGGTGATCGAGCCGGCCGGCGACCGGACCGGGCGATGCGCTGCAGCTGGCTGTAAGTGTTGCGTCGTGATTCAGTGTCGGCAGGCGAACGATATTAATTGGCTGATAGTAACGGAACAATAATGGGTCAATGGGTTTGAAAACTACAGAGAAATATATAAAGGTATTCATGTAATTATAGTAATAGGTATCGTTGTTTAATTTTGCATTTTGACTCCAGTTTGGCACTGTTCAATTAAAAGTACTTGTGTGATTTAATCAATGGAAGAGCGTGTGGCTATAATGACAGCCTCACAGTCACGGGTCGATTGAAGGTTAAGCTACGCTTGACAAGGTTAGTCCGTGGATGAGTGACTATTCAAATATATCAAGACTCCTCCGTGCCTAGGAAAGCACGAACCGTTGGCCCCAGCTGTCATTTGTAGGTCTATGAAAGTCGTTACAGTTATTCAGAAGCCCGAAAATCTGACCACCAGTTTAACCAAGGAGTTTCGAGTTACCCAGTAACTGGTTAGACTGAAAGCAGACCCCAGCATAGTAATAATAATAATAAATTGTTTATTGGACCACAAAATTTTGTACAATCAAACACTTACGAACAACTATTATGCAACAAAAACAAAAACATATTAGCGTCAGTAGTACCTATTTGTATTGAATTCTGGTACCCAAGGAAAGATTTAACTTGTGTTATGGGTAGCTAGTTTATTACTTCAAAAGTTACATCAGAAGGTCAAAAGTTGAACAATAATTTGAGAAAAACCCCTTTTATGTGTGTGAGTATTGTGTCTTAGTGAGGTTGCGTGTTGGTTGTTGTACTGAGAAGAATTCATGTGATTGGTCGTGTTATCGTGTATTAGAGTAAATAGATAGTTGGGTAAAGGCAGGCAGATAATGTGTGATTTAGACAATGAGGTAAGTTGGTTGGTTCGTTAGTTTGTAAGTTTTTATGGTGTACAATAAAGAGTATTCTATTCTATGAGGACCACTCTTTAGATTTAGGTAGCTGTACTAACAGGTACTTGTACAAATATTTAAGCAGTTACAACGAGGAAAAAAAGTATCCTGAAATGAAAATCTTAATCATCTGAGTGGCCAGGAAAAGCTTGCAGCAACGTAAAATATCTAGAGGGGGAAAATAGGAGATCCAATCAACTTTTTCAAGAGAATTAATTAAAATGTTTGTAGACAAGTTACATCAAGTCACAAGCTGTTTGTCAAACCATCACGATGGCACTCCGGAGGCGCGCAGTGCCGCAGAGGTCTTGCAAGAGTGCCGCGGACGTGCCGCTGTTCAATTTATGACAAATCACTTTGAATAATATTCATATTTTCGCGCGCGCCATCTTGAGGGGGAGACAAGTAGACTTAGAAAGTATAGAGGTGTCGTGAGTGTGAATATTTTAGTTTATTAACGTTAAGTGTCTCATATTATCCAGGTATGTAGAGGTCCAACTATACATTTGGCTGTGGTTAAAGGTTTACTGGCTTAACCCACCAGACACGCATTTGATTCTTAGATAGATAGCTTAGAAAGTGCAACAAGAATACCTAGATAAGACGAGCAGAACCGCACTGCATTTTTTTTTTAATCACATCGTGAATATTAATGTGAAGTAATGACATATTTTGACATTTTACCTACTGTCTTAATTTTTAGTACTTAGTGTGATTTTTACAGAATAGGCCGGCAGCCTGGCCGTCAGCCTATGCTACTCGTAACTGTAATTCTTTGTAGTAAATATCTGGAAAAAAATCTTTATTTCTTGAAAAAAACAACTTCTTAATAATTCCCTAGGATGTGAAAGCGATACCACCGAGTCACGCCGTGCCGTGTCTAAATATTCGTCACCCCGATCCGCCATATCTCAAGTTGACAGATTTTCAGCATGACGAAAATATGGCGCAAGTCACAATAATAAAACGACGTCGTTTCAGCTGTTATCTTAATAGAATATCGAAGGCTCTCGAACCTCAGGCTCGGTAGGTACATGCGGGGGTCCATGGGGTTCACAATTTACATTTCACAAGGAAACCAAGAATGTGCCTTTTCATTTTTGAGTTCCGCACCCTTTAGTGAAATAGTTTCGTTATTTGCTTCGTCAGCAGGGCGAGGGTAACGAAGTTGAGATTGAATGTTGTCGGAAAGGTTTCCGAAACTGCCCCATGACGTAAAGGCAGGGAAAGGAAATAGGTTCGACATTTCTCACATCAAAACGAGATTTCAGAGTTAGTAAGAAATGTCTATGATATTTTTATTATTATTGAAAGGTCTCTATCGCTCTATCTCACTTGATGGTAAATTTAGTGGCGTTTTTGTAGGTAAGTACCTATTTATGAAGTATCTGTTATGGACAAGAGGATCTAAGTACAGATGACAAATATGAAGCATTAATGAGTGAATGACCTGAATACATGAAATGCGTTAAGGAGTGATGGACATACCGAATTAATGTTTAAGAAGCAGTAAAAATAACATGAACGAAACGCGGAATGAATGGTATAATGGAAGACGATAAAAGTCGTGTAAACCATTAAGACGAAAAAAAATAAGAAATAGTAACGGAATCCGAAGCTTTCATTTCAAATCATTGAGCAAATCCCACATTTATGAAGTTGACATTTAGAATTTATTTTGTAAATAATTAGAAATATTATTATTAATACTGTAAAAGTGAGCTTAATATAAGTTGAATTGTGTACAAGGGAATTTAGAATTAGTTACCTATATTATAAGATACGTAGACGATAAGTTCTACTCTCCATAAATTATGTATCTTTTGCTGTGCCCGACAGGGTCATGATTGTTTCTTGAAATGTTTAAGTACCACCTAAGCCTACATTGTGGAATGCAATAAAGAATTGAGTATTGATTAATTTAATGTCACATGATCAATAACCTATATCGAATAATTCTGTTCTAAAATAGCAGCTCTGCCCCAGTAGGAGTTAATCGCTTAAATGTCGAAAATGTTCAAGTGTGCCCCTCTGAACTACCTCTTCTACTTGTCCAATGAATTCTCGAAAATATAATTTTATATCAGTATCCCAATACTGTTCAGCAATATATATTTAGTCGTGTACATTAATATAATATTCTTTAAATAGTCAACAAGTGACTGTGTAACTTTAATGTGTATCCGGTCACCGCAGCCACGTGCGACTGGCCTGCTGCGTTCACATCGAGCGAGTAGCTTGAACTGTCACTGGACGGAATGTTGTTCTATTGCCAGTCAATAAGTACACGGAGTTTTATACCTCGTATTCACAAGTACAAATTGTTTTTGTGTGTCCACATTAGTTTAGGTCTGGCTATCAATGGTCGTATTATAATTTAGCATGGAATAAAAGGTAAGGTAGACAGACTGGTAGAAAATGCCTAAGGCATTATGTCCGCCTTTGTATACAGTTACAGTACATACAGTTTTTTACTTCTGCTTTTAATAAATAAATTAAATTAAAAGTAAAATGTATTTTTAATATTCAAGTTGCTTGTAGATTAGTGGGCAAAAGGCCTTCGCGCCCTTCTACAATTTATATTTAGCCGGACAGAAGAAGTGTCTCAATTAACTCTCAAGTAATACATCTGTGTAATAGTGATAAGTCAGCAAGGTGCACGTAATTGATTTGTGTATCGAAAGGGTAAATGTTTTTTTATTAACCCCCGACGCAAAAAGAGGGGTGTTATAAGTTTCACCGCTATGTGTGTGTGTCTGTCCGTCTGTCTGTCTGTCTGTCTGTCTGTCTGTCTGTCTGTGGCACCGTAGGGCCCAAACGGGTGGACCGATTTAGATGCGGTTTTTTTTATTTGAAAGCAGGGTTTCTTGCAATGGTTCTTAGACATAATTCATCAATATCGGTTCAGCCGTTTCAAGGTTATCAGCTCTTTTGTGTTAGCTACTGTTGCCATTTTAGACGTCTATGGGTATTAACTTTACTTACAAACGTATGTGTGTCTTAAAATTTCAAACACCCATGTGTGTAATATTAATAAGCAACATTATGGTGTATTTGGTCTGATGCAGCCAGGATATCTAGCAGACTAATACAATCTTGGAAAAATAACAGCAGATATGTCGTGTTTGGATTCATTTTAACCTGCATTTGATTCTGCACACAATGCACTGATGGTAACTGGATGAGCTGATGCTGCAGCCAGGCTATCCAGCACACCAATAGGTAGACGCTTAACAAAATAATAGCAGATATGTTTTGTTTGGATTCATTTTAACCAGCATTTGATTCTGCACACAATGTCCTGATGGCAACAGGATGAGCTGATGCTGCAGCCAGACTATCCAGCACACCAGTAGGTAGACTCTTGACAAAATAATAGCAGATATGTCGTGTTTGGATTAATTTCAACCAGCATTTTTGTACCAGATTAACCAGATTAACCAGATTTGTGTATCGAAAGGGTAAATGTTTTTTTATATGGTCTAGATTCTTAATTTTATTTCAAACACGAGCAAATTATGTTTTCTTAACAGACGTTAGTTTTTAAAAGTTAAGTAATTCTCAATTTATGGATGTGGCGTAAACTTCCAGCACTGGCTGCAGCAAGGTCAGTTTCTTAATAAATTTAACAGTTTACATAGAGAAGAAGAAATATCTACTGGCGCCAGCACTTCCCTGCACTGTTTAAACTCAGCATTGCGTGCAAAGCGACCGTGCGACAGATTTAACTCGCGTTTGTTTATTGCTTACAGTTCGCACGTAGTTATGTCAGTCCTTAAAGGAATGGGAGCTGCTGACTTTAGCTACTGGTTTGGCCGTTAGACCATTACATCTCACCCACGTCAGAAGTAGTCAGTAGGCGCTCTGCTAAATAAACTCCGAGACTTGAATATGGGCACTGTCCCAACTCCAAATCTTTAAATAAAGTAAACATAGAATAAGAAATACCTACCATGTCTACAATAATTACTGTAAATTCTTCTTTATTATCTTTTTAAATAAATAAACAAAACCCAGCATCCCAAGGTCCCTGATCATGTTAGGGGAAAACTAGCTCGCAGGCTCCACCTAGCGTGGAGAGGTAGAAAAAAAAAAAAAAAAAAACTCCAAGTCTTCCTGAGTTTAGTAGCTGATGACTAGACATACAATTGATTAAAAGACAAAACATAGTCCATCAAAAGAATAAAGGTTTATTCATTTTGTTTCCTATAATTACATATTTACTAACTGTTATTAGAGCGTAACCGCGTCGCCAAATTATTTACAATTTAGAAATAAGTTTTTTTCCTCTTGCAAGTGAATGTAATTCTTTTTGACAAATAAAGATCTTAAACCATGAAACATACACGAGAAACTACTCAATAAAATTAACACTTTTGCACCAGCAACTTGCTCCAACCACTGGCCTCATCCCACAGTCTAAAGGCAGCATCGCGTGACAGATTTAACTTGCGTTTGTTTATTACTTGCAGTTCGGCTGGAGTTATTTCTGTGCTTTGTTTGTGGCGGGCTACAGGCTATAGGCTACAGGGGCATATTGTACAGTGCACAGCTCATAATGCGCAAACTGGTAGAACTTTGAGCTATTATTTATTGCTCTGTGTGGCGCGTTGTACTGGACAACGCTAACTAATGTGGTCGATATTGTGTCTTTGCTAAGTGAATTAATGGTTGTATATCTTGTAATTATGATATCACTGAATTTCGGCATAGAACTATAAGCATTATTTGCTATTAAGCAACAAAAATTACTTTAAGCATATAGTACACAAGAGACAGGTTGGTGACCTTTAATAAGATTAAAACCGAATAAAAACGCTACGATAAACCATCGAAGTGTTTTCTAATTTCACTTAGGTACTGTTTTTATTTACATAGATCATATTTCAAGCTGTTTTAAAAACTTAACTATGTTCATAAACTAGAAATCAAAATATAGACTAATTTCTATCTCTAAAATAGGGTGTCAAAAAACGTATCCACTTCGCTGACCACTGGAAGTGTTGGGTACACTTCGAGTGAGACCCAAGACTAACGGATTACCACATTTTTCTACTAGTCTCGCTGGTCACCAATCTTACTTAACTTTAACAATAATGACGTCTTACGCAGCTTAATGATCGAGCCGAGTCATTATACAGAGTGTTTTCCAACACATATCAATACAAAAAGTATGCAATCTACGCTCTTAGTTCGACCATTAAGTGTAAGTACTAACATAGCCCTTGTGTTGAGACTTAGAACCATATCATGTAGTTAATAGTGGACATACACTGTGGAGATACAGGTATCGAAACACAGATACTGGTATAGGTACACAGATACTGGTATCGCTAACCTACTTGATATTAAGCTCATGTCATTGGTGTGTATCTATGTAGTTTCTGTACATATTTCTATTAATAAGAATGATTATTTATTAGATACTATGTAGCTTCTGCCCGCGGTTTCACCTGAATAACTACACCGGGATAAAACTATCGTGTGTGTTAATCCAAGACATGATCTATCCATGTGCTAAAATACATCCAAATTCGTTTAACGATTTGCGCGTGATTTAGTAACAAACATCCAAACATGTTTTCAAACTTTCATATTTATAATATTAGCAGGAAGCAGGATATTACTGTGTCGCCATCTTTTAGGAAATATTACAGCTAGGATACATAGAAGGCCTATTACTTAGTTTCCACAGATAATATTTATAGTAAAGCAACAGCAATAGACAGGTAACTATAAGTGAAAACAGTCAGCTTAGGAGAAGTTGTAACGTATTAGCTTTTTCAGTTTATCTTAAATTGTTATGATCGGTCTCAGAAGCGGCAAGATTTTTTGTTTTATTATGAAATTCCTGTAATGATAGTGACGATAAGTTGATAAATAAATATTTGAAAGTACAAAACATTCCATTATTTGTTTATTTGTTGCTTATTGACTCCAAATACATTTATTGCATCCCTTTTGCATTACAAACTTTATATATTTTTATTCCGTTATTAAAAAAAAAACAACTCAAGAGATATGTTAATGAGGGGCAAAGACATGATCTCAAAAAGGTAGCTCTCAGTAGCAATGTTATTTAATTTGATACATTCATCACTCACTTTGAGAGTCCGGTATTTCTTTTATTCTTAAGTTCGGGTAAATGTTGATGATGCAAATGTCACGAGATTTGATACGGGTGAACCTCTTTAGTTCTGGTTTTCTTGTTAGTAACCATGCATTCATTTTAATCAAGTCTAAATTTATAATGATATTACTAAAAGCGGCCCAATCTTGGAACAAAATCAATCGATTTCTACTGTGATGTATTACACTTCCAACATTGTCGCGCCTCTCATTTATATTCCGTGTCTAATTGACACCTTGAAGTGGAATATTTTATTCATGACCGCTATCAATAAAAAACTGAAAGCAACAAGTACAATGATAACTTAAGTAAAGTGAACGTGAGACTTAATTAAAGCTAGATTTATCACAAACCTAGCACCGCCATTATTTATTCCACTCTACGATTATTCGGAACGGCGTCTGCGCAACAATATAGATACAATCCACACTTAGCATTGAATTATCACGTGAGGGCGATAAAACTCCTAATGTATCGAGCGGTCCGCTTAATTGGCTCCCAAAGTTGAGCAAAAAAGTAATGAATAAGCGATGCTCGTTTCGCTCAGTTCGCTTAAGTGGCGGATAAGAGTTCGTTAAGCATATCTGTGAATGTGGCACTTAGCCTTTATGTGGTGTGCTCGGTGGACTTATTGCTTTTTGTGATAGTTTTGTTCACGTTATTGTGATATAAGTGTCGGTCGGTGATCGGATCCTGAGTGATGTGAATGAGTGGCGGACAGATATTTCTCTGTGTTCGTGGATGAGTTGTATGGCTACTGGATGAGGTAACGAGTGCGACGTGCGTATGAGATCACGAGTATTTACGAGAAATAAGTCTTTCGTATAAGATTAAGCGGTTTGCTTTTATATTGACGTGAAGTGTGTTGAAATAACACTACACTGACTTAATAGATTCTGTATCAAATAATAACACATAATAAGGCACTGGTTTGTGGAGTGGGTACATATGAGTGACGAACCTAAGTGATAGGTGGTATTGAGGTATATAATAATAAGGGATATAGCTCTGATTGAGGCCAAGCATTATGCCAAGTTGTCACTCAAATCATATATTTCTTACTAAGCTAAACTAGCGAGGTGATGCAAAGATCATGAAATCAAAATAATCAAAAATCATTTGAGTGTTAAAATTTAGCCAAAGATCAGAACTCTTTTAACGACAAAAAATGTATGTAAGATGTTCCCTGAAATGTCCGCCCTTCAACACTTCCTAGTATTTTTTATTTGGAGTTGCAACTTTAAATTGCTGATTTTGGTGACGTCGCTTAAAACGTCTGAAATTATTTAATGCACTGACTTACCTTCTTTATTTATGCGATAATAGTGTTGATCACAGGCGCAACTCTAACTCAGTAAGCTCTATTTGTAATCATTCATTAAGAGCGACTCACTCACTCACTTTTTAAGAGTTATTAATTGTTAAAACTTACGACGATATGTCGTTGTGTTATATTACTTTTCAAAACTACCTAAACACACAACCTCATCAAACTTTCAACACAATAAAAACAGTGAAAATCCAACAACTTTCCTCTTCAAAAGTTATTAATAACTTCACTATAAAAATTTTGAAAATCAGTTTTACTGATTACCACAACACGTCTTCTCATTACTGCGTATTAATCTGTACAGCTTTGAAAACTTTTCAGTAATCATTTCCGTGATAACGTAACAATGTTCGTGGCGCAGGGCGCAGGGCGGGCGGCGCGTCGGGGCGGGCAGACTGCGCGGCGGCTGGGCGCCGACTGCCGCCCTACGCTCCCGGGTCCCCGGTCCCGGTCCCGGGTCCGGGTCCCGTGTCCCGTGTTGTCTCTGAACAACGTGTTTGATTAGCTGAAGGATGCTGGTTGTGATTGATTCGCGTTTGAGAGAGTAGGTATTACGTTCCACTGAAGTTAATTGAAATGTCAACCGTGACTGTTCTACAGGTTTATTTGTGAAGTTATACAGAGGGCGGGCAGCGACACGTGCGGCCAGGGGCTCGAGTCTGCTATTGCAATCGTGTCTCAATGACCGGTCATTGATCGAATATTTGACAACTTTGACAGTTTTTGTATGGGAAATGTGTCAGTTTGACGTTATACGTCAAAAATCGATCATTGACCGGTCATTGAGACACGATTGTAATAGCAGACTCGACTCCCAGTTATGTTGAAAATTTTACTAGTAGTGTTATATTGTTGAAATGGTTACAACTAAGTGTGTCAGCTACAGTGAAAATCGATTATAATAAATTCGGCGTATATTGTAATTGTACTTTCGTTACAAATTGTGCATTAAAAAAAAACTTTAATAACTTCTGTCTAATTCTATTGTAAATGGAGTAAAGATAGAAGATTTTTAAGCTGCATATAAAAGTCTTATATTGTAGGAATCAATTTACGTAAAATTGATGAATGACAAAATACATAAATGACAAAAAGGCGAACTTTGATCATTCTTTTTAAATAAGTATACATAGACTTTAAAGTAGACCGGGTGAACTAAGTTATTTGAATGGGGACATGGGGACGCTCAGCGCAGTAGTTCAGTTTAAAATATTGTATTTTGTATCTTTCAAAATCAATGCATTTCAGTAAGGTAGTTAGGTTAGGTAGTTAGGTTCGCTATAGGATAGGTATGGAAAGTTAGGTTAGGTTATATATATGTTTTCATTCTAATTATATCTAAATGTTTAAATAAGAGCACATTAGAGACTCGCTGAATCAAAAGTAGTAGTATTCATTATAGTTTTGGATCTATATTTATTTTCATCTTATTATAAGTATGGTTCTATACTAAATATAAAATTAAAATTAAAAAAACTTTTTTACAAAAAATACAACCGACTTCAAAAAAAACCACTAACCGGTGTAAAATAACTCTAAATTTGGAAGTCTGTGGCTTTGTTGGTTTTGTCTCATTCTTGATTGGCCACCGACTTCCGAATTTAGAGTTATTTTACACCGGTTAATGGTTTTTTTTTATGTCGGTTGAATTTTTTGTAAAAAAGTTTTTATTTTACAATTTTTAAGTTTTATTTTTAGTAGATGATTCTTTATTTTCCATTCCTTTCAATATACCATACAAAGAAATAAACAGATTTCGATGAAAAAAAAAATCATGAATAAAAATGTTCATAAAATGAAAACTACGAAGCCAAACTATGTTATTTTTTATGAGACCAAAAAGCAACTATTTCACATCAAACTAAAAAAGAATCACGTAAATCGGTACATAAATCTCAGCGTGATCGGTGCATTTACATACACAAAACTGTTCAAAGATAAATTAAATTTTCATTAAAATGTTCATAAAATAAAAACTACCGAATCAAACTATGTTCAATTTTTATGGGACCAAATGGCAACTATTCCGCATCGAACAAAAAAAGAATCACGTAAATCGGATCATTAATCTCGGAGTAATCGGTGTACATACATAAGAAAAAAAAAAAAAAACATACCGATCGAATTGAGAACCTCCTCCTGAAGTCGGTTAATTAACTTGTTCAATATTTTTTACAGTAGCCGCTAACATAATATGGGACAGTGTGTGTAACTTGTCGGTAATATTAATAATAATTATATTGATACTAATAAATAACACATGGATATTTGTAAAGAGTGGACGAGCTTATGCATTATGGAATAAAAGAATAAAACAAAACATGTTGCAAGTTCATACAAATAGATGGGTGAAGTCCTGTTCTCCTTGCTAGATCACGAAGAAATCTGTGTTAAGGAGAACATAATCTCGTGTCACAGTGTTTGTTACTAAACTCCTCCGAAACCATTGTAATTTCAATTGACATTTTGTATTCGTAAATTTAATTTGCCCTTTTGTATTTGGGATTCTAATTGGCTTTTGTATTTTAATTTGTATGTCAGTAACGACAAAACATTGCAAGAACCTTTACTACTGATCAGATCCATAATAATGATACTTATGTTTAACAAATAAATAAATGATTATGATTGTGATTATGATTACCACTTGAATGTTGTTCATGAAATTTTGAGTGTATATTCAGTAAACCTGAGAATAGGATGTAACCTAATGAAAAACAATAAATTGATTGAAAGGCGGAACGAAGTTTGCCGGGAGCCGTATGCAATAAAAAGTATTCTGTTCTTTAAAAGCTTTTATTGTTTTTCATGAGCGTACTCAGACTTAACTTAGGTCCCATCTAATTTGATTTATTTTCCTTTTCCTCGCATTTTCTTTGACCTAGGTCTCGGGTTCGATTCCCGGGTCGGGCAAGGCGTTATTAAGTTTTCTGTCTAGAATTTCTCAGTAGCAGCCCGGAGTTTGGATTTGTGCCTGTTTGCTGGCAATAGGATCGCACCCTGTTACATGTGGCTTAAACAAAAGCGGCGTAATATGGGTTCACTACAGGTACGCTTCTGCCTAACCCTTCCGGGATTATATGCGTGATGTTATGTGATGCTATAACACATGCGAATTTCATATTATCGATATTTTTTTCTCGAATTAGGATTCAATTGTTTAAAACCTCAATATGGGCACAGTCTAAAAACATACAGTCGTCCGCCGAAACCGTCTGACAGGGCAATCGTGCGGGGTGTGAGGGGCGAGATGCGGGAAAGCCGCTCCCGCACTGCGAACAAACCGATGTTCGTAGTGCGGGAGGTATTATTCAAGTCTAACGCGTGTAGAAGTTGTCGGCATTTTTCCAGAGATCAAAGGCGTCGTCCTACTTTATTAATATTTATACTGTGTTATGGGTCTCTCATTACGCCCATAATTCTTCCTTCCCCGTTACTTCGTCGTCCCAATAACCAAGCGTTTACTAATTCTATAGCAGCATGCTATAGAATCAGTAAACGTTGTGCCACTGAACACGGTACGAGCTCCTACCGATAAGGAGCAATTAATGCTCCGCGCGGCATCGAACCCACGACCGGCCACTTGTTGCTACCGTTACTAACCTACATTATGTTCTAACATAGCTATGGTTTGTGTGCGGCGCGTAGGGTATTGTCTAAATATTATGTTGGTAAACCATTTTTTCCCGCGTGTAGATGAAACAAGGGTTTAGATTGTCCTATGGAACAACCTGACTTAAAAGTAAGATAGTGTTTCGGTAGCTGATCTTCAGTATTTCAAAGGACGTATATCGAAATAATTCCAATGGAAACTGAATTTGTTATGATTGCTTTATTCTAAGTATTGGACATAAACTGACGCTTTCAAGTAGACAGCTAAAAGTTTACTTACATGATCTTTTCTACTAAATAATTCACTTATTTCTAATAAATAAATAACATTATGATCTGTCTAACCTTCCCCCAACTATATTATAATAATATTCCACAACTTTCACACAACACTATTTAGGTTCCAAACTAAGCAGAGCTTGTGCTATGAGCATTAGACAACTTATAAACATACTTATTAATTTCTAAATACATACATATGATACTCGTATTATAGATAAATTCCACTCGGACACAGAACAAATGATAATGCCTATCACACAAACATTTTTCTAGCAGGAAATCGAACCCACGACCTCCAGCACAGTAGTCAGGGCAGTCTTAACGTTCTGATTGACTTCCAGTATAACTATATGCAGCTGTTTAGAAACGATTCCTCTTTCTCTTATAAATTAAATACCAATACCGTCGATTTTCCTTTTCATAACGGTACTCCTACCTATTGCTACATGTTCACTGATTAAATTTATCTTATACCGGACGTGACGTGTCACCGAGGCGTCGCGCCCGCCATCTAGTGACACGCGCTGACAGTTCAACTAATGTATGGACCGGTCAGTTGCAACCCGTCTGCTAACGTGAATGGTCGCGCCGTGACAATAAAGTGAGCGCAATGACTGAGTTATAGATCCTTTGTAAATCTCTTAGAATAGGTAAATGGTCTTCACTTTAGAGATTAGATTTAAATATAGAGATACGGTGTTTCTAACGTTCAGCTTAAAGCATTCGAATTCTTATAAATATTATAATGGCGATGGAATGAATAAGATATGAGCGCAAATTTGTAAGTCTATAGTCCGCACTCCGTGGGAAAACTTTTTCAATAAATCTGTAGAGTTTATCTTTTTCCATTTTTTTAACTTTTTTTCATTAGAATTCCCTATCTATGCAATGTAGTTGTAAGCATATTTTAATTACAATATGATGAGGGAACAAAGGTCTTTTATTGTTCCTCATTATTTCGTTCCTTCCCTCGTGATAAATGGAATCTTTTCCAGCTACCATAGTTTTATATTAATTTCAATACAATCCCGTGTCGAGCAGCCTATCTGTTGCTATTAAGTGCACAATAACCAATACGCTACAGCTGCAACACAATTCACTGCTTGTATGTAAATCGTCGCAGGCGCATGGATAGCATCGCGGTACGGGCGCCAAGCTACAGACCGGGCTGAAAACTTCCTGGTTTAGTGTGGGAAAAAACTAAGTGAAAAATCTGAAAAGA
Organism: Euplexia lucipara; assembly: GCA_921972225.1. Classification (NCBI taxonomy): domain Eukaryota; kingdom Metazoa; phylum Arthropoda; class Insecta; order Lepidoptera; family Noctuidae; genus Euplexia; species Euplexia lucipara. The sequence continues at coordinate 21,702,785 of OV179159.1, forward strand.
ATATAAGCAACCTTTACAGTCCATAACTACCTAATGGTTATTATTATGTCACAATGTTTTAATGTATTTTAGTATTTTGCTTATAGAACCGTGTACAGCGGCAATTGCAACCACATCGATTTCCGCAACATTTGAAGTTATAACTTTAGTTAACCAATTATTACAAGATATTTGCATATTGCTAGAAACATTACAACATTCAGTGTAACACCCGCATCTCGTGCCTTTACATTGTAGCACTGGTTTGTTTCCAGTGTATTAAAAAAAAATGAACCGTGTTTTTGTTTACCCTAGATTTTCGGCTAGTCCTCATAAGTCCTATCTCATAGCCACACTAGATCAGATAGGGCTGTACTTACAATTTGCATCAGTGGGAATGCGCTGCAGTGCGGCGCGGGCGGTGTCACGCGGCTATTTGTAGCCCCCTTGAGTTATTAGCCGATGGCTGCGATGCCCGGCTGCCTATTGGTGTCGAAGACGTTTTGTTTAGGGCCTCTCCGAGAGCCTCGTTAGATGCTAGATGGTATTCTACTGGCTTTGAAGAAAGGTCTGCATCCGGGGAGTACGTATTGATTAGCGGTTATTGTTAAACTAACGTTCTATATGCAGAAACGTCAGTTTGACACTAAGAAGTGGTCGCAGAAATAGCTGCCACCGATCTTTGTTTTTGTCTAAAACTAAAGTTCGGAAATTAAACGCATGTCGGTGTAATCCGTTCAACGCATAACATAATTTAAGCGCCTTTGACACATTGGGACATCCACCGCTCATAGAAAAAGTGTAAATGCAATTTTGTTTTTATTTTGTTAGTGCAATAGAAAGTATAAAAAAAAAATATAAATAAATAAATATTAATAATTCATTTCGCGATCATTTTCATTCCAGAAACTGGGTTTAAGTCCCACATATGTTCTGCATAGAATGATCGGTAAACCAGGTACACATTGTTAATTGTGATTGGTTGACCACAACAACGATAACTAAGTAAGAAAGAAAAGAAAGTAATACGATATACAAAATCAAAGTCTTTCATCTCTGAATACTTTACACTACCTAACCGGGAAATGTACAACACAAGAATATTAGTTGTTACTGTCAGCACTAACATAGCTACAGTACATCTATAGAGCAGGAGGCGGGACAGCTAACATCGCCGATATGGTAAGCAAATCAAAACTTGATTGAAAGTGCCATTTGCCTCTCAATCAACTGAATGAACAGGTTACTAGCCCACAGCATGTCTGTTAGCCTTTGGTTCAAGTTATGCTAGGATATAAATACATCGGCGCAGATATACTTAATTAATTACCTTTTGACTATCGTTAATTACAGTTTTCTGTCGTTACTTAGCCAACACAGAAAACAGGTAAAAGGATCACAACTCATGTCTAAATTAAATTATTATTTATATTAATTACCGATAAAAATATCCTTATACCTACGTACGGTAGTATTACACCCACTTTTAACAAATACTTATTGTCACAATATTAATGAGATAAATTGTCAGGAGTCAGGACACGTTATCTATGGGTAACTGGCTGGGTCGTTAGGTTCGGAAAAGTTAGGTTCTGAAAAGTTAGGTTTGCTCAAGATAGGTGCGGAAAAGTTTGGTTCCCTCAGGATAATTCGTTAAAGTTAGGTTCCCTCAAGATCGGCTCGGAAAAGTTAGGTTCGTTCAAAATACGCTCGGAAAAGTTAGGTTCGCTCAAGATATGCTGGAAAAAATTAGGCTCGGAAAAGTTAGGTTCGGAAAATTCAGGTTCGCTCAAAATAGGTTCGGAAAAGTAAGGTAAGGTTCGGAAAAGTTATATTTGCTCTAGACCCCATTAAACACACCGCACAAAAAAATCGCTCTCATCGACCCACTGATGAGTCAGTTTGCGCCATGTAGGACTTTTATCAGCTTAATTGTAAGTAGTGTCAGTAGTGTAAGGCGGTGCGCGACTACAAACTTAAGCGAATGAAAGAAGTATTAAGTATACCTATTAACAATCATCTCGCAATAACAGAACAGAAAATATGTCCAATGCGGACCACCGCTTCATTGTCCAGCTGACGTAGATCATTCAAATGATAAACAGATCGTGTAGACTCATTGATGCATAGAGCGGTCACATCATAAATGTTCGTTGCGTACACCCGTGTACCGTACGCCCGTGTCACGTCAGATATGTTTATGTGCCGACGTGCGACGCGCCTGTCTGTCTCTCAGCTAGTCTGTGGAGTTCCCAGGCCTGTCGCTGTGATGAAGTTGTGGTGCATGTACAATGGCCTGCGTAACGGTTCGTGGGGACACCGGGCTTAGTAGTGGTCGCAAACGGTACTGTTAGGGGTAGGTGCTAAGGAAATATAGGGTCTACGGTGCTACGGTGTTACGGGGTCTACGATGTCCGCAGAGTTACGTGTCTACGGGTACTACCATGACCACCCTAGAAATGGATTTTGTCTACAGAAGAATAAACAAAGTTACAAATCGTAGAAGCATTTTTTTAGCTTTGAGCACGACAATGTCAAAAATGAAGAGAAGAAATGTGTAGATTTTTCAGTCGACAATAGTCTACAAAATCGTGCATTATTTCTTCTATAATCGGCAGAAATGTTTCTACCATCTGTCCCTTTGTCGATTCTACCATCGACGTACCCTTTTTACGGTGATCATATTAAATATTGTGGTGAGAAATAAATGAAATTTATTATTTATTTATTATCATGCTACGTGTTCTCGTAGGTACAGCGCTATGGTGTAATAACGGTGCTACGTCTTTTTACTTGTCTACAGTGCAATGTTGTATGACGATTTTATTAGTAAGTTATTGGCTTTGTGTTGTGACAGTCATAAGTTTTAGCATCAGATTTTTCATCATTGAACGGCTTAGCCAATGTTTTCATTTTAGTCGGTACTAAACCGTATAATATTAAGGTATTAATAATCCAACACTGTTTAGTCCCGTATACCTAAGTGTATGTAAATTAATCAAACAATAAAATTCTTACTTGGTAAATAAACTTTCTTTCACGATAAATGAATAGAGTATAAAAGTAGCGAGTCTCCTGCATTCCCCGCGAGTGCACAACTATCAGAGATCAGGTATTCATCAGGCCAGCGCCGTCCGGTAGCATTGAATTATGGAAGCCATCAGTGTTGCTAATAAACTCGTCAACTAACAGACAGCTCGCTTGAGGACGCTAGTTTTTCAAGACTATACTTTTATAAACAATGTTCATGAGAATAGCAACTTAATACTTTGTACTAGGTAAAGAACGGAACTTACTAACTTTATTTATTATAAACAATACTGTGTTGCTTTGTTTTCATAAAATGGTTCTGTAGCCACATTGATATTTATTGAGCGATACCTTCTTGAAAGATATCTGGAACGTGACAAATAGGTCTGATCCTTATATTTAAGTATTGTCGTGTCACTGTCATCCACCTATAACAAATTATTTCATACAAATCTCAGTAAATTACTTACATAATTATCTAAATAGGATGTAACGTTAATTTGATCTCTGCAAAGAGATTTATAAAATTTAAGCTTCTTCCAGGATTTATTTTTTGGAGGTAAGTAAATAAAGAAATAAAATATTCCACAACTTACACACTACGCCATCTGGTCACAAACTAAGCAGAGCTTGTGTTATGGGTGCTAAACAACAGATAAACATACTTTTATTTCTAAATACATATATATAATAGATAAATTTCACCCAGACACAGAACAAATAATTGTGCTCATCACACAAACATTTGTCCTGGGTGGGAATCGAAATCAGGGCCACTAACTACTAGACCAACAGGCCAGTCAAAAAACAGGAGGTGGTTTGGCTCTTAGTGTTGTATTAAAAAATAAAAAAATATAAAAAAATCTGATAGGTTTAAACACCTGATAACACTTTACCCGACCCTAGAATCAAACTCAGCAGTATTATTAGACCAATGAAGCTTTCTAAAAGTACTTGGAGAAATAGAAATAGCTTGGAGAGACTACTATGCAACAATACGATATCGCAACAGTTCCAATGATCCTATATTTACTGGGTATTATGTATCTGGATTTCCACCCACACGACCGTAGATAGTAATAATAGGTGTCACAAGTTATACTTTAGTTAACATTAGCGTCTAAACAAGTCATCAATGTGTTTGTTGTGTTCATTTCTTGCAATACATACGGTTATGCAACCTTATTTTAAGTTTACAGGGTGGAAAAAATCAATCGATGGGCCTTAAGGTCACTTTTAATTCTCAATTTAGATCATTTTACGTTAAGAAAATAATCCTTTGTATAAAAAGAAGCAAAAATTCACAGATTTTAAAAAAAAAATTAATCACATTTTTGGGTTCGTTGCGGTCGTAACACCCCCTGCTATTTATTTTTTTGATATTTTCAATGTACAGAAATTTTACTTCCACAGATTTATTAGATACTAGCTTCTGCCCGCGACTTCGTACGCGGATCCTGTTGCTTATGTCAGCGACAATGGGGTCGTCAAAATCTGGTCAACAGGAAATGCCATCAGACTTAACAACTTTTGCTAAGACGCCATTTCTATTATGAATATGTTATATTGTCGCTGGGCTTTGGAGTTCCACTACAGGTGCTCCAGATCTTCAAATTTAGTCTCACAGCAGAAAACACTCTTCACGTGGAATATTTTTTGCAATGGCACCATTTTTATCTCTTTTACTTTAGGTGTTCGATTTTCCAAAATAAATTATAGCCTATATAATGCGTGACGTTCACGATCAGCGCTCAGTCGCGCATCTCCTTCCCCCACTTATCTCGATCTCTCTCTTTCTCTCTCTTAGTCGATGCGTATATACGCTGAAAACTCAAACGTCATGCTCCGTGAACGTCTCCAACTCGCGAGACACTGCATGATGTTCACGATCAGCGGTCAGTCGCGCACATATTCTTCACTGGTGTCTAGAGACCTGAATACCTGGTAGATGCGTAAATACGCTGAGAATGCAGGCGTGCTTCGCGATCCCAAGAAGTTTCCGCGGAGCGAGTTACAGCCTCATGTTCTCGAACAGCATCAAGTCTCTCCTAACGCTCTTCGGTAGATTGTTGGGATCTTATGGTCTTTAATCATTTAGCACCTTTGGAACATTGGGAAAGATTTGACCTCTTTCTAGGCATGGTTATAGTTTTATTGTGATGATACCTGATCAATTAAAATCTAAGTGGCTGCACCCCTGCGTTACCGGGTAGGCAACCATGTTACAAAGATAATAAATGGAAAAGGAAAGAAACACTCAAATAACATAAGCCCGAAGGCATATTTAAACGATAAAAAAAAATAGGAGATTTGGCCAGTAGAGTCTAATTTTCAATGATATACCATCGTCATCGGAAATCAGTCCTGAACTGTTCCCACCTTCACCGCGTGGAGGTACTTATGTTATTTTATAATTATGAAATGAAATTAGTGATAGCTTTAATTTTTATACCAAATGTTACTGATCTTCGATTTTTATGAGTCAACAGGAAATGCCTATTAGACCGAACAACTTTTGCTAAGACGTAATTCCTATGTGAGTTATGGTGTAGCTGGGCTCTTGGAGTTCCACAACAGGTGTTCCAGATCTTCGATTTTTATACGTCAAGCTAAGACGACTCTGCTAAGACGTCATTCCTATATATATTATAGTGTAGCTGGGCTCTTGAAGTTCCTCATCAGGTGTTCCGGATCTTCAAATTTATTCTCTCAGCAGAAAATACTTATCACGTGGAACAATTTTTGCTATGGTTCCATTTCTGTATCTCCTATTAGTTTAGCTGGCCTGTTGCGGTTCTGCATCAGATGTTCCGGATCTTCAAATTTATTCTCTCAGCAAAAAATGCTCATCACGTGAAATTTTTTTTGCTATGGTACCATTTTTGTATCTCCTATAGTTTAGCTGGTCTGTTGCGGTTCTGCATCAGGTGTTCCGGATCTTCAAATTTATTCTCTCGGCAGAAAATGCTCATCACGTGGAACAATTTTTGCTATGGGACCATTTTTGTATCTCCTATAGTTTAGCTGGTCTGTTGCGGTTCTGCATCAGGTGTTCCGGATCTTTAAATTTATTCTCTCAGCAGAAAATGCTCATCACGTGAAACAATTTTTGCTATGGGACCATTTTTGTATCGCCTATAGTTTAGCTGGTCTGTTGCGGTTCTGCATCAGATGTTTCGGATCTTCAAATTTATTCTCTCAGCAAAAAATGCTCATCACGTGGAACAATTTTTGCTATGGTTCCATTTCTGTATCTCCTATAGTTTAGCTGGTCTGTTGCGGTTCTGCATCAGGTGTTCCGGATCTTCAAATTTATTCTCTCGGCAGAAAATGCTCATCACGTGGAACAATTTTTGCTATGGGACCATTTTTGTATCGCCTATAGCTTAGCTGGTCTGTTGCGGTTCTGCATCAGGTGTTCCATTTTCCAAGATAAATTATAGCCTATGTGTTGCCCAGACTTAATATCTATACAACAAAAAAAAATCATTCAAATCCGTCCAGTAGTTCCGAAGATTAGCGTGTGCAAACAAACAGACAAACAGACAAACAGACAAACAGACAAACAGACAAACAGACAGACTTTTTTTTTTGGATTCGTTTATGTAATAGATAATAGATAATTATAGATTACTAATTTAACTAATTGAATATGTAATGGCAGTTTTTTCAATACTCAGATAACTTTTATCTGAAGAAAAAATACGGGAGTTTGACATTGCTCAAGTTAGGTTCACTCGAGTTAGGTTTACTCGAGTTAGGTTCGCTCAAGACAGGTTCGCTCCCTTTTTTGAAAAAAAACTTTTTTTTTTGTTATTTACCAGAAGTAGCAAATATCGATAGACGCCTACACTTAGGTACTCACTGATGAGTTAGTCCGGGCATGCCGGACTCGTCCGTATACACGCGAATTGAAGTAACGAAACCTTTAGCACTTGCAAATAGTCCTACATATTCTATGCAGTAAACGGTAACAAAGTCCTCACAATGGAGCACACACCCAGCGGGTCGCGGGACGTCTCGAGCCGCGCGCGGGATACGCGCCCTGCCCTTTATCCGGCACGATTGTGTGAACATACGGAGCGAAATCACGGACGTGCCGTCGCAATGTGCAGCTGCTTTTCTTGTAGCATGCACTTAGTATTTTATGTAATGTGGATTTACCTATCTTATGTAGGGACTCTAGTACCTAATATAGGGAACCTGGTCTTTAACAATATTATTTACAATATCAATAGTATATAGTAATGTAATTTGTGTAATCTCAATCAGGGAATAGAAAAATATCATATGTATGTGTTGCAGGTGCTTTGTAAACGGGCGCAGCAGCACCACGACGCGTAATTATTGTGTACTAATTATTTATTTATTTATTTAATACTTCAAGCACACTAATGTACAGAGGCGGACTTAATGCCATAGGCATTTTCTACCAGTCAACCTTTAGGTGATGCAGAGAAAAACAGTGGTAGGTGCAATTAAAAATGAAACAATAAAAGGAATCAAAGGAATCAATCATATTATGAGTATAAATACATAAATATTTACACTATAAATATAATATATATATAATAAATAAAATTACGAAGAGATAGAAAGAAGACAAAACATTAGCGCTGTGAAGATACTACTGCCAACTTCTTACGAATATGCTCGAGAACCTTAATCTTAAAAGATAAACGGTTGGTTGCCATCCTGATTTCCTGGGGGAGAGCGTTCCACAGAGAAATAGACTGCACAAAAAAAGAACTATGAACAAAGTCAGTACGGTGAGTGGGACATAGGAGAAGACGGTTATGCGATGAGCGAAGGTTTTTATTGTGGTTTAGGACAGTAAAGAAATGAAAACAGAGTGGTTAGTGCTCTTTGTTCTCTACGAAGGCGAATGGGTAACCACTTTAGCAGCGAACGCTGTTCAGAGATATGATCATATTTACGCAGTTTGAAAACAAATCGAATGCAGTTTTAAGAAGACTGTCAAGTTTATTGAGGAGATCTGCTTTCAGGTCATAGTAGCACACATCAGCATAATCGATGATAGGGAAAATTAAGGTCTGCACAAGCATTGCTTGCTTGCATTGCTGTACTAATTACACATTATTCAGTACACCCGACCGATTCAGGTTTGTGCGATTTATTTGATTGATTATTTAGTTTGTCAGAGTGATTTTACCACGCCATAATTTGAACAAATTCTAAATCCGTTCTTGTTTTCAACTGCAGCAGTGTTAATTAAAAATAAATGAAAAAAGCTTTTATATCTCTCATAATATTTTTTTGTCTTTTTTTGTTTATACGGGCTTTTATGCGTAGCGTATGTCGGTCCCATCGTATCTTAAACATTTGGTTAATATAATTTAATTAATATAAGTTAATTAAGGTTCAGAAAACGTGGGCCATGTATCATTTCACTTTCGGGTAAACAGTTTTACCCGATATAACAACAGCCGCCGCGATCCTGCACAGAACTTACCTCCCATATATCCGCACGTTCCACTTGTCGATAAGGCAGTTCACTTGAATCACGACGATCATCTCATTTGCATCGCAATACCTCTCCTTCCCTCACCCCGGTGGTGTGGGGGGAGAGGCACCACTCACTCTTGATTACAGCAGTATAAACGTACCTGTAACAAGTAACGATCAGTTAAATATAAACCTATTAGCTGATTACTTTCCAATTGTTCACTGGATTGGTTTATTGTAAGCAATTAAAGTTAATTAATATGAAAAGGACGAATCGATTAATTACTAGGGTCTCTTTACGAGACCATTAAAGTTAAAAGAAAGGACTTTCAATTGGCATTATCTGTTATTTTATTGAGTTTTTATAGTGAGTGTAATAAAAAGTTAAAAGCTAGTGCATGTCAATTGTTAACTATTAATAGGTGCAGGAGCAATGTGACTGCTCTTTTTAACCTACTATGGGTCGCGTGTTCGATTTTCGCCCGCTTTAAATAACTAGGCGATTAGAGGATAAAATGTTATTTTTAAGTTTAACTCATAAATAATATCAAAAGGAAAAGAAAACTTTCGAAAATTAGGCAGAGCCTCAGCACTTTTTAAACGTCCCATATACACGACAGTCCCCCAAAATACCTACCCTTCACCACTTCCTAGCGTTTTTACTGAGAAGAAGAAGTAACGGCGCGGCATAGCAAAGTCCCCAGCAATACCGATTCGTTTGACGAACTTGAATCTATACAAAGGAATGCTCAATAACTAGCTTTTAAAAGGTAGCACTTTGTCTTTTTCACAATCAACGCTTTCACGATTTAGGTTTTCTGTTAATTTCAAGATATAACTGTAAGGAGGATAATAAACAAATAAAGAAAATGACAGAATTTGCAATCGTAGCTTTTTACATTTCCATGAAAAAGGACATTGAATGAAATGGAAAAAACCATCGCCGCTCTTTCCGATTGAGATAATTTCGTACATAAAGAAGTCGGTACGTTTATTTATTTCCTGTATTTCTGTTGTTATTCAAATGCCTCCGTATCGAAGTGCCTCCCTGCGCGGGGTCCCTCAGGGAGGCTGCATGGAGCCGTCTATTTAAAGATACCATTAAGAAACACGTCGCGAAGTGGCCACGCCGCCGCGCCGCGTTTAACTTCTATTAAAATGATTATCGTTTTATTAAGTTAAGTACATGTTTATGTTAAGTAATGTATTTTGCAAAAGCTTCAAGTGGGAAGTGATTTTATTACAATCCAGTGTAGTTCTAATAAGTAAAATTCATAAAAACTCAAGCTCAACTTCTTCTGTATTGAGGTCAAGTTTCTAAGATTTCATTGTTTTTTGTGTTTCTGTCTTCAGTCATTCATTTATTCTTATTTATAACAACTTGTTTTGCGTTTGAATGTCGTACATTGATTAATCTTGCCGTTTTAGCTATATTGCTTCTATCGATTGGCTAATCCTTTCACCACGATGGCAAATTCAAGCTCCATTTTATTAGCTATAATTCGTTAAAAAGAAGAAGCTATGTTTTGTCTGTCAATCAGTCACTGAACTACTAAATATTTATTAACCGAAGAATTTATACGGAATGTAATAAAAACGTAGACGTTTCATCTTTAAACGAAAGCTTTAAGTTTTTACATCATGTACCACACACGAGACTTTTTCATGGTCGACTAAAATAGCAATAACCTGGGATGTCAGTCGTCCGCTAGTTTCACACCGCACTGCCTTCATTTCAATACAATGGTGTATCGTATAGATGTCGTATAGCGAGCGATTATTCACCACTACGACGGTAATCCAGAATAATCCCGCGCTTTCTAATTGTAAGGCGAAGGATGACGGCGCCGCCATTTTCTGAAAATGTTTTATTCAGAGAACTTTACATACTTGTGAGTTGTCACCGCCTGTACGCGCTGATATCTAGCCTCATGTGATGCTGACAATCGTTTTTTTCTGTAATAATTCATGGGAATGTATGAAACCGAGCGTACTTCAGTGGTAACACTTTATCCACGAGCTGGCCGAGCATAGCACGAAGTTTCAAAAGAATATGAGAGCAACTTAGGCTTGCTTGGTACCACTGAGGTGCGGGCTACTGTACTCAAATCTAAGATGGTCTAGGACTACCTACAGCCTAGCGTTCTCTAGTAAGGTTTTAGTAAGCGTACCGATGCTGAAAAGGTCAGGTATATGAATATGATAGAGATTGCGTGATTTGTATGATATTTCAAACTAGTCAATTGTGGCACAAATAACCCTACCCTATCTGAATTTGACTATATGTATTCGAATCTAGATAAATTTATAAGGCAGGAAAGTCTTGTGAATTTAGAGACTTAGATCTGCGTTTTGAAATAATGTGACTGTGTTGCATTAACCTGAGATGGTTTACGATTCTATCGTCGGTACTACAAACATCTTCGATGAACCTCGCCTTCAGATGAACTTCAGATATTAGACAATGCCATGAATACTGTGATCAACTGATTTAGATTGAGATGCCACAGAATAGGTATATAAGATACGAGTTTAAGAGATACGATATAAGAGTATATCTATAGGTATAAATGTATACTGCAGGTTTATAATTCGAATTTATTTATTTATTTATTTATAAAGGCTTACCAACTAAGACACATACAGACAATCTTAGAAATAATACAAGTAACAGTTAATGTATGCTCTTAAATTACAGGTAGGCTCAACATTATTTATAGACACTGCTCAAGCAAATATTTGAAACTAACTACAACTAGCAAGGTCAATCATTATGTATTTACCTATTACCCTTTTTCTTATCATCAGAATTTCTTCCAGATTAACTCCATGTTAATCATTGACTGTCAATTTATAGCAATATATAGCTTAAGAGTAATGACGCTAAATTGTCGAGTACCTTCTTATAGGCACATGTTCTAATATAGTTAGTCGGTAGTATGGGGGTAGGGCAGGGTGCCCCAGATACAGGAGAACCGTTAGACAACGTTAGATTAATGGTGCTAGAGAAACCTATGAGTAATGGGTTACAAGTGCGAAGTGGATTTGATTAGCACTTAGCGCTGCATAAATGGAGCTTGAGTGAGAACCAGCAATGTTGTTAGGATTTACATAGATATGCAACTGTGAATGTGTTCCGAAGATTTATGAGCGCAGCAGGACAGGTTGCAATGATTCATTGTTGGCTAAATTAAGACAATAGATACAAGGATTCTTAATACGCGATAAGTCAAAAGATATCCATTTTCTGATAGTCTGTCTAATAAATCAAAAGGGAAGTTCATACATACACGGGTAGGCAGAATCTACAGAGTGCCATAGGCTACGATTCTTACATGTACTTCTTTTGCTTCGTTTACATTCATACATGTTGTCATACACACAACGCAATTCATGTATTTGTAAATACCTAATTAAAAAATCTAATTAATTACGATCTAACCTAAATTACTACAAAAAAACAACTAAGAAATTGTCCATTGACGTAATCTTAGAGTCTGTTAAGGGGAAGCACTGCGTTCAAGTGTAGCACCTAGCACTGTTGCACGTTTCACTACATTTTACTAATAAATCACTACACTAAGTCTAACAGTTTAGTCCTCTTGAGTTTTCTCATCATCGTCTTACTACGTAAAATCACTTATGAAAAAAAGAACATTCAGATTTGGTTTCACACTTACAAAATAGAAATATTTTCCTAAACCTGATGCATAACAAAGCATCCCCTAACGAATTATCATAATTATGAAATACTGCATGCCAGCATGCACGTTAGGCTGTTTGCACGTGAGTGACAGTGCTGTCGTGCCCGGCGACTGTCGACAGCGAGTATCGCGCCCTCGCGTGCAATTAGCTTTATCTCTAATGTTTGTGGTGCATAAAGGAAATGTTATGGTCCGTTATGGCCCGTTATGGGTTCCGGGACGAGTGTTTTTTATTGGATGTATGCATGCTTATTGTTTATGGTTTTAGGGAATTTGTCTGAAATAATGAATGTTTTATTGTCATGGAAACTTGAATGGCGTTTAAATTAATATTATGTAACATTTCCCGGTTCGCGCCCTCGGGGGCTGCTAGTACAGCTATACGATGATTGGGTTCACTTCATGAATGTGGTCGGTAGAATTAAATTTATTCTGGTAAACAATTTTAAAATTGTTAACCAGCGTTTAGGATTTTTTTGTTTATTATAGTTTTCCATAATACCTTTTTCTTAGTATATATAAAACGTCTTCGTTAATATTCCTTACTGTCGTTGTTGCTGGGGAGTTTGTTCCGCCACTTCTTCTTCCCAGCAAAAATACTAGGAAGTGGCGAAGGGTAGGCGTTTTGGGGGACTGTCTCATGTAATTTTAACGTTCAGCCTCGGCCTAATTTGAGTGAATGACTTTTGATTATGATCTTGTCCGGCAAAATTCTACTTCAAGCTCTTCTGAAAACCAAATTTCAACTGGTGTTCTTAATTCATGAATGTTGGCTGCCAGTCTTATCCGACCCAGCTGAATACCTACTTATCACTACACAAACAATTCCTTATCATCCATGTGACTATCCTTATCCGTTGTAAAGTTAAAACAAGTTCACCCATTGACACGGAGCAGTGCTGGCCATAAAGCACGCAGCGGTGGGTCGCGGGTTCGGTGCCGCGTCGTCCCGTGCGCGCTCGCTATTAATTACCGCGCGCCGACTACCGGACCAATGACTTTTCGTACAACGGTTGTATAGTATGGCGAGGGCTCCCGACACCAAAGGGCGCCCGCGGCGGTTGGAAAACATTGTCTGTTTTTAAACTGTTTTTACGCTACATAATACGATAATGATCACTACATTTTATAAAACAAAGTCCTACGCCACGTCAGTCTGTCTGTTCGCGATACCCTCAAAAAGTTCTGCACCGATTTACATTCTGTTTTCACCAAAGGGTAGAGCGGTTTTTTATTTTTAGTGAATGGACCGACTTGGCTACTGAAAATATTCTCAATTCCGACAGTTATAAGTACCTACAGAATTTTGTCAATTTTGATTACTATAAACACACTAAATTGATATTTTTGAGATAATACAGAAAGCTATATGAGAAGTGGTTTATAAGTTATAACCTACGGAAAGCTGCGTCATCTTTAGATCAGGAGAGCTATACTTAGTGGTTTAAATCTAGATTCCTGGCTCTGATATACGATCTTATTATTGTAATGACGTTACATTCTGGTCTACTTGTGTCCAGGCTTCCCACCCTCCTTCAAGAATCCATTAAGAAGCTGTTTCTGCACCATTAGCAAACGACGATCTCCTTTAGCAGCGACTGTCGCGTTACCTTCACAACTGATTAGAGGAACCCGTTCCTGTCATATGTGATGTTATCACAACGTGGGTGGACGTCGAGACCAGCCAGTAGATAATATCCACTTAATGTAATTATGTATTCTTTGCACAGCATCTTATCATAATCAGCTAATTCAATCAGATTAAAAGTGACAATATTGGACGCTAATCCCGACTTTTAACTTGGAAATCTGTGTGGTAGCATACAATCAATCTTCTAGTAGTTTTACTTACCACGTGTCAGAGTTTTATCAATGGCGCAATTAATGTTATTGAAATGTCAAAATAACAAGACACATTTTAACAGTTCAATAACATTCTTAGTTATTTACGTTGTCGAATAGATGAATTGTTTAAGCATATGAAGCAATGGATTCGGAATGTCATAGAGGGTATGAAATGCAAATAAGGTGCTGGCTTGTCTCTAAGAACGGGAAATAATGACACGAAAAGCAGATCAAAGTTACAAACGAGGCCTTAGTAACTGGACTATAACAACATTAGTTGCTATTTACAGCCTCCAAAAGGCGAAGAAGGCGAAGAAGCGCCTCAAGGCGAAGGGCGGGCTTTTTGGGGGAGTATCTTATGTAATCGGTAGAATCACTTGAAACATGTAATTCTTATAACACCATTGTAACAGTGTATTCAGCGAAAATAAATGATTTGATTTAATTTCGACGTTCAAAAAGTGCTGATCCTCAGCCTAATTTGAATAAATGACTTTTGATTTTAAAAATCGAGGAGAGCTTTGAACATAATTTTTGTCAGTCAAAACGATACATTACACAATCATGCACACACAATGCAAAAGTATGTTATAGGTACCTCCATGTATTGTTGTGTCAAATTTTAAACCAGTTAATTTAACTTTTATATAACTTGATATGTTAGTTTCTTCGTTTAGGCCAAATCTTAATAGCTGCTTTTTTCTCTTTAGTAATGAAGAATCGTAGTAGAGCGGTCTCCACACTAGGCCATACATTTCCAAAATATGGCGTCGTGTTCAGTATATCATACCGTCCGTCCGTTATCAGCAACGCGCGCCCATTACGGATTAAAAAAAAAACTCTTCGCGAACCATCTAGATACCACTGCCTACCACACAAAACGGCATAACTACCAGCTGAATCCCCATGCAGCTTTCGACACAGAGAGCGAAGGAGCTTTACAGATCTAAGGTCGGTTTTTGCGTGAGCTAAGTATCCTGTTGGATTATGTATGGCTATTTTAATTCGATGTGTGTCCGGTGAATTAGTAATGGACTTAAGTGGCCGCTAGGGACGCGCGGTCGATTCCCGGGTCGGGCCGTTGTTTTGCTAAATTAATTTCGTTTAACATTGTTATATTTTATTTTGGAAGATACAATATCTCAATTAGGATTTCGAAGCATGTATGAGGATAGTGAGAGATAAGGGTAAGTTTAATTCAAGTGTCAAGTTTTAATTGATTTTCATTGGTCAAAAGCGAAAGATGGACGGCAGTGGTGGCCTAGGAATAAAGACCGCAACTTATACGAGTTGTAGGGCTTGACATCAGACATCCGTTTTACTTTTAATTTTTAATTATTGCATCACTATATCAGTAGCTTAGTGATGTGACCGGCGGATTGCTAAGTCACCTCTGACTTTTTGTATCCATGTGCGTATTGTAAGTATAATTAACACTTACTTTAATAACGCCTTTCACTGTCTCGTTGGTCTAGTGGTCGCATGGGTTACTGCTGACCATGAGTTCATGAGTTCGATCCCCAGGTCGAGCAAAGTGTTCTTGAGTCTTGTGATGTCATGTTTAAAAATGGTGACGGAAAACATCCTGAGGAACCTGGTATACCAACCAGGTTAGACACTAACGCCACTATTTTTAAAAATGAAGTAGGAAAACAACGCCACTCGCCATGAAACAGGCATGTCCTACCAAAGACCAAAGATTCAAAAACAAGTGACATCTACCAACCCGCACTGGGCCCGAGTGGTATCTTACGGTCCACTCTATCTCACAGTGAAGAGGAATGTGTACTAGCAGTGGGACCATTATAGGCTGGGTATGCAAGCAATCCTATCTAAAAGGCACGAGATCCATGGTTTGTTTGATGTAACGAGCAGTTCTGACTCAGAACAGAATGAGACTGGATACTACAACAGTACGTAGGAACATACCCTATAAGAATGCAACGCAATGCAATACTGTGCCCGACAGGGTCAGTATTGAGTATTGAATCAGGTGTGTTCCTCTTTATTTTGTTCAGGGTGAAATAATTCCAGTTTAAAACGATCCGCTATAAATTTAATTGGCCAAGCAAGCTAGAAACACGTTCAGCGTTATGACAGACATGCAATTATAATGCTCTGCTTACCCCCGAGGGGGTAATAATGTAATGGTGGAAAGTTTCTCAGACTAAGACTTATTGAAAATAAGGTTACACTAGAACTTGGAGCAAAGAAGTTATTTTCTAAGGTAACTTTGATGTGACATTATCATCACGACTGCGTATTATGTAAGGGTCAGGTACATCCACGTTTATTTGTAATATGTTTAAGTCCTATGTTATAGAGGAAGATTCTATTGCCATCAAGTGAGCATCAGTTACGAAGAAATTCCCGATGAAAATAAATACGAAATCGCTTTGCCCAAACTGGGACTAAACCCGAATACTTAAAACTAACTGAATAGCTGAGCAGTATTTGGTGCGTGCGATCACTAAAACAACTCGCGACAACTTTACTGCACTATAGTCAGATAGTGTTAGTTCACCGATTGGAAGGAATTGTTTAAAAATGGCCGTACCTATTAGCGATATGCCAGCATCTCAGGAACACTGTATCTTATTCCCAGCTCAAGCACTTATAATTCTAATCACCTTTCAATAGTCAAGTCAATAACGAGTTTCACCAACATAAACATCATAACCTTGAGCAAAATTAAAACGGCCGAACAGATCAGTTAGGTAAACAAATTGAGTCCACTTTGAGTTGTGACAAACAGCTCGACAACCGGTCGCGGTGGGTAATGACCGGCAGTTGTGCGTATTTGCTCAGCTTTAACACATCGTTAACACATCCCGTGAAAAACGTGCGCGTGATTGATGGCCAACTGTCAATACTTTCTGAACAATAATATAGTCATACCTGCCCGCTAACTTTATTTGCAAATCATTTGAAAGCTGCCCAAGTATGACAAACACAATCTCTTGCAAATATCAAATAACTCACCGACACCACCTGGCCAAGTACATGCTGAGTGACCCTGGTCACCTTTACTTCTCACATTTATATGTGAACAAGAACCAGTAAAAAATAATTTTAAGTATTCGACAAGTAAATGAAGACATACTTTACACCGCAGAAGATTTGTAATTCAATAACTGGGACGTAAACGGTAAGCAAAGATTTTAATGATTCGGAGACCATAAAATATGAAAAGTGAAGACTTAATAGCTACAAAACTAGTATTAATTGAGGAAGCTATGAC
This sequence comes from Euplexia lucipara, assembly GCA_921972225.1. Taxonomy (NCBI): domain Eukaryota; kingdom Metazoa; phylum Arthropoda; class Insecta; order Lepidoptera; family Noctuidae; genus Euplexia; species Euplexia lucipara. Next base: position 21,720,050 of record OV179159.1, read on the forward strand.
CATGTAAGTAAATCTTACGCAAAAATTAAAAAATATTAATTCTCCAATTTAGATAGACTCTAATTTAGATGATTCAATTTTATCATCGGCAGATTAAGTTGAAACGCTCAAATGATTTAACTAACGAGCCATAAAACCTCACAAAAAAAAACACTTCTAAAAGATAACGCTGCCATAAATGTGAATCATCGACGTAGTAAATGCGCTCCTCACGTGAATTTTATAAAGCAGACTTGAAGTGCATTTCTCAGGCGCGGGACAGGTTTCCCGGAGCGGGCATTCCGGCCTGGTGCACCCGCACGCAGACCTCCGAACGACGCAACTAACAAACATATCGCATTCAATTCCGAACTCTGACCCCAACAGATTAAGATTTAAAATTGCTCTTAACCGACCCCAGTGTAAACCCTTGCATCACCATAACGGGTTCCAGGTTTTTCAATGATATAAAACGTGACAACGGCTGAGCGATCACTCAATAAAATGACTTTTATTCCAAGACTACAACAGATCAATGTCCCGCGACTTTTTGTGGAAGGTTTCCGCAGCTTTCTTTTATGGTGCACACAGTCGAATGCTTTAGTGAATTCTGCATAGTGGAGCGGCCGATGTAAATTGAATTTAATGTAGTGGGAGGTTGGTTGGGTTTGCGTGATTCGTATGTTGGTTTATGAGCGGTTATGTCGGTCTGTCTGTATAGCTGTCCGATGTCAATTAGCGACCTGAAGGGACCGGTCCGACCCACATCGCCATGCCGCCATGTATATGAACAAGGCTTGTCTCTTGAAACTGACGTATACCTAACACTCGTGTTACTCGTCACAAGAGAAACATTTCTATTTCAAATGAGTTCTGTCTTGAGAAAACGCATGGCTTATGTATTCAGTTTTTATTGCATCTTAATTTATCGAAACTGGTTGCACTTATCGTAAAGAAAATGCTCTTAGTTAGAAAAGTACGAGACGGCGGCCGTACTGCAAGTAAATATAATCGTTAATTATCCCGGTACTTTAAATAAACATAATTTTACTCAGGATGCCTTAACTTTTTTTATAACTTTGCATAAAAAAGGACATTATGATTGCATCCTGCTCATCAGACTGGTCATTATCAACCTCTTTACATACTTACATTGTGATTACCTATATCTGTAGATGATCTCTAATAAATCCGTAGTTGTAAATAAGCTGTGTTTATCCATCTAGCATAAATCCTTAGTTTAATTTATTCAATGTCTGATATGCAGTAAACGAAGTTTGGTTGAATTACACGAGCTCAGTAAAAGACTCAATAAAAAGTTTTATTTGATGTGAACTAAATCAATTTGCAAACTAGTCCCTTGGACCCTTATACATATAAAAGTTTAACTTAACTATTCGCATTTGTTTCTCTCTGCTATACTTAATTAACCTTTACGGCGTACATGCACCATAGATAACATCGTATCTTTGGCGATTGTTGTGTGTGAATATTATAACTGAAACCCCGCGCCCTATTTTTAAGTTTTTTTCTCAGTATTCTATATTTTTATATGTTTTATTTATCATATGAATTAACAAGATACGAACAGTGTTTTACTGCAGTTACTAGGTACCTATCGGCACTGTGGCATAGCTAATTTCGACATATTAGATACCACCCACTCTGTAACTGAAGGTAAAAACAAGTTTCAATTCTTAAGATTATATTTAGCAAAAGAAACTTCCCAGCATGACTTTATTGTTTAAAAAGAATTGATGGTTTTTTTTTTGCAATTAGTATTTTTGAATTAATGTTAGAAATTAAGTTGTCAATTTTAAATAACGTGTGTTGTTTATGTATCTTTATTATTATTATTTGTTATTTCAAACACAGTGTAAATTGTTAATAAATAAATTGAAATTGAAGAAGTAAAACTGCATACGCAGATCTGAAACTCCAACTCAATATCAAAATCTTTATTGCATTCATGTGTATATTTGTTGTTACATTTAATATAAACTCCTCAACATGAAATCTCTCGACAAATATAGACGGAAATCGATCCAGCAAATAATTTAACAAATAAACTAACACACACCTTGATTCTATTAATCGATAGCATTATTTTACAAAACAAAATCTCTGTAATAAACATTTAATCTCAGAAATAAGAGAGATTTTTGTAAGTTTTTATGGTGTACAATAAAGACTATTCTATTCTATTCCAATCTAACATTATTTTTTTTATTATCAATTGCACCGCAAACTAAATAAAACGCTGTACTTTTAAACTTTTCATCAGAACGCCTCGTCTGAAAAACAAAAGTTAGGTTCGGTGAAGTTAGATTCGCCAAAGTTTGGTTCGCTAAAGTTAGGTTCGCTGAAGTAAAATTCGCTAAAGTTAGGTTCGCTTAAGTTAAATTCGCTAAAGTTAGGTTCGCCAAAGTTAGGTTCGCTCAAGTTAGGTTCGATCAAGTTAGGTTCGATCAAGTTAAGTTCGCTCAGGTTTTGTTTTGCAGGTGTAGGAAATGCCCATGGATGTCTGCACGAACCCACTGATGAGTCAGTCTGGAGAGTTCCGCACTCTAACCGATAGCGTTATTATTCTATTCTCTATTCTATATAAAATCTGTCAACAAATCATTTTCTTTTTCGTCTGGTATAAGTTACCTGTCGATTGAAAATTCGGCTGTAAGTCTTGAACTAGTCTTCTCAGAGATTGTTGGAAGGGCACAGTTTCAGCCTACTTAATATTGGATACTTAATTTTACATTTTATGGATGTACGACTGAGTGTAATAATTTATCCAAGTTCCTTGGAGAAATTTAAACATGGACTTAACCGACTAGTAAAATAAAGTAGCGAGTGTTTATTTTTGGAATTATTACCGGTTCCATTCCCGGTTTAGGTAAGCTTTTCGAAAAACTTATAAACGCATTTAGTTCCTTTTAAAAATAAAACAATGTTTCCTTTTAATAAAATATTCTAATTGATTATTCCCACACTGCATTTCCTTCTGAACATTTTACCAGTACAGTACAAGAAGATTTTCATTGACAAAATGCTAATAAATAAATTGAGTAGTGTCTGACAAAAAGTAAATTAATTTAAAACGCTATAACCTTCATGTCGTTTAGCGAAACACGTCGCCGGACACCTCGTTACTCAACGTACGCGGTACAAGCCCACACAAGCATATTACACTCTTATTTTTTACTTTATACAACAGATGCTGCTGATTTTGAAGATTGTTCATCAGTTAAGTTGTTAGAGGTTTAATCAGGCAGGGATTTGAGCCTTGTGTTTTTTTTGTTTTTGTAAAAGATGTTATGCATTGGCCATATTGTCAGCGTTCGTAGAAATGGATAAACATATTTTTTTTGTAGGAAATATTTCTACCATATTATAACATATGGTGATATAAGCTCTACTTGATATTCTACCCAGCACAACAATGCCAGAAAGATACTTTTCCCTAAATCGAGCCAATATGTGTAATAAAATTTAACACAAATGATATCGAGGGCTGTTTACAAAATGTTCCTCCGAGCACTCTCAGTTGAATACGTATCAATAATACATTTCCACCATTTTAAAATATTCTGGAGACGAAACAATACAACTTTCCAATGGGGATGGAATACAAGAACGGCGGTAGTTACTGGAGTAGATCAGTAGAGGGGGCGCGGGGGTGGGGGGACGTGCGTGACCTGCCTGACAACCAACACACAGATGTTGATGCTACTTTGTGATTAAGATGCTGCGCCACTCGAAGAATCCGAGACAATTTGGAGACTGTTTTCAAAACTAAGAACGGATTCGATTTTTTTCCGAGCTAGAGCACAACTTACAAACGGTACCTAAAAATAGATAGATTATTAACGAATCTATTTTAAGCTGTCTTTTTTACGAAGTTACAGTAGAACACTGACCCGTAAGTCACAGGGTCACCCAAGGTTAGGAGAGGGATTTTTACTATTTGTGTAGCCTTTTCCAAAATCCACGAACCTATATGTAGTGTAAGGTAAACATAGCTTTTTTGTGTCAATATTTCAAAACAGTAATGTTATTTATTTATTAAAATCAAAGAGATTTAAGATACTATAGTCATAGAAAAACTAAGATCCCATGTCTCAATAACGCCACCTAGAATAATATAATAAGTCAAAACTCTTAACCAGTCAAAAGCACTATTGACTAGCAAAATCAAACAGGTTGGTCAAAAGTGGTTTTGACTGCAAATTTGGGGTTAAAAGTACTTTTGACTGATGCTCGTCGTCTAAAGTAGTTTTAACTATATTAAAGCATCAGTCAAAAGCACTAAGGGATCTGGCGCTCGGCGGCCGCTGCCGCGGCACACTCGCTTCGCTCGCTCGCCTTCACGCGGTAATGGTCATGGTTCTAACCTAACCAACCCACATGATTCGCCAACCACAGACGGTTTTACCTGACTGATAAAACCAGTTAAAACCACTTTTGACGGAATCACTTAGTTAAAAGTACTTTTAACTGTTATTTAGTCAAAAGTATTATTGACTAAAGCATACGGTCAAAAGTACTTTTGACTGATTTTGCTAGTCAATGGTACTTTTGACTTGTTAAGAGACAAAACGATGATAATGATGATGTTCTTTAATGATTAGCCTTTATTGAGGCGAACACTGAAATGCAAATTTAATGGAACCATTTGCAAAACCAAAAGAACATACTTAGGTACGTTATCCCACTTGCCTCCTTAAACCATGGTGCCCCTACCGCGTCCCGCAACAACGCGTCTCAAAGACGGATGGAGATATAAAACGTCCTAAAGTAGGGGTTCAGAAATCTGGATAAAGAAGGCCCGTGATAAATATGAAGGGACCACATTTATACGTGAGGACAGTGACGGATGCTCTAGAAAGTATTACTTCACCTTAAAACGTTATAATAACAGCAGCCTTTCTGGAGAAAGTTATAAGTAGCTAAATGATGTTACGACCCGTGCATAAGTTATGACTTTTTGCAAGTTAAGGATTAGCTTAAACTATAGTATTAGTTACTGGATTGTTTGCGTCGGTATAAAAATAAAACTCAGCGATAGTTTTGGTAGCTTTCTATCATTGAAAGAGTATTTATAATAGGAGTGGCAAAGATTAAGTCCACCAAACAATTAGACAAACACCTGTTTTTGATAAGACAGTTTTATTTACCTCTGACACCTCTTCAAATACCTCTCGATGATAAAAACAAATCAAAAATTGTTTGTTCACTGAAATAATTTGTAATACATAATAGGTACAATTTTTATCTCTGCCAATCTGCAAAGCAGTTTGTTGACAGATGTAGAGCTCCTTTTGCCTAGCACGAGCAAACAAACTTACGGCAAACACTTCTTAATACCGTGTTTTCTGCAAATAAATATTATTATTATTATTATTAAACACACTCAACAGTGAGAGTTGGACAAATATCATTGAATAGGTACTTTATGTGTTCCTTTTTTGTTAACTCCTACCTAGATACTAGTGGTTACTGAACATTAAGTTAACAACATACACTTTAATACTGAATCAGGAATTCAATACCAGCTATTCCTATGTAAAATAAAAACCAAGACGATCCCTACTTCCAAACACACATCCAACTTATCCATATTCCGGGGACCACCGGGAGGATTACCGGAAAAGTCTTCCAATATTACCTCAAATGTAATACCGAAACAAAAGGAGATCGTCGCAGATGACGCGTGGACGTGCCAGACCTACTGATTAGAATCCCCTTACGTACCCTCGACCGCATGTCAGTAGTAACTGATGAAATACGAAAAACGCCCTTACGTCTACGGAATAAAGGCTGTCAATCTCAACTAGTTGCCAAGAAAGTGCAGTTGTCTGTACCCTCAGATAAAGACGTCGCTTATGGCAGGATTAAGATGCGATCGCGGCTTTAAAGTCGGCAGTGCCGGATATTGGGCCAAGAGATTGGATCCAAGCAGTCTTGTTAACATGCAGGTGGATGGGGCTGTACAATGTGATAAGCTTTGTAGCTGAACACGTTTAGGAAAGAGCGTAATGCGAAACGATTTTGAATTAATTTGTCGTTGGTGCCTTTGGTAGCTCGGAGCTCTACAGCTGTCAACAAACTGCTTTACAGATTGGCAGAGATAACAATTGTATTACTATAGATTATTTCAGTGTATAAACTATTTTTCATTTGTTTTAATCGTCAAGAGGCAACAGAACTGTCATGCTTGAGATATGATGATATTTCTTGACGACATTTGAAAACAAACCAGAGGCCCAGCGGGGGGCGGCATTAGGAACTCTGTCCCCAGATTACTCAATGACCACAAGACAAAGAAGAAGAACTAACAATAATTTCTATTCGTATCTAGTAGAACTTTTCGTGTATCACCTCAGTGACGCTGTATAGATTTGGGATTAAAACACAGAGGCCTCAGTTTTGTTGTTATGTGATCAATTATTGCTTTACACGTCGTCAGTCGCAGGTTCTTAGGACCATTTTTCATCGCTTGCATTCGGGGCCAGTCCCCGGTGGAGTGGAAACAATTAACATCCCCTGTTCGCCGCGCGCCATCCATCTCGCGCTGACAGGCGCGTGTGGCGGAGTACCCGCGGACACTGCGTAGTGCACGCCCACGAGCTTAGCAATTGAATGTTGATGAATTAGGACACGAATTTTAAAACGATGAAAGACTGGAAAGCTTTAGGTGGTCACAGTTGCTTAGTGGTGCTAAGATACAATATTGCGAAGCTTGCAAAAGCTTTAAGTCCAGTCAAGCCTTTGTATCAGTTAGACTTTATGAACATAAATAGATAAATAAATAAATTCTACAACTTCACACAACGCCATCTGGTCCCAAGCTAAGCAGAGCTTGTGTTACGGGTACTAAACAACTGATAAACACACTTACATATTTCTAAATACCTACATACATATCTATATATATATATAAATCAATTAGGTACTGTTCGTTAGTCCGGCTAAAATTTAAGAACGACTGGGCCGATTTAGATGATTTTGGTTTAGAAATGTTTGTGGAAGTCCAGGGAAGGTTTAAAAGGTGAGTAAATATGAAAAAAAATGCTTGGAATGTAGTAAAAACCAACAATTTCGCTTTCCCTTAGAAACTGTTCCTACCTATTAAATATTTGATGTTCGTCCCGTCGGCGTCGACAGTACGGTATACTCCTCTCAAATTAAAGAAAAAAAAATAAAAAAATAAAATAAGTATTCCACTACTTTTTCACACAGCGCCACTTAGTCCCAAGCTAAGCTAAGAGCTTGTGTTATGAGTACTAAACAGCTGATAAACATACTTATATATTTCTAAATACATACGTAATATAGATAAATTACACCCAGACACAGAACAAATGATCGTGCTCATCACACAAACATTTGTCCTGGGTGGGAATCGAACCCACGACCTCCGGCATAGCAGTCAGGGCTACAAACCACTAGACCAACAGGCCAGTCAACTTATTCAAATATGGAGAACTTATTTAAATATGGATTTTGAATCCACATATATGTAAAATATTGGGATTATTGCGTATTTAAATTTAAAAAATACGAAAAGTTAAAAATAGTTTCACGATGACCACGGATCAACATAACTATTTTTGGTTGTCAATTTATTTTGTTACTAAAGTTAAAAAGAGATTTTATGTAGCATAAAAATGTCTTATATTTCAGTAATCAATTTACGTAATTAATAATGACGACAGAGACGAACTTCAATAATTCTTTGCAAAATGATAATTATTATACTGTTTGGACTTTAAAGTAGACCGGGAAAACTAAATAAATTGTATGAAACATACTTAGACGCCCGCAGCGTAGTAATTCAGTTTAAAATTATGAATTTAGAATTTTTTAAATCAATGAATTTCAGTAAGGTAGTTAGGTTAGGTAGTTAGGTTAGCTATATGATAGGTATGGTAAGTTAGGTTAGGTTATATATATACATGTTGACAGTTACGCTCGTTTGCTGGAAGCGGACAGACGTGTGTCGCATCGCGCCGTGTACATTGACGTTTTTGTGATTCGTAGTGTTGTGATTGGTTGCTATTGACATTTTCGATTCCTTGTCACTCTTGTGGTGTTGTTACCTGTGGTCTACGCCCACTGGGAGGAGTTAAAGCAGGACAGAACACTTTTGTCAGATCCTACATTGAATGGGTGTTTAAATAAATTTGAAAACCTCATTTAAATAAACACAAAAAGTTTTGCATCTGACTGGGATCGAGCCTGCGGCATCGGAGCGTCGGGGCGACGTCTGTGCGAGTAGTGCTAAGTGAACACTAGACAGCACGCTCGAAATAACCAACCTCTATCAACTGTAAGGAGCTCCGCTGAATTGTTTTACTCTTCTTGTGTTTAACAATTGCGTTGAACAGCAATGTCTCGCTCGGTACGGTCGCCTTCCCAGAAATCTGCCAACGCGTTGCTTGAGACTCAGTCAGAGCCTGATTTGTCATCTGACACACCTAATCCTGATTTGAATATCGGTGATATAATGAAAAGCGTCACGATACGGCAGAGCAAAAAACGCTTCAGAGGTGATGGCGACTGCGCGGATACTGACAAGTTCGAAGAGCTGAAGAATATGTTGCAGTCATGGAAAAATGATCAAGATGTTGTCCTCAATAAAATTGTCGCTGAAGTTTCTGAATTAAAACAACAAAATCTCAACATCCAGAAGTCATATACTGAGATTGAAAAATCAATTCAATTTTTTAACTTGAGATATGAGGAGATGAAGTCTCGTCTAGAAAGCCTGGAAGCTGCACATAAGGACAATGTTAAACGCCTGAATGACATGACTAGCAATGTGAATGTACAAGCTGTGGCTACACTTGAGGGTAAGATTGCGGCAATGGAGCAGCAGGCGCGTTCATGTAATATTGAAATCTGTAATTTACCAGAAAAGCGCAACGAAAATTTGTTTGCCATCGTGGATTCCATAAGCTGCGCTATTAACCAACCTGTATCTCATAATGAGATAATATCGATACATAGAGTACCACACGCTCAACAACATGATCGCAAACCCAAAAATATTATAATTAAATTCAGAACACGTATTATACGTGATAACATTCTTAGTGCCTATCGTCAAAAGAAGGGCCTAAAGTCTGATCAGTTGGGGATCTCTGGCGCCTCGGTAAACGTTTATTTCAATGAACATCTAACCCTAAATAATAAAGCATTATTTCGAGAAGCTAAGAAGATTGCCAACGAAATTGGTTTTAAATACGTTTGGGTCAGGAATGGGACAGTACTTGTGCGAGAGCGGGATGGATTATCATCAATGGCTATACGTTCGGCGGAAGATCTTAAAAGGATTGTTATCCGTGAGAAGGAATGTACTGAAAATCCAGATTCATAGTTATGTTCACAACGTTTGTTTGTATAATTATATTAAGTTTTGTCCTTATTTCTTTTCTACATGTTTATTTGGCAGGTTTATGAGTAAAAGTTTAGATAATGGTTATGTAAGTTTAAAGTGTTATACCTATTTCTTGCCTATTAGTTTACACCATTGGTTGTCAAACTCTTTATTTCAACATTTTTTACATTGTATTCGAGGCTTTATATGTTACATGCGATCGAATCTCTTTGTGTCACTGAAACAGTTATATATAGTATTAGAAATCACCTGTCAGTACAAACACTGCGGCAAACTTAAACTATTTTGTAATTCTGGCTTATCTGTAACTTATCATAATATTATTACTGTAGACAATGGACTTACGTATTATATATTAGGTGGTAAGCATTACATAATACAAATTTATTATATTAGGTACTGTTACTAATGGCTACTAATTACATCACGTTTTACTACCAGAATTGTAGAGGTACTCGTACAAAGTTACATATGCTCTACATGAACATATTATGTAATTCTTATGACGTTATCGTTCTGACCGAAACTTGGCTTATTCCTGATATTCGTGATAGTGAATTTATTGATGAACGATATGTTGTCTTTAGATGTGACCGTGACCGTGTCGCGACATGTAGAAAAGATGGAGGAGGCGTCCTAATTGCTGTGCTTCGTGAATTGCGAGCAACAATATTGACAACTCAATTTTTTAACTCTGAAGTTGAACAAGTGCTAATACAGTTGCCTGCCGCGCAGCAGCACACACGTCATATTATTGGTGTCGTGTATATACCGCCAGCTTCTCCTGCAGAGGTTTATGAGAAATACTTGGACATGCTGCAGGGCTTAGCTAATAACCCCAATTGCAATACATATCACTTTTTTGGTGACTATAACTTGCCTGCTATTGACTGGGTGCAGCAGGGAAACCATGCTACGGCGCGTCACACAGACTCTACGGGACGTATCTTACTTAATTTTATAAATATAATAAATGGTATACAATACCACTACACAAAAAATAGTTTAGGTCGTCTACTAGACTTGATAATCTCTAACGCAGACCCTCAAATGATGCCGTGTAATATCCTGCTGAGTCCCGATAGCCTCCACCCACCCTTTTCTATATTAACTAACTTAAATATGCGTTTCAAACCAATGAAATGCCATTCAGTTCGCAGATATAACTTTTTCAAAGCAAACTATGATTGCATTAAACATGACTTAGGCAATGTAGATTGGGAAGAGTCACTCTCTCATCACTCGTCTGAGATGGCTGTTGATTGTTTTTATGAAACCATATATAAAGTTATCAGGTCACATATTCCATTGACTCATACTAAAAACTCAAAATTTCCGATCTGGTTTTCACCTTCCCTAATAAAAACATTTAAAACTAAAGAACGTGCATGGATTAAGTGGAAGACATATGGTAATCACTCTGATTATCTGCATTTTTCAAATTATCGCAAATTGTTTCATGTTGAGACCGCTAAAGGTTATAAGAGATATATGTCATCAGTTGAAGACAGTATTCCCAAATCTATCAAGTATTTTTGGTCGTATGTCTCTTCCAAGAAGGGAAAAGCTAAGTACCCTGCTAATATGTTTTATAAAACTGTTTCTTCCGACGACCCCAAGGAAATATGTAATTTGTTTTCGACTTTCTTTAGCTCAGTATATGAACCCTCTACCTTTGACCCAGACATATGGCAGCCGTCAAATTGCTATGAAGACAATTCCCCATGTATATCTGACATCTACTTGTCAAAGGCTTCAATACGTACAGCATTGAAGTCACTGGATTCTTCTAAAGGAGCTGGACCTGATGGCATACCACCGTCCTTCTTTGTAAGTACAGCTGACCACTTGTCTTCGCCTTACATATAATCTTTAGTAAATGTTTGAGGGAAGGAGTCTTTCCTGCAGTTTGGAAACGAGCATCTATTACCCCTGTGTACAAGAGTGGGGATAGAAATAATGTAGAGAATTATCGGCCCATTTCTATTCTTTCCACTTTGTCAAAGGTTTTTGAACGACTTGTGCACAGTGCACTATATCCTCATATCCGTCATCTTATATTACCCGAACAACATGGTTTTGTCAAGCGTCGTTCTACCACCACTAACCTCATGACTTTTGTGAACTATCTCTTTGAAAACATGGATCGCCGGGTACAGGTTGACGCCGTTTACACGGATTTTCAGAAGGCCTTCGACAAAGTGGACCACACCCTTCTCATGGCAAAAATTGCCTTTAACGGTATACGTGGCAATTTACTCAGATGGTTTGCTTCATATATTTTCAATAGGACTCAAAAGATCATCGTTAATGGGCACGAATCTGACTCTAAAGTTGTTAATTCCGGGGTCCCTCAGGGTTCAGTATTAGGTCCTTTTCTTTTTGTATTGTTTATTAATGACATTAAACATTGTTTTGTCAACTCACATTTCTTGATGTATGCAGACGATATGAAAATTTATACCACCTGTAAAAATATTCGCGACTGCTATTACTTACAACAGGACCTTGATAGACTTTATGAATACTGCCTCAAAAATAAACTTTTTCTTAGCCTTCCCAAATGTTACACAATTTCTTTCACTAAAAATAAAAACCAGATCAAATTTAATTATTCAATAAACAATATAATTCTTAACGAAGTTCAATCTGTTCGTGACTTGGGTGTTACGCTTGATTCTTGTCTGCATTTTGATACTCATATTGACAATATAGTAAAAAAGGCCTTTCAAATGTATGGAATGGTGATAAGATTTTCTAGTAGCTTTGTACGACCTTCTACATTCTTAATATTATATAAAACACTGATTCGGTCTCAATTAGAATACGCCGTCCAAATTTGGGATCCTCTATATGATAAGCACAAAGATAGGCTAGAAATTGTTCAGAGAAAGTATTTACGTACTATGAATATTATAGATGTTGTCGTTCTAAAGTCTCCTACGACCAATTACTGAAACGCTATAATGTTCTTAGTTTGGAGTCTAGACGATTTCTTCTAGGAGTAATGATGCTGCATGGAATATGCAATAACAGATTCGATTGCATTCCTCTCTCAAATAATCTAAATTATACAGTACCTAGATCTGTCATGCTTCGTGGGGTGCGTGTGCCTCGACTATTCCACACGAATTCGTGCAGGACTAACGCTGGGGAGCGCGTGCCTCTTCGGCGCCTTGTTGATGCTTACAACAATCACTTTATGGAGCTTGACTTATTTACTCTTTCCAAAGATCGCTTCAAGGCAAGAGCAGTAGAAATATTACTAAACTCATAAGTATATGCATTTTCTTTTCTTTCTTTCTTTTCATTGATATTTTACGATGCACACGATTTGTCTGTTTTCTTTAACAATTTTTTTTTGTGAATTCGTGGACAATGTTGTTGGTTACATGTGTAATAATATAAATATGTGAGATTGTGTATAAATGTATTTCTAAGTTGTGTTAATTTAAGAATCTTTAGTTAAGCTTGGCATGTAACTGTTTTTTGTCCCTAACAAATAAAATAAAATAAAATAAAATAAAAAATTTTGTTGAAACAAAAATGTTAAATAAGATCACATTAGAGACTCGCTAAAGAAAAAGTAGTAATAGTTATTATTAGTTTGGAATTTTGGATCTATTTGTTGTCATCTTATTAAACGTATATCCGTAAACATATATCTAATCTATATCTATATACTTATAATAAATCTGTAGAAGTAAAATTTCTGTACATTGAAAATATCAAAAAAATAAATAGCAGGGGGTGTTACTAGAACACTACTAGTGTTACTAGACTGCCTCGTTGGTCTAGTGGTCGCAAGCGCTACTGTTGAGCATGAGGTCCCGGGTTCGATCCCCAGGTCGGGAAAAGTGTTATTGAGTTTTTCTATCTGGAATTTCTCAGTAGCAGCCCGGAGTCTGGATTTGTGCCCGATTGATGGCAATAGGCTCGCCCCCTATTACATGGGACTCAAACATAACTGGCGAAATGTGGGTGTACTACCAGGTACACTTCTGCCTAGCCCTTCGGGGATTACAGGCGTGACGTTATGTTTATTATGTTTATGTTACTAGAACGACAGCGAACCCAAAAATATGATTAAAAAAATTTTTGTCTGTGTGTCTGTCTGTCTGTCTGTCTGTATGTTCAGGTATCACGCAAAAACTACCGGTTCGATTACGATGAAAATTGGTATACTTATTCTTTAATATCCTGGGCACAACACTGGGTACTTTTTATTCCGGAAAAGTATACACAATAAAAAACAAACTTAACTTTGCGGTTCGACCCCTAGACCCGACTACTGTACCAACCGCAAATAATAAGTTTGTCGTAGGTTACGTCACCCGCATTGGAGTTCACCAAGGGGCGCTGCACACGGGTAAGATATTATAATATTTTATCTTAAGATACAATATCGCTCGCCATACAGTTCAATGGACTATCACACACTACGAAGATAATTATGTACATTGAATATATATTCAAAATTAATATTGGAGGATCATTGGTGATCGATACTGATGCCAAAAATGAAATCAGTAAATGTTTTGTCTGTCTGTCTGTCTGTATGTGCACGCATAGTTCAATAACTATTATAGGGATTGGGATTGACTTGGTACGGTTGTAATCAATACGCCTGGGTAGGTTGATCTTAGTCTCAGTTGTTTTACACATGGTCAGTTGTACGGCGCTCTTTCCCGGGTCAGTAGTTCCAGAAATCTTTAAAAAATCAAAATCAAAATCAAAAGTCATTTATTGAAATTAGGCTGAGGATCAGCACTTTTTGAACGTCAAAAAATTACATAAGACAGTCCCCCAAAACGCCCGCCCTTCGCATACATACTGGAAGGATCAACTTTGAAAGTAGTCTATCTGGAAGTATTATGCTAAAATTATTACGTTTATATATCAACGCACAGCCCAAACCGCTGGTATTAGAGACATGAAACTTGAAGGGGACTTCTTAGTTAAGAATAAGTGTCCACTAAAACACGATTTTTGGAAATTCAACCCTTAATGGGAAAACATAGGGGGCGGAAGTTCGACATCCACGCGGGCGAAGCCGCGGGCAAAAGCTAGTGTATAAATAAAATTTGTCGTCTAACAGTGTTTGTAACAAAACTCCTCCGAAACGGCTAGACCGATTCTTCTGAAATTTTGTGTGTATATTCAGTAGGTCTGAGAATATGATGTAAACTATTAAAAACTAAATAATACTAATAAATTGATTTTAAGGCGAAAAGAAGTTTGCCAGGGTAACTAGTTATAGAAAAATTACACCCACACACAGAATAAATTTTAATGATCGTGCTCATCACACAAAAATTTGTCCTGAGTGGAACCCTAGACCAACAGGCTAGTCTGTGGTCAACAGGTGGGCTCTCAGTTGCTAAATGGTGCTATGATACAATTTGCGACGCTCGCCAAAATCAAAAGTCACTTATCAAATTATGCTAGGTAGATTGTGGTAGTGAGATCAGCAACACGACTGTCTGATAGGTAAGTAAGAAGAACTTGAATGTAAAGCTTTGTAAAAGTAATTGCAACTTGTAAGTTTATCGCCATTCTCACATTGTTGGTACACTGAGTTTTGCAACTTCAAAAAAACTTAAGACTTTCAAACATGAGACAAACCTTATAGTTTATCGCCCGTCTCCATGTTTAGACTAAAACAAGCGACTGTCGTGAGCTACAAGTGAGGTTCATGATCTACATCGCTGTGGACTATCAGCCCGTGCGTCTCCACACGGCAGATGTCCCGATGCCCCGCTCTCCTCTATCTACGGAGGATCTACACGCAAGAGGCGGAGCGGGACAGATGGACTGATAAGATGGATCGTTTTACGTCGACGGTTCTTAGAGTATTTAGACGAATTTGTGATTCTAAAACGTCATTGTAAGGGTCAGAGAAGCCACGGACGACTTATTGTAACAAGTCGTAAAGAAATGGTCGTACTTTAGAAGAGATCTTTTTTAGAAGACTTTCTTTTCACAACAGGCTCGCTTCTATTATTTGGGACTTTAAAATAAATGTGGGTGCTCTACCAAGGACACCTCTACTTAACCCTTCGGGGATTACAGGCGTGATGTTATGTTCATTGTGAAGAGAGAATAAACGATAAATTATTATTGTCTTTTCAAAATTTAGACAGCGAAGTTTATTTTCACCAGTTACGTTTGGTACTAGTCTTTTATGTAATAAAAACGAGGTTTTAAGCAAAATTATGATAAGAAATGGGGCTTCGATATCAAACAATAAATAACCTTATGAACAAACATACATCAAAGTTATCATTGTGTTTCCTAAACTCATACAAAAACCTCCCTAAGTACCTAAAAAGTTTATAAATCATAAAAATGATAAGACAGCCATGTAAATCAATCGTAATCTTGAACATTAACATAGATATGAGTCGGTGACTCAACCTCAACGCGCTCCGATCTCAAATATTTAATATGAAATAATCATAAAATTTAATTATGATCCCAAATTATGATGATAGGCTTGATATTACGTTACGTTGGTGTGGTCAACCTGCTCGTGTAACATTGAATTAGTAATATAGTCGAAGCCCCCTGTCGTTTATTGTAATAATTTATCTGTGCATCGTATGTCTCACACGTGTCTTCACTTAACTTAGAACGTAATACTTAAAACTTCTTATTAATTTACGCACTAACTATATTTAACAATCAACTTTTGTTAGCTCCTAGTATCATCTTCTCCATACAAATCTACTTTTTGGAAGGGGCAACTAGAATCACTTTTTGAAGTTAATTTTTGTTCGATGTTCTAAAGTGCCTTATAGGGGCTTAATTGAAATAAATGGTACTTTGACTTTGAGATCTATCTAGCTTGTTACCTACTAACTATGCTAACTGGATGCAGCAGAATACCATAGTTTTACACGGAGCGACTACTTGTCAGACCTCCACAGCCCAGTTACTGGGTAACACAATACTCCTTGGTTAAACTGGTTGTCAGACTTTAGGGTCTCTGACACATGACAGCCGGGTCCAACGGCTTAACGTGCTTTCCGAGGCACAAAGGAGTCTTGATATATATTGAATGGTCACCCACCCACGGACTGACCTTCGATCGACCCGTGTGGCTGACATTATTTAGCCACAAGCTTCTGCGTACTCATCACATTCCTCTAAAAATCTTACACATCATTATAAATAAATAATAATAAATATTCCACAACATTTCACACAACGCCATTTAGTTGGTACTAAATGGCGTTGTGTGAAAAGTTTAGCTTGAGAGCTTGTGTTATGGGTACTAAACAGCTGATAAACATACTTATGTATTTCTAAATACATACCGGGTAAAACGGGGTGGATAGAAACTCAAGGGTGAATAGAAACAAAACTTTGAGTAGGATATTCACGTAAATTAAAAGTTGTTTGTTGCATACGAGGACTGTAATACTTTTAAATAATTGAGATAAATAGTCTTGACACCTTGTTAGTATCAAACGATATTAAACTAACGTAAAAATCCTCCTCAAAGTTTTGTTTCTATTCACCCTTGAGTTTCTATCCACCCCGTTTTACGGTACATATTATAGATAAATTACACCCAGACACAGAACAAAATGATCATGCTCATCACACAAACATTTGCCCTGGGTGGGAATCGAACCAACGACCTCCGGCATAGCAGTCAGGTTCACTAGCTACCAGTCCAACAGTCCAGTCTAATGCATAGGTCCTACTCTCAAAGTTATAACATTCTTAAAGAATGTATTATTTGTTTTTTTTAATTAAACCAGAAATATACGAGTAGGTACCTACTCCAAGTCTCCAAGCCATAGTCAAAAACTGTATGTGAATGTCCACTTGTCAGGTTGTATAATAAATAACAATAATATTGAAGTTATTGATTCAATAAGTCATTCTCGCGACGTGCGCGGGCGCAGCTTATAATAAAGTATAAACATAATGCAAGATGGCCACTTCATTACCACCGTGTGTCATTTACAAGCTAAAACGGCGAATTAATTAATTTCCGAAGCGATTTTATTGTCATGCTTGAAACTCGTTTTTAATTTGTGGTCATAAAGTTTCGCCTACGATACTCATATTTTATAAAAATAATTACAGGTATGTCGCCTTCACATGGCTAATTTTGATAAATGAGGCTATAATGTTATATCTTCCTAGTGCCTTTTATGGTGTGGAATTATTCAATATACTTGATATGAATATAGCCTGGCACCGATGTTTATACTTCACTGCGACCCGTTCCGATTTCTCAAAGGTGCAAAGATGTTTTTTATTGAGATTAACATACAAAAATACCTAAGTATCTAATTTTCAAACATTCCGGTAGATTAAAAAGGTCTTTCATAAGGAAGGGATACTGAAAATACGAACCCAGTTAAAAAAAATAGCGCAATGGAGTAAGCTGCGCAGTTGTCAGGTGATAGTCTTTTAGGCGCCTATTATTTCTCATTTAAATAAATAGATAGAAGACTATTTTAGTTTGCACTCATTTTCATCAGCAATATTGTTTGTTCACTGCAATTATATCGCAGAAAGACTCTTCAATCATAAATATAGTGCGCAATATAAAACATAATAAAACGTTGCACGACCCGGGAATTGAACACAGAACTTGCGACCACTAGACCAACGGGGCATACCTTTTCATTGATTTTAACAAAATCGTCATACGACTGTTAAATTATTAATTTATTTATTTAGAACCTTACTTACATCTATTTTAACAGGCTAACCTAATGCGATAGATATTTTACATTACAGATATCATTAATTGACCTTTTAACCTTTTTAACATAGATAATTATAATTTCAGCGAGACGCATTAGAAGTATTAGTTATCTACCAAGATTATGCACTCATTATCATTTAGTTACCTGCCTTTTCCCGACTATGTCAAGCTGGGCTTCCGGTTTTACCGGATGCAGGTAAAACGATCAGTACCTACTTAAGTATTTATTGTATTTGCCCCGTTACTGTGTAATACGATATATCTTCGTGATTGATCTTCCACAATTATAAACTGTATATGAATATAAAAAGATTAAACAACAATAAACCAACGAACAGGTGTTCACCACCGAGCGTCGTAAACATAACTGAGACTATAAAACTTTTATTTAGTTTTAACAGCAAATCTTAACAATATTCCGCAACACTCAATATCGTCGGAATAACGTGTTTACAATAATCACTTTGCCCCCAAAAGCTTCATAACCTATCATATACACAGTCATATAAAACGATAATAATATGGTTAATTGATCCGTGGGAAGCGCGGACATTCCCAAGTTCGATGCCGTTATCAGAATAGGGGTAATTTTGGAGAAAGACCTGAAAGTTATACCAGTGCATACCATGTAGAAGTTAAGGGAATGGGTCGTCACTAAATACTTTATGATAGGGTTTATCGTGTATACATTTTTTTAAATCTATTTTCGAATTAATAATAGTATTTATGGGGGTAATAACACTAATTCAGTTACTTTATCTAGAGTGTGTTCTATCTATTACAACAGATATGTTAAAAGGCAACATTCCTGTTTCTTTTTTCTTTAGACATAAAAACTTACCTGTGCACCGCGTCCATTTGTACCATAATGCATTTATTATAATAACTCACGCGTTTTAAATAACGTAAAGCGAGAAATAATACGACATTGTAAATTCAAAACATTAAAACGTACGTTTACAATACATTTTATGTGATTATGCATAAAATAAACAACATTAATATTTATATTAGAATGCACATTACAATAATGTTTGTAGTTTATTAGAAGAATTAAAACCTTGCAGCTTTAATCACTTGCATGTGTCAGTAACTTGCCGACTGCTGTACCTACAGCTCATAATGCATTTTGTACTTTAGATATAAAAAAGCTCGAAGTAAGCCACTAATCTACTATATTTTTAACCAATAATTTTTAGTCAAAACCACTTCTGAGTTTTGGCTGATTTTGCTAGTCAATAGTACCTTTGACTGGTTAAGAGTTTTGACTGCAACATATATAGATTCTTTGTACAGTTCTTCAAACGAATCAGACAGATGTGTTTCTGGGGAGTTTGTTCCGCCACTTCTTCTTCCCAGCAAAAACACTAGGAAGTGGCAAAGGGTGGGCCGTTATTGGGGGACTGTCTTCATGTATTTTTTTTTGACGTTCAAAAAGTGCTGATTCTCAGCCTAGTTTGAATAAAGACTTTTGATTTTGGTTTTTGATTTTATAGATAAATAAATAAATAATCGAGCCGTGCTCCAAAAGCGTACTGACACGTGTACAACAGGCTGTTCTCGTAGGTAATTCCTGTGCCTCTCGCCTTCGTCTGTGTCGCGCCGAGTTCTGGCGGACATATTGAAACGCACAGACGTGACTTGATGCTTGTTCCATACTTTGAACGCACCCTGTTGGGTACGACTTACCAAACAGTCTTGATAGATGACTTTTGTTTTTTATAAATAAAAATAATCAATAAATCTTTGAAATAAAAGAAACTTAAAGTGTATAAAGAGTAACATTATCTACTGTGAGTTAAACGAATGAAAGGTATTTCTTTATAAGGCAAATGTACCTAAGTGGAACGCCCTTGAAGGACACAGACCTTATTGGTGTAGTTCTTCAGAAAGGTCGGGTGTGAGTACTCGGAACCGGCGTGTGTGTATGTCAACATGTATGAATGTAAACGAAGTAAGTAAGAATCGTAGTCATTTGCGCTCTGTAGTTCCTGACTACCCCCTTGGGAAAAAGGCGTGAGTTTATGAATATTGTCTACTACTACTGAGTCATAAATATAATATTAACAGAAGGCGATGCTTTTAGAGGGTTTATTTAATTACCATTGCAATTGCAACGACAGTGTTTGCAGTATTTATGGGTTTGCTTTTAACAAATGGCGGTGGAGTTAAATTATCTTTAGGTACGCACATAATTAGTAGCGTCACATTTAGGTACGTAAGGATCTGTTAGTTCTACTCAAGCATTTTTTTTTTTCAGAGTTAAAATACATTTACAAATTTTATCATTTTCATAAAAGTGTCAAGTATCAAAATCTTCAAGCTGTGTATACCTTTCAGAGCACGTTCCAAATTCCAAACTTCGAATTCAGAACTCGTGTAACCGTTACCATGACGACCACATGACTCCATCGATAGCAATCGCTGACAATCACAACATGCTATTCATAAGACTCTTATTTTCAGTGCAGTTAGGTTTGTTATCTTGTGGCACGAACGCATATAATTGTGGTAAGTATAATTAATTGAAGTTTTAGTAATTAGTGCCTTTATGTATAAGATATTATGATTGGTTTCTGCGAAAGATCTCCGGTTACAGAACAGATATTATTAATAACTTGCCCAATTTGTTAGAGACATGATCACGACCAAGATTTTCAATTGGGTAAATGTTATTTATTTAATTAATTTTCTTGTAAGACTCATAATACTTACGTTCGTGACCTGTAAATGTATTTACAACAATTTTAAATGCCATCGAATCGACAAATAGTTGTGCTTAGTAGAAGAAACACTACAAAGTGTATCTTCGTATCTTTTATGGTAAAAAATATTTCGTAACATAATTTGTACGCTACTAGATATAAAACAAACATTACCTAGATAAAAATTGTATAGGAGTCGAAATGACCATCACTAACGAGACAACTAAGTATTTAAACTTTAGCTTACTTAAATGTTACCATTTTGAAGCAATTCTCCTCAAAGAAACCTTAATGATTTCTTTAAACGCGTTTTACAAACATTTAAACTCAAATACACAAACAGCTAGACCCGGAACAACTGTAGGCCTTTCAAATATTTGTTTCATGCGGGAACAGAACCCAAGACACGCGGCGCAGCAGCCAAACCACTCGTGCCATTAATCAGATAGCATATCTATTGCATGCATGCCGTCTGTCAGAACAGGTCAACTCAAAGCTGAATTGATTCTTTGTTTAAAAGGCTTTTCTAGACTTTGCCCTGCATCGTGAGACTCGCATAATAAATTAATTTAATCTTATGTCTGGACTTTGAAAGAAACCATGACCCCTGAGTTTCTTTCGGCAACTCTTCTCAGGGATCTCAATTTGGAAATGCCATGTAGTTTAAAAAAAAGTGACATGTAAAAGTATCTGAGAAGATCTACTTACAGAAATAAATATCATTTCGTTTCATTTAAATGACTGTGGACGTCTGCGTATCCTGATCTACAGTCAACCGGACGACAGTAAACGTCTGAAAGGGATTTGCACCAACAGCACTACCTGCTGCTAATGACTACTCTTACAAATATTACGACTGACGTGTGTTCTCAGTTTACTGCAACAATTTCCGAGTGCCATAACTTCTGGCACGTCAGGCTGGACCCTCACAGCTTAGTCTTTATAACTGAATGAAATAGAATGATGTAAAAAAAAAATTAAGTATTTATTATGCTAGTAGGACATGGAAATCACTTTTTCATCCCACCATCTCGGAAAGAGTATTTTAATCTTCAATATCTGAGTGGAAAAGCCGTTTTTATTCTCTAGAGGATAAAGTAAATTGAATTTAGAACATCGTGTGCACTAAGTTTGTGAATTGAAAAAAACATTAAACCTATTTACTGCTACCTCTATGGTGCCGAATATATCATACAACTTTTTTTTAATTTGTTAAAAACTCAGACTCGGAACCTTCTTGTTATTGGTGTTCTTTTTTCAATTTGCTGTGTACGCGGTTCTTTACGCGGCATTTTTTCACGTCATTGCTAAACCTTATATTAAAAACAAGAAACTTGAAAACAAGTTAAAAAACTAGAATGAGTGATTCTAGCGACGAGGAAGTTTGTTTGACTCCAACAGAATTGACTGAAACTGTTAATAATGCGCAAATGAGCTTTCTCCCTCAACAATCACGCGAGAAGTATTTAAAACAGTACGATATGTTCAACACGTGGCGACTAGCAAAAGGAGCCAAAACATTCTCAGAAAACGTTTTGCATTTAGTCATTTCCTCGCACGTTTTCTGAGAAAGTTTTGGCTCCTTTTGCTAGTCGCCACGTGTTGAACATATCGTACTGTTTTAAATACTTCTCGCGTGATTGTTGAGGGAGAAAGCTCATTTGCGCATTATTAACAGTTTCAGTCAATTCTGTTGGAGTCAAACAAACTTCCTCGTCGCTAGAATCACTCATTCTAGTTTTTTAACTTGTTTTCAAGTTTCTTGTTTTTAATATAAGGTTTAGCAATGACGTGAAAAAATGCCGCGTAAAGAACCGCGTACACAGCAAATTGAAAAAAGAACACCAAGAACAAGAAGGTTCCGAGTCTGAGTTTTTAACAAATTAAAAAAAAGTTGTATGATATATTCGGCACCATAGAGGTAGCAGTAAATAGGTTTAATGTTTTTTTTAATTCACAAACTTAGTGCACACGATGTTCTAAATTCAATTTACTTTATCCTCTAGAGAATAAAAACGGCTTTTCCACTCAGATATTGAAGATTAAAAATACTCTTTCCGAGATGGTGGGATGAAAATAACTATTACACGTAATTTTTTCTGTTAAGCTAGTTGAAGTCAGCCTTGCCTAACTTACTACCTATGAGAAGGAAAGCCGAAACTAACTCAGGGATCATCGTCTCTTTTTAAGTCTAGACATTAAAAATATGATCAAAATTATTGTGTAACAATCCATGCAGAACAGTGTTTAGCTTTTTGGGGAAAGTGCCAGAAACAATTTGGGTAAGCAACATGTATGTGCCAGCCATCGCGGCATCGTGAGCTTAACTTTATGGTTAAGGAGCTCCACGACCCGACATTATCTCTAGTAAGTTAATACTTGTTAGTGAAGTTATTAGGTATGTAGTTTATACAAATATTTAATAAACAAAACATTAATATTTGACGTCTTAAATCACCATCGCGCTTTAAGCAAACGTGGTTAGTGATAAATTGCCTTCTCTGTGTCAGAAGAGCACTCGCCCTGCAGTGGGACAGTAACATGCTAATAGTATAGTGATATTATTATTATCCTAGTTATGGACATAATTACAACACACTTACCAATTCATATTTCATAAAGTAAGTAGGTAAAGCCTTATAAAAAGCTCACTAGTAATGTAGCTTCGATGGTCCTAGTGTCTCATTTTTTTTTTTTATTGTATCGTTTTTTTTTATTTATTGTTGATGTAATGTTGTAGACCTAGTCATGTATTCCAGTTTTGTACATGTAAGCGGGCACGCCCTTTTTACTTGAAGGCTTATATTTATTCAGTTAGTTATATTTTATTTTTTGCATGAGTTTAGTTGTCAACGTCGGTACTTACTATTCTTATTACTACTGTCTTGTATATTGGTGTGTGCTAGCTAGCATGTAGCAAATTATTGAATTTTAATGATTAAGTTTATTAATTTCCAATGCTGTTTAAACTGTTCTTCTAACATATCAGACAGACGGCTGGGGAGTTTGTTCCGCCACTTCTTCTTCCCAGCAAAAACACTAGGAAGTGGCGAAGGGCGGGCGTTTTGGGGGACTGTCTTATGTAATTTTTGACGTTCAAAAAGTGCTGATCCTCAGCCTAATTTGAATAAATGACTTTTGATTTTGATTTTGTGGGTTGCACTTTATTAGTAGCCTTTAACTCCTTCAACTAAGCTAAATGTGCTTGTTGACGTCAATAGTGCAGTGGGTGGGGATCAAACGTACGACATCTCGACCGCCAGGCCAACGCCTTAACCATTCACCTAAAGAAATCAGCCGGCTTCCGATACTTACACATATTATCTAATTGTCTAGACGGTAGTGGGCCATTGAATCCGTGGACGCGATCCGTGCATTGGAGTACATTTAATAACTAAGTATAATATGTAAGTTGATGTGAACTAACTTAGTTGTAAGTTATTACACAAAACAGTTCAATAACGACGCCAAGGAATATTCATTTAATTTACAACATTGTTGTTTCGGAATCATCTTCGAACTCGTACTCTAGAAGTATATAAATTGTCAATTTGGAATCATTTACGCTATGATTTATATTAATTAACTGAGTAGGGATATATCTCATACCGATTAATTGATGTTATTTAGTCAATTATTCTTTGATAATACCTAATTAAATTCCTATCGACGTCGTTTTAATGGCCACCCTATGAGCGTTAACGAATTAAAACCAAGGCTGGTTATCAATCTTAAGTGGAATCATATTTCTAATGTAAGGGGATAGAAGTAAGCTATTATATACCTTAACACCTAGGAAATAGAGATAACTATTTTAGTAACGTAACTTATTATTTAACTTAAAAGCCACAAACTTAACTCGAGCTCCAAAAACGTTATTTCGTTCACATTTGTAAGCATTTTAGTGATTTTAACGGCAAAAGTAACATTGTGCCAAGTTCCCTGTTTCTTTTTAAGTAATTTATTTTTTACTACTTTAAAATAAGATAGTGTAAGTATTTGGAAACACAAACACAGAATGTATTAATAGAATTGAATGGCGTTGTGATTAGATGAATGTTCCACACATTAGAGCTACTTGCGTTCGGTGAATGTGAATCTGTCAGAATAATGGGGCAAGTGATACATGGTGGTCGTTCGGTGGTAAATAGAGATGTTCCCAGGTTATATATGGAGTGAGAAGTATTCCCATACGTCAGTACCTCACGTCGTGATGACTTCATTATCGGTGATTTATGTCTCTAATTTTAATGTTGGCTACTAATTATTCAAGTTCATGAGAAGATTTAGAACCTTCTCACATGAATAGCTTCTAGTATTCGTTATTTTATATCTATTGTAATAGAGGCGCCGTACATTAATTAAGATATATGCGGGATGTGATTAAAGCCTCTCATTCTTTTAACCAATACCAATAAGTACTTATGCACCCAAGTTCTCAACGTCGAATTATATCTTAATCGTTTTCTGGAAAAAGTTGATCTGATTGTGGTAAAACTTAGGTCTGACTCCTAACTTATAATCAATTCAGATGAAGTTACGAACTAAATTAGCTCACTTTAATGGTTTTTAGTCTATGTAAATACCTATATTTGTCTATAACGAAGTCAGGTAATAATAACGCAGAGCTCTGTGCAGCGGAAATGACGAAGGTGGAGTTATTATACAACTACCAAGAAATGTAAACTTTAACCCAACACGCTCGTCTGCCATCTCTACAAACACCTTGAATTCCAAATGATCAGTTGTTACTGTGATGAGTGTGATAACTCCTCAATTACATTCAACCCTTATTATCAGTCTATCAGGGGCACAACTGGGAACAACACTATCTAAGAAGTATAGACTTTCTAGACAAGCCAAATTCGACATTAAAAAGATGCAAGCACAGTTCAAAATCGAACAATGTTCTTTCTAACAGATGTTGGCAAACGACAAGGTTCGTATTATCTCGCTTGCACAAAAAGTGGAGTTGCAGACGTGAGGTGAGGCTCGTGACAGCGGCACGTGCAAGTATCTGATGCTGGCCAGTACTGGCGGAGAGTTGCGCTCCTACGTCGAAGCTATGCACGTTACTAGCATGGCCTTTTGGGGGAGTGGGGAATGTCTACGATGTAGTTAACATGGTTAACATAGTAAGGCCTTGTTTCATAAGAAGAACCGATCACGGCAATCGCTAAACCCAATAATGGGTACACACGGCTAAACATTTATATACAAAGTGTTTTTTTTTATATCCCATAACTCTAGGGTATGATTGAGACCATATCAAAGAATCAACTGGCATATGAATTATGTTTCAATCATCCTTTTTTTTTTACTATCATACAAAATAATTCGACTAAGACACGATGATTAATGTAAAACACCCTTACGTGAAAGAAAAGTGATGTTAGAAAGAAGATTCGGCGTATTGGTGACAACTTTTGAACTAATTAGGTAATAAAAATAATATTAATAATACTTAATAATAATAATTTACGACTATTCACACAACGCCATCTAGTCCCAAGCTATGCAGAGCTTGTGTTACGGGTACTAAACAACCTCAGACCAATAAAAAAGTATAGACAGAGCATTGCGCTCCTAAAAGTGTGGCACGTAATATGAAGACGATTCGCAATATGAAGACGGCCGCTCGGTAGTCTGCCGCTAGCAAGCGAGAGCGCGTGACGTTGTTTTGTTTTAATCATAACTACGAAATTATGCCGCCCCGCATCATAAACTGCTGCAAGAACAATTCCTGTTTCCAAAATAAAGCTTCTGGAATTATTTTTTACAAGAAATTAACGTTTGTTTAAATAAAATCGTAAAAATATCAGAAATAATTTCTCGGAACACGCCATTGTGTCGGTGTTGCAAGTTAAGAACATTATTTTTTCCCAAAAAATAAGGAAAATCGTAATGTTTTACGGACACTTCACAGCATTTTTTTTATAATTTTACTTTTGGACACAGTCAAATATAATCAAATAATAGTATGTTTGATACGATATTTTTAGGTTCCCAGCTCATACAACGTGGAAAGAAAAATGAATTAAAACTATACGGGACAACAGAAATAATAACGAGTGGCTCCCTTCAAAATTTAGTAGGATCATGACCAACGAAGTATGGAAATCCGTCTCAAGTTGAAACAAAATAAGTCTTTTTTTTTATAGACTACGCTTTATGTACTATTATATAAAAGTATTCATTTTAACATAAATACCCGAGTTTTAAAGCAAACAAATATGGAGATAATCTACAAATTATGTCTATGCAACTCGCAACTCGTACATAAATATAAGGTTCCATCATGTTGCGAAACAAGAAACTTTACTCAAAAGTTATGACTCAAAACATCAGACATATTATAAAAAGATGACACAACATAAGGGGCATTAATAATTTCACTTATTCAGAAAGTTAATTATTGTAATTAAACAAAAATATCTTTCATTTCATACAATCAAGATAAACATTATACTACATAAATAATAATAAAACTTAACCAAAGTATCTCTCGCACTTGGGAGTCGCCGCGCAACGCTTGCAACATTTTTCTCTAGCACACATGCGCAAATCTGTGATGTCATACACCAAGTTACGCACACAACGCCAAAAGTAGTCCTCACTTGTTTAGTCGCGATTGTTCACGACGGCTCCGTCTATACTTTTTTATTGGTCTGAGTAAACAACTGATAATTTAATTATGATTGATGATATCTCCGAAACTATGCATTTTTGGACCATCTATTCTTGGAGTTTTAGTATTATTTTTACCTACAGAATATAACCCTAGAGTTATGGGATATGAAAAAAAACACCTTGTATATATTTCCAGTATAAGCCGATCTCGCATTGTACAGGATTTCCGTACAATGCGAGGTCAGCGTAAACTGCATTAGTATAGTTTGATGTGTAGCCCTGTGTAGGTA
The DNA here is from genome assembly GCA_921972225.1 of Euplexia lucipara. Classification (NCBI taxonomy): domain Eukaryota; kingdom Metazoa; phylum Arthropoda; class Insecta; order Lepidoptera; family Noctuidae; genus Euplexia; species Euplexia lucipara. The sequence goes on from OV179159.1 coordinate 21,747,782, forward strand.
CAATCATTTTCAGTCCAGTATGTCACAAACAGATCAGTATCACAAAATACTGTCATTGGAAAGTTAAAGAATTACTTTCGGAAAAGGAAATTAACACGGCTTAATGCAGTTAAAAACCTATTATTTAGCAAACATTATGATTTTTTTAAATTAAAATTAATAAACAGGAAATACTTAGCTAATAAAACCGTTGTATCTCTGTTATTAATTAGAGTGATTTTGCTCGGGAAACTAAGTAATTAACTGACATGTTATGTTCCAACGACAACCACTTATATTAGAAGATCGTGCCAATAAAACACGTAATTGATACCTAAATCAATGGCTCGTAATAACTTAATATTTTACAATGTTTATTAGGCACGGAAACGCAATCATATTCAAGTTAATATCAGTCGTTCTTGTATCTGTGTCGCAGTAGGGCGAAGGTTGTTTCTAATACAGACGAGAGTTCGCTAGTTTTTTAAAGAGGTTTAAATGCATGATAGCTTTAAGGGTAGGAGGAACAGAGTGTGAAGTTCCTCATTCTCCTCTAAGAAAGGGAGGATCTTTCGACCGGACAGGTAATCTACAACATCCCGACGGTTGTTGTTATTGCGGACAACTAACTATATCAAAATCAAAATTTAATCAAACTAGGCTGAGAATCAAAACTTTTTGAAAGTCAAAAAAAATACATGAGATAGTCCCCCAAAATGGCGCACCCTTCACCACTCCCTAGTATTTTTGCTGGGAAAAAGAACTGGCGGAACAAACTCCCCAGCAACACATTTGTCTGATTATATCAAAATCTCTTAAAAAGTATCTTAGACATATAAAATCCTCTTCAGTTCTAGTACCTGCATATTATTATGTGGCGTTATAGATGTCGCTTAAAACCTTTATGCGACGGACTTTAAAATAAAAGTAAGTTATGGTTGTATAACGACATCTATCTTGCCACATTTGAACTGACATCCTACATCGCGCTATTGAAGTTTTCCGCGCGATTTGAACGTATTCACACAAGTTCCCGACCACAACCGTCGCGTCGGGCAGTAGTATCCCTCCAGACACAACACCCGTGTGGTCTGAGGATCCTACCTTGTCTTTGGGGGATGAGGACCCTGTTCCTTATACCTCTAAGCTTGATTGCATTACCGTACCTAAAAGTTAGGTACATGTTTTTATGAAGTAATTATGAAAAAGATTCATAATTGGGCATCTCAACAGCAAAAATAAGTTTAACTCCACCAAAAAAATCTCCTTATAATATTTATTAGGATATTTTTTTAACACCACAAGCCGGTATAACACCACGCCCACAGTCCAACACACCACACAGCACATACGTATGGCCTCTAAAACCCATTAAAAGCCCAAACAAACCCACGATAAGATCGGTAAGGTCGGCCGCCATGTAATTATAATACCGTCGTATTGTAAGCACGTTCTTCTATGTGATATGATCTGTGAGGACTTGAGGAGACATCACTAGTTCTCACGATAATGCAGAGATTCGTTATAGGCCTACAGTGAGGGTAACGATGTTTATAGTAGTCGTGATGATAAGAGTAATGGGAACAGGTTAGAGATCACGAAGAGAAAAAACGAAATGAAAACGATTGACGAATCCAATATTTAATGTAACTTCAGCCGTCTTGTCAGTCATGCAATTTATTTTGTAGAGTAGGTACTATTTCCTTATCATAGGTGTATATGTGCACTTCTAGAAGTAGGGGAGAGCGGGGCTAGAAGTTACCGGGGTAAGTTGTTCCGATTGAAACACCCCGCGAGGAATAGAGATAGGAATGTTGAATAAACACGTCACGAAATGCAATGCTACAGCGCACTGACGGCGGCCATCTTAGACAGGCCAGTGGAGCTGGGAATATTGGATCCGCAGGACGTGCGTCGCTGATTCACGTAAGTAAATATTTTCGTAATTAACATTTTTGGTCTGTTTCATGAATTTTTACGATTTGCGTTTAGTGTTTTATTGTTTCGATTTGAGGATTTATCTATTGTTGTGATACACTATGCGTAAATGACGTATGTTTAGTCACCTAATCTATATTTTGTTTGTTTTGTCAACTCGTATGATTGGGGCAAGATGTTCCTTTTTCTGGGGCAGGTTGTGACCTCGGAACAACTTGCCCCAACTAATTTTGTTCCAGTAATGAATCATCATCATCAACCTACTGCTGGACATAGGGCTCTATCAATCAGCGCCATAATGAGGTATATATATTGTTATTTTCTTTTACAGTATGCGGACTTACAAAAGAAAAACTACCGATGATTAATATCCAAGGAATTGCTGCAAAGAGCCGCGAATGATGGCCAAAAAACAAAAACAACAGATTTGTAAAAAAAAAAGTAACAAATCGTGAAGAAACTAATCACAACTGGCTACAAAAAAAAAGAGTTGTATTTACGGCAGAACAGGAAGTTATGTTGGCAGACTATAATATTAAAGTTTAGCTCAATTTTCTTCGGCTTTCTAACAGAAGAACTAAAAAAATGGTGTACAAATGTGCAGTAAAATTCAGTGCTTACAGTATTTCACCATCTTGGCATAAAAATAGAAAACCTGGTCTTAATTGGCTAACAGGTGAAATCTTAATCCATTTTAATGCTTTCTAATGAAACTTCAGAAGATATATCATAATCACAGTTATTTGTTTTTTGCCTATGATGGTATTTTTTTAATTATTATTATTTTATTGATATATTCAGCCTAAGACAAAGCAATATAGTTAATTACTGAAATAATTATCAAGGTTGATTAGCTGCAAGTTATTTGCTAAGATCCTAATGACTAAATGTTGAATAATTGATTAAGTACAAATTATAGTTACTTGTTAAAACATACAAATGTTTACCGATAATACGTTGGATATTGTTGATTATTTACTGATGAATAAACAGACTTGATTTCGTCGTTTATTGTTGTTTATTTCACAAACAAAACCTTTAACAGATATGGTAACAACTTACCCCGGCTTGTTAACAACTTGCCCCGAACCGGGGTAAATTGTTACTTTCCGACTTTGGTCATAAAAAAATTTATAACAAATAAATCACACAATAAATGGCCCCGATAACTATCTTAATAGCAAAGTTAAATATGTAGGTTAATATTAATCACAAAAAAAGAATATTAAAATCAAGTATTCTTAACAAATTTTGAGGTTAACTGAAAATCGGAACTTCTAGCCCCCTATAATGTTGTTTAAGTACACTAAGCAGCACGTCAGTGGAAACAATAACCAGTTTATGCTGGCCGAGTTGCGACTGATTGTACAGCGAAAGGTGCTGCTTGACTTCTGCAATGTCAGTCGATTCTGTGTTTAGTCTTAGTGTCTAAATGTATCGCGAATTTCCTAACATCTCTACTGCCCCTAAAATAGTCCCTAAGTATTTAGATTAGGTAACCCTTCGTTGCCTAATCTCCATGGTGTCCACCGTATCACCTCGTTGTCTGTGGGCCCTGGCATACGTCTGAACAACTTATTATTCGTGCCCGGTGCCGTACGCACAGGCACGCGCACGCAGCGCTCAATATATTATGCCTAGCAGGGAACGGTAAGAAAGATATGAAAATGTCTGTGTGTTCATGTAAAAGCTCATTTTAATCCGTATAGACTGGGCATAAACTGGAACTTAAGATTTATTTATTTAACGCAAAAGGATCGTCCTTTTTAATTTACCCACAGGAAGACGTCATTTAGTAACGTTTTATGGTATTCACAATTTAAGGATGTGATCTGTATATTTTTATGTTCATCCTTACGACTGTTTGCAATCGTAAAATTCTCTCGGAAATACGTCTTGCTGAATTAGGAATTGAAAGCTCGTAGAGAGCAGGCGGGCGCCGTCACAGGACGCCACTAGTGCGGGCGGGGTGCGGCGGATGCTCCGCACTCCGCGGGTATTTGCGTAGACGTCTGTGATGGATGGCTATGTTTATTGGTTTTCACATCGAGAGGAGAATTAAAAGTAGGTACGTCGGCAAGAGTTGTTTAGAAAATATATGCTCTAATATATAGAAATCGACTGCCAAGACTGAAAACATAATTCAGTAGTTAAATTAAGGAGTTCGGTATCTTCTGCAATGCGATAACTTACGTTTTTCAGATACCATACTAACTCCTGCAGCAGTTAACTTTATGTCATGACAATAAAATAAAAAATAAATAGATGACTAGGTTTTTCTTGCAGCGCTGAGTAGGTAGGTATATTTTCTTAGGTTACTTTACTGGACCGTCTTTACAAAGTAAGTGTGTGAATATTCGAGAGTTTCAACCGCCGTCATTATCCTCCCCTAAATGTGAATGAAAGTGATATAGATAATGGAATATTTCAGCCATCTCCAGATTCTGGTACTTTAGCAGATTCTGAGAATTGCCGAAATATTGAATAATAAATAATAATAAATAAATGATATATGATAGCATAGAAATGCAATATTTCGGCAATTCTCCGAATCTGCTAAAGCGCGCGCGTGTGCGAGTTATATCTATTAGGTATATTCCTATGTACATACCTAATAGATATAACACGCACACAGAAAACATCGCCATTAGGTACAGAGAAAATTATCGCATTTGAATGAACAAATACTTTATAGTTAGACGTCCTGTTATTTCGTAGAAACGATAAAGTTTTATTGATTGAAAGGCGACAAACTGAGAACACTTACATTGCAAATTAACAATCACCGACTATAAAATCGTTAGCAAATATATTTGAGAAAATAACTGCCATTTTATAGCAGTTAGGCGAGTTGTGAGTGAGGTGAGACGGCGAGCGCACACCCGCGACACCACCACACACGTGTGCGCCTCGTAACTGTTTACTGTCGTAGCTTTATGAGAGCGGTTTACGACGAGCTCAGTGCAAGTGAAGTTAACTAAGACTTTGTTGATTTGGATTTAGGTACCTCACCTTCGCATAACTATTTATACATATACCTCCGGATCGAAGAAACTTGAACGCACGGCCCAATACCATAAGTTCTCTAGGTACAGAGGCACATCAAGCTACCAAATGTCTTTAAACTTTGTGTCAAATTTCTTTGATACTTTTTCAACTTTATAACAAACATAATATGGTTCAAGTTCAATTGGGGAAATTTGACAGTTTTAGCTTGATGTGCTGCACATCATTCATTCGATCAATCTGGACCTTACATGGTTAAAGTTTTCGCCGACTTTTCCGATTTCATTTAACCTGTAAAAAATCATCAAGGACGCACGTCGGTGGTAACAATAACACCGCGAATGCTTCGCGAGAAGAAAATGATTCTAAGTAAGCGTGCCACCACCCACTGCTGAGTTACTTGCCCATTCTTCATCATACGAAACTGTCTTTTTGAAGGGGCAACTAGAATCATTACCTATATTTTAATTAACTTGTAAGTTTAACGTTCAAAAGTGCCTTATAAATGACAATTGAAATAAATGATTCCAGGTTCGACTTTGGCTTTGACTTGGATTGCCCATAGACGCTCACTTTAAATAATCAGCTAAGAACTACTTAGTATGCATCTTATTGAAACCTAGTCCAACAGCTTGAAATCCATAACTTTATTGCATTAACAGTTACGAGGATCGAAAGCAATAATCTTAATTTAATGTTAACAAAAGTTTATGTAGAGCTTTATAGCCCCAACATTAACTCCGCGCAGTTAATTAACACCTTCGCGTATTGGTGACCACCTAACACTGGATACCAATAGGAAATAGCACATCGATCGGTTTCCAAATGAAAGTCTGACAGCACTCTATAATTTTCTAAATGTAGCTATTACTTCACGTATTAATGTTATTGAGGGAATTGGTCGTGACCACAGCTGGCGACCACAACTCAACGTGCAGAGAGAACTCACAAAGCGACCGGACCTCGCATCTATCAGTGCCCACTTCGGCCTGCCACCGCTCTATAACATTGTTTAACTTGTTTTATTTCCTCAAGTAAATTACATCGATTTTTCGCCGTGTAGTCACGTGCGTGTAATGGAGGGGCGTGGCATGCGCCCGCGCAACGACTTATCTTAATGAAAATCCAACGCCAAACACTTTCACACACTTCGGAAATTATTATCGTACAATAAAAAGAGAATTAAATTGCACAATGGGCCGTATTTAGTGGTATTTTGCCTTGAAAGCCGCTCGCGGATGATTAGAGTCTGGATTATATACGAGCCAGAGACCTATTACAAGTTAAATGGACTTTAAAACGTAATTTACTTAGGTACGCAGGCGTTGCACGGATCTTTATGGGTATACCTTATCTACATTCCTCGCTGCAGATATTTATTATGATTACATTTTGAAGAACACCTAAAATCAAACTTAAAGTTAATGTATCATGAATTTTATAACTCATAAAGCAACTACCCACTATGCAGTAAAGGTTCTTATTTATCGATGGAGAGGCTACTAACGCAGCCACATCCCGAGTAGTGCGTTGTGGTGGAGACAGGCAGCAGTCGCGCCACCGCGACCGATGATGGCGACACTCGGCTGTAGGAGCAAACCACACCAACGCCACACAACAGAACTAGTCGCATTACACGCCGGCTTGAGAGCTGACCTACGACATTATGGTACGTGGAGCGTATCCAATGTCTTGCGTTATTTTGTTCAAAACAAAAGCTGATAGTTTTTTGTTTATACTTTCTACAACTGCACATCTGAGCAATCATAGTAACACGTTAAAGATTAAAAGATTAAAGATACCGGGTATCCGCAACTCCACGTCAAAGCGCGTATTTTGCGTAGGTATGGGCCATAATCGTAAATTCGTAACACGTTATAGTTACATGAAAAGTGGTGTTTTATTTTTTGGTTGTAATACCATACAAGTTACAACAGGCTACTCTTACACTCTCGTCTCCTAAAACTGCTTAAACTTAACTTACCTACAGAAGGGTTACAAAAATAGATTTTAAGATAAAAAGTTTAGTTGAGTGCGCCATCTTTGGCTGATAAAAAAGACATGAAACTACAACCAATATCGTACCGTGCCGGGACAGTGTGACCGCGCGCCAATTACTCGCGATCTCTATCATCGTCGACGGATTGTTAAATATTTGTGTATAATTACGCTCTCATAACTGCGAGCTGGGCAGGGAGTTATACCCGCGACTCCCACGAACACCCGGCTCGTTACAGTGGCATCTTAAGTTGTTTACAGTTTCCTGGTAAATGCTATGGAGCTTGCGTCCTGTACTATACTGTCGGCAGCGACCCCACAAGACTTGTGAAAAAACACGATGTCTTTAGAGACACATAAATTATGCAATTAATTTTAATGGGCTGTTTTTGTTAATTGCTGATGATACAACACATTGCGATCTTGGCTCGAATACCGCCGCGCGCCGTTTCCCACGACTGTGATAAAGACATTTACCAAATATTTTCTCGAAAAATTTTAATGTAGCTAATTATGTCATAATACAAACCTTTATAATGGGACCTAATTAATTATCAGCCCCTTCTTATAACTGGCCGAACCGCCCATTTTACCTCGAATATGACAAACGAGCCCACAAAAAATCCTACCTTTTGATAAAACTTTTAAGAATACCAAAAACAAACGCGTTTTTATTCAAACAACTTATACAAACATGAAGCTTTTAAGTTTGGGAGCTCGCAGAAAAAACCGTCGGCGCGACCTGCTCGTTTTTATCAGTGCATTAAAAGCGGCGCAGGCGCAGCGCTCAGAGTGCGGTAACCATTTGTTTGGAGGACATATACGAGGAGAAAGAATTGACAGATTCTTGCAAGTTAGTAACAAAATGCCTAGAGATCAGTCATTATTTATCCGAAATTAATCGTAACCTTAAATAATTATTGTTTAAGTGTCTATCTAATCTGTAATAGCAAAAAGCAAGCAGGCTTATTTAATAATTATTCGAAGTGGAAGAAGAAGTATTGTAACGAATGTGCAATTACTGCCAATCCAAAGTTATGTTGTACATCTGATATATTTAAAAGTAAAAAAAAAAATATCTTCGGTAAAAATATTATTATTTATTTATTAGGATTGTTGGTGAACTAGTTCACACACTTGTACAAGTAAGTTCTTTCTTTTCTTTCTTTCTTCTTTCAAACAAAACGTCGTAGCTTACAAAAAAAATATAAAAGACTTTGTAATAAAGTAACACTGAGGTAAACATTTTACAGTAATTAAACTTAATTAAATCAGGCCGCGGACGGGAGTTTAAAGAAAAGTCCTCATTAGAATTAGAAAAGTCTCACATTGACTTCACCTTGTGTTCACTCTACAGTATAAAGTCGGAGCGATGCGCCACTCCCGGCCCCTACTCATTATCATCCAATTACCGAATCTTACCGGTCAGCACTTACCGGTTACCGGTAAAAAACTGATCGCGATTACGTTTGTTGACTCTCTATGCTTGCGTCACCTTATTATGGGGGTACGACACCTGCCAGTGCCACTTAGGCGCAGGGGATTGATGGTCAATGAAGAAATACTGAGGAGAATTTTAGCCTTTTTTCTTTGTGTTTCGCTACGCCCGATGTACTAAGCAACATCGACAGAATACTCGACATCGGCTTTGTTTGGCATAACAAAAAATTAGAATAGAATCGAATCGAATGAAATGTTTGAGCGAGTAAATTCACAAACAACAAAGAGAGACTAAAGTTAGGACACCGATTATATCTGATGCATAATATGGCTAGCAAAGTAAGGAAGTTCTCTAACTGAGCTTAAATTAAAAGTGCGAGAGTGAAATTAGAGATTTTAAAGTATACCAGTTGATGGGTTTAATAGTTTTAGATAACCGGTTACATTAATTAAGGTTTTTATTGTGATAGGTAAACTAAGAGAGAAGTAGACATAAAATAAACATTACTCTACGCATGTTTTAAACTCACATTTACAAAGAAAACAAAACTACCTATAAGGTTTACAAATAGTTCCGTGCGGGAATCGAATCCGCGATACGCAGTGCTGTAGCCACTACGCCAACTGCGTCGTCATTAAAGCAGTTAATTTCAATTGACCTAATACTTCCATAGATGAATATAAACAAGTCGAAGTTCAAGGCACTAAATCGACATCTCCAACTGAAATCTTATCTGTCACCGTCAAATCAACGTCACCATCGCTATCTTGAGCTGTCTATCAGTTATGATGACAACTATTTAATTCTAGTTTAGTTTGTGAAGTATAATAACGGTGCTATTCCCTTACTAAAGTTTGCTTTGCTTGACGTTGGTTTGAACGTGTATTAGTACCTACGTACCAAGATTTACATTATTACTGTTAGGTACCTTAGTGTACAGCGCGAACCCAAATAAGGATGCGGGGATCATACCATCCTCATCTGCCGGATTGCCTTCCAGTCTAACCGGGTGCAGGTGCAGGTGCAGCGTTCTACATGGAAGCATCAACTATTTGACGTCCGCAACCAGTGACTTGGTAACGAAGCTGAATTGATTCTTTCTTCAAAAGACTTTTCCAGACTTTGCCCTGCATCGTGAGACTCGCATAATAAATTAATTCAATCTTATGTCTGGATTGTAAAAGAGACCATGACCCCTGAGTTTCTTTCGGCATTCCTTCTCAGGGATCAGTCACTTTGGAAATGCCATTTAGTGCCATTTAGTTTTAAAAAGAATGACATGTAAAAGTATCTGAGAAGATCTACTTACAGAAATAAATACCATTTCATTTTATTTTAACATGCACGAGACCCCGTTAAATCCGGGGTCTTTCATGACTATGCCAGCCAGGACCAACGGCTTAACTTTGCGAAGCACGGAGGAGTCTTGATAAGTAATGAAATTGATGTCAAGCAAGCGAGCGCAGCTTAATCTTCAATTGCCCCGTGTGGCTATTATTATTATTTAGCCACAAGCGCCTCATAAGGGGATCAATCACAAGTATGGCGTAAAAACAATAATACGCGTCCCTACTAGGTCTGTTAATATACCCTTTCTTCTTCTTAACGTCCCCCGCTGCTACACAAATTACAGACACAATTCGTTCTTTGTAAGATGCGCAAAGTCCTACAATAATTTGTTTGACTTTTCTGAACTTGACTTCTTCACTACTAAGCCGCAGGTATTCATTGCATTCATTCGCAGATATTAATCGAATACTTACTAAACATTGGTTCGAATTGGTTCAATAATTGTTTTTTTTATTATTATTATTATTGAATGACGTACTGTTGTGATTGTGTAATAAATATTATTTTTGCAAATATACCTACTGTCATTGCAATTCACTTTCTTTTTTTATTTTATTCTCTATTAAGCTCATCATAGTTAATTATAATATATGCAAAAACATGTAATTGGTTAATAGTTGCATAATTTGATGTATTTGTTAGTTGTTAATACTGTTTGTTTTCCTGTTACAATAAAGTAAAATAAATAAATAAAATATATGTAGAGCTAACGAAGGTTCAAAGAAGATCCGTACTAAACCAAACGACCGACGCGACGTAACTATGAGTATTTTCAAAAAATTATAATTTTGTTGTCAGAGAGGAATGCAGATATCCAACCGGATCGCAGTGTCGGACTCTATCTAGTCTTATAACTGGGTGAGTACCAACTAAATACTTATCATTAGTATTATGAAATTGAACAGATATTATTTCGAATCACAGATCAAGACTAACCCGTTTCCTTCTACAGGTTGATAATATAATTTGTGTTACGGTACTGAGAAACCGATAAATTGTTCTGTCTCGACTGTTCGATTGTTCCTAATTTATTCGCTAATAGAAATGTCTAATTAAATAACCAATTAGTAGCATACCTACATAAACAATGCGCCACTGTCCCTCACACAAAGCTTATAGGTACCAATATTTCTCATGTAGGAACTGTTTTACGTTCTCTTGGTATTAAAAAGAATTTTGATAAGCTTTTTCATTTGTGCCAGTGTGTGCTCATAACTACAACCTCACAAAGTACCAATAAAACGACCTACTTCACTAAGTATTCTTATTTTCTGCGAAGTAAGTTCAAATTAAACCCCGTTACTTAAGTATTCATTTTACTTGTATCACGATGTACTAATTCGACGGGCACGGACAGACACTGAGCCTACCAGCAAACAAACGAGATTATAAATGAAGCTAAGCTCCTTACTTACTTGACAATTAAGTTCAAGTAAATGTTCAGTTATTTTTAGCAATTAGGGACTGGCATATTAAGATATTTTAAGGGTCTCGTGTAAAGCTAATCCCTTGTCAGTTTGTGGAGCTAAATGAAGGAGTAAAAACTCTGACATTAAGAAAGCTAGTCGATTACTACACACACACACACACACACACACACACACACACCTGTCTTCTGTTGTGTAGTTAGATCTCCATCACGCCTAGCATGATCAGTGATCACCTTAAAATCGGACTTTTCAACTGAAAATACACCAAAGTGACAGATTGTAAAAACATTTGTTCCGTTTTGAGCATGAAGATGTCAATAGCGAAGTGAATAAATTTGACGATTCTTAAGTCGACGAGAGTCTACAATGTCGAGCATAGGGAATGCAATCTCGATCTCGCGAGATCTCGAAAATACGAGATCTCGGCCATTTTTTCAATATTCAATCTAGAAAATAAGCAATCTTGTTTTCTTAATCTCGTTCGAGATCTCGACAATATCGATCGAGATTTATATCGAGATAGAAGCTATTTTCAAAATCACAATTAATGTGTGTTTGTGTACTGTGCACCTACATAATTACTTTTTTTAAATAATTCAAAGATGCGCGCCATAATGCCGTATTTTTTTGCTTTGTCAAGTCTAGTTTTGTTGTCTTTTTTTAAATAAATAGATTTAATTTTCATTGTTTTGTATTATCCATAATATCATAAGATACTACAGCGATATCCTTACTAGTATTACGAGTATTCTAATTAATGTAGTATTCTAATCTAATAGCATTCCTCGAGTTTTGTATCGATTTCGAAATCTCGAAATTTCGCCAGATCTCGACTTGTTTTGCACGAGATCTCGAAACTGCTAATCTCGGCTCGAGATTGCATTCCCTAGTCGAGCATGATTTTTACGATAATCGACAAAAAAAAAATCTACAATTTGTCACTTTGTCTGTCGATTCGTCGACATAAACGTGTCCCGGGGTGCAACGCACGCAGACTTCCGCGTTTACTTCTCCAATTCATGCAAACAACAAAACCAAGCATCCATTACTAAGCTCCATTTTGTAATTATCTCCAAGTCTATTACTCCAGCGCCATACAGTTCAGTTCGTTCTAAAAACCGATCATTATGCTTCATTTAACGAAAAGGCATAATAATATAGCTCGTCCACCACGCGAGGTTTTTTGCACGTTCCGGGAACCGAACCCCGGCCTTTGGCGATTAAAGGCTCCAACTGATTCGATGATTGATTCCTGTTCGACGTTAATATTTATAAGATGTCTCTTAATACGAAGCTTGGTGGTTTGGTAATCTTGTATGTACTCAGGGATGACATTCTTACATCGTGGTGCCAGGAAACTGGGTGGAATGTTTAGTTTTTCGGGTGTTGTCGTGCAAGCCATCACTTCGATGCCAGACATTTAATAATTTGCATTAAACCCCCATTAGTAGCAACGTAAAAACTGTATGAATTACTTAAATAATATTATCTGTTTAATTCGGAAAGAATGTATGGAGGAAAGAGTGATTAATAAATTAGTTATACCTTCGGATTAAGTACAGTATATTAAGTATTTCCACTATTTTCTACAAACAAAACGAGTTTCTCATAAGCATCTACAAATCTACGTTGTGAACTGTCCGCTGTCGGCATTCCAAGCAGAGATATCCATTACAACATTAATATCTATGTAACTAACATTAATTAACTGAAGTTCGTATCAATAGCACACAAAAACTGTCACTATGTACCAACATATTAATTACATACGACACGTAACATCGATACTACAGCATTACACGCATTTACGAGGCTCGTGGTACCGCTAAAGGCGTTGATTTCACTTGCTGCATTCGTAAACGCACCTTGTACGAGACAAGTATTAAGTACCATAATGTTAGTACCTTTTATGGGACTTAAGGCGACACTTAACTGAACAATACTTTTAATATCTTTCAGAGAATCTGAACATTTACGAGTTTATACACTATAAATAGGTACTTACTTACTTTACAGAAAAGAGCTTATACGACTTTTCAAAACGGTTGGTTATTGGTAATTCTGCTGTTATGGTGGACTACTCAGGCCATTAGGTGCTTCCACCTCATGTATCTCGCAAGGGGATTACATTGTGTAGTGACCAACACACGCATGTATGACTATCTTCCTTTCCCTAGGCGATGGCCATCATTAAGATTTTTTTCGATACTCTTCGCGTTTAAAATGTTTACAAATGTTTCATCAATGGATGAAATACTAGGTATCTCGCAATTAGCAAGACATAACGGTCCATAAAGTTTTCAACAAGTTAAAATACTTGTTAGTACCATTCCAATAAATATCCGCACGTAATGATTCTCGTTAGCGGTCCCACTCCTAACTAACCAGTTATCATAACATTCAGGCTCACATCTCAATAGCCTGCGTTCACAGCTAGTTATGAACACAAAGAGACCATGACTGGGACAAATGCTTTGATATCGGTATTCAATTAAAAGTGTTGTGCGCAGGAGCAGGCTAGAGGCTAGATACGCGCATGCGCGGCCAATCAATGTAAAACATGGGACAATTAAACACAGGATGTATTGCAGTGTCAGGGAGAGTGTGCGACACAGGGTGTTCGTAGTTATTAACAAATAGGTCAGTAGTTGGTACACGGTGTAGTACAGGGTGTTTCAAGTAGGGTTGTAATAAGTTACCAGATACTTATTATTTTTAGCAACGATACAGCACATAACGGAGATGAGCCACTTATAAAATAAGTAATTTTCAATCGTTAAGCATTGATTAATCACCGATAGCAACCTTCGGAATTTTCTTTTAATGGCGGTATAGTTGAGCAAATGGCATTCCATGTCACGGCGGGTTCCATTCGCAGACAGAACAAATATTATACATGTCGGCGTCAGCGATGGCTGAGCGATGAGCTGACACCGATGGGGGTTTTGTGGTACAGAGTTCATAACGTAGAATAGCAATCTTCATTGCAGTAATAACCTCACTTAACAATCTTAATCACAAAACAACTCAAGTCTAGGTAGGTAACTGACAGTTTCGTGCTGGATGTGTGTCTTGGTCGGTGTCTCAAATCAAACTGAGCTCTGCCCAGCTCCCACGCACCAGCACGACTCTGTCCACGTGACATTACCGAAAAACACATTCGCGCCATTTTCAAATGACAAGTAACGTCACGCTGGTCACCATAGACTCTGTACTAAGTTAATCAACTTCACAACTTATTATTCAAGAATATCGTTTTCCACGACACGGCCATCATGACCATCACACGTCCTCGTGTCTACTAAAAATAAACACACACACACACACAGAACACGTATACGCACGCACGCTCGTATTGGTCACATACTTCAAAACACACGCACGCACGCATTTTTCACATACTTCAAAACTCGGTCATTCTGACCACAACTAAATTTCCAAGGGTGTATGTCAAACCTTGACACCTCTAATCGAAACAAATCCAGGCAGAATGAATCGTCACTAAGACCGATAACATTACTAGAACTGAAAGTGTACTAAGATAGTGCTATGCAAATGCACGACATAGTAGGTATTACATAGACTTTCACATACCACACAGGCTAAAGCTAACAGGTACCACACAGGCTCACGAGTGCCACACATAGGTACTCACAGGTGCCACACAGGCTCACAGTTGCCACACAGGCTCGTCGTTGCCACACAGGCTCGTCGTTGCCACACAGGCTTGTCACTGCCACACAGGCTCGTCACTGCCACACAGGCTCGTCACTGCCACACAGGCTCGTCACTGCCACACAGACTCGTCACTGCCACACAGGCTAGTCGTTGCCACACAGGCAAGTCATTGCCACACAGGCTAGTCATTGCCACACAGGCTAGTCATCGCCACACAGGCTAGTCAATGCCACACAGGCTAGTCATTGCCACACAGGCTAGCCATTGCCACACAGGCTAGTCATTGCCACTCAGGCTAGTCATTGCCACACAGGCCATCGGCTTGTGATCCAACCCCAGAAGCTAACCATCTCAGCCGCGTAAGTGCTACCCCTCGGAAAGGATATCCTGCGCATAAAAAGCAGACCACGCACACCTCTTACATGCTCCGGCGCAACTGGATCGGTCACCAAACCCTCACACTTAATCCA
The DNA here is from genome assembly GCA_921972225.1 of Euplexia lucipara. Classification (NCBI taxonomy): domain Eukaryota; kingdom Metazoa; phylum Arthropoda; class Insecta; order Lepidoptera; family Noctuidae; genus Euplexia; species Euplexia lucipara. The sequence goes on from OV179159.1 coordinate 21,763,072, forward strand.
TAGAGTATACGTTAAGTAAGATGAAATGTATTCCAAAACTTTACAGATAATCATTACCTAGTAATGACTACTCAGTACTCACAATAACTAAACGAACTTTAACTAAGCCATTTTTAGAACTTAAACACGGAAAGTTCATAATTATCAAATTTCAAAAATAAACACACTACTCATGGCCCTGCCACAGCTATTGACAATTCGGTACTGCCACCCATATCGTTATCACCTCAGAGTCCGCGACCCTCAAGTCATTACATGACCGTACAAAATAGTCTCTTTCAAGGCCCAGGTCCCCGCTAGACCACAAGCCGCTCATCACGCCCTGAACGACAACGTATGCAGTTGCGATTGCATCTTATGGATGCGGATTTACCGGAAAGTCAACAAGCGTATCATAGGTCTGTTGAGGTTCTTTTGCCCTCAGAAACATTGTTTTCTTCTTCTAACTCGTTTGAACTTCACAGGTTGGCATCTTACGACTTGACTTTACAACATACTGGTCGCCCGCAAGCGTTTAAAAGAACCTTCACTTCGGGTCAAGCTTAGTTAAGCTAGGCTTTTCATTTTTAATGTAAACCAAGTTACTAACACTTAAATTTCATTTTAGTAGGTACTATCAAAACGGAACTTAGAGAAACGTTTTTCATTACCATTGACCTAAAAAGTTTGATCTCTTTACACGGTAGTGGGAATTTACCCAAAGTACCTACTATCTAAATTTGACTGTCAATCATCTACGGACAGACACACGAAACCATCACGCTTTTCGAGAAGAAGAAACAGGTTAGAATAAAAATTTAAAAAACCCCCACCGCAAAAAAGTAAAACATTTAAAAAGTTAAAAATAACACTTTAGCCATGAAATTTTACTTCACGTCGGGGTACCTAGTAATTAATGTTCCTAGTACTTGTAGGTATGTAGGTACTTATTTTAACGGTACCCCGACGTTACGTAAAATTTCATGGCTAAAGTGTTATTTTTAGCTTTTTAAATGTTTTACTTTTTTGCGGTGGGGGTTTTTTAAATTTTTAATTTAATTTTTATTTTTAAATTTTTAAACGAATTAATTTTGTTTAAAGAGTTTCCATTTATGAGAATTTTTCAGTGCATTGTTTGTAGAGTCAAATGCTGGTTAAAACGAATCCAAATACGACATATCTGTTATTATTTTGTTAAGAGTCTACCTACTAGTGTGCTGGATAGCCTGGCTGCAGCATCAGCTCATCCTGTTGCCATCAGTGCATTGTGTTTAGAATCCAATGCTAGTTGAAATGAATCCAAACACGACATATCTGCTATTATTTTGTCAAGAGTCTACCTACTGGTGTGCTGGATAGCCTGGCTGCAGCATCAGCTCATCCTGTTGCCATCAGTGCATTGTGTTTAGAATCAAATGCTGGTTGAAATGAATCCAAACACGACATATCTGCTATTATTATGTCAAGAGTCTACCTACTGGTGTTCTGGATAGCCTGGCTGCAGCATCAGCTCATCCAGTTGCCATCAGTGCATTGTGTGCAGAATCAAATGCAGGTTAAAATGAATCCAAACACGACATATCTGCTGTTATTTTCCCAAGAGTGTATTAGTCTGCTAGATATCCTGGCTGCATCAGACCAAATACACCATAATGTTGCTTGTTAATATTACACACATGGGTGTTTAAATTTTAAGACACACATATGTTTATAAGTAAAGTTAATACCCATAGACGTCTAAAATAGCAACGGAAGCTGACACAAAAGAGCTGATAGGCTTGAAACGGCTGAACCGATTTTGATGAATTATATCTAAGAACCATCGCAAGAAACCCTGCTTTCAAATAAAAAAAACCGCATCTAAATCGGTTCACCCGTTTGGGCGCTACGGTGCCACAGACAGACAGACAGACAGACAGACAGACAGACAGACAGACAGACACACACACATAGCGGTGAAACTTATAACACCCCTCTTTTTGCGTCGGGGGTTAAAAACCACCGCCTAACATGGTGAATGTTATCAAGAAAGGCAGTTTAACTAAGCTTCAGCTCACTTTTGCTATGATATCATAGCCTAGAAACTTTACATAACGCTTCACAAATGAACACTTCGAAATGTTCAAGGAAAATCCGGCTTTAGTCGGCGTTTATTATACACCCAGCAGCCTTTCAACCCTTGCTAAAGTAGCAGGTTTTAGAAACAGGGCTTAACTAGGGCAAATAACAGTACCTCACAATAGTTTTTTTGAACTGAGTACCTATCACACTACTTTCCTTTCGTCCGACTTCCGAGTCCGAGTCCGAGTCTGTAAGGTTGACGTCAGAGGTTAAGGTTCAGGTTTTGAAGCCTTTTTCTCGGTTCGGTTCGGTCTATTTACTTACTGAGTTTTAAATGTCACAACTTCGATCGCTGTTGTATAACAACGTAACAAAATATGGCTACGTAAACAGACCCCAGGCAAAACGCTAAACAATATCTCAATCGCATTATTGTCAATTTAACGCATTAAAATAGCCCTTTGCTAATTTAACTTCAAGTAGCCTATCTATTAGATGCTTTGTTAAAAGAATAGCTTTCTTAATAGGGGACTGACACGGACGCATGCCGTAAGCATCCAATAGTTCCTGGACCTTTGACCTTTGACACTATTTATTGCCTTTTGTCTAGGCTGAGTTTTTAAGCTTGCCTATAGACGATAAGGTTTGAGTTTGAAGTCTAATTCTCAATTCACAAAGGGTACTCAACCCCTGCACGATAAACCATTACCTAATTAAAATTATGGCAATATTCATAACGTAAAGTAATCATATAGGATCTCTGTACATACCCGCGGTATCGACACTTTTAAAACAAAGAACTGATTGGGTAAACACCCATAATCCACCACACATTTTTGTTTCGAATTAACCAACAAACATTTTGTTGATTGCGATACCCTCCTTAAAACATTTCTCGAACGATCATTACCATCACACACCTATTTGAAATGATTAATTATCTTTTTTACGCGCTACCCGCATATAAAATAAACTATTGCCACTATTTAAAACTTCGTAAATAATTCGTTCGGTACTAGGTCTATGTTTGTAGGTACTACTAGGTACTACCTAGGTATGCCCTTTACACAAACGTTCGCATTGACCTCTAAAATTGCGACTATAGTACAACTTAGCAAGACAACATCCGGTACCTACCGAAATCAAAACAAAAATTACACGACTCACCGGATTGTTGTTACTACCAGAAAATACCAGTTATTTCGTGCACAACTGCGCATATTCTGTAGTTGCGCCACGCTGCACCGCCGCGCTGCCGGCCGCGCGCCGCCGCGCTGCCAACCCGCGCTGCAGGAGCCTCGCATCTTGCACCTCGCATACTCTCTTGATGGAGCCCGATGTAGCAAGCAGACTTCGATCACTGCATCTTGTTCTTCTGGTGCATCACGACGAAGAAGAAAACCACAAGAAGACGAAGATCTCATCACATCTCGGTGAAGCTCGTCAGTAAAGTTGGAAGCAGGTTCTTTATGCCACTTCTGATGTCGGCGTCAGCGATGGCTGAGCGATGAGCTGACACCGATGGGGGTTTTGTGGTACAGAGTTCATAACGTAGAATAGCAATCTTCATTGCAGTAATAACCTCACTTAACAATCTTAATCACAAAACAACTCAAGTCTAGGTAGGTAACTGACAGTTTCGTGCTGGATGTGTGTCTTGGTCGGTGTCTCAAATCAAACTGAGCTCTGCCCAGCTCCCACGCACCAGCACGACTCTGTCCACGTGACATTACCGAAAAACACATTCGCGCCATTTTCAAATGACAAGTAACGTCACGCTGGTCACCATAGACTCTGTACTAAGTTAATCAACTTCACAACTTATTATTCAAGAATATCGTTTTCCACGACATACAGATAGTTGTTCCCGATCCAGCTGATTGTAGATGTCAATTTAAACGGTTTCCCGGCAAGTACAGAAGAACTGGCTGTAGTATGGGGCAGTATTACATTAAGAGAATAGAGATGAGAAGAGAATGGATTTTTGTTTATATTATCAGTAAGTCCTATAAAGCGGAGTATGGTAGTCGGTAGCCCTACACACACAGCGCGGGACACAAGACTAGGGAGCGACATTTTTTGCTCATTAAAAGCAGACCGGTCGCGGCGCCCGCGCAGTTGTTGGACGCACGTCTTTATGTCTACTGTCATCAGCGCCGAAGGCGTGTGGTTTTAAAGTTGTAACATAACGTAGCCTACGTATTTTAAACAGAAAGAACACGACAGATGAAAACTGATAGACAGGAGGTACCAACTGCATAAAACAGCGCTAATGGAGGTAAAGCTATATCACTTTTGGAACTAAAGCTAACATCAGAGCTAATAAAGATCTTCATCATCGGATTACCCGTAACACGCGGAATAGGATTCCTCCCCCAACAAATTGCCTGAAAACGATTTCATGAAGTATTCATTATTTTATATAGACTGACCTGTTGGTCTAGTGGTTAGTAACCCTGACTACTATGCCGCAGGTCGTGGGTTCGTCTCCCCACCCAGAACAAATGTTTGTGTGATGAGCACGATCATTTGTTCTGTTTTTGGGTGCTATTTATCTGTTATATTATGTTTGTATTTCGAAATATAAATATGTTTGTTTATCAGCTGTTTAGTACCCATAACACAAGCTCTTAGCTTAGCTTGGGACTAAATGGCGTTATGTGAAAAAGTTGTGGAATATTTATTATTATTTATTTATAATTAAAAACCATTTTTAATGCCTTGTGCCGAATAAATGCCTTTAGTCTTTACTTTCTTAGATTATATTGAATGAGAAACTTCCAACGTAAACATCACCATTGCGTGCGTTGCGTGCGATGCGTGCGCTGTCGGCTGTTGTGTCTGTTGACATCAGCCGTGCTAGTGACGTCAGTGACACATAGCGTTAACGTCCGGAATCTAGATTGGAAGTATTATGAGCTTTAATTATATCTTCTGCAAGCTGCTTATCAACAGATGGATCTAACTGTCTGGTTACTGACTTTTTGTTTGAAGAAGTTTGGATATAATATTTAGATTATTTATTTATTTGTTTAGAGCCTAACTTAGGTACACCTATCCTAACAGGTTAGAGAAGCTACTTGAACATTTTAAACACATAATTACATTATTAGTATTGATCAGCAATACAACGTTTTTTTGATTCAATACCGTAAACCGAGGTTGTCATAATCATCTTGAGAATTTCAATTTTCTATGTAAGTACGTATCTGCGTGCCTAACGCACAATAGAACAATACCACGGGTCAGACACACCTGCGTATGTGTAATTGTGTACGGCATTATAATTTCACGCCACTTTTTCTGAAGGGCTAAGATTACTATCCACTAATATTACAAGTCACGCGGCCAGCCTGCGTGTGCGCAACGGGCCGAAAGGTCACAGACACAGACCGTGTAGTTTATAATTTTCGCCACTTTTTCTAAAGGGCTATCGGATCGTGCGACCGGACCGGACGATTATCCGTCTGGACGGTCGTAACGGTTGTAGACCGGCAATTAGCCCGCAGGCCGGAGTAACGGTGCAGTGAAAGTCGCGGCGCAGGCGCATGTGGTACTGAGGGATTAACTCAGACACACGCAGATGAAAAGGAATGGAAAGTGATGATGACTGTCCGATTGAGGGCTTGATCTCAATTAACTTTAAAATATTTTTTGGTAAGTTGAAATCAATTGATTGAACACATACTGAAATGTAAAACTAAGAAGCTAATACAACTGGCCTTAATTAACCACATACAACCGAAGTTTTAGGCAACAGAATAAGGATCCATCATGGATAGAAACAAATTTTGTCTAGAGAAGAACGACAAAGTGACACATTGAAGAAACATTAACCATTAGAAACGCATTTCTTTTGTTTTGAGCACGACAATGTCAAGAATGAAGAGAACAAATGTTTCGATTCTTCAGTCGACAATAGTCTACAATATCGAGCATAAAAGCACAAAAAAGCTGTGCGGGGGAGTAGCAACAGCATCCTGAAAATGATAGCGGATAGGTTGGACGCGACGGTGTTCAACCGGTTCATCAAACTGCATGTGAGAGGTGCGATTGATCACAGTAGTATTATATAATTTATCAACCTACTAACATAGTTTCTAAGTATTTTTGTAACTAACACTATGGATCATTGTTATCTGAAAATAAACATTTTTTTTTTAATTGATTTAAAAAAATATTTTATAATCGGCAGAAATGTTTCCGCTGTTACTTTGTCGATTCTTCCCATTTCTACAGTGATCATGCCGGACGTGCAGGATTGATAAACTATGATCACTCTACACAAACATACATATATAAAATCACGCCTTTTTCCCATGGGGGTGGGCAGAAGCTACAGAGCGACCTATTCTACAATTCTTACATAACTACTTCTTTTGCTTACTTTACATTCATACGTGTTGTCATACACGATTGCGAGTCCTAAGCCCCTGACCTTTCTGAAGTACCTCACCAATAAGGGAACACTCACACCACATCACACCATTCGCTTATTACTCTAGATCTTCACCATTCACGTAATGTAATCTCCCCAGCAATATCCCACGCCTGCGGTCACCGCTCCAGTTCCCACAGAAGGCTGCACTTAGTTGCACCGCAGACCGCAGACCACTGCCTCCTGCCACCACTGCGAAGTAAGAGCTACCTTCCTTTACCGTGACCACAGCAAGCTCATTACACACCACTATAATCTTTAAGTTTATTATCTCTTTGAAAAAGGCACGGATATTCACGCTATTGTCATTACGAGCAACCTGAACTAACGCAATGCAATGATTAGATCAACGAGGAACTTACAACTGTTACCCGCGACTTCATCTAGTTGTATTGGATTGCACTTTATAGTGTAAAATCATAAAAAAAGTGTTATGAAATCTATCTGGCCACATATACAAACGTACAAACGAAACTGACGTATCCTACAACGTCGCTGTCGTAATATTAAAGCTTTAGCGTGATTGAGCATATAACTGCCTATACAAGAACTCGTCAACAACACCAGACACAACATCCGTCCGGTCGGTGGATCGTCCCATTTTAATGGGGAATGAGCGACTATACACCCTTTACGAACTTGCTAGAAGACATACAGCAAGTAGCAGTAACATGTGTCGACCACATATCCTGCAACATAATATCTTCTAAGTTTAAAGACAGGGCGCCGACAATGACCGATAGGAGTCGACAGCATACGAACACGGCTTCCACGGACTACATCATGCCTGATGCCTACAAAGATAGCACTACCCTTCATGAAGCACCGCATCAATACTTATTGACTTCAGAAGGTTCAAGAGTCCCTAATCTCACTCATTGCAATACTTGGCGGAAGGCCATCACAAAAACTGAACATGTGCAAAATTGGTGCAAGAGCCGGAAAGCTCCTGTACCAATTTTGACTTAATTAAGTTCTTCATATTCGTTCCTATTAAACCTAATTCAACAAACTTTTTAACTGGTGTATCTACAAATCCTAAGCTTGCTTACTGGCTTAAAGTAGCGAACTTTTACAACGCAATCAAATCAAATTGTTTATTAAGTACTTAATACAATAATTTTAAAAAAGTTATTAAATTATTTATTATTATTATTTATTTATGTTAACACGACTTTCAAAAGTCAAACAAGTAGTTAGTAGTTTCAAGTAGTTTATTTGTGTTAACACAACATTTATCAATACTCAATAAGACATCATAAAAAAAGGGAAATATAAATAAAAACAAAACACAAAAACATATCAGAATAAAAAGAAATACAAAAAAAATAAGAGGTGGCTACGCTATAATACAAATTACCTATTACCGAAGAGGTGTGTAAATGTATTGAGTATTAGAATCTTTAATATCTAATGTGGTTAATATCTTACCACAACATGCTGAGTGGAATAAAAATAACAACAATTTGCAATAGTGTTTGAGGTGGTATGACTGTATTATTTCTACGGTTTTGGCTGGTAGAATTGAGAGAGGTTTGTGGAGAAAAAATAATGCGACTTGTTCGGGGAAACAATCGAGATGCTATATTTTTAAACTGACTGTTGACACATGTACTTATAAAAAATGAAGGCATAGACACAACATGACAGATAAAGGTTACATAGAGTTCAAATATAATTAATAAAATGTTGGAGATGCCAACATACTGCCCATCAGGGACAAAAGTGATAAACACATTACATAAACTTAGTGAAAACAACAAAAACTTAACATAAGCTAACCAATGAGGTATTTTAAATTTTGAAATATACACATAAGAATCTAGCTCTGGTAAACTAAACAACAGCAATAGAATCATGTATAACTTAAGTCAGTACAATGCTAAAACACATTTTTTTTTTTTATATATATAATATTTGGTCAACTAAACCTATTTGTATTACTAAAAACTAAACAATACTTTACAAATCACTTCACTTGGAACTAGGGTTCTTATTTTATTAAATACAAAGTAACAATATTATTAACATTTAGATAGATGTTAGTACTTTCATAACTAAAATAGAAATGCCATAAAACATTATGCTTAAAAACAAAAACATACTTAGAAATGCCTAGAACGCAAACAAATGCTTTAAACACTTAAGGCGAGGTGTCCCCAGCCGTGTAGGCATTTAACGCTTACCTCAGGCCCCGCAACCAATAGCGCTACGTAATAAACTACGATGCATCGGAGAAACGCCGCGCGCTGTCGTCGTACCGCTCATTCATGACTTCACGAACTCGAGTAGGTACACAGTTGCGTCACAGAATAGAGTAATGCCGTAGAGCAACTTCAATTTATTAATTTAGATATGATAGAATTCTTGAACTACGATATCAATATTGTAATTCAAAAATACTTAGATGCATTGAATGGTTATTTAATTTTAGTATCCCACCTAATATGAATATAAGTATGCGTGGAAAATATGGGTTTAGGGAAAATGGGTTAAATAAATAAATAATTGATTTGTTAATCACAGTTTAATTAGATTAGCTAAAATATTGCCAGATAAAAGTAAAAAAAGTTTTTCTAACATGGGTGTCATTTTCGTGGTTTTCGGGGTCGCTGATTACGAAAATTAGGTCAAAATAAAAATCCAAGATGGCGACGAAGAAAATTTTTGGTTTTTCCGTCATGGGTGTCGTTTTCGTGGTTTTCGGGGTAGCTGATTACGAAAATTAGGTCAAAATGAAAATCCAAGACGGCGACGAAAAAAATTCTTGGTTTTTCCGTCATGGGTGTCGTTTTCATAGTTTTCGGGGTCGCTGATTACGAAAATAAGGTCAAAATGAAAATCCAAGATGGCGCCGAGGATAATTTTTGGTTTTTCTAACATGGGTGTCGTTTTCGTGGTTTTCGGGGTCGCTGATTACGAAAATCAGGTCAAAATGAAAATCCAAGATTGCGCCGTGGAAAGTTTTTGATTTTTCCGTCATGGGTGTCGTTTTTATGGTATTCGGGGTAGCTGATTATGAAAATAAGGTCAAAATTAAAATCAAAATTGCGCCGAGGAAAATTTTTGGTTTTTCCAACATGGGTGTCGGTTTCGTAATTTTCGGGGTAGCTTATTTTCATTGACCTCATTTTCCTAAGGAAAATGAGGTCAATGAAAATCTAAGATGGCGACAAAGAAACTTTTTGGTTTTTCCGTCATGGGTGTCGTTTTCGTGGTTTTTGGTATCGCTAATTATGAAAATGAGCCCAAAATGAAAATCCAAATGGCACCGTGGAAAACTTTTGGGTTTTTCCGTCATGGGTGTCGTGTCGTTGTCGTGGTTTTTGAGTTCATTGATTTTTGAAAAATTTTCTTCGTCGCCATCTTGGATTTTTATTTTGACCTAATTTTCGTAATCAGCGACCCCAAAAGCTATGAAAACGACACCCATGACGGATAAACCATAAATTTTTCTCGGCGCTATCTTGGATTTTCATATTGACCTTATTTTCGTAATCAGCGACCCCGGAAACCACGAAAATGACACCCATGTTAGAAAAACCAAAAATTTTCTTCGTCGCCATCTTGGATTTCTATTTTGACCTAATTTTCGTAATCAGCGACCCCGTAAACCATGAAAACGACACCCATGACGGAAAAACCAAAAATTTTCCTCGGCGCCATCTTGGATTTTCATTTTGACGTTATTTTCATAATCAGCGACCCCGAAAACCATAAAAACGACACCCATGACGGAAAAACCAAAAATTGTCTTCGTCGCCATCTTGGATTTTTATTTTGACCTAATTTTCGTAGTCAGCGACCCCAAAAACCATGAAAACGATACCCATGACGGAAAAATTAAAAATTTTCCTAGGCGCCATCTTGGATTTTCATTTTGACATAATTTTCATAATCAGCTACCCCGAAAACCACGAAAACGACACCCATGACGGAAAAACCAAAAATTTTCTTCGTCGCCATCTTGGATTTTTATTTTGACCTAATTTTCGTAATCAGCGACCCCGAAAACCACAAAAACGACACCCATGACGGAAAAACCAAAAATTTTCTTCGTCGCCATCTTTATGTGTTATGGGTACTAAACAGCTGATAAACATACTTATATATTTCTAAATACAAACACACCCAAACACCCAGACACAGAACAAATGATTTTGCTCATCACACTAACATTTGTCCTGGGCGGGAATCGAACCCACGACTTCCGGCATAGCAGTCAGGGTCACTAACTACTAGACCAGCAGGCCCGTCACTAGACCAACAGGCCCGTCATCGTATGATCTCAATCATACCCTAGAGTTATGGGATATAAAAAAAACACGTTGTATAACTCAGGCATTAAAATTATATAACTCAGGCATAACGTAGTTTTGTATTAGCGAAAAATAAAAACATACTTGTAGGAAATGAGCAATGTAATACTGTACTTTGCTACACTGTGGTACGAGTGTGCTGTGGTACGTGACCTTCACAAACATAGACACAAAATATAATAATATTATTTGTTGTGTTGTGGTAGCTGTGGGTAGTTTTACCTAATACTCACGTGACGTGCTGCTGGTGGTTTGATGTTCATACTGGAGACAGTTCCTATGAGTAGACGGTGTGACCACCATCCCATCTTATTCACTATTTACTACAATAATGTTCATCATCATCATCATCAGTCTATAATGTTCCCACTGCCGAGACACAGCCCTCCTCTCTATGAGAGGGAGTGGGCTATAATCCACCACGCTAGCCCACTGCGGGTTGATAGATGTCACACACCACTGGGCCACCACTGCTCAAGAGTATGTTGATGCGAGTATTTTTTTTTGTTTCAATGCGCAAATTCATGGCGTTACTGATTCGACACTGAGAGAAAAATCTTTTACCTATTAGAAAGCTACGTTATGCCTTAGGTTACGTATATTTTATTATCACAAAACAATTAGAAAAAAAAATGGCGGGCGATTTCGTAGGCAAAATCTATTAAAAAATACAAAATCCCAGCAGGTTGAACGGGTGAACTACCTATTTGACGTCACGCAACAATAAACCACTATAGCATTTGCGCGCGTGGCGACTTTATTTGCTCTATGTTAGGGTTCAAATACTACTGTTCGATACACTTGGTATGGTTGGTAAATACGTTTCGCGGTAAAAATAAAGCATGAAAGACTTTCGCGCTCATCGTTGTTATTTGCATTAGTATTTTTTTTTTGTAAACGTTGCCCTACTCTAGAAATTTCTCCTTTGTCGTGGGTGCGTTTACAAACATTTATTCTCACATACACAAACACCCAGACCCGCGAACAACTACTTTTAGGTCAAACAAATATTTGTTCCGTGCGGGAATCGAACCCGCGACACGCTGCGCACATCGCTCAGCCACTGCGCCAACCGTGCAACCGTGTCCTTGTTGTAAAAGTATTATCCGTACCTACCTAAGTTTGTGATTCAATTTATCATCTAAGGTATTATTTGTATGGTAAAATATAATTTAGGTAGGTACCTAAATAAAAAATATCGTCAAAGTATTCCTACCTTTTTTGTTTACCTATTCAGTCTTCGTAGAGCCAAAGAAGAAAATTTTTTATTCATGACCATTTTGATTTATTTTACTTATCTACGAATTTATCCTAATAATGTACCTAATAAAACAAAAAATATTACAACTATTTAAAAAACTAAATTAAAGTGATGATAAAGTATGTACATGTATTACTATTTATCGAAATCGATTTTATAACGGGGATGACGGAAAAAATTGGCGCACGTCCGACCTCGAACACGTTCCGCTCGGGACTAAAGGACTCGGAGCGAGCGCAAACTAGTGAAATACACTTAACTTTGGAATTTGTGATACATTTATTTTCATATTGCACATTATGTGACCCGAGATAATACACATTTTTTACGACCTTTATTATGATATAAGTTTTATTTTTCTAAGCCTAATATAACTCAAGTAAAACGATTATTTAGCCATCATTTGGACATGTCTTTGCGATTTAATTGGATGCAGTGAAGTGTTAGTAATCGTGTATCGCATGCCCGACATATCATAATCAAAGAGTCAACTATGTAATACATTTTTTTCAAAATTTAAATCCGTTCCATGTACGAGTAAAACGCTATTGTTGACGACGTTTATTGGGGTAACCTCGCCTTAAAAACTAATATGGACATTGTTTAAGATTTAAACATGTAATTTAACCATTTACTTGGACTGAACTACACTCAACGGGTAAAACACAGATTTTTACAATAGAACGTTTATGGGTTTTACCATTTGCTGTTTTAACTTCCACAACTCTGACCTTATTATCAGGCCCTGGGAAAATTTGCGTTACTCTGGCCATTGGCCAATACATTGGTGTAGTATTATCTTCTTTTAATATTACTAAAGATCCTATCTTTACATTTGGATGACAATCCCTCCACTTCGGCCGAGATTGCAGTATGTTCAAATAATACTTATGCCATACTTTCCAAAAAGAATTTTTCATGTTTATACATATTTTCCAAAATTTTAAACTATTTGTATCACTATCTGGTTCTGGATAAGCATTTAATGCAGAACCTACTAAAAAATGACCAGGAGTAAGACAAGAAAAATCATTAATGTCGGTTGACAGTGGCATTAGTGGTCTACTATTCAATACAGATTCAATTTGACATAGTACAGTGTTTAATTCTTCATAGGTGAGTAAAGCCTTTTGAACCACCCTTTTTAAATGGAACTTGAAACTTTTCACACCTGCCTCTGCCAAGCCAGCAAATATAGGGGAGTAACATGGAATAAAATTAAAGTTAATGCCTTTCTGTGCTGAAAAATCATGAATTTCCTTTTGATGCTCCTTTGAATTGTGTAATTTATACAATTCTTGCAACTGTTTATTTGCACACTTGAAAGTTGATGCATTATCACTATAGATATCAGTGGGTAGGCCCCTTCGTGCTATGAATCTTTTCAAACAGGCGAGAAACATTTCCGTTTTAAGATCTGAAGCTAGCTCAAGGTGTATGGCCTTTGTTACAAAGCACACAAATACACAAATATATGCCTTACTCACTATTGGTTTTCTAATTCTAGATTGTTTTACTAAAAATAAAAAATAAATGAAAAATCTGAAAAATCATACGAATCGGTGTAGCGACAGCCAAGTTACGCGAAACCATGTCTAAGTCTACGTCGACATCCAACCTTGAATCCACAAAGAGAGAGAAAGTGTACACCACCAAGACGCTATATCTTGATGCAAAGAAGCAAGCGAAACTATTTATTACCTCAACTTATAATTTCGAAGGTTCGAGTGGAGAAGAGTTTTTCATCCGAATTACCCCATGGACTCGCGAAGAAGACGAACTCGGTGTGAACCGTTTAGTCTTCGTCTCGGGCAGTGACCCTCATACACCCATATATAGGACGCGGCTTCACACCATTGATGACTCCCGAGAAATTTTTCTTTCGGGATTTGTACATAGTGGTGCGCGTATACAGTATACTGACTTTGGAACCAAAACTTCAATTCCCGTCACTCGAGTCACTCGAGCTAGTCTCGTCGATTCTGAGTTAAGAGCGTTCGCTTCAAGAACAGAACTTGGGGCTGAACTCAGCGCTTTCGGCCTCAAGTTGGTCGATAAGCAGAAAAAGAGTGCCAATGCCAAAGGGGAAGGAAGTAATCTCCCCTTAGTTAAGAAAACAATTAATACCAGCACTCCAATTAAGAGTGAACCTTCCAAGCCTCGAGAGACTAACAGTGACTTGGTTATACCCGCCGTGGGACGATGGAGTGCGTCCACGTCGGCTGAATCAACATCACAAAGACCGCCGTTACAATTTCTATCCGAGAAAGTCCTTGCCGGCATTAAGAAGCAACTAAAATCCAATCCATTGCAGATAGATCCGGAAGACCATGGGCTTACCCTGGTCACGAGTGACAAAACGATGATAAATTCAATTTTGACCAATTTGGTATCGAAAGATGATGTAAGCGATTTAATCGAAGGAGAATACGTATGCTCTAGCGTCAGAAACGATTCTTCTTGTAAAATTTTAGTTTTTGATGACATTGCCCTTACCGGATATCAACTTTATGAGGGATCCTTACGTTCCAGAACGCCGACTTGCTCTTTTACCGGAATTAAGATTGTTTTACTAAAATTGGTCCAGCAAAATCTAACCCAATTTTTTGAAAAGGTCGACATGCGTTTACCCTATCATGAGGCAGAGACCCCATCAATTGCTTAGCAGTGTCGGCTTTTAATTTAAAGCAAATAACGCATTTATGAATGACTTTTTTAACTTCTTGAATGCCATTTACGATCCAAAACTTTTGATTTATTGTTGACAGAACCAGTCTTTGTCCTGCATGGAGATTTTTTACATGTTCGCTTTGGATAATCAATTGTGTGACGCGAGAATCTCGAGGTAGAACCGCTGGATGTTTCTGAGAATATGGAATCGAAGCATTTTGCAGGCGACCACCTACTCTAACTAGACCCCTGTCATCAATAAAAGGACATAGTGGCTTTAAATTACCTTTTAAAATTTTATTTTTGAATTTTAAATCATTAATATCATCTTTTAAATATTTTTGTTGCTCAGCTTTTACAATCATCAATAATGAATCATTTAATTCTTTACTTGTTAAGCAGCCATTATTTTTTACATTTTTATACCTTGTATACTGAACGAAACGTAGTATGTATGCTAATATACGTTGCATTTTATTTATGTCTGAGAACTTATTAAGAAAGTCCAAACATATTTGTTCTTCTGGAAGAGTGCAAACAAATGCACTTGAGGTGGCAGCGCAACTCCTAGTCACTGGCAAGTCACCATCAAACGGCAAGTCTGACAGGTTTTTGGGGTTGTACTCACCACAATGTAAGAGGCTAGGACCACTCCACCATAAAGGATGACTAAACAACTCGTGCGGCAAGATACCTCTACTTAGACAATCAGCAGGGTTTTCCTCAGAACTTATATATGCCCAATGAAATTGATGTGTAAGGTGTACAATAACTTTTACCCTATTTGACACATATGCATTGAGTGTATTTATGTTGGTTTTTATCCATGCTAAAACGATTTGTGAATCAGAATACAAGACAACATTATCAATTTTTAATTTAAGTTGCAGTGTGTTACATACTCTGGCAACGAGTTTGGCTAGCAATACAGCAGCATTAAGCTCAAGCCTAGGCACAGTTAGGTTTTGTTTCAACGGATTGACACGTGATTTTGAACCGATTAATGAGACTTTGACTGCGCCAGTGACATCAACGACCCTGAAATAAACACAACATCCATATGCGGCAGAGCTGGAAGCATCGCAAAATCCTATGATCTGGATAGAACGCGCATTGCATGAAATATAACGTGGTATAGCTATAGGCGTCATGTCATTAATGCTATCATAAAAGTCACTCCATGCTTTAAGCAGCTTATCAACTAATTGTGCGTCCCAAGCTATATGGGCTTGCCATATCCTTTGCATAATTACCTTGGCTCTTACCACTATGGGCCCAGCTAATCCTAGTGGGTCATAAAATTTACCGATAAAGCTTAATATTTCACGTTTAGTGGTAGGCATGCAAGTGTTGGAATTTGGGCATGAAAGCATGAATGTGTCACTATTAATGTTATAATGAATGCCTAATGTCTTAAGAGAAGCATTGTTTTTCTCTAACTCTATATTGTCGAAATGTTGTAGTGATTCAGGTATGTCAGCTAGCAATTCAGGACAGTTTGAAAACCATTTATGTAATTGGAATCCACCAATTCTCAAAAGTTCACAAAGTTGTCTTTTTGACTCTATTAGAAGACTTGAAGAACCTTGAGACACAAGTGCATCGTCGACATATGTGTAATTTGTAAGTATTTCTGAAGCCAACGGATATTTTTGCTTATATATTTGTGCTAATTCTTTTAAGCAACGTGTAGCCAAATAAGAGGAACACTTTAAACCATATGTGACAGTATTTAACTGTATGCATTGAATGCTATCCTTGGGGCTGTCCCTCCAAAGGATATTTTGTAACGACCTAAACTTAGGATCTAACAAGATTTGTCTGAACATACTTCTTATATCAGTTATGAAAATATATTTGTCAACTCTGAATAATAATAAAATGTCTATCAATTCCTTTTGAACTACAGGTCCATTCAATAACACATCATTCAGAGAAATCTTGGTACTGGTTTTCATAGACCCATCAAATACTACCCTGCACTTGGTTGTCTTTTTATCAAGTCTTAGGACAGGGTGATGTGGCATAAAATAAACCGGGTCAGTACAAAGGTCATATTCCCTGATATCGATGACTGTGCCATGGCCTTGTTTCAAATAGTCATCTATAAATTCTTTATATAAATTGTAAAGAAAATTATCTTTTTGCAATCTGATTTCTAAATTATGAAATCTTTTTAAGGCTAAATTAAACGAGTTCCCAAGAGTTTTATTTATGGATTCCAAAGGCAACTTAAGAGGTAGCGCAACTTGAAACCTATTATTTTTAGTATCTAATATTACATTGCTACAAAATAGCTTCTCACATGCCTCATGTTCAGGTAATTTTTCAGGATAGACTTCAGGAATACTTTCAGTCTCCCAAAATTTGAAAAGAGTATCATTTAAAGAATCATCACAGTTTTGACAAAATAAAGATGTTACTTGTTTTGAAGATGGAGCTAGAGGTACCGAACCAGCAATAACATATCCAAATTGAGTATGTAGTACTGGAACTGTAGGTGTAGTGGCACTGCGTTCAGGATGGGTGACCTCCTGGATATTCAGTTCAGGCTCAGGCAGTAGCAGCACCTGGAAAAACACATCAGCTCCTAATAACATATGTATAACACCTGGTTTATTAAAAGTTTTGTCCGCAAGATTAATATTTTTGGGAATAACCATATTTTTCAAATTTATTTTCACCTGAGGCAATTTAGTGGTAATATTGCTTAATATGTAACAAGTTACAGGGATATTAAATTCATTTACAATCGAATGTAACTGAATGTTGACCTTTTTTCCAATATTAATTGCACTACCAATACCCAATACCGGGGTGTTGGCTTCCTTGAGTTCTAATTTTAATAATTGTACAAGTTCACTTGTAATAAAAGATATTTGTGACCCACTGTCAAGGAGGGCCCTAACATGTACCTCAGTTCCATTAGACGCTATTAGCTTAACTCGGACTGTAGGCAACAAAACATGTTTATTATTTGACTCTGTAAACAAAGTCACAGGTGACTGGGCTTTATCTAGGTGAAGTAAGGTATTATGCTTTTCTTTGCATACTTCACACTTGAAGAAAAACCTGCACTTCTTGCTGTGATTGTTTAAACAGATATTACATAGATTATTATCTGAGACAAATTTTAAACGATCTGAAACAGACATTAATTTAAATTTAGGACAAAGAAATAACTTATGGGACGACTTACATAGCATGCAGACTGTTGGTGGCGGCGTGTTATTCATGGATCCAGCTCCTGCATCACCTTTCTTAACAGTTACTATGTGAGTCGCTTTAGCTGTGGGGACCTTTACCGTTGTTTTCTCTGCATCCTCAAGTGCTAGTGCTCGCTTCTCTAAAAATCCGATGAAATCACAAACTTTAGGCTCTTTATCTCTAATGAGTTGGTAATCTTTACTGCAATACATATCTAGCTTTCGTGTCAGTATACAAAGAATAATTGGATCCCATGAATTAATATTGTGATTTAAATTTTTTAAAGCAGCTAACTGCTGTTTCACAGTAGATACAAACATCCTAATATTGTGTGCTGTTGACTTAGCTATAGGCGTTATGTCTAGCAGGCTGTTATTATGATCACAAGTTATTTTATAGTTATTGTCATAGCGTTCCTGTAATATGACCCTAGCCTCGCTATAGCTTTCAGCTACTAAAGGTAAATTTTTGACGAGATCGAGAGGTTCGTCTTGCAGAAAGTTACGAAGATAAAACAATTTTTGAATGCTTTCTAAACTGTGATTGCGATGAATTAATGCATCAAATAATCCTATGAAGGATTTGTACTCTGAGTACTTACCCGTAAATATCGGTACATTGACTTGAGGCAATTTGGTTAGCTGTTTTGGAGGAGGAGCAGCATGCTGTGGTGATGGCGAAGTACTATTAAGAAGGGTTTTTATAATTGTTAGAGTTTCTAAATATTTGGACTCGACGGCATCAAAATCGTCGGCCGAAGGATCAATAGCACAAATTTCCAAATTCAAGTATTCAAATTTTTCAAAAGCCGATTTCAGGCGCTCCTCTTTAACGAGAAGGGCTTGATGTACGCAATCTGATTTTTGTTCTTTGAACAAGTTGAAATACTTTGTTAGCAGGCCTTTCACGGCAGCACGCTTCCTCATTAATGCCAACTTCTCATCACGAGTATCACAGTCGGAGTCGGACATTTTTGCACACAATGCTTTGCACTTATCAACTTAAAGTAACTAATAATATTAATAGCTTAGTCTTAGCTGGAGCTACTTATACAAACACAAAACAAACGAACGTGACGGTCAATCAAACACAGTCTCAAAATGGCGACACAACACAGCAGAAAAAAAACTGGGCGGAAGCACAGAAGCGCTCCCAAGCGGCGAGTAGCGAGCAGCAAAACTTGAGAAACTTCGATGGATTATGTTGGTAGTGGACGAGAATACGCGATGATTGGTTGCAGCTTGATGAGCACAACGGCGGCCTCTGGCGGTGAGCGGCTGAAACCTCGTTGCTTTACCGATAGTGTCAAACGGCTACTTGTTACGGCGAATATAGTAGCGCCCCTGGCGGCGAGCAGCGTTAGTACGACGACTCGTATAGCGGATATCGTCACCACGTGACCACGCCGAATAGCGATGATGGCGGCTTTGTTCTCATCTGCAACTTCCCGTCATTTTGAAAACACGTGTAATCCTTTTATGTTTCTAATACTCTTCTTCCACTTTTTTTTTATTTTGATGATAGCAAATCTTAATGTTGGATTGTTCAATCGATCGGCGGCTGTAGATGTTGGCGTCGACTACTGCTCAACAACACTCCTGCACGACACTTTACAGTGCACGATTTTTACACAGGCCTCTCTATTTTCGAAGGACCAATGTTTGAGGTGGTATGACTGTATTATTTCTACGGTTTTGGCTGGTAGAATTGAGAGAGGTTTGTGGAGAAAAAATAATGCGACTTGTTCGGGGAAACAATCGAGATGCTATATTTTTAAACTGACTGTTGACACATGTACTTATAAAAAATGAAGGCATAGACACAACATGACAGATAAAGGTTACATAGAGTTCAAATATAATTAATAAAATGTTGGAGATGCCAACAAATAGTTACACCAAGATAAAGACGATTGCATTTTGTCCACTACTAGAGATTATTTATTTATGAGCACATCGCGTGTTCTTAGGAGTGTACCTTCTACATCTCTTTATTTTGTGACTTTCGAAATTTAAAGAAAAAGCAAGCAACGATTAGCTTCACATCCAGAGCCCGCAAACGATTCACAACTTTACTTGACACGTAATCAATCTAAAATAGACCTTAGGAGTAAATATTAAGGTTGGGACAGTTCGCAAATGTTTCTCGTTTGATAGAATGCAGTAGCAATGTGGCCGGCAGTCCTGTTTGGTTGCTAATTGCACCGACGTGATACCGCGGCGGAGTCAGGATGCATCGCGGGGCTGCGAGAAGCATTCATACGAGATCCGTCTCAAATTCCCTCCACAGGGAACTCAATTGTAAACAAATTTTTCAAAATATAATTTAACCATCTTTAAATAAATTAGTGCTAAGATAAAAAGAACAAGGCTTTCTTAGGCTCAGTTCTATGAACAGCACTTAACTCGTGCTTTGATTTAGACGTATTCACGTGTTTTAGTTTAACAGTGTGCGAAAATTAGGGGAATAACGAGTGCGTGCTGTAACATTTCTGGTGAAGTTCAACTGAATTTTGACAACGGAGGAGTCACAAAATCAAGAGTCTAAGTAGACTCTGTCTGTAAGTCTGTACTTTCAGGAACAGTGAGGTCGGAAGGGTTATCTCTCCAATAAAAACTATCACTGATATCATGGACTATAGGTACCTACATTCCTTACAAACTCGAATGTACCATGGGAATTCCCAATCGTGATAAGCATAACAAAAGGAATGCTTCACAGGTTAAAACAAATGATTCGGTGACCAACAGAAACACAGGAAACTAGTCATTTAATATTTTTAACGATTTTTATTACTCATGCTATGTCATGCTCGCGGTGATTTAAATCTCGGAGTTAGTTGACATGTCGGAATTCCAAATGACTGTGTAACACACAGACACGCATACACACACATGACATGACCCGTGGTGACATCCACGAGAGACGGCGTCATCGTGGTCACCGTGACCCCTGTGGTCAATGACTGCATAGCCCCAAGGTCACTGCCGTCATCAAACTTACTTATATTATATTACCATTTAGATATAAATGAAACGAGATTTTAAAATTAGATCACTGGTTTTAACAGCTGTTTTACGAGTTAAGGCATTTGCATAAAATTTATTGGTTTTATTTAAATATAAGTAAGCGTTTTAATAATAATAATAATAATATATTTATTTAATTTGACAACATTGGTCCACTGGTTAGTATACAAGCAATCTTATCAACTAAGTGTTTTGTAACGTGACGCAACTTTATAGTTAGCCAGACTTCGATAAATTTAGCTCATAAAATTTAAGCCAGATCTGACAGACACATAAATTTACAGTTAATAAATACATACATACATAATATCACGCCTATTATTCGCGAAGGGTTAGCAGAGGTGTACCTGGTAGTACCCACACCCACATTTCAGCATTTATGTTTAAAACCCATTTAGTAGGGGGCGAACTATCAATCAAGCACAAATCCATTTCTTATTTCAAAACATTTTTTCCGACCCGGGAATTGAACCCGGGACCTCAGGCTCAGCAAAAGTGCTTGTGGCTTGGTAGCCACAAGCACATTTATTTATTGACTGCCTCGTTGGTCTGGTGACCAACGAGGCAGTCAATAAATAAATGTAAATAAATAAATTTACTTTTATTTTTCGAGTTATTTTGATGTTAAAACCAAACTTGCTTGGTTTTAACATCAAAAAACCGAACTAAACCGATGACGATAAAATTCATATGGGATCACACAGGAGCCTCTTAAACATTTTTTTTGTTTTTTCAAATGAATCCTTAATCAACAGAGTTCTCAGGTAACACACAGAGAAAATACAACCGAATTGAGAATATCGTCTTCTTTTAATTCGGTTAAAAAGAAGAAACCTCGTCCTCTCCAAGCACAATAAGTAGAGTTACCTACACAGTTAAATTAAGGAGCGACTGATTGTCAACTTTTCGAACTCGTAGAAATAATAATTAATCATTGGCTATGATGACATACTACAGTCGGCTGTCGGCGGCGCACACCAAACTGTCGACATACTCAGAGCCACTGACAGCGGAACAAAGCACCATCATTTAACTGTTAGAGGTGAGTATGAACCTCAACACAATCTTGTATCTACCAAAGACAAATAATACTTAGGTACAGACGCCAGCACATCAAGTTACCACAATTTCAATACTCTATTGCATTCCACATGTTTATTCATAGTTGGTAAACTTATAACTAGATCATATGGACCCTGTCCGGCACAGTAAAATAAGTCAGTTTGGTGAGACGAGGTATTATTAATTATAATTTATGTAAAACATCGTTTAGCAAATGAAGAAATGAATGCATTAAATTATATTAAAATGACTATTTACGTGACACTGGACAATTCCCACCATATCTTTATAAATTAAAGCCATGTCCTAATTTGATGTTTAAGCTATATTATTGTAAAGTTTTGTCAAATTCCGTTCAGTGGTTTTTGCTTGAAAGAGTAACAAACATCCATACTCACTTTCGCGTTTCTAATAGAATCAGAATCAGAATAATCTATTCGTAAACATAGGTGATAATTCCATACACGATCTTAAATATTAGGTAATGCACTATGTTTTGCCAATTGACATACAAATTATTAAGAAAAAAAATTAATAAAAAAATTAGTTAGGATGTCACTAAACGCGAACCAATGTGTCTTCCTAACATAAGGTACATAGTGCCTTCAGGTCTTGTAACCTAGGAGCTCATGTGTTGTCTTTAGTCTCGTAGGTCGGTGAACAATACGTAGTGTCTTTTCCCCGTAAGACATGGTTCGTGTCTTGAGGTTGTGCCAACCATTAGCGTATTGCACCTTTGCAAGATACCACTCCTACTTATTGACGGTGTTTTCGTCAAGATGTTTTCGTGGGAAGCTCGGAGTGCAACTGTAACTCACTGTTTCAACCTACATTTCTTGAACATAGGTGCAGAGATTCAATCTTTTAGAAATCTCGTCCCTAAATATATACAGAATTATTTTGGAACGAGGTTTTTCAAAGATTGAATCATAATGCTTCGAGAATGGAAGGGTTGTACTTAATGTAAGTATACGTTTTGTTTTCGTTTTTTAGGGTTTCGTACCTTGAAAAGAAAAAGCGGAACCCTTATGGGGCATCACATGACATGGCTTGCAGTTTACCGTTCGAGTGTTAAAGAGAAACATAGGTACACATCCATCCATCGATACAAACTTATAGGTAAGATTATAAGTGTTTAAAGCTGAATTTTAGGAAACGCTTAGAAAAAAACTGCGCATTTCGATGCCAGAACTATTTATACGTCATTGCCTACCACTGCTTTTCTCTGCACCACCTAAAGGTTGACTGGTACAAGTTTGGCTCGGTACATTAGTATGCTTGAAGTATTAAATAAATAAATAAAGTAGAGTTCTATATGGAAATACCGCCGCGGTATGTAAGTATATTTACCTACTAAGTCTATGTTTACAATGTTACGTCTCTAACAGCAGGGTGCTTGCTTACAAAAAGATATAAAAGACTTTATTAAAAGCGCAAAATGTCGATGTTCTTTGAAACGTGTTTTCAATGTAAATAACAACGCTTATACATTTTTGTTCGGCACAAAAAACTTGAACATTAATCTAAATAATAATGACGGCTTACAAAAGTTACAAATGAGTCGGCCACCGTTCATCGTTCTCAATCAAACTCGGTTCATTACCAGCTTCACGGTGACGACTACCATTACACAAGGAAATAGTTCTCACCGTTGTAACAATTACTGCGCAGATTACTATTATGATGGAGATTACTATTATCACAGGCGAGGCGAGCATCCAATCTTTAGAAAACTTTCTCACTCATTGTCAATAACATCTGAATAACTTGGGGCATGCTTTGGGCTGATAGCATTTTTCAACCATGACTGGCTTAATGTAGAACTTCAGCCATACATACATAAACTCACAGAACAACAGAGCGCCATCTGCTGCGTTTTATCCGATGATTTCTATCTAATCCCATAAGATTTTAAATAAAAGAAATTGTATAGTAGAAGTGGTTTATTTAAATTTTAATGAATTATCTCATTGAGTTAAATATAAATTATGAGTTTTTATATTTTACAGATTTGAGCAAAAATAACGTCAGAAAAGAAAGTAAACTAAAAACTTGGGAGAAAATAAATCCAGCCACTCCCATTTTACACATTCAGCGTAAAATGGGAGTCAACATTGGTATGGTAGGTATTTATTAAATATAATATTTTAGACGATTTAAGTTTCGAATCGATACGTTATATTGAAAGTAATACCTAACCATAATGTATGAAAAAGGGAATTTATTTGCTCCCAAGTGTATCTAGGTCAAAACCTACACATAATTTCAACACTGGAGTATTGAGAATCATGTAGAGTCTAGAACTCTTAGTAACAGTACCTAAGTTACTGTGAAAAAAAAGGTTTGAGATACTTAAGTCCCCACAGCGCTCGTAACCCGTCCAATCTGCCCAATACCTTAAGTAGCTAGGTCTATAGTTCTGAACACTGCGGACGCACGGACCGTGAAATAATCAAATAACATCCGTCCGTGGGAACTGACGGCTGTCGGCTGTCGGCGACCAAAACTACTCTATCTCATCAATATTTAATAGGTTTCATTGATTTGTCCTCATTCGAAAGCTTCAGGAAAAATGAAACATTAATAGGTAAGTCAGTACTCGGTGTTTTCGGTCAATAATCATGAAAAAGAACATAATGTTATTTAGTACTGAAATAAAGGTTAAAAATACGAAACAAAATAAAACAAAAGTGAAAATAATTTGACCCCGACGTGATTTGAACACGCAACCTTCTGATCTGGAGTCAGACGCGCTACCGTTGCGCCACGGAGTCGTTGAGAGCAATTTCGAAATTTTCGATTCTATATCTCATCGTATCACTGACGTCACCTTGTGACGTACATTCAGAGCTATGAATGGTATCTCCGCATCGAGCGATGACCTTCACCGATGTATTTAGCACACTTAGTTGTTATTAGTGTTTATTTGTTTGTTTGTACATTTTTAAGAGCATTTTGTACTTCAATAAGTTAGTTAAGTATTTTCATAATAATATGCCTAAAGCTTAATACTTAATGATAAGAATTTATGATAATGATGCACTATTAGATTGAAAATGAATGGGCTCTTATCAAATCTACATACAGATAATTTGATTCACTACCATTAACTATTAATTAGCAACCGTTAAATTAATAACATTTACATAATGATGATGTTTTCTAATATTTTATCTTAGAAACATGAAAATACATATGTAGTAGATATCCATGTTTGTACGTGCTGCGGTATGTAATACTTTTTAAGGACTTATAAACGAGACTCAAAAACCTACATACCTACACATTACACCACCAAGGTATTGCACTCCGAACTTGTGGTTTTATACTGGAATTGGAGAGAGATTAGGCAGATACGAGTAGCTTAATTTATTATTTGTTTGAAAAATATTCATTTGAAACGTACCTATCATTTTGCGTATCGAGATGTTTACTGTTTTTCTGAACAAATCACACATTTTGGCGAACTCGACCCATCTCTACGAACTATTTATCGTCTTACTTAAACAACACACCCATTCCCATATTAAAAAAAAAAACACTATTTTTTCTCAATAGCATGCTCTATTTTCTATAAACGCCCGAAATCACTTCTCAAATCATTCCCACCATTTTCACTAGTGACTGAACACTTGAATGTAAAGACTCGCTAACCGCGACAATAAAACCTCTTCTTTGAATACACTTGAGAGCCCGCTTGCCCCTTCTTGCCCGGTCTGCCCCTACAGCCCCACTCTGCCCTCACTTGCCCGGAGGGGTACGCCCGCATTTTTCACTGCTGTACGTTTCCCTCGGTCGGAAAAAATCCTAATCCCTGTTTAAAAGTAAAGTCATTTATCGCGGCGACACTGATCCGAGGGGGTAAGCAGACAACCAGATGTGTTGAGTCAGCTAGAGTCTTTACACTTTACAGTTTTACGATGTGCGCTTGTAAGTTTAGTAACGATTTTATTATATTATACTTATACTCTAACCAATCAATTATTTTTATTGAATAGGGCACTTTAACAAAAAATTAAATCTTATAACCCAGATAGCATTGTGGCCCCATGTGATATGAGAGTGGTATTGAATCAAAAGTAAAGTAAATAAAAATTAGGCTCTTCAAGAAATTCCTTAAGTTTTATAGTGATTTTATGGATCAATAATTATTTAATGGCTTGCTAGCGACGGATTTGCATAGATAACGTGGTGCTAGTCATTGAAACCATTAGAGGAGAGATAATCGCGCATTGATAATAATGAACTGCTGTAAGCAACGCTTATCACTCCGCTAATTGTCGAACTGCGCAAACTGTCACTATAAATTCCCACGGCTGACTAGTAATGGCTGAATCTACATATTTGATTAGGTCCAGCTTCTTTTTACTGCTTTTACTTGTACTTTATGAAACGCGCTTATTTTATCCCTATACATCATACTATAATATAACTATTATAGTATGTAACCCCACAGTAAAAAAAAGTATTTCTTTCCCAAAGTGAAATTCTTCAGTAGCGCTCGGAAATCTTCGGCAACTGTCGGCCATTGACGGCTGGGGCTATGAATCAGTGAAACTATAAAGCTAAGTGGCGGAGAGGGTGTACACGCGTTGGGCGGGAAATGACGAGCTATTCTATTTATTGAATGCGTTTCACGAGAACTGCCGGGAGGCAAGCGGGTAACTTGACGAGCAGCACAAAACGGTTGAGTGAGGTGCTCGAATCTTTATTACGATTTTAGGAAAGAAATGTTAAATGTCGTTTTGGCTAAGGGTGCTATGTGCACGAAGTGGATTTATTGGAATTGATATTGACTGAATTTTGACTTCGAACAAGATCATTAGGTTTTCCTGACTAAACTCAACTTAGCACCCTACTGAGCACTAAATTATGTCTGACCCACCTGGCACAGTCTTAATAAAATAGTAATTGTGCAAACTTGTAGGGACTTTGACGCCATTTTTTTTCTTTCATTGCTCATGCTATATTTAAAACCAACCCATGAGACCACACAGTTTCACTACACAAAAGCAGCTCTACGCAAACGGATTTTCATTTATATGACTAATAAAATGAGAGAACACAAAGGCAGTGCTCAGTTTATGATCTCCTTAACGCGCAATAAATCCGGGCAGTGTCTCGGGCGCGCGGGGGCTGCGGGCACAGGGCACGCGGTGAGGGGCGCGTGCTGACGGAGAGCTTAGCGCACCCCTACGTCAAGTGGGCTTAAAGACACACTGATAAGCGGAGCAGGGATGCCTCGAGGCAATGATGGCCTAAGGTCGGAACTCAGTCTCCATGAGGATCTACCTTAGTTTACAAAGCAAATGATTATAAAACTTAAAAAAGTGTGACTTGGTGGTCGGTTATTTATTTCGCTTTTAACAACAACTTTTGGCAACTTAAGCAGTGATAGCCAATAGGTGTAACCGGAACGGAGGATTGTTAAGTCATAAGTAGGTCTCAAGTTCAAGTCCAAGGAACACACTTCTAGCTTTTCGGATTCATGTGCGTATTGTAGAATTATCACTTGCTTCAAAAACGGTGAAGGACAACATCTTGACTAAAACGGCCTCAAAAGAGATGCTCGTCGAAGGTATGTGATGCCAAGTCGGGGCCATGGGCGGCATTTAAACTTTAGCACCAGATTACTTACTAACCACACGAAAAAGAAAAGAATCATTGCCTACCTGCCTGTATTCATTGTAAGTAAAGCAAAAATGACAATTTTAATAAATTGCGTTCGTCTCTTGTTTTTTCACGTCAACCTGTTTTCTTAATCTTCCTGCAACCTCTATCACCCCTAGGTGAATACCTCGGTGCCCGCGTTTCCTCGTGGACTGGCACCACGTGTGAGGAATGTTTGTCATAACGACCATCATACTACTACACCGGCCATCATATTTTATTCGGTGCTTTATTCGGTAAGGTGTGCAGATACAAATAGCAATAGGAACAGCTCGTGCTGATTGTCTTATTTTTTTAATAAATTTAAAAGTCTTTAAGTATTCAAGTGGGCTTGACAAAATTTTAGTTTTTAGTCTCTCATCTAGTCTAGAATACAAGAAAATACTAGACACATATTTTTCTTTTTTCACGTAAAAAATAACGGCAATAAATCGAGTCAAAATGTCGCATTAAAAAGTTCACGTTCCAAGCCCCCTCTTTTTAACTTTAATGCGCTTAATCTAAGTAGTTTACCATCAATTTGAAAAAGAAAAAAAATACTTAAGTAGGTACTTGTGTATTTTTTTTTTTATATAGTTAATGGACTAATTATATTTTGATGTTCATATAAACAAACTATCAGACAAAATAGTACGTACCAGTAGTAAGTACTTTTTATCCGTCAAAAAAATACATAAGACTTGACAGTCCCCCAAAATGACCACCCTTCACTAATTCCTAGTGTTTTTGCTGGTAAGAAGAAGTGGTAGAAGAAACTCCCCAGCAACACATCTGTCTGATTCGTTTGAAGAACTTGAATCTCAACATTGTAACGGTCAGTAAATAGCATTACGGTTTTTAAATCATTACATTTCAGAATGGTTGTCACGTGTTAGCTAGCACACTCCTAGAAAAAAAATATTTGAGAAGTACCTACTTAGAATGAACAAATAAGAAAGTTACCCGATATAATAAATTATGAGATCACGGTATCTAATATTGGCTGTACCTATTAAGTAGGCATAAACCGATGATAATCTAATCATGCTAAACTGAAGGCGCTAGATTGCAAGCCAAGTGGTGCGTGAAGACAATGATAATACCAGCCTGAACTGTCCCATAGCAGGGCAAAGGCCTATTCTCATACAGAGAAGACAAGAGTATAATACAAACGAAGACGATGATAATATAAAACAACATCACGCCTGTAATATCCGAAGGGTTAGGCAGAGGTATACCTGTAGTACACTCACATTTCGCCAGTTATGTTAAAAAAAACATGCTAGGTACAGGGCGCGAGTCTATTGTCCACAATTGGGCACAAATCCAGACTCCGGGCTGCTACTAAGAAATTCCAGGTGGAAAAACACAATAACACTTTGCCCGACCCAGCGATCGCACCCGGGACCACATGCTCAGCAGTAGCGCTATCGAACACTAGACCGACGAGTGATAATATTCACAAAATAAAGAAAAACAAATAACATAAACTGGTTAGATACGGTGAAGTAAGTGAGGCTGAAAGCTATCCTGGGCAGGAAAACTAAAACTGATTACAACCACACTGTCAAGCAAGAAGTCGAGTTTGTTCAAGTCTTAGCAAATTGTGATATATTCGCGAGGACTTTTTTTAAACTATGTAAATATAAACACGTCGTGCATCTGCCGAGTTATCCACATTACGTTAATGTTAGTCATTAGTGTTACGACGACGTAATAATATTCATTTCACACAGGTTACATGTAACCGCGACGATTAAGCGTGCAATTAGCTCTCGTAGTAATTATTTCCACTTATAAACTCCTCATTCGATAATTATATATAGTAAACACGAATCGATAAAAAATATTCGAGAGCGCAATCTACAGCCGACTTACAATGGAAGGTAAACCCGTCATAATAGTAAGCCTAGGCAAGGCTTGTCTATGGTTGCAGAGATGTACTAAACATCGAAATCTAGGAAAGCAGAACTCATGCAAATCGTTTGTCTAAGTACCTAACGATGAAACAGTGACAAGAACAAAGAGATTTATTGATATTGAATGTCTTTGGTTTACAAAGTGGTAGGTATGTAGTTTCGAAAATATTAATATTGTGGGTTCTAGTCAGGATGATCCTCTACGTAATGAAACCTTTCATCAACATCTCACAATAAATCTAAATCATAACTATCATTATTTCAAATTCCACCACGCAACATTTTCAATTTCCGCGACATGTTCTAGAAATATATCTCTTCTTTATACGATTGCTTCAATGATAAGTTATCATTAATTGGTCTATTCCGTCGCGTGTCAGGACTCCACAAATCGTTAGGGGCACTGTATCTAACACGCCTTACATCAAGATTGATAAAATCTGATAAATCTGCTTTTCTTCCGGCACTAGGGTTCACTTACTAAATGAAATACATGCTCAGCTGATGTTTGCTGTTAGCTCGCAGCACGCAACGTTTATATGATTGAGGTATTTGAGGGCTTATGTTTATATTTCTATTTGTACACGAAACGTAGGTACATGAAACTGTAACTATCGTCTATCTCCCTATGTTTTACATCCTGGTCCTACTCATGATTTTAAAACTATTCAGTCAAGACGAGACGCACATAGTTGGTCGTTATGGCGACACTTGGAAGAGGCCTATGTCTAGCAGTGGACGTCTTTAGATTGAAATGACAACGATGAAGATGACTCAAGACACGTGTCGAACTTTCTCAACAGACAAATATATCCGTTTACCAGCATGTTGAACTGTGAGTAGGGAGTTTGTAAATGAGCTGCACTCAACACATCCCACGAGTGTGTTCGCAAATGATCCCGTGCGCCGCGACTAACCAGGCGAGCAGCGGAAGGCAGCAGTTAAGACTATTTTAGTATAACTACTTACTGCGCTCGTCTCTGGACGGAAGTCTTATTATGTTGTACACGCCAATAATAACCATGTACTTACAATTGTACATATTTGATTTTCAAAGGAATGGGCGTCTTTGATGTTTCAATGTAACCAGAAGGAACTGAAAGGTATTATTTTATCCAAATCTATCGCAATCTGGATGCATGAAATAACTGGAAAATATCTAAGTTGCTCTATTACCCTTCCTAAAATAATTCCAATGCCCGTTTAACTAACACTAGTTACATAAAGGCATTCTTGCATTGCACCGTGCACGCCAGAGTAGTTTCCACAACAAATTTTGAGCAGACATTTATATGTCGCGGAGTGTTAGTGAAAACGGTAAAACCTCCGGTATGTAACGTAGGCGCAATCCTTAGTGTCACTTATGTCCTCACAAGCACTTTGTCAACCTATCACACGTCCCTGCTGGACATATCTACTCTTTCAACTGTCGGTTGTTCGCTTCTTGAGCAACACCAGTCCCAAGGTAAATTATATCAAATCTGAATTAGTATCCATTCCGTTGTTACAAGCCCACGCTTTGTGTCCAATAGACTCGACAAACACAGCGATTATCTGCGCACGTGGACACGCAGACATGGCCGGACATCGTCGGACAGTAACGCACGCGGGACCGTGCGACGCGGGCCGGACACCTCGGCGGCAGTGTCCGGGGAAACATAGTATTTGTGCTAATGTGACAAGTGTGATGTGATCGATATAAACGGCACTAAAATGTGCACACCGTCTTACTTTCCTACTCTGTCGCTTGGCACCGTAACCGCGGGCGCTCAATAGCTCCAAACGTTTATAATGAGTTGCAATACTAGCAGTAGGTGAATGATGTGATCCTCATGACTGGCACGTGGTATTTCTTACTTCACAGCAGTCTCCTCTTAATACTTGATAACTTAAGTTTAATGGATGTCCTGCTGCTGTAGGAGAGGCGTATATGATGGTCTCTAGTAATTATACTCGTAAATAACCACTTAATAAATAAAATATGTTCAGCTAAAAATATTTAACTTAATGAGGCTCAATTTACACGGATGTTTAACGTGTTACCGTAGAGGTTGACTTGTGGCCAATCTTAGTTAATAGCAGTCCTTATGTATCGTAAAAGCCCCAGTCAGGACAGAACCCGGTATCTCACTAGATAAGTGTGAAATTGCATACAATGTTTATGCCCGCCAACTATCTAATAGTCGTTAATCTTTTACTAAGTCTTGCGACACCAGTGTATACAACTATTAATACATTCCGACTAGGTTTGGTCAGGCAGGTTGGAAGTGTTCAAACTTACTCCTTAAGGAAGTATTATTGAAGGTAGGGTGATTTCCAGGAACAGATAAAAGGAGTTCGAAACTTTCTTGAGAAACACGTCATGAAGGCACAGATTTAAGTTTTCTTCAACATCGAAGAACACGCCTCACATAAATAAGCTTAACTTTGGCCGTATTTTGAACGTCACAGTTAAATTACTATAGTTAAGCAAATACTAATAAGGAAACCTCAATCGGCGTAACTAATTAAGAAGTTTCAGGCCAGTTAGTGCAACTTCCAGGTCAGTCTGGTCGGTCCAAGAAAATAAAGCTGGATTAGGGCTTTATATCCAATCTGTCCTTCTGTCCGTCGGTCCGTCAGATATAAGATACTACTATACCGTGCGCTGCAGCAGCGAGCGTTTCCAACACAAGGCACACTTGCTAAAGAGCTGCAAGTTTCATTCAACGTTACTTATAAAGATGTAATGAACGCAATTGACGTTTTATCTTAGTAGGTACTACCAGAGTCGAAAACAATAAGAATGTGCATTGCTGTGCATAACATCCTGCTCATATTCTAGATAATTGAGTTCTGAGTAGGTAATAGATCTAACGAAACCAGCACGAAAACAGTGAGATTTATTAAACTGTGTGTTAGTTAACGATTAACGATCGCAAAAACAACTCTGCCTCGAATTTGTTTACGAGCTAACAAAATCTCCTCGGGTTCACCCGTGCAATATCCGACAATATCAAAAGAATAAAACTGTCAAAACCCATTTATATGAATAATGCGACCTTTCAGGGCATTTTTAAATACACATCCGTGCCAACTTTCAGCCCTTGGCAGTCGGGTATAAAGTTTATTTTCTATTGGGGTGTTTTCATGAAGTGAGTTAACTGCATTTTTATGGAGCGTATGGTAAGTGGCACTTATGGCGGTTTAGGGAAGTATGAGGGACAGCTTTATGCTGAGATTTAAATTGTATGGCGGCGCAGTCACGGGTGCGCTCCCAGCAGGCGAGGGTGCTACATAAACTGTTAAAATATTACTGTTTAAAGGCGATTGTCATGATGAAGGGCGTCGTAAAAAGTCTTCGCTATATAAATCTTTGATTTGAGGTAAGCTTTTGATCCACTCTTATCTACTTCAATAGACCTACTAACAATGTCTGTACCTGGATATTTGTAAGACATGCAACTGTTTACCTTTTTATGGAAATGAAGCTGTATTGTCCCATTTTCCATTAATACCTTTCGAACAACATGTTCTACGATTACTTACAACAGCTTACTCCGTTTGTAGGCAATTACGTTAACAACCGCATAAATGAGTCTTGTTGCATTAGTTAAACCAGTAGCAAATACTAAATGTTACTTCATTATGGATTATAACCACCTGCAATGATTGCCTACAAAATTAAAACCTCATAAATTGTACGACTACCTTCATTAAAACGTGTTGACTGGTAACTCGCGCTGGTGGGAACAATGTTTTAGTGCCTATTAAGAGGATCCTAATTCCAGGCCCTAACTAACTGGCAACAGAGTGTATAGCCAATAATAACTGAGTCAGGACCTTTCAGAGATCATTACTATTGGTGTCTTTAAGAAAATTGCATATAATATGTAATAAATGAACAATTAGCAATTTTCCACACCACGCCTTCGTAGCGTGCGCCTTGGTACTCTAAGATACCTTCAATTTATTAGAGGCTGTTGTTTACAGTTATTTGTGTAGGTCCCGCGAAACCAAAACTTAAGTAAGTTCTGACTTCTAAGTCGTTTTGAAGTTTCTAAAATGAAGAATTTATGAATTTTACTATCTTATTTTACAAACTTTGTAATAAATAACTTATTTTGTGGATACTGGATTTTTTAAATGTTCACCGTCACTACAAGTATGTAATTTTTAAAAGCCTGCAGTGCCCCACGCTTAAGCTTTAAAGGCAAGTAGTATCTGCATATAAGGCAGCATTTAATTTGTGAAATTGGTCAATGCTCACGTTCAACAAATATCTTGGAAATACTACGTACGGTTGACTGTTAGTAGCAATCCCGTAAACGCAATCAGTATTGATAGTAAGGGGCGCGGCTGCGGACAGGTATGGGCTTAACTTCATACTATCCGTGATGTGCCGGGGAGCCGACACATGGCTGGCAAGAGGATTTAAGCTGCATAAGAAAAGTCTTATAATTCAGAAACCAAATATATTTTTTTAGAGAAAAAAGGGTCTCCACACACTATGGACCAAAAATATTACGCTAGCAAAAGTTCAACATGTAAAAATAAACAGGATATAAGAAGATCCTGTATAAAACTATACAAATCGAGTTTGGTGATAAGTTTTAATAAGCTTTTGATTTAATTGATGTGTGATAATTAAATTATCACTACATAAACTTTGTCAGTTTTGCGTCTTCAATTAAGTATCTTACTAAATATTTCATTAAAAATCAAATCAATTGTCATCGTAGTTTTGCCAACTCTCTTCGCCACACATTGCGCGTGAGTGTCATCAGCGGTGCTGAAAATGTTTTATTCATTAATTAAATATGAATGAATTCTTCTACTTAAACAAAGCCCAGTCCTATAGGACAGTCACCCTAAGTGTCTGGAGGTTGCGTGCGCGCACCGTCACGGATCTCTCAGCCAATCAGCGCGCTGCGGTTACATTTTCAATTCACACTCGGCTAGGAAACGGATATTGTAAGTGACAGCCGAACAGATACGCCGTGGTTTATTTGCTTTTAATTTAGAAAGTACAGTTAACTATGTGGGAAGAGGGATTAAGTGTATTAGATACGAAGTCGGTCGCTTCTTTTTGTGATGCCTCTGAAGGAGGAAGAGACAGAACCAATCTTAGAGGTAAAACAAAAAGAATAACATGAAAGTTTTCACAAAAAACACTGCATGTTACTCATAAAAATACATATTTGTTCCTATACCGATACACGGTAAGTGCACACATCGAAGACACTAGCAGATCAGTGACACATTTTACAAAACACTTTATGCATGTATCTTAAATGTGTAGGAAGCTTACCCGTGCCATGTGCATTGCGGCTAGACAAACCGCGACCCCTTTACTGACAAACACGCTAACTTGTGATGAAACGTTCACCGAGAATAAGAAAATACTCACAGAAGGAACATTTTTACCATATTAAAGACGAAGTAAAATAACAGAAAGTTTAGCAAATTATGGTGGCCCTAGATCTGTTAACGCGACCCCCAAAACAAGTCCGATACCAACTGAATATGAAAAGCAGAAAATTTCAGACGACGTCCTGGCATTGTTCTGCGATAGATTTATATGAACCACTAAAATCGCAGATGCAATTGTTGGACACACATACAGGGACAGAATCCTAATGGACGATATATTTGATTAAATGCATCTTTGAAAAATATGCATGATGGTGAACATTGTATTCCTAACATGTCTTGTGTGTGGCTGACCACAGTGCGGCGCGGCGTGCTCCATGCAGCTCAGTTTACGTTCACCGCCGTAGTTTACGAGCGTGCGGTGCGGACTGCGGCCGCCACGTGTTTATGTTCAACACTTTCAAGTAGGCACATCTGGCTTATTGAATATTGTGGAAATATACAATTTCAGAACGATGTAGCACATGGAAATGGAAGCCTCTTTACAAACTCCTTGCTTGTGGTTTCTAATTCAAAGTTAGTATAGTATTTGCATTCCATCATGACCAGTGTGAATTTCAATATGATACTGAGAGTTACAAATTAGAATCATGGTATACTGGAACAGCTAAATGAGAAAGATAGACAAACTGATCAGCCTTAGCTTTAATGTTGAGAGAGTGACTCCCTTACGAAAGTTTGCAATATAAGGACTCGTGCTAGAATAACTTGTTACAATTTACAAGTGGACCATGTAGTACGTCGTAGCACGTCGACGTGCTATGAAGTAAGACATCTTGGTGCGTGCGCTGGCGCGATGCGCGGGCGCAACTCGTAGCGTTATGCGCGCCCTGCTGCGCCCTGACAGCCTGACGTTCTACAACGTCAGGTGGTTGGAACTTTTACAGAATACTTCAGACCTTTGAAGGAAACATGGTTTTGTAAACGGAATATGGGTTTTTGCACAAAAAGAGCGAGTCACACTTATGTATGTGCACATTGACTGTGTTTAGAAATCCCTTCTCTTTTTGAAGTATTCCTCTTACTGGCCTTCAAAAGTTGTAAGTAATAATTTTTAAAGGCGCACATAATGAGGTGCTCCTTTTTTATTCCTCGGAGCGCACCTTTTAGGAGCGCTCCCGATAGCAATTAAAAATATTTTATTTTTGTTCCTCGAAGCGCACTCGCCCCAACTTTCGAATAGAGATAGGATACTAACTGAAACTATCGATAATAAGTAAAACACGTTATTGCAAATTGTACATATTATAAAATAACGTGTTTTACTTATTATCGATAGTTTCAGTGCCAGTGAAAATAGTACTTTATGTATGAATGATATACTAATCGAGTTTAATTATTACTTCCTACTATTACTTCAAATACTACCTAAGCTAGTATTGTATGTAACATAGAAATACGCAGCGCAGTAGTTCAGTTTAAAGTTATGTATTTTGTATCTTTTAAAATCAAAGCAATTCAGTAAGGTAGTTAGGTTAGGTAGTTAGGTTAGGTAGTTAGGTTAGGTAGTTAGGTTCGCTATAGGATAGGTACGGTAAGTTAGGTTAGGTTATACATATATTCGCATCAACACCCAATTACTAGATGTAAAAGCTTCGACAATAGAGCGGTATTCTTTTGATAAACGCAGGTCAATGTTGATTAACCGTTAGATAGTACGATTAGACACATAGAAATCGCTCAGGTCAAATGACCCTCAATTTAGCGGCTCTTTATTTTCTGAAGGATACTACTTTTACATAATGACTTTTGTTCTTTATTTTGTGCGATAGATAGTTCAACAAACTACTAAGGTTTAATTTAAGGCAGTGCTAATTCTGAAAGAACAACGGCACTTCTGTTGTTGCCCGATTCATTTTTTTTGTCAACATGTCAATAATTTTGGATTTGACTACCTACAGGCTAATTATTGATATAAGAATTTTTGCAAGTAATCGTTTTGCAAAGAACTGGATATTTGCAAACATAGGAGCTGATATCAGGCTTTTTGTGAAAAGACTTAAATTACATAAGATTGATCGTGAGCAATGTATATGTATACCTACGCTGATGAGTTTGAGCTAATCAACTATTTTGAAGGTTACTCATTGACGGACGCTGGTTTATTATCTGCATTCCAGCTTTGTTCTAAGAACGATGTTTCCAAGAACTGCTTAGGTGACATGAATATTAAATGTTTAAACCACCTTCCACAAAAGGCACACGCAAAAATAATAATAGGTACATGATGACGTCATGGTTTGATCCGGTCAAAAGGTTTATGGATCAAGGAGTGGTTTGTTACTAAAGTGCTGCATAAATAGTGCTGATTGGTCGGCGCCCGCGGCGCGCGCGCAGCCCGGAGCGAGGGCTCGACGCCTCTATTGTACGATGAGGCAGTTATGATGAATCAATTTGTAAAATAAAACGTATTTTTCTATTGTAGGCGGCTTGTAGGCAAAAAATGGATGTAGCGACGATATATTTCCTATTGGCGAAAGGCAAATTTGTGATGTGATGACTCAAAGGGCATTAAGAAATCGTAACTACTTACTAGGTAGTTAACTATTCGTATAGAGTTACATATGATCTCTTAGTTTTGAACTATAGCTATAAACCTACCACTGCACGCCGGAATATGAAAAGGAAATAAAATAGGTACCTACCTACAAATCATAATAAAACCAAATAAAAAAATCAGACGAATCAAATCGATTGCGCCTAGCACCCGCGCAGTTCAAGGATATTTTTACGCTATTTAAGAACTAACACAAAAACCAGTCGTGTGACAAATCTTACACAAAAAAATATGTAACAAACAGGTTACCGCGCACACAGCGACCTCCGCACTAATTGATCACACGAATTATGGAAATATGTACCTATATCTGTGACTGCTCTAATATCAGTAGTAAACATCTGTAATATTCAGTTTAATATTAAATGTTTGGCATGAAATTTAAGTATATAATTTTAATTATAAGTCTTAGTAGAACCAGTACCTACAATTATGACAGAACCCACTGATTGATCAATTACCTACTCGAATTGCTGAGGATTTGGACCGTAGTGTAAATAAGCTTGAATAACATATTTTCTTGAACAGCGCAGTATAAATACAACATATTACCTATATCATAATAATAAAACCAAATAAAAAATCAGAGAAATCTAATAATATTAGAAAATAATATAAAGAATAATAAACGATAATAAATTATCATGTATCGTATTCGTTAGTGACACCACATTTTTTTTTTAATATTCCACACTTTTCACACAACGCCATCTAATAGTCCCATTCACACAACGTACGTACGTAACGTACTTATATATTTCTAAATACATAGATATTATAGATAATTAAATAACCTTTTAATAATAACATTGTGCCTAAACTAAAAGCACGGCTTCAAGCAACTCACGGGCCACGGCTAATCTGTTTCAGATTTTATTAATGGCAGGAGTGGTCCATTGCGACCCACTGCCACGCAAAACACGACAAGCAAAAATTTAACCGCGCAGCTAACGTGGCAGAACTCCGCAGAACTCTTCGGCACTTGGTGCATAAATGAACGGCCCCTTTACCATAATAGTCCGCCTAACATTTGTGTGCGTCCCGAAAACATCTCAAAGCGAGATCTCCATCTGACTAGTCGACAGCAGGACAATGCTCGCGGCACAACAATGACCCGCGACCTGCCGCACTCGGCCACTCTCGGGACTGTTCGGACGCCCACGCGCACACGCAGCACCGCCCTGCACTCGAGCTGTCTCATATGCTATTGTGTCGTATTAGGACATTATCACTTTCCGCTGTATTTTTGTTTTACTTTCTTATTTGTAACAAGTTTCATCGACACCGATTTCTCAATAGTACCTAATTTGATTCCTATCTGATAGGGAATTAAAAAAACTTAGTAAAATTGATGAAAGATCATGGCATGACCGAAGTCGTTCGAAGCAATAAGGTATTATATAGGCTTCCGCTAGATTTGCAAAATTCTAATCTTGTAAAAGCTATGGACCGGACCATGTTAACTTCTACTATCATTCTTACTACCACCCGAGTGATATCTACGAACCGTTTAAAGGCGAAACAATGCAAATAAATCACACTGGTTTCTATGAAACGCTTTACAGAGAGACAAGTTACAAAACGATTGCCACCACTAATTAATTAGTCCGCGATGTGAATTTGATTTGGTAACACATGGAGTAGATGTACGACAGTCTATGAGTGTTTATCGTATCGTGTTGCCTTATTCATGTCCCGGTAGGTACAGATGTAACTGTTATGTGTTTTTGTGCGCGTTCCCGGCGTTGTCCGTAGCGGGCACCGCGGGTTGATACCTGGAAGGAACGCATTTTCTCCGACGACAGTAAAAAATGGGAACAGAAGGTCTCCTTCGAGAAAGCGCGATGTAAACATGTTCAGTTTACTCTCAAGATGGTGCAGTACTTAACTGTAAATAAATGTAATTCTAGTTGGCTAAGAACTTCACCTAACTTCCAGAGCGACTAAATTCCATTTTCGAAATTCAAAAATTCTTATTCGTTTTGTCAAATCTCATCTCTCGCTCTTTCTATCACGTCTTTCTTTTGCTCTGTTCTAATTGTTAACAGGGACAGGTGATGTGACAACAGACTTACTGAGATCTAATCGGAGAACCATCCAAGAACCGGGAAATACAACGTTGGAATGTAAATAATAATCCTATCTAAAGGTTAGCGTAGCGAGGTTTTTGGTTAAAACTACTATTTTAGTTGTAACTTTTGTTTCGTTGGTATAAATCGGAAAGCACGTTAAGCCGCGCGTTCCGGCTGTCATTTGTAGACAGTCATTACGATTACCTATAGTCATAACCTCAGAATCCTACAGGTCTAACAACCAGTTTAACCAGAGGTATCGAGTTACCCAATCACTGAGTTGTGGAGATTAGATAAGTTTAGTAAGCAGTGGTTTTATGTAAAAAATTGGTTGCATCCGGATAAACTGGAAGCCGACCCCAACATAGTTGAAAAAAGGCATGCAGACGATGACTAACACTTTGATTACTGCAGTGTCAGATTGGGTTCAATTGTTAAGAGTAAGCCTTCTGCATGTGATTGTGTTCCTATCGCGGTCAGTATTCATGATTTGTACCGAATGGGAGCGGATGCAGGGTCAGAGCCTAAGAAATAAGCACACTCACGTGTTTTGTGGCAGTTAGGTTTGGATATTTTGGCCCGTTTTCACAATTAGTAAACAGGTACCTATATTATCTAGAAAACGCGTTAACGCGCTTCCATAAAAGTATTCATTTAGCTACTGATAGTGAAAAAAGGCGTATCGTATCGACGCAGGGTTTGATTTCACTAGAACGCTCGGACGGCATTCACGTAACACGGTCTTCATAGATAATTATTTATATTCGATGTAAAACACGATGGTCAATAAATTTCATGAGCACCTTACTTCAACAAATATAGTTAGGTAAATAGGTATAAAACATGCAGATCCTGACCTGTCATGGTGCATGACGTCGGCCCGCACCCAGGGCCCGGCGCCCCACTCCTCGTCGTCGCGCTCCTCGGGCTTCGGCTTCAGCAGCCCCGACAGCCACGTGTACGACTTGCTGCGCTTCATCGCATACTGGCGCACTCACACATCACAACACACCATTATCACCTTCCAATTTTGAAAATTCACTTTTATTTTCGAACACTTTTGTCACTTGAATTTATTTGTTTCGTATTTAGAACATGGCGTTTACTACTGACTGACACTTTGGTTTAGTTCGAATTTTGAATATCAGTTTTAAACATAAATCACCGTCGTGTTCACTTTTTGTTTGACATTTGATTATCAGCACTTTTTTGGCACATTTGTATTGAAATGATTGAACTACACGCAGAAACCAATTTATTTTATTGTAATGTTTTTAATATTTTGAAGACGCTCTCCGAACCATTCATCACCGTACAACAAAGGCATCCTTATTAGTCTGTTTCGACACTTGTGCGTAAAGCTTCAACTACCGTCAAAATGTCAATTAATTTTCAACTCATTAAAATTTCTCACTTCAACACACAATCATGAAAACGTACAAACATAAGTGACACAATTTGAGTAACTAGTACCTTACTGATATGAAAATAAAGTGTACAACAGTTTGTGTGAGAACATGGCTGGGATTTTTGTATTCTCATCCAAGAAAATTGACGTCTGACGATTGATGTAAAAAAAAGTACTTGTAGTGAAACGAGTGTCGATCACTCCGAGTTCCGTACACTTTGTGTGTGTAATAATTTACATTGACTTGCTAATGGTACTAACTACTATACAAGAACATCACACGACGACTAAGGCCGCTTGGATATTTCAGGTATATTTATTTATCAACTGCTTTATCTTTAAAATGGTACTTATTCCAGAATTCAAATACCTCCCTACATCATTTTTTAAATTTTAAAAGTATTCTTAACTCAGCTACGTACTCTACTCAATAGCCTTTTAATAGACTAGAATAGAATTTAATAAATGTCTTCAATTTTTCCATCAAATCTGATTTCAATAACTCAAAATTCTTTCGAAATCACGTACCTAACTCTAAAATGGCGATGTCAAGTCCAACGGGTAACCGTTACTTGAACAATAGAGTGTTGATCAATCGGTGTAACCTTAACGAATCCTATAGGTACACACGTCACTCTAATACTACATGAAAGTACGAGCTTTCGTTCTCAGTCGGGTAACGAATGGTTTGGGAGAGCGTCCGATGCTTTGTGTGGAGACTGGTCTAATGACGTCGACGAGTACCTGTAACAGAGAGAACGAGTTTTAGGTGTCAATAAGCACAGCACTTACTATCTACAGTACCTACATACTTACTCATACGCTCAAGATCAAGATGACCCCAAAAAGTGCTCGATTGGGTTTGAGGTGTTATTCCGGCGTGGGAGGGTTAACACTTCAGTATAATGATTTGTTGAGAGCATGTAACATGTAACTGTTGTACTGCCAAGAGGAGGTCGCGAGTTGCGGCCGACGCGAGTGGACGTGAGGGTCACAATCACAGTGCGTTGTTATCATACTTAAATATTGCAAACAATAGCTTAAGTTCATTACTAAAACGAAACCTTACTAGGTATGTAGCCCTTAAAATTGTAATTTGTAAGTTTTTATGGTGTAGTATTCTATTCTATTCTACTACCTATGTAGATTCATCTTATAATTTGTTTTTTTTTTAAATAACTAGGCACTCAAAATTTGTAAGTTAAACTGTGTTTTATAATATAAACATTCCATCGTTTTTATTTATTATTTCTTAAATAGGTGAAAATGTACCTAACCTAACTTGTTTGTCTTGGGACTCCTGTTAAGTTTGCAGTGTTTATATAAAATAAGAATCAATGTACATAAATAGTTGTATTTCTTGCTACATTCAGGGCAGTCTGCAGTGATACCCACTAACAGCTTTTTCATTTAAATATTGTGTATAAGGCAAATTGTTATCCATGTAACACTTACTTTAATTAAATTGCTAAGTACACTAAATCAAACATGCCTTTTTTAATCAATGAATCAATTATTCAAGCTCTGGTTTTAAAATTAGCATATTAATTATTGCAACAAACGAGATAATAAAGTATCTAACTCCATGCGCCCACGCACTCGCGGAATTAGAACGAGCATTCACGTTCCTATTGTATTGTTAAAAAAACGAGGGCCTTCACCAAACGAGTAGTACAGTAGCAACTGATTGGGTGAGGATGGTAAATAAATATGTTAAATTATGAGAATCTGTCGAACTCAGCCACGTGCTGTCATATTTATATTCATTTATTTGCATACCATAATTGCAGATAAATGTGCTACAAAGGTTTAATAGCTAAGGCACAGTTATGGACCCTGTAAGGGAACAGCAACATTAAGTAACAAGCAAAATTACAATTAAATTTGAATTAAATATCGAAATTACGCAACAGCTTTAAGTATTAAGTACAATTCTCGGATGGTTGTAAATCTCTAGAGTACTTAGACTTCACAGCTGCTAAGACTGCCCGCGCAGTATATATAAACCTACTGTACAATGCATATTATTATATTGTTATTGCTGAGATTTTTTAAGGAGTGTGTCCATACTAATCGCAAAGTGTGTGGCGCTACAGGGCACGATACTCTCACGTCAAGTCAAAACATCATGAAAATAAGGAAGAATCATCCGTACAAAAGATTTAAGTCTTCAAACAACAAAGGTGCTGTCATAAACTAT
The DNA here is from genome assembly GCA_921972225.1 of Euplexia lucipara. Classification (NCBI taxonomy): domain Eukaryota; kingdom Metazoa; phylum Arthropoda; class Insecta; order Lepidoptera; family Noctuidae; genus Euplexia; species Euplexia lucipara. The sequence goes on from OV179159.1 coordinate 21,806,315, forward strand.
TATTCATTCATAAGTCGCATGTTTCTCAAAGCCTTTTCAATTTGTTGAAACCGCAGCCGCAAATGGACCCACCGAAATATCTTTATAAATTATTGTGTTCATTTTTGAAAATTTGTTGGTGAAACAGTTGTACGCTTCGGAAAATTATTAAGTTGAAACTAAACGAGTTCGGTAAAGAAACACCAGAACAAACTCAGAGCTCTAGTGTTATTAAAAGTGTGGCAATTGTGGAGTTATTGCCCTAGTCATCATACTTCCTTGATGTAGACTTATCTAGGTCCAGTTCTAAAGAACCCCACAGAAAGCTTAAATTATTAATTGTATAGCTATAAATAATGTTATAATATAGATAGTTGACATAATTGGGTACACAAACTTTAATAGCCGCCTGCGCATGCTCGCTGCTAGAACTCGCGGGGAAATCTGGCGAAAGCAACAGGTTTGAGAAAACCAATAAAACTGTTAGCTTATGCAATTAACTGGTAACTTGTACCAGTGGGGCACGCACCGGCTGCAGCAGGCAGGCCGGTCTAATAGTAGTGCTCGATGTTTCAACAGCCGGGTAATGATGATAAATGTGGCGCTGGGATTAGCCATTTATTAGTTTATGTGACCAGCTCCGAGTTATGTTAACGTACTAACATCCAGGTAAACAGAAAATATATTCTCCATAGAACTACTTACGGCTGAATGGAATTGAATATAGTAATTTTAACTTTAAAACTATTACACTGAAACTGAATCTACAAGAAATGAATTAGAGCGTTCCTTTAAAATGAATTATGATGACAGTCAGTAGATTTTCATTTAAACGAGCATCTGGTGCCCCAAGTCCCAGCAAGCTGCCAGCCCGCGAGAGAACTTTTAAATGAGTTAGTGAAATGTGCAAGTCAGCGCAAAATGAAAAGTTCGCGGCGTGGGGTCGGCATCCACTCTACCTACCACTACGAACAAATATCTACATGCTTCAGAAGGTTTACTCATCCAATCCAAATAACCAAGTTATATCTTTTATGTGTCGATATCATTTAATCTGGACAAAAATACGCCGATATCCAAAACGTAACAAACTGACTAGGAACAAACAAAAATGTATTGTTCTTGTAAGATGAAAGTAGTGAGCATGTCGAGCGACACAACTAAATACAAATGCGTGCACTGACAGTGCACTCAGATCAGTGCAGTTCTCTCCTCAAAAGAATGTCTCAGACACTCTAAATGGTCTTCGATACCCCATAAGATCGAACTCACCAAGAAGTCTTGACTTGGAAAAAAAACGGAAAGTGATCTTCGATTTGGTTTCGGTGTTTATACTCAAAGTAGTCCAATACAGCAATAAATAACATTTAATACGAAAACGAAAATAGTTATCTACGAGTAAGTACTTAAACTAACATGATTCTAAGAAAACAAGTTGTGAGTACTAATAATAATAATAATAATAAAACGTAGCTCAAACCAGCCAAAGTGCTGAGAAGTAGAAACACTATCCAAAAATAATAATATTTATTCAAAAGTAAAATTGGTAAAAATAAAGTACAAAAGTCTTAAAAATAATTAACAAAGGGATTTAAATATTAGATGCCTGTACTAGTACTAGTAGTTATTGTAGCATTGATTTGTTACATATATCGAGTGCAGTGAGCCTTCTACTGCTTCTACATCCTGTGGCAGCGGCGACACCGTTTTAAACTGTGGAAAATTCAAACTATAACTCGAATGACTTGCTCTTTTGAACTAGTAGAAAGAAAAAGATTGTTGTCGTAGCATGCTTCACGGCAACTATCCTGCAGACAAAACCGGCAGGCAGGCTGCTCGCTGGGAAACGGATTTCTCTTCAGGACATTTTAACAATGGTTAGTAGCTTATCTGTTTGGCATAATAAAATAAAGCTCGATGCATTTCTCAACCGTATTTGGCTTTCATTACACGTCTGGCAAATGGCGAGTGTTGTCACGTAACCTGAGAAAGACCTACTCCGTACAATTATAATACTCTCGGACAGGTTAAGAAGGGTAAAGAGGCCCGTCTGTGACGTGAAGAACATAGCGGTTATGACAGCATGATGCTGAGCGTGGATAATGTTTCTATGTAAAGTGCCATCGGACTCGGTTGATTAGAGGGAGGAATGTTACGTGTGTGGCGTGTGTTGTGTGCTGTGTGGTGGTCATTCGGGGCAGAGTCGTGCGGGGGGCCGTTACTAGGAGGCAAGAAAATTTAGATGTGTGCTCTGTTGACTTAATAACAAAACTGTGTCACGGGTTTTTGTGGAGAAGTCACAGATACAAAGGTAAGCTTCAGCGAAACCAGTTACAATACTAAAACTATTAAGAACATACGAAGACATCATGCAATATAATATGTACATTGTGATCCATCACAATCCCTTTGCACATAAATATTGAATGTGGTAGTTACAAGCCAACAATTTATTGATAACACTGATTCTTGTTTGTTTTTTGTACTTATGTGTTGTTTTCATTGTTCAGGGTAAGACGTCGCGCGTCGGTTTCCTTTTAATGGCAAGTTGAAAGTACGTAGTTTGAGACAATCAGAAGTGGAGCAGTGGCCTTATCAGAGACTAGGAAGTAAGTAGTGTAGTGTTTATGTCCATCTTCTACTCCACCGTCCCTCTGGTCCCCGGTGTGAGCGGAGTCAGGTGTGTGTACTGTGTTGTATGTCGCTCGCAGCCAGGCGTCACTTGTCACACCTGTCACCTGTGCAGCGCACAGCGGACACAATGCTGTTGTGCCTGGTTCCGTAGGGTTGATACGACTGAAGGCATGTTGACGCATTATTAATGGGGCCTAAAAATAACGAAATGGTGCCTTGTTCTACTTGCTTTGGAAAAAGGTTTCTTCGAGCCGATCTTATTTCGTTTCGTATAAACTATATTTCATAAGATTTCACAATAAACGAATAATTTAATAAGATTTCACAACAAAAAGACCGCCAACTTTTTTGTCTAAAATTTTAAGCGACTTTAAACGGAAGGACAAGTATTCATCATTCTGCTTTTTCTAAACTATATGTATTAGGTATACATTGGGTACATATTGGGATCTGCTTACGATTTAACTAGCTGTATTAGGTTTTAGTATTTCAAATCAAACTGCTGCCTATCTTACCCCAGTTACTGGGTACACGATCACTTGGCGAGACTAGTTCCAATTCTTTACGACTGATAGCCGGAACACTAGTTTAACATGCTTAGGTGTCGGTCATTTGGTGTGTCTGTGTACCCAATAGGTTAATGTGACCCATACTCGAATCGACTTTGGCAATGTAACTAAGCCTTCAACAGATCTGTGCGGACGTCATTATTTAGACACAAGATCCAAAAAACATTAAAAAAAAAACTATCTTTAAATCTTACCACCTACTTATAGGTAATACCTACTCACTTACTTAGTTAACGAGTAGTGACTTTGTATAGACATAAAAAAACCTTCCAGAACCCATTAGAAAGAGGATCCTTCTAATGGGTAATGAACATTAAACTTAAACTTTACCTACTTTTAAGTTTCATGAGAATTGAAATGACGACTTGTTGATCATAAAACGATATCGTTAAAGTTTAAGTGGTGAATTGGAGAATGTTCAATTTAATGGTAGTCAGTAACATTATACTAGACAGGCTGCCTAAACATCCACATAATCAAGTAAAATCGTAGATAATAAAATTAACTTTAATTAGCTAGTAAGGGTATTAACGCTTATTAGCTAATTAAAGTTAATTTTCCAAATCTCACAGAAATAATCGACAGAATTTTAAGCACTAGATCATTTCTTAAAAATGTATCCTGTGTATATAGGTTCTACTAAATTATTGTTTAATTGGAACGAGTGTTTTAACCAAAGACATTTAATAAAGCTCTGTTTTTAACATAAGTTTTGGCTTATTTAACAAAAAAGAATGTGCTTAGTCCGCGTGTTGTTGTGTTATTGCGGAGTATTTGGGGCTTGTTGAAGTTGGAATGTTTGCGGTAAGTACAAAACAGACAGAGCAATGTTAATGTCTGAATTACAATGCGTTTTAGAATTAGGTGCATTTTACACATTTCTTGCGAAACCTTACTGCAAAATGTATGAATGGATCCTCCTCTGAGAGTACGAGGTGACTATCATAGACGTGTAAGATTAAAAAGCACTTACAAACAAAAAATAACTGCCGGCGGCGATGGGACTTTGTATAAATATTTTCGGCGCGGATCTCGAAAACAGTTGAGCAAATATTGACCGAAGCTCAGCCGCTGAGCTGTGTCGAATCTATTTCACGGTGACCCGCAGTGTCAAGCGTGAACCGTACCGATATCAGCGTGACGTCACTTAAACAACTATCTAGTAGGCTCAGCTTTTAAAAGTGTTACTTATTGCTCAACGCCGAAGATTACCGAAGAACTCCGATCAAGGGCCAGTTTTTGTTGAACGTTAAGCTGTGAACATGGTTTGCGCGAACAGAATAAACTACTTGGTCAGTACAATGTTGTATGTCTTGTGAGAGAGTGTGTAAGGAACGTATTTACAAAATGTACTACGAGGAGGAGGAGGATATGCAGGAGATGCAGGACCTGAAGTGGATGCAGGCTATACACAATCATTAAAATAATAATATCGATGTCACAGAGTGAGGACCTAGGTATTCCTCGAAGCGCTACTATTTTGAGGCGCTCCTAATGAGGCGCTCCTATTTTATTCCTCGGAGCGCACCTTTTAGAAATATTTGTTTTTTTTTTTCCTTTAAAAAAATATATATTCTTTTAATTGCTAACGGGAGCGCTCCCGTTAGCAAAGTTAAGTTTATATCAAGACTCCTCCGTGCCTCGGAAAGCACGTAAAGCCGTTGGTTCCGGCTGACATTTAGATCTATGACAGTCGTTCCAGATAGCCAGAAGCCCAGAAATCTGACAACCAGTTTAGCCAAGGGTTATGGTGTTACCCGGTAGGTACCTGGGTTGTCCGACAGGCAGTCGCTCTATGTAAAACACTGGTATGCAGCTGCATCCGGTTAAACTGAAAGCCGACCCCAACATGGTTGGGAAAAGGCAGATGATGCCAGGGATTGGTCCGACTACTACACTCATTGTATTGTAAGAGTATCTCTGGTGGGCCTACAGTCGGATGAACAATGATGGTACTTAGATCATTTACCTATATGCGATTATTATTAAAAAATAAATTCTATTTTTACTGATGCCCACGATACTCAGTGATCCTTTGACGTTCGATGCAGTGCACGCGTGCGTGTGCGCAGTGCGTAGGGCGGGACAAGGCCGCGGGAGGTCGAATGTCTGTGTGACCCGAGTGGCGGGCGGGGGCGAGCCGGAGTCTGTGTGTATGTTCACACGTTCTATGGAGGCCGTCCAGAATAAACCACATTATTCTTTCTTCTTCTACAATTGTTGAAATGAAAAAAAAATCGTATTAAATACAAAACAAAATATGTCAAAATATGATGAATTTAATACGTTCCAATACTACATATCTTAAAGGATAACCAATTTTCGAGAGATGAAACGAGGAATGCGGTGTAAGTAAGTATCCTGCAGTTTTTGTACGCATATCGAGATTCTACAATGTAAGTAAAAAACAATGTGTGAAAACCTCCTAAAGTTGTTTTTTTAATGGGTAATTCGTGATTTCTGCGCAGTGACAGTGTTGGTGTTAAGAGTAGGTACTCACCACATGAGTGTTAGTAGTACCAACTACAATATTTGCGTGTCAGTTTATTATTTTTGCAATAATATGGTGTCATAAGCCGCACGCATTCTACATAGGTATAGCCGTATAGGGGACTTGATTTGGTTCAATAAGTCGGCAGCGCAAGCGCAGGCACGTGGGAGCGAAGGAAAAACAGGGGCTTACACGCTAATGAGGGAAACGACACATACGTCATAATGACGTTATTTTGCAAGTACCTATTTTAATAAGTGTCTAAGATAAAAATCATCACACACACTGTCACGCGTCATAAGAAATGGAACATACCTATTAATTGTTTTCCTTCACGGAAATATGGAATATTACATCGACAAATTACTGCTTATCATATTATATTTGACATTACTTAAAATGAGTAAGAATAACTTATTGTCTAGATAGTACCGACAGTGACGAACAGTGTAGGTATTAAACATTCATCATACCACACATTCTTACACTGCATAAAGTTAGTGAACTACTGTTTGCACACAGCGCCCACTGTCCTCGACTTGTCACTATCAGCAGTCGTCGGCGACACAAACACTCCGCCTGTCACTCCAGTCGGTTGGCGTGCATGGAGCCACTGATAACTACACTCTGAAATGAGAAGATGTCCTTGTGCTTGTTCAAAACACTCTTAATTACAAGTCATCATTCTCTTGAGTTTAAATATTGTATGTACCTACATGACATGGCTCAATGGTTTACATTCACCAACCAATGTTGTATCATAGACTGCAGTATTCTGTTCCGGTTATCATTGCAAACAATGCGTGTAATAAAGCATTACTTATTTACATTTCTTTACATTCATGGGAGAAAATAAAAGTATTGTGCTGCAATAGGCACGTTATTGTAACATGGTCCCGTAGACATAGAGAATGGACTGAGCAATACCTGCACAAAATTGACCACTCCCTAGAAAGACAGTGGTACTGTGCTGCCAACACCTGTCTCTTTCTTTCTCTTTTAATCAGAATTCTAGAAAGAGACAACTATTGGCCGCACGTTCGCTTTATCTCTCTCACACTTTCTTACCAGTATTTACTTCGCAGCTGGATAATGAAAACTCAGTTCATTCTCTATGTCTATGCGTATTTAATATTAGCTACCGTGTTACGGAATGAAGTAATGTAACATAGACAAAATATCTATCCGTCATTTGTGCACCTGTCACTTTGTGTTGTCAAAACAAACAAGATTCAGTTTTTCCGTTTCTCTCGAGTTGCGTTAAAGTGTTCTTCTTAATTCTTTGATTTATTTCAAAGATTTTAATATGGCACCTGCGGCATATATTCTAGAAAGTTGTTGTGTTAATTATGCAGTACGATTTCAACTAAATGCGCGAAAGTATTTACTGTCCGAGATAGCTGGAGACATGCTCCAATTGATACATGCGTGGATTTTTCGTGAGGTGCGTGATTTAGGAATAGAACCAAATATATTATGATGCACGTCCCGAAACTATGTTGTAAGTGTAAGGTGGGCTATTCCCAGAACAAAAAAATGTCTCCTTTGACACCTGTCATGTCATCCAAGATGGCGCTGAATTGGCATTTGAAAATGAATATAAATATACTGTAGATTTATGAAATATGTAATGAGTCTCTGCTGAAGATAACTTAAAAACAAATATTTTTAATAAAGAAAGTTATTTCCGTACGAGAAATTATGGTTGGAAGTAGCTAGTGTCTTAATCAATCACGACCACGTCACGAGGCTCGCATGCTCGCAGTACTTTCCATGCAACTCAATTTACAACACAGTAGGTACATCAGCAGACGCGCAGCATTCCGAACGCAAATCTATCATCACAGAGACAGTCAGCAAAAACTAACTCAACAAATTACATATTTATAATTACTAAAGCTCTGCCACACTGACTGCGGCGCGTGCGCTGCAACGCAGGGCATCTCGTTTATTTCTGGACCCACATTGACTGGACCACATCCGCGACTGAGATCACCAAACCTTTCAATGATTATGATGATAAAGCAAACATTATTATTATTAGAACGCTTTTAGAGAAACGGTTAACAGTGGGCGTGTTAGCGGCCCTACTCGAACGAGCCTTACACCACTTTACTTTGTGTTTACTTCATTATTACTGCTTTCAAAATGTAGATGGCCAACGTCGCCGCGTCGCGTCGTACGGAAATTAGCATAGCTCAAAAATTTTAAGACTCTGTACGTCATCCACCAACCAGCACTGGTCCGAGGGTTAATGGCTCACTCCTTCTCTCAACCGCCTGTATTTCCAACATACATTGGGGTAGCTTGATGTGCTGGCCTCTGAACCAAATACAAAGGAGCATTGGTCCGCGAGCACACCGATTAGAATTTGTTCAATTATGAATAAATTTATTACATACTTAATAAAAACTAAAAGAAAAGAAAATTATAAGGCATCAAAAAATTCATCCGCATCGCCCTCAACGGGAAACGTGCCCAAAAGACTGGCCGCATTGCCACGTTGAATGGCAATGCTGATTCTCTGACCTAAATAAAGGCCAGCCTTCTGGTCACGCGAAGAGTCGATCAACCGCTTGGCGATGTCACGGAAAACTATATGGGCATTTGGACCCCACGGCCCGATAGTTTCAACCCCAAACGGTTCAAATATATAACTTCCGATAAGGTTGTTATATTTTCGCCGTTTGAGGTTTTCAGCACATGCAGCAGCCGCACCAGCACAACCCGTCGTACTAGGAAGATGGGATGGCGCAAGGGTATCGACACATGTTGCATCCCACACCAAAGGCCTACCCAACTTCCAAGGCATTATGGTTACACCGTCTGGTCTCTTCCCATCGTCGCGTGCCAAGCCATTAGGTTCTAAAACCCTTGTTCCCAGAGACAGTGGGACGAGCCGCTCTGCAGTTTGATACGGAATAATCTTATTAATACGTCCATCAAACCTGCTGAGCGTGCTCGCCTGCTGGCTGTGGGTGAGTGGGAGTCGGGCCTTTGGCTTCAGGCTTTACCGTCACCCAACACTGGCACCATGCTGGGTGACACTACCTTCCGGCTCGCTACATGCCTGCGTCTGGGCGCTCCTTGCGGAGCTCCGCATCGCTGTCAATGCGGTGAAGCAGTCGACTGCTTCGGACACCACGGCCTGTCTTGCAGCAGAAATGCAGGTCGCGTAGCACGTCACGCTAGCATTAATGACATCATTCGTCGTGCTCTTGTCACCGCCGGGGTGCCCGCTATTATAAATAAATAAATTATTATTGATATAAAAATAAATAATAATTATTAATTAGATTCGATTTGTGATATTAATGTTCGACTCGTAACAAAAACAGTGTAGAGCAGGCTTAAGAGAATCTAGCCGCTGTTATTGCAACTAGATCAATCAGTGATGTGGGCCGCCATTAGAGACATGTTCATGAACAGCTGTTCATTTATCACCGCCATCGCTGATTAAGGGTTAGTACCGACCAACGATTGCTACTATTCCGTCTGCTCTACCAGTTATGTGGCAATCTGATGTAAGAGGCGGCGCCGCGGTATTGCATCCGTTTGCCATTCGTATGCGTCAAAACCGTGATAGTCATAATTGATAGTTCATTTCACGCATCATTTCTAGACCTAATATATTCATAATTTATCGATGGCAGGTTAAAAGATGGACGGGCTTTCAAGTACTTTTTTTTTAAATCACCTCTGCGATCATTTTTACGAATCCTTTCAATGTTGTTTGTTATTAAGAATGGAATATACAGGAGACAGATAGGAATGTGAATCTCACTGCATGTCATGTAGTCTAACATAAGTATATTTTTATGAATTTCCAAATCAAAGTAGAATGAGCTGCAAGACTGCACCGAACTGATAATATTGGTACGTACACACGGCTAGACATCAAGCTGTACATGGGATATATGAAAGGTATAGGATTTCGGTACCATGCGAGATCAGCGTAAACTGGAAATGTATAGCTTGATATATAGCCGTGTGATTAAACTTAGCGTACATATTACTGTGGAACATTATAATTAGTTGTCAGCTCTTAAAGCAAACTGGTGTAGAGTGTAAACAAAGACCTTGATTTTTATTTAAACAGGATAACAATTAGTACACAAACATAAGAATAACGTTTATTCATGATAACATTGTGTACGTGTCGCAGTTATTGTAAGGCGACGTGAAGGATTAGAGGCAGAGATGCAGATAGCACTCGTGCCAACAAAACAATTGTTGTATTTACACACATTGTAACAATTATACTGAGTCATAAAGGACTAAAACTATGGATACATTGCTTACGTCTGATATTGGTTTAGTGCCTAAGTGCAAGCCAACCCCTGCACAGTTGGGAAAGGCCCGGTGGATCATTTGTCTAGACTAAAGTAAATAGTTTAGCGTCAATGCTATTCGGTTCATTATTGTGTACATTGGCGGATCATTTATTGCTTTACGAGTTTTCTGAAATGTCCTGTCATGGACTTTCCTACCGCACAATTATATTTTTAACTCACACAATAAATTAATTATTGTTAAACATAAACTATTTATATACGATGTCATATTAATAATGCAGAGATAAGCAATCAGATGCTTTCTAAGAAAAAAATATACGTTATTCTTATGTAAATGTAGATACTGTCACGATGATACGCAGTACATAAATCAATAAAGAATGTTTCCTGAGCTTACGAGTGAAACTAGTTGTTAGTTGATGTTTACAAATGTTTGAGTTATTTGTTCCTGTTCGCTCTACTCACTGTTATGATTATGACATAATATTTAGTTTACTGGTTCTAAGTCACACGTCATTCAAAATACAGGCTGTTTTAAGTACCACCACTCTGTATCTATAACCCATTCTAAGTCAAAAGTAAGAAAATACATTTGTCAGGAAAGGTTTTGCAGCTTTAGGATCACCAGGTGTATCAGCATGCAGAACGCAGTGATGTTGGGAGATCACCTGAGGACTGACTTTGAAACTTTTGCATCTGGAGCCACACTTTAGACGCAAAAGTTTCAAGGTAACGATTGTTTCAAAGAGGCTCACACTGAACGTATTTCTGTTTTTAAAATGTTTACATTCGGATATCATTTATTATTCAAAACGGTTCCCGGAACGTTAACACGAATGAGAACCTGTCATCTTATCAGTGGTACCTGCTGAAGCGTGCGAGTAAAGAGTGTCAACCTCGTGGTTATCACAGTCGTGAGCCCAGCACATTAAATATTTAATTAGGTATCGTTGCTTCATATAACCGCGCGGCCGCCATAGCTGCGCCGGCGCCGGGCACCAGCTCCGGACGGTTTCTGTTTGAACACTTCCTGCTGTGCCCGTGACATTTCAGACTGAACTATAAACGTGTTTCGTTATTTATAAATTTACCTAACGCAGTCTATATTATTAATGATTGTGTTTTATATGTCGTTTGACAATTCTGCTGGACACACGTTTAAAAAAAGTAATTTTAGTTGAAGATTAATTGCTTGTTGAATTGTCTTAGCTAATAACGTGGACAAAATGAAAATCTGTTTGTTTAAGTTAATACTTAGTGTGAATTGAAGTGACGTTAACTTAAGGAGTGCTGTGAAAGAAAAAGGACGTTTTCGGAATGTCTCATCCGAGACTTGATTTACAAACTATTTGTTTTTATCACAAACGGAACATTACCTCCGCCGAGTGTGCCTTCACTTGACACTTAGACAGCAGTTCTAGTGTGTTTCAAGATAAGAATTCTGGGAAGTAACTAAATAAACCACTTTTCTCTAAGATACCAAAATAAGTATTTGAACAGTAAATAAGAAGATTTCCCTTACATCATAGTGATAACTTCTACGCAAAGTTCTCATGTATCAAGAATATTGGGCTACTAGTGTCTTGCACTCAATGTCAAAAGGACTTGCAACCAATCCGAAGCCAGTATTGACCGCTGACAAATTCTTAGCTTAATTGGCTATCTTTAAACCAAAGTTGGCCCCAACATAACCATGGCAGATTTAAACGAGGACGTCAACCGTGTACATCTGGACGACGTGTTAGGTCAACTGGGCGCGTTCGGCCGCCACCAGACCATCACCATGGCAATGCTGGCGCTGGTGTACGCCACTAACTCCATGTACAACGCCAACTACGTGTTCGCCGTCGAGGATGCAGGATACAGGTAATGATGAAACAAATTTTAATTATGTGCCTATCATCAACCACGGTATCCTGTGGTACCTATGGTATACATATATTCTTGTATATGGTAGGTCTTGAAAATGATGGTCGTGCCATATACCTAGTATGAAAAAATTGACATGTAAAAGTAGGTCTGGGAAGATTTACTTACAGAAATAAAATATTACTGTATTATCAATTCCATGAAGGTGATCAACCTACTGCAGGCCATTTTGACATATTTCACATAACGTAAAATGTTTCCAATCATTTCCAAAACACAAAAATAATAAAAGTAGTACCTATAAGTATTTATATAATATTGAATGTTGATACCAAGCTGGGCCTATGAAACAAATTACAATTACTGATGTTTGCTCGATTGTTTGAATATATTATCATAACGAGCTTGCGTTTGCGCATCGAACACGCTCGTAAAAACAACATACAGTCAGCTGTTTCCGCATGTCATCAAATAAAAACCTTTCACACGAAGTAAATTACTCAAACACAGCGTGCGTCTGTCTGTTCGTTTGCTATAACTTGCTTGTGCCTATCAGATTGCCTGCACGTCGCAGGAGATACAATATATTAGAAGAAGGTTTCTTCTTCGTGGGATGTGGAAAGGTTACCATTATCCCACCCTGATGGCAATCCCTGATACCTGTAAGCAGTTGTCCGCTAAATCTTATGCCATGTTACGATGGTAGGGATTTAGCTTTGAGCTATAATTTAACAACCTTAATAATAGTTAGCGCCTCCACCTTCTTCCTTTGTTACCGAGAAGAACGCATCCCATCTTATCTAAGTGTGCATAAAAATAAAACTGTTTTATTCATGTTTCTTTACATTTAGTTGAAAAATTATGCCATCCATTTCTAAAATTATGCTTACTTTCAATACCAATATCTACACCTATTACAAAAAGTACGACCATGCATGTAAAGACGTTAAATTTTAAGATGAAGTACCAAACAAACAGATGTTTTATAACAAGAGAATAAATGACAATGAGCGAGGGATGAATCAACTCCAAAACAAAAACGGCGTGGCAATGCCTTATCAGAACTGCATGAAATTCAAAAGAACTCTCCAATTCGAATCAACTTTGGTTTACACACTCTTTCATACCACATATCCTTTCAGATGTAAGATCCCTGCGTGTGACGGTCCGGACGCGTCGTTCAGCAGCGCCTGGCTGAACCAGTCTCTTCACGGGGCCGACGAGCCCGTCAAGCAGTGCTGGTCTCCCGCCGTGGACGCTTGCGCGCGATACAACCACACCTCCGACCAGCTCTGCACGCAGTGGGTCTATGAGAAACCGGACAGCTTCGTCGCAGAGGTTAGCAAGAGCCCAGAGCATTATCAGTTCATTACTTTTTCTGTCTATCCGTTACTGTGCACGTATTGTTATGTCCCGAACGCTTCGGTAGTGCTATTTTTTATTACGAGTATCTCACCCTGCTTCCTGATATGTAACTCTAGCGGTAATGTTAATGGTTAAAGTGAAGAACTCAATGATTATTAGTTTCCAAACTCAGCGTGAATTAACGAATGCTAATAAGTTCTCTAATTTCATCAGCTCACACGTCGCAGTGTGGTATTTGGCCCTAAAACTTGGTCAAAAATATTTTACGACTCGATTGACGATTATTTGTGAATACATGTTAGAATAGGTAATAAAAGACTTATTACAGTTAGAAAAAAATATGTATTCATCACTACTACATACATTTTATTAGTCAGATCACTCTCACTAAGTAAAAGATGTGAAATCAATAGATTCGCCGTATGATCCATTATTTTTTGTTCTTGTACCTCAGCACACGTTTCGGTAACGCGATAAAATTCAGGATAGCATTCTTTCTTAATTTTTTGCAGCACCGAAAAACGGAAATAAGGGCATTTGTTTCTCGTACTCGTTCATATTGTGCTTTTGTTAATCCAGCTTCGGTGAACATAGACAAAGCATTTTAAGCATTTAAAGGTGACAATTGGCAAGGATGATCTTGTGTCCGAATACTTTTTCTCATTTCCATCACATATTGTTTAGCTCTACGTGGACTTTTCGTAACATCTTTTACTATTTTCGAAGCATCAACTTTACCAACTTTTCATTTGAGTAGCGTAGGTCAATTTGCTCTACGTCTTTTGATCAAAGATCTGCCGTTTTCCGTCTTTTAGTCCTTTCGCTAGAACCCACAAAAGATTTGGCCAGAGGAGTGGCTAGAGCTGTTTCCTGTAACAATAAAAAAAAGTTTATTTTTTCATATTAACGAGTTTAGAGAGAGAGGTAAGTTACAATCATCATAAAAAAATACCATTATAGTTGACCTATCTTCCTGAGTGTCAACAAGTTCTTGGAAACCCGAAACAACTAATGAACTAAAAGAATTGTCCAGAGTCATGCCTGTAGCTGGTAACAATATTGATTCGAATAGCCACTCTAAGTTATTTTCTTCGAATCTTGCTTTGGTTTGATGAGCTGCTAACCATTTTTGCTTGAAATTGTGTTGTATATTAGCGATCTTTTGATTTATATCGTGGATTCTTATATCATAATCAGAGTGAGAACTTAGCAGTTGCTGCTTCAAAAATGCCAATTTTCTGACAAATGTTCTTTGGGCATTTTATTGGCCAACTACTTAACTTTTAAAAGATCAGTAATATGTAGTAGTATACTAATAAAAAAAATATCCATTTTTGGCCAACTTTTGGGGCCTAATACCACACAGTGCGTCGGAGGCAGTTATCAGCGCTCACTAACTCTCTTCAATTACGTGAACCATTACAACCGGCGCGCAATAGTGTGAGCTATCACTTACTGCGCGACGCTCACTCAATTATGTGAGTTATTAACAATTAATTACTCAAAGCTCAACGCTTTGTAATTACAACATGTAAATGGAATGTTTAGGTTCCTGTTAAGACTTTATTGAATAGTTCATATTGTACAGAATACGCATCAACTCAGACATGCTGATTTAAGTTCGCAGAGAACGTGCCTGACAAGGCAGATAGTTCATTATAGTGAATGTAATTATGTATGGTCACGAATACCTACTAGTTTACAGACAATAGATAAAGACGCAAAATCAATGGGCATGCAGGTTTATATCTAGGTAGTGTAACGGTTCGGTTTTAAGCTCTAAAATAAACAAATAAATAGTTGATTAATTTGATGTATGTTTTTCGTGTAGATCGACAACCGCCACGGTTGGCGCAGCGTTTGAGCGATTGGCTGCTGACCTCGATGTGTGATGCAGTTCGATTCCCGCACGGAACATACATGTACATATTTGTATGGCCTACAGGTAGTTGTTCCGCCCGGGTCTGGTTGTGTTTGTGACTTTAAATGTTTGCACACGCATTTAAAAAAAAAAGGAATGACTTGTGTCACAGATACAGTTTGTCGCAGATACTACTTAGATACGTTAGCCACAGCATTGTCGGTGTCCTGATGAAGTGATAAAAGTAAAATCCCGATCAATCACAATATTGCTGCTATACTCGTAGGTTTCAACTACATCATCACGCCAGAATTCCACCTAAAGGGTTTGGCAGACGTAAACCTAATCGTACTATATACCCACGGTTCACCAGTTCAGTTTTAACATTCCAGATAGAAATCCCAATTACAGTTTGCCCGTCTCGAGAATCGAAAGGGCTAGTAAATCTAAAAAACTTCTTTAAGTAAAGGAGAAAACCATTTGATAACAACTAATTACAGTCATTACCATCTAACCTAATATTAGAGATGCTGTCAAATCATTAGGAGATGTGTAAACAGATAACGAAGGGGTTTATTGAATGGAATACGACGGACAGGTGGAGCAGCCCTGACGGACAGACAGGTAGACACAATATGTAATCTGATTATATTAACGAGTAGGTAATTAGTGAATACATTCGGTTTAGTATTGTAATTGGGTAACTTTAGGCAAAGAATGTTCAAAGAATGAGACAGGTATAAGATTTCTGATTACTTTAATAATTGAGATAGATCTATGATAAGATGTAAACTTCCCTTAATTTATGGAACTGCTCGGAATGTTGGTTTTAAAATACTGATTTATGGCAATCTTAAACCGATGCTTGTTGATAGTTCTTATTCAATAAATTAAAAGCGTCAAAGCATGTTAAAGATCTTGCAGCAGTAGTCGCAAAGACAACGTAGCTAACACACCTAGCCATTGCGAAATGCGAGTGCATGAGCAGGCAAGAGATACCTATAAGTAACATAGGTTTATCTAAATCTAAGTAAGTGAGTACGATATAAAATGTTACAGGTGAATAAGAACAATAACTATTTGCCTCATTGGTATTCCGTGGGAGCGCCCGCGCAGCGCCTAGGGAATCGTCCACAACTTACACAATACTAGCGACCGTGGCGAGTATCGTCGCACGTGGAGGTATTTCTTTAGTTTTATTAAAGGATATCTTGTGAAACCTTCTTCGTCTAAGGGTTTTCCCGAGCTATTGTTAGGGTCCGTTAGTTGAAAGGTGATTAACTGAATCAACAAGTCGTTAGTAAGCTTTTGTTTAAATCATTGTTCACAAGAACGATGAAAATTAATTATTACAGTCATTGTGATTCTAGAGACGAGCAAAGTTCGCCCATAACATAATCTAGTACCAAGTCAAGTTCTGTGCATGGCTTCACCGAAATAGTTAAACAAGCGCACACCCATACACAATGTCCATCATAATAAGTAGGTACCTAGGTATATGTATTTCATATAAAAATCTAAATATTATAATCCCAGTGGAATACAATTCAACGCCTACCAATTGATTCGTCTGACTTATTCGACTCATAGTAAAGTGTGTGCCCGAGACAATAGTCTACATGTCCCCGTGCAGGGGGCGTGGGTCGTCACCGGCCGCTCGCTCGCATGTGGAGCTATTTGCATAGTTTTTGCAGCGCGACCGGTCTGCGCGGGCGCACGGGATACTGCGACGCGTTGCACTCGCCTGTTCACTAGTTCACTACTCTTTACCGAACAACTTGGACTATGTGGAGAGGTTTAACATGAGTCTATTGATCGAAATGGTTTTACCGTTGTCAATTAATTTAAAAATCCTAGAGTTACAAATAGTTAATGATTTACGTGCATGGTAAAATAATGTAGCCGTAGACATGAAAAAGGTATTTCCAAGCACTTTTTTAGCATGGTTGTATTACATGAATGTATACATCATTGCGATGGGATGCTGTACGTGGATGCACATTTGAAGGAATATTGGCAATAAAGCAAGTATTTAATATGTAATCGTGTATTAATAAAAAGCGTATGTTCACAAGACAGTTTCGGAGAAGAAGAGAACAAAAGACAGATAAAAAAAATAAAACTATGGTTGCGTTCCATTTCCAACAACCACCCCTGAACGCAATCCCATTTTTGCTATACAAAACAAATTTTTATGTTCAGTTGTTCCCTTAGTAAGTATATCTGCAATCATTTTATCACCTCTACAATAATTAAACGTTATCTCTAAATTATTTACATGCTCTCTTAAAAAATGATATCTTATGTCGATATGTTTTGATCGAGGCAAATAACAATGACTGGTAGACAATTTTATAGCACTTTGATTATCACTAAATATGTGAAGCGGTCCAACCAGAGGCTGGCCTAACTCGATGTGCAGCTGCCGCAACCACAGGGCTTCCTGCGCTGCCGATGACATCGCCATGTACTCCGCCTCGGCCGTTGACAGAGCCACCGTTTGTTGTCTCCTCGAACACCAGGAAATTGCGCCTCCCTGAGAAATAAAAACATAGCCCGTGCAGGACTTACGGTCGACATTATTGCTGGCCCAGTCTGCGTCGCAGAAGCCTCTTATGTTTGATTCACCATTTTTGGTATAAGTGAGCTTCATGTGTTTCGTTCCTTGTAAGTATCTTAGTACCCTTTTGACTGCTGTCCAGTGTTCAGCTCTTGGCTCCTTATTGAACCTGCTGAGAGTATTAACAGCAAAGGAAATGTCAGGTCTTGTACCTTGAGCAATGTAGAGAAGACAACCTATGACTTGTTGATAAGGGTAATCCATTTCTTGGTCATCTGCACTCTGTGAAAATTTCAGTCCAACTTCTATTGGTGTTTTACATGGTTTACAATTAGACATACCGAACTTATTAAGTACATCTTTAGTGTATTTTTCTTGGTCAATCATAATGGTGTCTCCATCCCTTGTTATGTTCAGACCTACACACTGACTGGCTTTACCTAGGTCCTTCATCTCCAAGTATTGCATGAGCCTGTTTTTAATCTTGTTTCTTTCTACTTCATTAGAAGTAAACAATATAAGGTCATCAACCCATACAGCAATGTAGGTATTGTTATCTACATTGAAATAGACACATGGGTCAGACTTTGACCGTTTCATTCCAATATCCTGCAGCACAATATTCAACTTTGAATTCCACAACCTGCTTGCTTGTTTTAACCCGTATAAAGATTTATGCAAATGACACACCTGAGGCCCTTGTTCATACAGCTCTGGTTGCGACATATAAATGTCCACATCAATATCTCCTTGTAGGAAAGCTGATACTGCATCTAGCTGATCAATCTCAAGCCCCAGTCTTGCAGCTAGTGATATAAGATAGCGTATGGAACTGTACTTTACAACTGGTGAGAACACTTCCTCGTAGTCAGTACCCTTCCTCTGTGCATATCCTTTAATGACGAGCCTGGCTTTAAAACGAATTACATTCCCACTTCTGTCAGTTTTAGTTTTGTATACCCACTTGCAGGGTAAAACCTTTTTTCCTGAAGGCAACTCCTTTAAACTCCAGGTGTTATTCTTCATCAGTGAGTTGTACTCCTCGTCCATTGCCTGTTTCCATTGTTTGGCATATGATGATGAAAGTGCCTCCTCAACTGTCTGTGGATCAGAGAAACTAGAAAGTAAACAATACATACTATTTTCATTCATATTTGTGTTATTCCTTTGTGTTCTGTTTCGAGGCCTCAGTGTGATGTTCTGCTGGTATTGTGAGTGTACATATCTTGGTGGGACATATGTTTCATCTAAATCCCCTGAGTCTGTCTCATACTCGCTAGAATCCTGATCACAATTCTCATTTGTTACACAATCACCAGTAGTTTCTTCTGATGGGGTGAGGTTTTCTACCTCAGACAGGGGTACTTCTGTAGGTAACGGGACACTGCTTCTGTGACTTGTGGAAATAGATTGACTACCGGGCTGTGAATTAACTTGTGTATCTTGATAATTAGTAGATGAAGCTGAAACATCATTAATAACTTTAAAATCAGTTTTTTTGCAATTTTCAAAGAAGGTAACATCTCTGCTCTTAATGATTTTGTATGTGTTTTCATCTAATAAGCGATATCCTTTTGTACTGTCACAGTATCCAACTAGAATCATCCTTTTTGACTTCTTGTCCCACTTTCTCCGCGTTTCCTTAGGTACAAAGACCATGGCTTCAGAGCCAAATATTCTCATATGAGACAAGTCAGGTTTGTGTCCATTCCACAATTCAAAGGGTGTCTTACCATGTAAAGCTTTATTAGGAGACCTGTTTAAAATATATGCTGCAGTCCCCACTGCCTCTGCCCATAGCTTCTTCTGTAGGTTGGCTTGGAACAGCATGCACCTTGCTTTCTCAACTAGTGTTCTATTCATCCGTTCGGCCATTCCATTCTGTTGAGGGGTGTAGGGGGTGGACGTCTGATGTACTATACCGCTATTGGATAAAAAATTTGCAAAATTAGTATTGCAGTATTCAGTACCATTATCTGTTCTTAATATCTGTATTTTCTTAGAACAATGGTTTTCAGCTTTATTTTTATAGTCCTTGAAAATGTCTAACACTTTGGTTTTATTCGCCATGAAGTATACATACACCATTCTTGTGTAGTCATCTATAAAAGTAATATAATACCTCATACCTGAACAGCTCAAATTCTCCATGGGTCCACAGAGGTCAGAGTGAACAAGCTCTAATGGTGCTGTAGCTCGGGAACCAATATTCTTAAACGGCAATCTCGATTGCTTGCCTTCATAGCAAGATATGCATCTTGTTACATTACTCTCTCTGTTAGTGAGAGCCACACCCTTCACATAGTCTGGCAACTTGTTGACATCTGAAATATTTAAGTGGCCCATACGCAGGTGCCATAAATCAGTATCATTACACTTCTCCTCACAACTTAAATGTGCAGTCTCATGACTATTCTCTGTATACAATGTATACAATTTATTATGAAGAGTTGCGGAACATATTAACATGCCATTTGAATCATGAACATCACAGCCTCTTTGAGTAAATGTTACTTTGTAACCACTATTAACAATAGTACTCACAGAGAGTAGGTTTACAGCTAGGTCTGGAACATATAAAACATTTTTTAACTGAATGTTCTTACCCTGCGCTAGTTTGACATCTGTGTATCCAACTCCTTCAACTGACAGCGCCTCTTTATTGGCTACTGTTATTTTCTTTACCGATGGTTCAGTGACATTGTACAACCACTGTCTGTTGCCTGTCATATGCATAGATGCACCCGAGTCCATGAACCATTTATTATGATTATCCCCTGAAAATGCTGAAAAAGCTGCAATGAAACCTGTATCCTTCTTGTTTTTTTCATTTTCAGGCTTGTTTATCTTCTTAGCACTTGTACAAAACTTGGCAAAGTGTCCATGACTATTGCAGTTGTAACATCTTGGCCCTTTAGCTTTTGGTTGTTGTGACTGACGGTGATGTTGTTTTTTTGATTTTGAGCCAGCATACAGAGCAGTACTGGTGTCTGCTGATCTAACTTCCTGTAGGAGCTTGGTCTTGATAAGATCGGCACTAATCGTCGCACCAGAGCTCTCTAGACCCATAATCATCGGGGTGTAGACGTCGGGCAGACCGGCCAGCATCAAGGTGCCCAGCCACTCGTCGTTGACTTCAAATTTTATGTTACGTAACTTGTGGGCTGTAGTTATTATTTTGTGAATATATGACTCCACATTACCGCTAGACTCGAGAGTGGTATTCACCAAGTCCTTTAACAGTCCAACTCTTCTGGTCAGTCCATTGTCATCAAACGCTCGTAGTAGATTTTCCCACACTTCTTTGGCGGTCTTACAACTTTGAACATGTATGTAATTTTGCGGATCTAACAACAATATCAACTTGGACCTCGCCTTGATGTCCTTACTGGAATCAACTGGTTTGTCATCTTTGGGCTCCACACATTGCCACAAGTCTTCGTGTTCAAGGTACGTCTTGACACTGAACTTCCACGTTGCAAAGTTTTCACGCCCGATCAACTTATCAAGATTGAACATGTGATGCGACGAACTCATTATTTCTGAGTTTTAAAACTCGCCGGCCAGTCACGCGTGCGTGTATAACCTCACTTTTATTCTGATACACGTACACCACGAAATACTGATAAATCTGCACGAATATTTATTTCGTTACTTGCCAATGAACCACGCTCTGCTACCATGAAGGAATATTGGCAATAAAGCAAGTATTTAATATGTAATCGTGTATTAATAAAAAGCGTATGTTCACAAGACAGTTTCGGAGAAGAAGAGAACAAAAGACAGATAAAAAAAATAAAACTATGGTTGCGTTCCATTTCCAACAACATTTCTGTCAGCGACATATTTACAGCAACGAACTAAAGTTATTGAGACATTTGCATCCCAGTCTTTAATATAATAACAGCAATTAATTCTGTGTAGTGCCTAGGGCTTTGCTTCGCTTAACAAAGCAAGATGGCCATGTATAGAAAAGTGTAACCGCCTCATAGAGTGTTGCTGGATAATCTGTTTCAGTTCGGACTAGCGTGTGACGATTGGAAGCAGACGCTGGTGGGCACGGTGCACAGCTTCGGGAGTATGGTTGGACTGCTCATACAGGGACAAATCTCAGACAGGTACACAGCTTTTATAACTATTTTACTGTATTATTAATCCTACTTGATGTTGATAGGCGTGCAATAAAGCTCGATAGGTACATGATCGATAAGGAAAAGTGTACCTTGAGTCGTCGTTAGTCTCTATCGCGCTTAAAGTATAGCTGGTGTAAACAGCATGGTTGATAATAAAACTTGTGTGACGGTACAAAAGACTTCAACGTCAGTCGGTAAGCACAGCGCGCACACTTGCGCAGTGCAGCCGACACACGCACGGCCCTGTTGACGCGGCGACATAATTGTAGTGCGACAACACAGAACACGTGTTTTTGTCACATCCCTACAAGTTACATGTCCCGGTCACTAGCACCCGCCGAGCCACGACTCAACGAGGAAACGCGCAGGCATCCCACACTGATTCATCACGAACGCAATATATTTTCCTATCTTCGCATTTCACAGCAGTCTAATTACGAGTTTTACTACCACCGTGTAATAGAATGTTGAATTCGTCACACGCGTACTTATGATATCGCAACACAAGTGGAGGCGCTGCGGTCATTAGCGTCAGTGGTTGAGTTACGTGCACTTGCAGGCCGGGTTGTACTATGTTAAGTCTTAATTACCCCCCTCGGCTGGACATTTATCAGCTGATCGTAATGGCCGCTCGTTTGAATGATCGCCGCTTTATGAACACAACCCCACCCCTGAACACAAGTTTCTTTAATATGGGAGGTTTAAAACAAACCTTTATTCAAGTTTTTTTTTTTTTATGAAGATACGTTCAAGTAAGGTTCTAGTTTTACTCGTGAAACAATTCTTAATAACGAGTCAACATCGCTTTAACATATCTTACAGTAAAACTACATATTTGAACCAAAGTTCCATAGTAATTAAAATAGGTGAATGCTTTGTATGTAAACCGCAGCGACTTGACAATGCCCCATACTTCATTCTCGCGTTACTGCTCCACACGCTCCACACGCTCCACACGCTTCACACGCTCCACACGCTCCACACACTCCACACGCTCGCATACTCAGCAATGTTATGCTGTGCTCAATAGTTACAGTCAACGTATTACACATTTTTGGCTAATCATAATACAGATGAAATTAACCCCATGGATTGACAATGTTATCTCCACAAACTGAAGCAATGATAGTGTGGACAGTCAGCCACAAAGTTTTTTTTGATATTATTAATATTATATTGTTTATCGCACAAAACTTTCAACGATGACATTTTCACTTTGAACATTAATGCTAAGATACTACGTAACGAAGGACTCGAGGTTTACTCCCGAGCGTAGCGAGGGTGTTAGAAACTTAAATCACGAGCGAAGCGAGGGATTTAAGACGAGTCATTCATTTATATTCATATTTTCATTCATATTATTTATTTGCATTCCACAATGTAAAAGAGATCTTAAAATAGTGCTTAAAGCTACGTACAATCATGGACCCTGCAGGGCACAGCAAAAAATTAATAAAATTAAGTAAAAACCATAACTATAAAATTACAAATTAATTATTAACAATGAGTATTTGCTTATTAATATTACAATATAATTATTTATTAATATTTAATTACAATATAAATAAATGAGATCAGTATCAGTATGGCGGGACAGGATTTTTAAATTAATCTAAAGCGTCCTGTCCTGAGTGTAGCGAGGGATTTAATTTCACCCAAGACTAAGACAGCTTTATCACCAAGGAAAATACTCTACTTTTGGTACCATTTGCGAAAAAGAGATAAGCATTTATTATAAATAATGACAATTAAAAGTAGACGTATTTTTAGAACATTAACTTATTTATAAAAATAAATTAAAATAAACTTAACGTTTAAATATTTGAAGCATGAAGCAAACAACCCGGTTGTTTGCTCCATGATTTGAAGAAAACAAAAACGCGGCAAATTCCTAGATTAATATTTTTTTGTCGGAAAAGCAAAGGCATCAAGCTCATACGGCCTCGTCGGTTTTCGTAATTTTATTTAATTAATAATCATAACTGCATATTAAACGCGTATTCCTTTTTCAAAAAGATGTATGATGCTATAAATACAAACTAAATGGTGTAAACACAGATGTAGTTCAGTATAAATTTCGGTAAGTATTCCAAATTTAAAGTAATTTTTAATACAAAACTATGATAGTTTTCAACGATAAAATCTTTGAAGCATTTCGGGTGGTAGTTTTATGTTTATTTTCAATAAAAACTCCTTTTTCAGGAATCAATGAAGTTGAATGTTGATTGCTTTCTATTGCCCTTAGCTTGTAGTTAAGTTAAGCTCTGGTTTTGGTTCAGGTACGGTCGCAAGACGGCAGCCGTGTTAGCGGGCACAACGGGCGCCGTGCTGGGGCTCACCAAGAGCTTCGCCACCTCCTTCTGGTTCTACGTCGTGCTGGAGGGTCTGGAGGCAGCCATCGGAGACGCGCTCTCTCCGGTATTTATGTTAAGTAAGTTTTATTAATGTGGCAGATCGAGCTTAAAAGAGACTGCCACACAGATGTCAGACGTTACATGGGTTTAAGTGTCAGACGCCAGACAGGTATGAGTGTCAGATATCAGACAAGTATGAGTGTCAGAAGTCAGATAGGTGTGAGCATTCTAGACTTTTGAAATTAGGATTATGCATAACATTCTTCAAAGCCTTTAGTTTAGTTAAACAGTTTAGGCGAGAGTACATACAATACATTCTCCTCCTTACCCAAGGTTTAGAACGAGACATGATTGATTTACAAAGGTTTAATTTTCCAGGTATTGAAATAGTAGAGAAGAAGCATACGACTCTCTTCCAAATGATGTTACTGCACTGCTACACGTGCGGGCTGATCGTGATGCCCTTCATTGCGTGGGCGGTGCCATACTGGAGGAACTTCCTCCGCGTCATCTACGCGCCCGCGCTGCTCATCCTGACCTACTCCTTCTTCTTGGACGAGAGTATCCGGTGGTTGTACAGCAAGGGCCAGAAGGAGCGAGCCATCCAGATTATACAGAAGATAGCCAAGAGGAACGGCGTGAAGATCGACAAGATCACGTTGGACAAACTGGAATATATTGACGAGGAGACAAAGAGTGATGTCAGCGATAGGAAGCTGCTGATGAAGACGTTCAAGTCAAGAATTATGATGCAGAGGTATACCTACCTAATTTAATAGTGTACTTTTTTTTTGGACATTCCCCAGCGTGTTAGTAAAACAATAATATTATTTATTTCTAGAGTTAGTAGTTACAAATTACAATACAGTATAGAAGAAGACTGAATTAAAAGTATCACAAAAAGAACCTCCCCAGAGTAACGTTAAGTGATTATGCTTCAAAAAAACCGACTTCAAAAAAAACACTAAACGGTGTAAAATAACTCTAAATTCGGAAGTCTGTGGCTTTGGTGGGTTTGTCTTACTCATGATGGGCCACCGACTTCCGAATTTAGAGTTATTTTACACCGTTTAGTGTTTTTTTTGAAGTCGGTTTTATTTTTTGCAAAAAAGTTTTTTATTTTTCCATTTTTAGTTGTTACCATAAAATATTTGCCATGAATTTATTTTATATTGTTAGTTGTTAAAAATACATGTCTCATAATAGGGTTTTCCACTAATCCCTAATAAATTAAAATTAACATACCTAACTGACGAAATCTAGGTATATTGTACCCACCTGCGTACCCCTCAGAGCATACAGGCGTGATGATACGTCATTATGTTGTCTAAACAATAAACATCCAAGCGATTCCAGCAATCACGACAGATTTGCCGTTTATTTTTGAAGAGTTCCGTTGTATATCTCCGAAGATCAGCACCAGATCTTCACCAAATTAAAATGGGACCACCTCGGGAGTATACTCTTTCAAATAAAAAAAGAATTTTGAGAATCGGTCCACAAATGGGGGAGAAATCAGGTAACATACATAAAAAAAAAAAAAAAAAAAAAATACATACACACGAACATAGAACCTCCTCCTTTTTTGAAAGTCGGTTAAAAACTCAGAGAAATACATTTTACAAATTAAAAACATTTTTGGTCATAGAAATCAAAAACAATCTTTCAAATTACAATTGTAAAACACACTAGCATTTCATCGGCTTAATAAAACTTTAAGAGTATAAACTAACTAAATATCTCTTTTATAAACGTTAATAGCGTAAATTATATAAATGGGAAGTAATAAAACTGCGCAAGGGATTTGCATCTTCATGATATTACGAGTAACTTATTAGAAATGTTTATCTTATTTGTCCTAATGATGACCACCTTATGAAAGCCTTAATTATCTTTCATTTACAACTAATTGTCCAAGAACTGTTTTTAAACAATTCTTCTTATTACTCTTTCTCAGATTTCTAGTGTGCTTAGTGTGGTGGTTCACGATGACGCTGATCAACTACGGCATGATAATCAGCGCGGTGCACATCGCCGGCAACAAGTACGTCAACTTCTCGCTGCTCATGCTGATGGACATTCCCGCCAACGTGCTGTACTGGCTGGCGCTGTCCAAATACAACAGAAAGATACCACTGTTAACCTCCTTCCTAGTCGGAGGCGTGTTTTGTATCTCACAACCGTTTGTTCCCAAAGGTTAGTGTCACGCAAGATTTTCTTGGGCTTTAATTTTCATAATGAAGATCGTGTTTTTATATTATTATTATTATGTGAGTGTATTTAACGGTTCCAAAAGATACTTGTAGTCATCTTACTTTAATCCTTGTATATTTGAAATGGTTTATCTTGAATAACTTATTAGCTTTGCTCTGTGCCACTAGATCGTCATAAGCTCCCAACTGCTCATCATCCATAATTTTGTTCCAGGTTACGCCTGGCTGGGGCTGACCCTGTTCATGGCGTTCGAGATGCTGGCGACGTTCTCGTACAACATCGTGTACATATACACGTCGGAGCTGTTCCCCACCTACACCAGGAACTCCATGCACGCGATCTGTTCCGCCGTCGGCCGCGTGGGGTCGCTGGTCGCGCCACAGACGCCGCTTTTGGTGAGTAGTCTACTTAATGTGACCCACATAATCAATATTATAACACATAAAATATTATACATAAGGCTTTTTATTTCTTTCTTTAATACCTCCTCTGAGAACACAAATGTACGGAGGCATTTTCTACCAGTCTTTGGGTGATGCAGAGACAAACGGCACCCTCAGTGCAGGCCAGGCATTTTCCATGAGGGTAGAACAGAACGCCATATCCTGCCATCCTTGCATACTAGTTATTTATATGCACTTAATAACACAATTAAGGTTTTCATTTTTTTTCCAGATGTCATATTGGAGTGGTCTGCCAACATTACTGTTTGGCGTGACGTCGATCATGGCGGGGTCGCTGACGCTACTGATGCCGGAGACGGCCAACACCGAGCTGCCCGACACCGTCGCGGAGGCCGAACAGATCGGACGCAGGAAACTGTTGCCGGAACAACAGAGCCTTAACAAGAATAACGTGACGTAGATAAATATTAGGAAAAGACCAGAGCAAGCTGGAAGTAACCCATGGAGACGTACCCAGTCGACTAGAGAGAAGACTTACGAAGTAACTCCGCGACTACGTCGACTGAACAAATACTGCCTCATAAAACTAAGTGGAATAAATCTGTTAATATTTGTTTCGTTTCCAAGTTAATATACATTATTAGATGTTTTGTCTTTAGTATCTTGCTTATTATTCAAAAAAGTTAGGTATTACATTGAAACTAAGTTTGAAATTAAATAATAACCTTATCGTCATTTCCTTATATAACTTGTCAAGTGTCTCGCGCCTTACGTTTATTGACAAAGAATACGATATCCCATGGTATGGTCCCCTTTTTTAAGGATCGTTGTTTATAGAACCGTCTAATTCGTCTGCGGTTCGTTTGACGTAAGAACAGTTTTGTGTACTACTATGTTTGTTCAGCAAACACTGACGTAGGAGGCTGGGGTCCGAGGCCGGGGGCCGGGCGGAGTCGTTTGCCGACACATTAGCGGCCCGTGTCGCGTCGTGTCGCTTCGTCAACATTAGCCAAAGATACATGACATGGCTGAAGCTCGATAAATTTAACAAGACTTGGAGAAATATCTTTTGATGGTTTAACTGTTATCTTTATCACCAAACATATTGGACCAATTTCAACCGCTGTTTATAGGTACCAATAATGATATTGTAAGTCACATTGTCCCCGTTTGATATTACAAACTTTACTCAATTACATCAATGTGGGTATCAATTTTATTATCCTCCAAAATCAAGTGCCATGAGTATTGTGTGTGACGCCTACTCAGCAGGTTGCAGCGCGGCGTCGCGTCGCAGGCGCACCTGCGCGAGCGACGACCTTGCACCTTGCGCGCGTGTAGTCAGCACTGCGGGCAGCAGGGCAGCGCCGGTGACCTTTGATACACTCCACACGTATGTACCTACTTGGCGACTGATAGCGAAATATTGAACTAGCACTGTTAATTGAATCTATTTTAATGCCCGCCATCTCTTATTCTAATGGTTTCGAAGCCCAAGGTTATCTTCCTTTAAGTTATTTCTACTTTATCTGAATTCTGATTTTAGTTTTTTATTGAACCTCAATCATGCATATCGATAAAGTCCCACTCGCACGTCTTAACTCACAAGAATTAAATTAAAATCCTCATTCAAGTCATAGTTCTTCTTTTTATACACCTTTTTTATCAAATCACATGTAGTCCACTTCAAATTCAACCATTTAACGAAATAGTAAAAAAAACTTGGATTGAGAATGTTCGATTCGCAACAGTCCATTTGGTTGTCGTCCAATTATGTTGGATGCTCGATGGTCGGCTCACAGCGCTGGCTGGTAATGGTATAATTGGTGTAACCTTCACGATGTAACCATCGCTCAGCATCCATACAAATTAACAAGTATTTCGAAAATCTCACACTGAGCGGCGTGGCGGCGCAGGAACAACAACTTTATAAGCAACGCAAGTCGCAACGCTTTCATTCTCAGCGACGCTGTATGAGAATTTATTTTTTGTAGATCCTAGGAATGCGAACAGGTTCAGTCAGACAGGAACGGTTAAGTTTAAGACTGCATAGAATACTACACGAAGCGTGAGTGTGATGCTTAGCGTAGACCAGAACGTGGTTGGAAAGAATCAGGCACTATAGCAATTTAGGATAAGTAGTAAACGAAATTCTCAAAAACTGTACAGATTCATGACCTAAGTTAACGTCGGACGATTGTTTGGATTTTGTTTGGAACTGCCACTCTGCCATACGACGCATGGGACAACTATCGAGTTGACGCGCGCGCGTGGTGATCATAGCACCATTGACTAATCGGAGGACCACAACAAGAAAAGCTCTCAGTGCACACATGACGTGTCAGCTGCTCATGCTAGGTAGGAGTAACATTTACTCCATCTAATTCCTAATAAAAGGACTCGCGATTGCAACACTATCTACAGGATTGCAAGCACTAAGGCAAACGTTATGAACCTAATTAACTGAAATCTCTTATACCCTCGGTTTCAGTTGCCAGGAGTTTTAGTGGATTACTTCCAAACGTGCAATATGGTTGTATATTTAAATACTTAATGCTGTCGAGAATATTAATTTTTCCCACTTTCCCACTTTCCTCACCGGACTTCACAAATAGGTACTTTGTTATTATCTTTTTTATCTATTCCATAAAAATGTTTTCGAGTTAATTTTGCTTTCAACTTTTCAACTCTGTTGTTAATCTACCTCTATTGTTACGAATAACGCAACAGTTTCAATTATCGCTTGGTCAAAATGAAATTAACGTCTCGTCACACGAACTCATCTGTGACTGACTGTGACCCGACGTGTCACCAACAACAAAGACCCGACGAAACGCAATGATCGACAATTGTGAGCTGTCGTCTCATCTGATGACGTCACGTACTAATGGAGCATCATCAACACGATGCTTGCACAACCAGCATTAGAGCGCATAATCGACACTGTGGCTGATCCGCTGTGCACAAGCTTACCGCTTATTTACCAAATGTCAGACAATTCCGACAAATTCTTAGGCATTACACGTAAAATGCCCAGGCCATGGATTACTTCACACGCGTATTCTTGGAAAGTAGGTTCCGTTCGTGCACCAGCTCTTAGTCTCTAGTGGGCGTCTATGAATTCATTCCGTAAGCAATAAAGGTTGCCCGTGGGCAAGGGTAGCGGAACATGCGGCACCCGCGTGCTGCTTGCTTACGTAGTGTGGTGTTACTTGATTACTGGCTTGTGGTTGCATTACCTTCTGTGAATCTGGCAATGTAGGACTTTGTGCAATTGTTTCCTGTTGGTTATATTTATATCCAACTAGCTGCCCCGGCAAACTTCGTTGTGCCTTAGAGTCAATTCATTGCTCTTATTTTTTTTTTATATTAGATATACATACGTTGAATAAGACGACAACAAATAAATCCAAACCAATAATAACTACTACTACTTTTAAATTACAACATGTATATATACCCTAACCTAACTGACCATACCTATCCTATAGCTAACCCAACTATCTAACCTAACTACCTTACTAAAAAATACTAAATTCATAATTTTAATCTGAACTATTGCCTCTATGTTACATACAATAATTTATGCCTATAGTTTTCCCGGTCTACTTTAATTAAAGTCCTAACAGTAAAATAAGTTCTATTTGCAAAGAATTATTAAATTTCGTCTCTGTCATCAATGCTAGTTACGTAAATTGATTTCTGAAATATAAGACTTTTTTATGCTACATAAAACCTCTAAGTTTAGTAACAAAATAAATTTCAGAACGTAGGTGCGTATTATAAATTGACAACCTTACCTTCTTGGGTTTAGCTTAAGACTTGTCAATTTTAAATTGTCACCTGTTAATGAACTGGGAAGTTTGACTCCTGTCATGTCATCCAAGATGGCGCTGCGTTTGAAAAATGTTTGAGACAACCGATATTCTTGATATTTATTTTTATGATGTCGAACGGGATAAAAAGTATCCTATGTCCTTCTCCTGGCTCTAAACTACCTCCCTGCCAATTTTCAGCTAAATCGGTTCAGCCGTTCTTGAGTTATAAGCGAAGTAACTAACACGACTTTCTTTTATATATATAGATATTGTACTGTTGGTACGCACAGTGGTACAGAAAGTTAAAATCAATGAGAAAACAGCACGCAAAGTTTCTATTATTCCGAGTGAGTTTGAAATATGATTAAATCATCAAAGACCAGTAAAATTGTCTTGGTAGAGTCTATTGCCATGCCACCTAGAGTGGTAACCCCGAACAGTACACTCGACCCGAATCGCGGTGATGTGCTGTCCGAACATTTGAGATCATTTCGATTGGTTCCACCTCCATCAGAAGTGCCGATTAGCAACCGAGCCACGATTATTCTCATCTCTTTTGATGTAACGACTGTTCTGGAATAGTGATGCTAAACGTTATTTTGAGATTTATTAATGTTTTAAAAATGTACTTCTATATGTACCCTGGTCACGCTATACACAAACACAAAAACACAACTCTTGAGTTAACTGTGGAATCCTATAAGTAGTCATGTATTGACAGCAATAGGGAATTAAATGTTAATGGAATATTGAAGACTGTGAATGAGATACTAAGATGGGCGAGTTATCAAGTTTGCAAACTAAGCGAATATCAAATCTCTATAGACAACATCCGCATCATAACCTGTTGCCTCTCATGCTCGAGAACGATTAATTGATATCAAATGAACGCAACCATTTTGATCTGTTGCGGCCATAAACTGTATCGTAAATGTTTAAGTGCGACCACCAGCTCGCATCGTTTCGACCCAGCAGCGGTACATGTACCTACCTAACAACACTATTGTCTAGCAAGACCAACGGTACTCACTATCTATTGGATTTACTTTCGTATTGGGACTAGCTCGTTGGGAACTGCCTCGTTGGTCTAGTGGTCGCAAGCGCTACTGCTGAGCATGCGGTCCCGGGTTCGATCCCCAGGTCAGGCAAAGTGTTATTGAGTTTTTCAATATGGAATTTCTCAGTAGCATCCCGGTGTCGGGATTTGTGCCCGATAGATGGCAATAGGCTCGCCTCTATTACATGGGACTTAAAAACATAACTAGCTAAATGTGGGTGTACTACACCTCTGCCTAGCCCTTAGGGGATTACAGGCGTGACGTTGTGTTGAGTGGGACACTAGCATAATAGGTAAAAGCTGTTTGGTTGTCGCTTTGCCATCGATGCCTGCTCTCTTCCTTTTCAAAGAGATACCATGTGCCTAAGAAAGACCGTGCAGCACGCAGAGCTCATAGTGAGTGTGGCAACATAGAGCGCCGTCTCGTTCTGTCAAACCTGTGTGACAGCCTCATTCAAAAGCTCAATGCGTCACGAACTTCTTCTTCTATAATTATCGACACCATGTTACGTCACACCCAACTTGCGTCTACTTCCATGTTATCATCGCTAGGTTTGCATTGCATTTCTGAACTAGAACAATTATTGTCTGTTACTGGAATACTGGCGAACAATAAACGCTGCTGAAGTGTTGATGTCTTTTTCTTAATCAAACGTCATTTATTCAAATTAGGCTGATGATCAGCACTTTTTTAACGTCAAATATTACACACCTTTTCCTTAGAATAATCACTTGTCCTAGAGAAGCGATGATTAGATGAATAGGTAAGTCTAACTAACTGTGTGCACAGAAGTCCGTCTATTCGTGTGGTGTCCCGTGAATGTTAACGGTATAAGCCACAGACGAAAGTACATTAATTAATACTAGTCTGAATTTGTGTGGTTTGTTTATTTAACTTAATACCTGTTGGTATTAAGTTGTCAGATTAAATATGATATTTATACATATTTAACACGCTGATTTGACTATGGTAGACACAGATACATAATATGACCAGTACCATGCCCTTAGCTTTACAGACTATGTATTCGACTGTTAGACGCCTGGTGGGAATCTCTACTTTAACGGCAACGACAGCTTTATTAGACCTAAGAATGTTATTGTCTCGTAGTGTACAACTAACACAGGACAACCAGACTCTGTACTTACTTGACTTAAGATAGAAAGCAAAATTATTGAATGTAATACTGTAGTCAGAAGGCTAATATTTGGAATGGCAGAGATAATCGTGCACACGACCAATGAACTGGCCGGAAGCTCATTGCATTCACTTCTGTACATTTTCCCGCGATACGCAAAATTCTTTGCCTTCTGCGTCCAGTCCATGCGAGCGTCCCTAGCCTGCCGAGCTAGCTCTTGCTGCCATTACGTCTATTATAAAATACATATAGTTTATTATCCCTCATTTAGTTCTTGTGTGAGTGATAATTGCAGCAGTTACCTGAGCGAGCGTGTGGCACTGCCGCTGCCATAGCAGTGGCGGCTAATTACGAGCGTCGCACAATCACCGTCATTGTCGCTTGCTTACGATCCTACGCCAGCTCACTGCCGGGTATTACTTCTGCTGTACAAAACAATCCCACATTTGTTCTATGTCTGGGTGTAATTTATTTATAATAATGTAATGTATCTATTTAGAAATATAAAGTATGTATATCAGCTGTTTAGTGCCCATATCACAAGTTCTTAGCTTAGCTTGGGACTAAATGGCGTTGTGTGAAAAGTTGTGGAATATTTATTTATTCATTTATTACTCTACTGAACATTTAAAGTCCGCTAGTCAAGACGCGAAGCTCAGGCATGGACTTTTATGAATGTTTTGCTCTCCTGGAATCCTTTGCCTTACGATTCCAATGTGAAGCTTATTTTATTTTTATACTAATTAACCCCCGCGGCCCCGTGATACGCAAATTGTTAAGTATTTTATTGGAAAGTGTGCTTTATATACCTACTTAGATTCGATAGATTTGCAAATACAATTGCTATGTTTATATTTTTCAGCTAATGTTACAGCCCCTTTTTCTTGGCCCACTTCTGATCGAACTGTTCATCTCCCGCAGATACAAGGAATTGCTAATTTACCTTCAAAGCGCTGAATGACAGTCCATCATGGAAAAGCACTATTTCCGCTTATAATGCATTAGGATCCCTATAATCTTAACAAATCTCTTCTTAGAGTTAGTGTTCAAGGTATAAATTACGCCTCAGCATATCTAATGGTGGATGATCTCGTGAAGTGGTCGAGATGACAGGCTCACAAGGCTCGTTGTGTTCTGCAGGGAATGATGAAGTCGTCAACTAAAGCGGTGTCATTTGCAAGGAACTGATCGTTTAGCTCCGTAAAGGACTGGATGACGTAAACGTTTGGATTATCTATGGAGTCATTGCAATTGGGTTTTGTTATAGTGTTTATGGGCATCAGTGCGCGTCCTGCAGTCAGAAACTGAACATCTTACCGCGGCCCGGTAGATTTCTTATTGGATTGTTTTGGTGCTCATAAGCGTCTGTAGTTAGTACCTACTTCACCAAAACGTTTAAAGGTTAATTAATTTAACCGAACAAAACATTCAAAAGATCCATTTCTGTAGTAATGATATTAATGTGTAACGTTAGAATATTGTTTCTAAACAAAACAAAAAACAGTGGTTTTGTATTGTTTCGTTCCAAGAGCAGGAAGTAAGTTTCATCAAGGGCAACATTATTACGAAAGGAACAGTTCTGCAATGTGGCTTCATTTGTGTTAACCGTTGTTGCAAGCTTGGATGGAACATGTATGAGCAATGGATGCAAGGTGCCCATTCCCGAACCATTAATTGTAATGAGCAGCAAGTCCTATTATCGAACAGTTACATGAAGTACTTCTCAGAACGTCTCGTGATGAGGAGCTTTCCTCTTCACACCTTGATCTAGAGGGTTATTTATTACGGTTCATTGAAGTAAAGCTAATTTCTTAGAACAGTTTTTGCAAAAATGCCACTTTTGTCAGTGTAGAATAATTACGTTGTGGTTTTACTTCAGCGGTAAGGAAACCTCACAGATTTAAAGCTCCCATAGACCGAACATTGTTTATTTACTGCAGAGAAAGTAGGTTGGAGTGGTCGCGAGCGGTGGCGGAGCAAATGGACCGGATTCCTCGCACCACACGTATCCCTGCACCTAGCACTAATAAATAGTTACCGTTTACTCGCTACGACACAAATACTGCGGGCCGTCGAACTTGCACCCGGTCAACGCACCAAGATTTATCTCTTCATCCGCTGCACCAGCCCTGCAGCCAGCAGCCCGCAGCCTGCTGCCTCCTGTGCGTGCTCGTGCAGCTTGTCACTCACTGCACACACACACGCACAATGCGCTGTCAGCACAGACACACACACAGACACAAATCGCAATCCACACGCGGGCACTCGCGATCTGCAATTCGGCGGTTGTCGTTTGAACGCACCAATGAGGCGGGGAGTGCGCGCGCACGTCGGTCGGCGGCGGGCGGCAAGCGCTCACTGCCGCCCGCGCGCCGCACAACCTGCGACCAGCTTTTTGCGTTAAAAAGCTCCACAGATAAAAGTAAAATGATTGCGCTCCCACGAGCAATCTTGGCGCAGTGGCGAACGGCGGCTGGCGAGTCGGTGCGGGTCGGTGCGGCCGCTACGGGCCGGTGCGGTCGGAACTCGGTGCACTCCTCATTTGATTATTGCTGAGCATTTGTTACAAATGGCGAGGCTCGCACTTGATTTACGAGCATGTTCCGTCGCTCCAACAATCCCCGCCAGATATACTGAGAGCATGTAGAGCATGTAGAACGTTATTGATTTTAATCGCACTAATAAAAGTATTTGCAATAAGTTTGATTTACAGTTTCCTGTCAAAGGAGCGTCGGATGTCCATCACTTGAGGCCGCATATGAATGACATTAATTGCTTGTACCTAATTGTTTTCAGAAGAAACATTTATTATTGAAAAGATTATTAAATATTAAACGTGACCGTGAAATTTAAACTTACGTGAAGTTTAAACTTATGGGAAACATGATAATACTAAACTGATTCAGAAGAAAAATTGAATCTGGGCTAGACACAGATGTAGTGTATCTACCTTTCTAGATATTATGTGGAGGTGAATGTTAAATCGCTTGTTTCCTCACTACTTACACACTACACAGATGCTAGAGCTTTATAATTGAATCTTAAAAATTCAAGAAGCTTATACCAATAGGAATTTAACCGGGAAATATTTTGGATGAGGTTACTAAGCAATATGCTTTGCTTGTAGTGTATTTGCGACGACGGGGTAATTCTCCATGATTCGGAACAGGTTGCAGGGCCGGAACACGCCGGTGCTCTGACGAGGGTACTGTAATAACACATGTGCTGTAATTACTGATCCACGCAGCAGTACGGGGAAAGGGAGCGCTGCGTGCGATACGGACGAGCCGATATTGAATGAAGTACGAACTACCAAGGGGCTATGTGTACTTTTAAGAATACATATTAAGCATGAGGTCCTCTTTTGAGAACCTGTTGATTAGTCTCGAATGGAAGTAAACCTACGTGAAATGTTTCCGTCAGACCTATGCGTGAGATGGATATCTTCTGTATTCATCGGCCTTAGCAAACTTGTACCAAATATTGTGTTCATAACAGGTTTAGGTAGTTTAATTGCCGTTTTATTTTATTTTTTTAAATTTATAAATGACATAATGTTGGTGATTGCAAAGTGGATAGGTTGTTGTGTATACAAGCCTAGGAATGCGCGCGTGTTTTGTTACAGGTTACAGTTACACAGCTTCTTCTGTCGCCTAACCTTTCTCGTGTAACCGAAGAGCTTTTTTAAGATACTGTCAGTTAATCATCTCTTTTTAATTTATTACCGAAATCACGTCAACATCTAACCATTTTATCAAACATACAAGAACTAGACAGAGGTGCATCCACCTCGCCCGGCGCCCGCGACCACGGAGAGCGCCTGATTAATCAACGCAGTTCACATCTCCGATGCATCTCACTGATAGCGAGTATCAACATCTTGCCTGTACATCCAACTGGTGCCTCAAGTGTATGTTGTTGTTGACCAGATCTAATGCGCACGAAAAGCTTACTGTTCACACATACGCACACACGCACACTCCCACAACTAGTACTAGGTAGGACAACTACCCGCTCCAGAGCAGGGCAATAGCTGACGTGATTGTGTGATTTTTGTTACCAGATGTCGTGATCCTTGCTTATGTACCGTCGGCGGGTATTTCTACCGATAGGTATGCGGTATACCTTTCAATAGAAATACCCGCATAGGCATAGGCGCCGGACAGTGTTGGCTCAGTGTACGATGTACGATACAGTTGTACAATTGCCATTGTGTAACAACAAGATGGCGACATTGTTGAGTGAGAACTGAACTTATTGTATAGCATTACAAGACTGGTGCAATCCGCCTCGATGTGATACTTCTTGTTGTCTAACTCAGGCTCATCGTCTGGGCACGCGAACCTAGCCAGAGCGGAATCCTATACATACAGACACTATATTGAGCTGGCTTATCAATGCGTTGGTCGCACTCGCACTCGTAGAGCGCTTAGTACCTACCTATGCAGCGAGCGTGGTGGCGCCCAACTGTGCGTTCTGCGGCTATAATTGACCTATTGTTAGTTACAACTATGTAAGCCCCACAATGGACCCGTGTGACACATTCATTTCACAGAATGCTGGAATTCGACACACCTTCTATATGCATGTGGTTCACTGGTCTGCGCTAAAGTTAAACCACAATACCGCTTCCTATACAATGTTACTCAGTAGTCAGAGTAATGTAATAATCTGGATTAGGAATAGCAACAAACATAATTTCGTGTATCTTAAAGAACTCTGCTTGCAACATCGCTAGATCTGGTGAATCTAACGGGTTCTGTTTTAATGATAATGATGTTGCTGTACCAGAGACAGTCGATAGGTACTTACTTACCCAATGCCCGTTTTCAATAACAATAATAAACGCCTAAGTATACTATAAATTACACGCTCGACTATGAGCCGAGAGTTGAAAATCCAACGGACGAGATACGCTTACGATCCATGTATAGGTATGTAGTAGGCACGGATATGTAGTATTTATGTAATTTCACACAAATGATAAATTTTAGCTCATACGTGTACCACGTGAGTTACCTGCGCCCGCGCCGCCCGGTCGCAGTTGGAGGTTGCAACCTGACACCTGCGAGTATTACGTTGTCGTGCTAACGCGCCGCGACAGCGCCCGCGCCACCATGAGGGTGAGGAAGAAAATCCACTCCTAACAGCATGTGACGACCAATCAAACCTGGTTCCAAAATAATACAATGATTTGCAAAATGAATCATGGGCAAGGAGACAAGCATTGACATTGTCTCCTTGAAACCCCTAATTCCTGTTGTTTAAGAACGTTAAGGGTCAAGACACATTGATCGACAGCCTTTCGCAATTTGCCGATTGAAAAGAAGTAGGTAAGTACACTTTTATGCAATATGTTGATACACCGCTTACGGAGGCCGTCGACGACCGATCGCGTTTTGTGTCAGTCCGACCAATGCAATAGGATGCCTACATACAATGGTTCCATACTTTGCCCTCTTTTTGTATGGACAAACCGTCGAACGCCGTCCATCAAAGTGTCCTGACCCTATGTCCACGGCACTGGTTTGCTGCTGGTGTGAGAAGTAGTAAACAACTAGACATGCGTTTGAAGTACTAAGTAGTTACAGACGCACGTGTACTCGATCTCACAGCAGCACAAAGGCGTCGGCCCGCGTCGGGTGATCGGGTCACACAGCGAGTCTTCTGCCCACATATGAGATGTGTCCTCCTCCCAGACGGGTTGCGTTACACGGGCACGCATAAAACCAACACGCATGTCAAAGTCAAAGTCGCCTGCTCGACCGCCGCCGGGATGGGGCCGTCTGTACGGGGCCGTCTGTACGGGGCCGCCTGTAGGGGGCCCGTCTGCGCGGGGCCCGGCCGCCCGGTGCCCGCTGGATTTGTGATAGCAAAAAGTTTACTTTCTTGTCTTCTGTCAGCACATAGTTTTTGGGGTTTTATTTGCAGGTGGATCTTGTCGTAGGTACATGACCATAGAAATCTAAATATCTATGTACATGACTCATGTACCTATTAGTATGAGCCCATAGTTGGTATGTTGTTATTTTTAATCCAGCTGAATTATTTTTTAAAAACCCAGTATACATTTAATAAATTAGGGCTAATTTTACTAACTTCAGATGTTTTATCTCATAATTATTTTACGGTCTTTCCATACTAATACTGTCGTAGCAGTAGGTACGTCAGGTTAATTGCTTAGTTAAACAAGATCTCTAACGTTTACTTAATCAGCGAAAACCAGAAAAAAAATAATCAAAATTTGTCCTATTCGTTCGAGAGGCGAATGAGAAAACACGATACTCAATCATAAAATCCACTAAGCAGATTAGATTAGCTAGTCATGTGAAGTTTCATAAAGTAAGTAAGTATATCATACAGCGATACAACTGAAGTCTAACCAATCACACTAATAAACCAATCATATCTCCATCGCTATAATATATTATGGTGTAGCACTCGTTACGTGGCCGCTTCACAAGCCCTGTGCTAACTATAGAAACTGTGTGATCTCAGCGTAAACTGTAGCGCTCGCTCGCTCGCAGGCGCCGGCGCCGGTAATCGACGCCCGGATGAACCGACAGGTGAATTACTTACAATAAACTAAATGGGTACTTTAACAACTTCAGTTTTACCTTTTTTAAATTTCTACGACCAATTGAAACCTGGATGAAATTCGATTGGTGCATAATGGCAGCTTTTATTAATTAAAAGAAGTGACAGCGTCACCATTATGAATACGTGAGAATAAATTGTGATCGTAAAAAAAATAAAGGTAAAGTTAACGGACTTTAAATTGATTATA
Organism: Euplexia lucipara; assembly: GCA_921972225.1. Lineage (NCBI taxonomy): Eukaryota > Metazoa > Arthropoda > Insecta > Lepidoptera > Noctuidae > Euplexia > Euplexia lucipara. The sequence goes on from OV179159.1 coordinate 21,845,844, forward strand.
GATCTTAAGAACATGCTATGAGGTGGTAATATCCCCACAGCTCTATTCGTAGCCGGTACTCCCAGGAATGCTTGACAGATTCCTTCCTGCGCGGCGAGGTAGGTAGGTACTAGCTAGAGCTACACACTCGTGAGGCAGCGCCGCGGTGACTAATGTGAGCGATGTACCGATAGCGCTGACAAATCACTTCAATTTGCTGCTGATACCACATATTTGGGAGGCCCCGGTTGTGTTCCAATGTCTACTCAACATATGCTATGCGGGGAAACATTTAACATTTGGTATGAACCGCGGCGCGCCACTGAACGTTACGAGGCGAGTCGAGGCGTGCCCCGAGAGAGTCGGCCGCGATGCGCACTTGGACTTTTTAATAAATCGTGAGCTGCTCATAAGACGGAGTAGCTACAGATTATAGCTTATCCAACTATGTTATCCTACTAATATTATAAACGCGAAAGTTTGTGAGGATGTTTGTTACTTTTTCACGTAAAAACTACTGAATGGATTTTAATAAAATTTGGTATGGAGTTAGCTGACACCTGGGATTAACACATAGGCTACTTTTAATCCCAGTATTCCCACGGGAACGGGACCTACGCGGGTAAAACCGCGGGACGTCTGCTAGTTAACAATATTTTTATAACAGAAGTATTTCTGATTCTGTAACATTATACACTATGTATTCAGATCAGATACATATTTGTCTGCATTAAATATAACAGATTCATAGATCATAATTAATTTCATAAATCATGTTTGTAAAATTAATACCTCTTCTACCAAAAATGTATAGCTTGGCTGTTTCGTTACTTACTTCAGAAACTAAATATTCGTATCACCTCCACGACGGTAGCGAAACAGCGAAGCCATACATTTTTACTGATATGTAGAATTTGTGAAGTTAGGGTCGGTAGGTTAGGCCGTGTAAATTCAGAAGCCCTGGCTTTACATGATATCTGATATCTTTTTCACAGGGCAAACCTAATGTGGTCGTCTTGGCAACATTTTACATGAAATGTTTTGGTGGGTTCATTTGTTTATTTAATGAGTAAAATGTGTTGTGTATTTTTGTTAATATGTGAGTAGGTACAATGTATCTAGCAACATAATATTTTTTTTTTATCGAGTCCATTGCTTATTTTTTATAAACCTATCTCAGTATAGTTCCTATTACTCTAGGTGCATCGTCCTCACATTTTAATCTAATTGTTGTAGGTAGATAATTACGAAGTATTGTAAAACTATTTTAAAAGAGTAAGTATGGGGTTTCTTGCACATTCTTCTCCATACGAAACTACAATTTGAAATGTGCAACTAGAATCATTCTCTTAATTTATTTAATTTGTAAGTATAACGTTCAGAAGTGCCTGTGGGTCTAACAGAAATAAACGATTTGACTTCAAGCATATTTATTCCTGTAAATAGGTTCATACAATAACTTTTACACATTGTCATTTTTCGGGTTCCGTAGTCAACTAGGAACCCTTATAGTTTCGCCATGTCTGTTTGTCCATCCGTCCTCGCTTAATCTCTGTGACCGTTAGCACTAGAAAGCTGAAATTTGGTACCAACATAACATATTTTATTATCCTGAACGTATCTTTTTTAAAACATAAAAAGAATTATTAAAATCAGTTCTCGCAATCCGAATCCGTCGGGTATTACCTATCGAATTGTTCGGTTGGTCTCTCCTTGGCATTGGCGGTATCTTATAACTACATAAAACTTCTATCAGGAACATGCTAAGGTAATTTAAAACAAAACTAGCAAAGCAAAGCGGATCATTGCTGGAGCGCGAACGTAATGGATACCAACCTTTATACTCCTAAGTGGGAACACTTATTGTGACGGACGGGAAACTACGGAACCCTACACTGAGCGTGGCCCGACACGCTCTTGACCGGTTTTTTAACTAGAAGGTGAGGTCGGTGTTTCACTACCTGACTACTCCGAGAAGAAACACCGAAAAAAACTAAGAGGTTACAGTCTCTTTTAAAGTCCAAACATTATGTTGGTCAGATCATGCAAGATTTGCAATGCAATTCTTTTTGTCTTTTATATTATATAATAACCTTGGTAACATAATTTACGCTTTATAAAATGATTTGAACTTATTAAGGCTTAGATCTTGGACATGGGTAGGAAGCTTATTGTAAAAACGTACACATTTCAGCCTGGTAGAAGGAATAACAAATTTGTCCTTGTTCCTAGTATATATAATTATGAATACATCACTGTATTTTTAAAAAATATTTATGTGTTTATGTGCAAACAAAAGATTTTCATAAATATAATCAAATAACCAATAAAATCATCCATAATATATTATTGATTTTAATAAAATAAAATATGCTGAGAAGGCACAGTCAACACATTAATCTCCTGAAATTTTTCTCTAAGAGTGTGTCTCGGACGTAGTTTATAAATAGATCGAATAGCCCTTTTCTGCAAGATAAAAATTGTACATAACATACTCGTACACAAATGGTATGAACAAATGGTTTCCTTTTTCTCGATCAAATCAAAAAATCTAATCTAAAAACGATCGATGAAAAACTTTTGCGATGTCAGATTTATTTTTCACTCAATTACGAATTATTATACTGACACATATTTTTTTAAATTGACTATAGTACTCTTGGTTTAATTGGGTACCTACATTAAAACGCCTCAACTACCTACTTAGTTTCCACAAAATTCGTTAGTATATGTATTCATTTCAACATTCAGATGCTCATGCCTACAATTGACTGGCCTGTTGGTCTAGTAGTTAGTGATGGTCCTGACTGCTATGCCGGAGGTCGTGGATTCGATTCCTACCCAGGACAAATGTTTCTGTGATGAGCACGATCATTTGTTCTGTCACTAGACGTTATTTATCTATAAAATGTATGTATTTAGAAACATATAAGTATGTTTATCAGATGTTCAGCACCCATAACACAAGCTCTGCTTAGCTTGGGACTAGATAGCATTGTGTGAAAGTTGTGGAATATTTGTTGACAAAACATCTCCATTACATCAATGATCGTACCATAGGTACATCATTGCCCGTGTCAAGTGCAGCGACCCACTCTGTGAGCTAAAAACATCAGTGGTTAGAGATACGGCGCGATCGCCACACAAGGTAGCGTAGTACAGTATCGACGGCTCAGTCTACTCCAACACACGAGGCTCGCGAGAGGACCGGACTTATCCAATGCTTACTCAACACTCACTTGTTAGCCAGGTGTTTATGTTCCTCTGTATTATTTGCTACGGTAATAGTGTACAGACGCCAGCACATCAACCTACCCCAATGTGTCAAATTCTTTTGATAGGTTTTCAACTTTATTCTAAACACTATAAGGTTCATGATCAATTGGGAAAATTTGATAGTTTGGGTTAGGTTGAAATGCTGGCGTCTGTACGGAGTACTCCAACATACACAAATACAGCCAAGCATCGTTGCTATGACCTAGTATGAAGGGTTTGAGTGCGCAAGTATTTAATACATGTATGTGTGGTTTCAGCTGTCTCTAAACCGCTACCGCTTCTGGTATCGCAGATATCCATAGACGTCGATAAATTGGCCTGTTGGTCTAGCTAGTTGTTAGTTGCCCTGTTTGCAATGCCGGAAGTAGTGCAGTGGGTTCGATTCCCGTCCGAGACAAATGTATTTAGAAATATATGTTATATTATGTGTTATGTTTATTGTTTTGTTATATGTATCTTGTTTACCAGTCGTTGAGTACCTACCTATAAAACACAACCTCTGCTTAGTTTGGTTCTAGATAGCGTTGGGTTAATAGTCGTGGAATATTATAACTAAAATAGACTAATTTACATCCTTTTGAGTATATACATCAAAACTACTTTCATGATCGAAGCCATAATATTATTTGTGCCTAACACATAATAATAGCTCAATACACGAACATAAAATGTAACGACCGTGTGCCGCGTGGAGAGTGCTCGTAGAGATTGCTTCATTTACTTGTTGTACAGCCATTAATTGCATCGCCAATATAAAGTCATAAACCAACATTCTACAAAGTATTATGTTATGAGTGTCCGACAGAGTAGCTAAGTTAAGCATATACATTGATGATAAAACAATTCATATTATTCAAGTGTATGCGCCTACAGAACAATCAACATTGGAAGACATAGATCACTTCTACGAAGATCTCAGCAAAGCGCTAAAATATACGAACAGGGACACACTGATCATAGGTGATTTCAATGCACAGATTGGGCTGCCCACTAATGATGATAAAGATGTCATGGGATTGTGGGGATACGGGAAGCGAAGTCCCAGAGGTCAGACACTAATAAATTTTTGTTTTGAACATCAGCTACATATTTTAAATACCTACTTCAAGAAAAACCCGAATCGACGCTGGACTTGGATGCACCCTAATGGCGTTACACAAAATGAAATTGATTACATAATATCAAAAAACAGAAACTGTATCCATAACATCGATATCATACCTACTACACATCCTACTGACCACAGACTGGTACGTGCATCAATCTTACTTCACAACAAGCGCATTGCCTCAAGAAAACACTTCGGAAAAAACTACTGTATCGATATTGCGCCTCCAGAGCAAGAATATCTAAAAGAAGAATTTTCACAAGAAATTAAAAACATGGAATTCATAAACATAAGACAAACTTACTCTACCTTAGTCATAAAAATTAAAAACATCAAAGATAAACTAAAAAACAACAAAAAGTGTAATGTACCTGTTATTCAAGACAACCTAGCAAAATTAATAAAGGAAAGAACTCTATTAAAAGGAAAGAAAAACAAAACTAGCATGGAAAAGAAACATTTATCGGCATTATACAAGTTAATTAGAAAGCAACTACAAAGAAAATCTAAAGAACGTAGATATAGTATTATTGAATATGAATTGGAAAAATTTGCATCCGTCAAAAGAGCTTACAAAAAACTAGACTCTAGCAAAAAATGGATTACGCAACTTACAAAATACAGACACCAAGTAACGGACAGAAATAATATATTAAAAGTTGCGACAGAGTTTTATGCTAGATTATATGAACATCCTGCCTCTCACGAAGACCCATTCCAAAATATGGAGTCACCCATTTTAGACAGTGTACCAGAATTTCTGGAGTACGAAATAAGTCACTCCATTTATCAATTAAAATCCAAGAAAAGCCCTGGAGAAGATAGCATAACAAATGATATACTGAAAGCCATCAGAGAGCCAATAACACCCCTTTTAACCACGATATTCAATGAAATCTTGAAACGAGAGTCGATACCAACTGAGTGGAATACGGCAATTATAACCTTACTCTATAAAAAAGGTGATCCAGGCCAAATGAACAACTACAGACCACTGAGTATGCTGCAGTCACTTTATAAATTATTTACAAGCCTCATATTAAAAAGGATCTCAAAGACGTTAGACGAAAACCAACCTAGAGAGCAAGCTGTATTCAGATCAGGATTCTCTACAAACGACCACATTTTCACTGTAACACAGATTATAGAGAAGTATAACGAACACAATAAAGAACTCTACGTGGCCTTTGTAGACTACTCCAAGGCATTTGACTCTATCTCCCATGAGTCTCTATGGTGCTCTCTTTGTGAACAAGGAGTCCACGTAAAGTACATAAAACTCTTAAAGGAGATTTACAAGAACAGTAAAGCCATAATTAAGCTGGAGAAAAAAGGAGAGTCATTCAACATTCAAAAAGGAGTCAGGCAGGGTGATCCCATTTCACCAAATCTATTTAACGCTGTTTTGGAACACGTTTTCAGACAGCTAAACTGGTGCGATGTCGGTATCAAAATAAACGGTGAATTTCTCAACCATCTCCGATTCGCAGATGACATTGTCTTGTTAAGCGAAACACATTCAGACCTTGACCGAATGCTTAAGTCTCTAGATGAGGAGAGCCGAAAATGTGGTCTTCACATGAACGCTGAAAAAACATGCCTGTTAACCAACAGCATAAGAGTACCTACGATGATACAAGACACACCAATCGCATACGTAGACAACTATGTTTATCTTGGTCAAAGCATTTCGTTTAACAGACCGACAGAAAATGAAGTAGATCGTAGAATAAACAGTGCTTGGAGAAGGTATTGGTCGTTGAAAGAAGTATTTAAATCACGCATCCCGATTCGACTCAAAAAGAAAGCTATGGACACCGTTATATTACCTACTCTACTCTACGGTTGTCAAAGTTGGACACTAACAAAGGCAGTCACACACAAACTACAAGCCTTCCAACGAGCCATGGAAAGGAGTATGTTGGGATTTAAACTCCGGGACCGCAAAAGAAGCAAAGACATACGGCTATGTACTAAAATAATAGACGCTGTCGAACTAGCATGCAAATTGAAATGGCGATGGGCAGGACACGTAGCCAGAGCGACAGATGGACGCTGGAGCGAGAAGGTTCTCCATTGGTACCCTCGAGATGTACCACGCACCCGAGGCAGACCCAGGCGTCGGTGGTGCGATGATATTGTGGCCGTGACCGGCCCCACCTGGACTAGAATAGCCCAAGACAGACAGGAATGGCATAGGATGGAGGAGGCCTTCGCCCTCAAATGGGCACCCAATTAAATTTGTTGACGAATATAATAATATAATAATAATAATAAATAATAATAATCTAATATATCAATCTATTTATTTAAAGTTATATTTTTGTTAATTTAATTATTGTTAAAATGCATGATCAATTTTATTACAAATGAATTAATTTATTAGTTACAATCAAATTAATTATTATATAAGATTTTATATTATGTAATGAACCTTGTATTTTTTTGGGAAATAAATGGCTTAAATAATAAATAATAATTATGTTATGACCCCATCATCAGTAGCGCCGGACATTGGTCAGTTCCCGTAGATACCGTCTTGTGTTACGAGTATGTTGAATCGACAGCGCTTCTAATCGCCATGCATGCATGTTGCACTTTGCAGGTGTACATTATTGGCTGTCCATACTATGTATATCCTTACAACAACCTAAGCTCAAATAACATTGCTAGGATTCATAAAAATCTTCATACAAAAAAAACTTATCAGCTTTTCGAGTAAGTTGTGTGAGACTAAGTACCTACAAAAGTCCTTCTTTAGTGAGGGAGTCAATGGCATCACTATATGTAAACCCTAACAACTGACTAATAAAGATCCTCCCACGGCCCTGACTGACGCCACACATAAGTACCTACCTAAAATTGTGCCAATATTTTGATGTAAGTAAGTACTTACCTAACTGCTTTAAATCGCTACCAACTACTTGTTTCGATTATCCTTTTAGATTGCCTGGAAGGGACGTACCGTAACTGAAATCTAGATCGTCTAAGTGGAAAGTTAACCGCGGAGAACTTTCGCCGTCCATCGCCGTATTCAATGTAGAAGTTTCCCTTCGACAAGTTGGTGTCGGCGACAGGTGCGGGCGTGCTAACTGCTGCAGCACTAGCGGCCTGAGGCGCTGCAGTAGCAGACAGGATGCACGTGGGTCACTGTTATCGCTTAATCTGCCAACACTTGCTGCAAACGTGATTTAGATAAATACTGACAGCGTGTGGTTAATGATTATTTAGCTGCAAAATCTCGGGCTGCAAGTGAACAGTCCTTCACTGGTTTTTTCGATGTACCTTCCTAAGTATCTAGTAGGTACTCGCGCTACCAGGTACTCCTACCAGTTACCTTCCTAGATTATCCTTTATTCCAATATTCCTTGATTTACTCATTTGTTTCACGTGTCACTAAGTAAGTGGCCATCACTATACCATTAATAAGCCAATTTAAGGACACGTTAGTAAATATGATGCTGAAGTTCCCTGCTCCTCGCGTGTCAAGTCGTCTGATAGGTACTCACGATGACTGTCAGTAACTGAGATGGTCGCTGTCCGCCCACCTCGGCCTCTCCTAATTAAATTAGCGGATGTTTGGACATTAAACCTGCGCAAGATTACACGTTGTGTGTTGTTCACTCTGTTCACTCAGTTAAATGGTTTATTGGGTTGACTTATAATTTGATCACACCTACCAATTACGTTAATATCCATTACACCTTTCCACAGTCTACATGTTCTTGTAATGGAGAATGAACCGTGTAACGTTGCGCCTTGCGAGTTACAATTGAAAATAGTTAAGTCTATGAATCGTTATTAATATCAAATCTATGTACACTTTAAACTATAATATTATACGAAACTTTAAAAATAAACTAGTACTATATATGTAATAAACTATAACTAGTATAATATCTAAAAGTAAATCTAACACTTAAATACTATATTTAAATTAAATGATACGGAACCTAGGGTTTTCGTTCTAAGCGCTCGCGCATCTTTTAAACGATCATTCCCGAGTGTCGTCTGGGAGTAGCGAATCGGTTGTGGTCGGTAAGGACGATGACTAGTCAGCTGTGAGCGTTTTGAGGTGACGGCTGTGTCACTCGCTCTGACAACACCTAACTAATTTTGATTAAATACTCATAAATACTTCGTGAAATCCCTCTATGGTAAGTTTTCATGTATTTCCTTAAAAAGTGCTTATGTAAGGTGTTTCTAGAATTTCCTAAACTAGCTTTCTGCCCTATATCTTCCTCTCTGGGACACTGTGACCTTTGGACCTTCAAACATGGTTCCGACAGCTTGCTCACGCCTCCATTCTGTCTGGATTTCCAGGATTTTTAACTACCCCTACGACTTCTCGCCACGTCGTGGTTCTTGCGTAGAAGAGGACGTTTGGAAGGAGATCCTCGGCTGCAGAACACATACCTACACTGAAGTTACTACTACAATAACCAGGATCTGGAACTGGAGCCGTCAGTTGCGGGCAGAGTCTGGATCGGGACCATCGTCGATCTGGAGACGGTTCAGGCCAGTGTTCCTTCCCTAATCTACCTCTAAAAGTCAAGACTTGGTGCGGCCACGGAAGTTTGGCAAATAAATAATAAGTGCCTAAATACCTAGTTCATCTTATTATTTAAGAACTCCCTCTCCCCTACCTGCTGACAAACCCCTGCTAAGGGTGAGTGTCACACCGGACTTGGACAAGTATTATAGGTTTGTATAAGGTTACACATAGAAATATTCAGGAATGAAGACATATTCATGTTAGTTCATGTATCACTAATGACACGACAAGAAACGCAGAAATAAGATACCTGCCTAGTCACCTTTACACCCTCTTTAGCTTCAGATGAACCTCTCTACAACAGCTTCGAGATCCAGTAGGTACCTAAATGACTTATTTCGCAGTTCTGTATCGGTGACCACATACTTATTAGGTAGATGTTCCGTGTATCCGTAAATAGTGATGAGATCACAATTACACTTTAATTCAAATTGAATAAAAAACACATCGCTTCCGTGCAACAACCTCGTACGTCACGACTCGAGCTCACCTCACCAGCGATCGTGACTCACTCATTGTGAGCACTCGCAAAAACTGTCGCACTCTGTCCACACCTGTCCTATTATGTTCAGACACAAGATTACAATCGAAGAAAGTTTTTTACGAGCATAAATGAATAGAATAGACCGTGGATCGGTCAAGTCGTGCGCTACTTAGTAGGTAAGTAATTACGTTTAGTGAGATAGTAATCGCAGTAAGAATGATGTCATCGTAGTACCGGAGGATGTCTCTCAACCTTGACCACTTTTAAGATGGGCGTGCGACGTCCACTGCGTGTGCCGACTGCCGGCAGTCCACTGTCCGTGCGCTGCGTTAGCTGCGTGCTGGTCCTCGGAGCGTACGTGCTGATTGGTCGTGGGGCGTGCCGCATGAGCCAATCAGCGGGCCGTCAGAGCACGCCTTTCTTGGTCTAATTACGATCACCCATTGTCCATTAATTCTGTCCGCCAACATAGGCGTCCGACAGTCACACTGCGATACTTATTACTTTGTTACGTTTCGTTAGAAGTGTGCGCGTGCTACTACCTACCTAGCTGTTCTTAAAACAAGGCCACAATTTTCAAATTCATAATTATTCAGTTATTCGTAGTCATAGAAGTATTTCTATTCTGTAACTGAATGAAATATCTAATAAAAAATAAAAATGAAGAACTGCAACATCGAACGAAATTCTAATGGTCTAAAGACGTCTCTCTATTAGGTACGTCAAAATAATCAACGACTATAGCATTAATGTACAGGTAGTCTTAAGATAAAATAGTGAAGTGACATGCAGTCACGCGAGCCACCGACAGACGGCAAACGACTCGATAGTAACAACTTGCAGTACCCGAGCAATGAGTTGTACGAGTCAATAGTGTCAATGTACCTACTCACAAGCTTTATTTTTATCCACTCACGTACTTAGTGAATTAAAGCATAATAAATGTGACGAATTAAATAAGATCAGTGTGTAATGGGTGCGCACACGCAAGCGTAATCGCGGCCATTTGTCGGCGATGCCGCTCAGTAACGACTTTACCGAGAGACAAGAAGTCCAAGTCGATAAGCAATACTGTTCTTTTGTTATGTTTTTAAATGATTGTAGAAAACAATAAAGTCAAGCAGCCAAGTCTCACGAAATAATAGCATGTAGTAGCGACATACCTATAGGTATTTTATTAACTTATTAGGTGTTAGCGTATTCTACAGTAATATCACATTATGTGTGGTCGGTGCCGCGATGTAGTCAAAATCAAAATCAAAAGTCATTTATTCATTTTAGGGTGAAGATCAGAACTTTTTGAACGTCAAAATTATATAAGACATTCCCCCAAAAAGGCTGCCCTTTGCTATTTCCTAGTGTTTTGCTGGGAAGAAGAAGTGGCGGAACAAACTCCCCAGTGTTACCTAATGCAGCGTCGCTCTCGTCGCGTCAGTGTACGCAAGATTATCCATAATTTAAAAAAGTCTTCTGAAATTCAGCACTTCGAAAGTTTAATGCCAATGCATTTTGGAGTACCAAACGTCGTTGTCGTTAATAAAAGTGTGAATTTGTCCAGGCTCCCTGTACAGATCCAGAGTAACTTCCGTTTAGACAAATTCATCGCAATCGTCGTAATCAACTAGAATAAATTTTTCATTGAAATTTTCAAGCGGACCTTCTACAACTCCTTTGCCTTGTCTGTGGTCGCACCACGATCCCGATAGATGGCAGCGCTGCGGCTGTTTCGACCGTGTTGGACATAGTTTCACCATCATAGTGCAATAGTTGAAGTGGACGATGACGTCTAATGTCTGCAACCTACCTACATCAGTCTTGCCTTAATGCAGGGAGAGTTATTAATATTATTATAGTTTCGAACTAAATATTTGCTCGCAACAAATAAAACGGCGTTTACAGATTCCTGGATAAGCATACATTAACCGGAACTCAAACTAGCTAAAAGTTCGAAAAACAAACACTCACTATTTTATTCTATTCGTTCAGGTTATGTTCCCTGTTTCTGCGCTCGTGTTATTTTTGCAACTTGGGAAATCTGATGGCCTCCACACTGACCCACTGATGAGTCAGTCTGGGCTGTTCCAGTCAGCTAGCGAAATAAAATGGGACAGACAAACTGCATTCACAAATTTCTCAACAAGCTAACCTAAGCAGGGAATCGATCCAAAAAAAAGTTCAAAAATCAAACACAACAGTGTTTGAGTTTTAGGCAATCTGAGCGGCCAGCATAAGTAGGTATTACTAAGCTAGTAATATGCTGGCCGTTCAAATTATCTAACATGATTACAAATTCACTTGAAGATCAGACGTCTAGAATAGAAGTTACTTTTGATCGTTAACAGTAACGTTTTTAACAAGCAAGTAACTAAAGTTACGCATTTCAAACATTCAAAATGTCAATAAAAAATATTTGATTAGAATATTTTTTAATTTAGAGGAAGAAGAAGCGAAGAAGTGAATCTGAAAGTTTATGACGATGTAAGTATTTTTGTTAGGTACTACTACGCAGGTACTCACGCAAAATCTACTAAACGGATTTTATTAAAGTTTTCAGTACCTACTTAAAAAAAACACACGCTGTATTTTTTAAAGCAACTATGCGAATACGAAGTTGCATGTGGCTGCTAGTGCTAGTCCCCGAGAAGATGTTGCTTTTATAAATATTAGCAGTGTAACTTGAAAACTTGTGCTTTTATATTGAAAACTTTGAAGATACTATGGAGTCCGCAGAACATTCCTGAACGTAGATATTATCATTACTTAGTTATTGCACACACTCACGCGCACACACACACGCGCCGGTAGCGCCGGCAGAGGGTCGTCAACAACAGAACGTCGCTTGTTTTTGCGTCCTCCGCACTGCTCCACACAAGGACCGTCTGTTGTCTGATACGACGAGCAATTAACGGTTAGGCACTAGACACACGACAACTATTACCCCTGAAAACATTACTAATGCTGGCATAATACTCCTCGTCAACCAGCCTCCTCCTGCTCCTATGCCACTGTCTGCAGGCGTCGCCACCGCATCACATCATCACATGTCGTAACACGAACCTGTTCTATGAACTTAGCTCCACATTATTGCAATGAATATACCAGATGTAAATGAAAGCTACATATGAGCAAGAAAACACTCGTGGGCTCGTGGCTAACTAATATCAGGGGCACTGGTTGATCTAAGGTTAAGCTACCCTTGCCGACGCCGTTGGTTCCGTGTCCTGGCTGTTACACGTAGACATTTGACAGACTTGACAGTCGTTACGACTATACAACTCCGAAAGTCTGTCAACCAGTTTTATCAGGGGTATATCGTATTATCCAGATAAAGGCTTATAGAGCTCTATAGGCAGTCGCTTCATGTGGAACACTGAGCTGCATTATTAAGAATCGCCAGGCAGATGATGATGTATCGCCAAGAAGTCAGAATGTGGTGTGCATGAGCCCTTAGCGTGGAGCTAGTTCCCGGAGCAGCCGCCGCTCAATCAAATATAATTGGTCGTCTGATCCGCCGTATTTATGACGTCACTTCCTCCACTATGACTACTTTATTGTACCTCTCGTTACTGCAACACAAACACAATGCACTGCGGTTTGAGCTAACTCTACATACCAAACTGTCAAAAGCTGGGTGCAGGGGGCTAATGAACCACCAGTATGAACGGTAATCCGCACTAATATGTATGTACAGACGCCAGCACAACAAGCTACCCCAAACTGCCAAATTTTCCTAATTGAACATAAACCTTATTCTATTTATAATAAAGTTAAAAAACGATCAAAGAAATTTGACACAATGGGGTCTATTTGAAGAGGCTCAGTGGTCAAACGACTGGCCGCTACGTAATGCCTGTACGATATGACCGAGACACAACTATCAGATTGTGGTTTTATTTAATCGCGAGTTCCTACAATCATTTCGTAACGTCTAAGCGCTACCAGCGAACAGGGTTGCCAACGGGAGGTACATATAAGATACACACTTAGAGTTGGATTCGGTCAAAGTTAGGTTCGGTCAGAGTTAGGATCAATCCAAGTTAGGTTCGGTCAGAGTAAGGTTTGGTCAGAGTTAGGTTCGGTCAGAGTTAAGATTGGTCAGAGTTAGGTTCGGACAGAGTTAGGTTTGGTCAGAGTTGGGTTCAGTCAGAGTAAGGTTTGGTCAGAGTTAGGTTCAGCCAGAGTTAGGTTTGGTCAGAATCAAGTTCGGTCAGAGTTAGGTTCAGTCAGAGTTAGGTTTGGTCAGAATTAGGTTCGGTCAGAGTTAGGTTTGATCATAGTTAGGTTCAGTCGGAAATTGATTCAGTTCAGTTACAGGTAACGGCTAGACCATTTATTAAACTCTATTCACATATTGTCCATAGAAAACACCATGAGATGCGAACGGAGTGTCAATTCTAAAACAATTGCCAACCCTAGCAGTAAGTGCAATCATAACTTGATGACTAATTAATTTCATTGCTAATTATTGATCGAAGGCAAAACATCTCGTCTCGTAAAACATAATTAGAATGACATGACAGATATAAACATGTATACGAATAGGTAAGTAAGTATTTGCCGTGAGGCACACACTACTATTGTATATTTTCTATTGTTTAATAAATTATTGTGTGTATGTGTGTTTTGATGACTGATGTCAAATAAATATTTTTCTTTCTTTCTTTCTTTCTTTATTTGTAAAGAAACTTAAATGTTAAAATGCTTTCGCTGCTTTTCATAATGTGGCACCTATCCGTACGGTCAACTGCACCCCAATACTGGGCTGCTGCGGAACAAAGACGCGTTCACTGTGGACACCGCACACGGTGCACACGGCGCATACCCGCGCACGATTCGCATATCGCAGCGAGAAGACTACGTACTGAACCTGATCCTCACTGTTGCCATAGTCTTTTAAGGTCGCGATATAATAAGGTATACGAACTAAGAAATCTCTTATTTATTAGTAGGTCCTACTTCGAATAAGTTTCATCTAATCGATCTTCTATCTAAGCATATTATAAATATTATGTACTTATTATTATATGGTACACTTTTTACTTCATTCGTAATTTCGTGGCTTTTGCCATCCTTTCGTGAAGCCATAGCGAGTGATGTAAATAGTTTTGTTTCGACATCCACGCGGACGAATTGCGGGAAGAGACTATGTCTGGTTCCCAATGACTCTTACATAAAATTTGCCTACTTGTAAGGTGATAAACAAATATCCGATTTGCGCTGGACAGGCTAGGGCCGCCCGCGTCCGGCCGGTAGCCGCTCCACCAGTATAAACATAAGATAACATGGGGTTACTAACTAGCCGAAGGTTTCTAAGTATCCGTAGTTTATACCCAAAGCTACCTGTTTGTCAGTGACGTAAAGCTGTTTTAGTACTTCTTGGTGTTGAGCTTATAGCAACTGTGATACAACTCATCAACAGATGTAAGTAGTTATGTACCGCATCCCGACATCTTGGCAATTGGATATAGGCTGAAGTGCTTTTGCATAAAATTAGCACTTAGCAGTCGTGCGGGAGCAATTCTTGCATAGTGTACCGCACACGGCGGCGGCAAGGCATCAAACGATATAATTAACGCTAATTATGCGGTTAATTGCTGCAGGCCCTGCGCCCGCGCACCTCCCGTGCCCCGCACGCTCACACAACACACACCAAATATTTTAATTACCTTTTACAGAAACCATTCATCAGTTGATAGTCTACAAGGAGCCCGGCCTCCGAAATAAGTATTCATTAATAATCTTTTAATTGATTTTTCTAACTTTTCTAAACGCAATTCGATTAATGTTTTTGATTCTTTTTCTTTTTAAATTCTAGACTCTGTTCATTTGATTCATTAAACCCCAAGCGGACGCCGGCGTCCGCGCAGTCATTGTCTTTTGGGACGAAGTTCCTTATCGCGCGTTGCGAAAGGGGGCTAAGTATACGGAAAAAAAGAAGTCTAAAAGTTGTAACGACACTTTATGCTATAGTTGTGGGCCGTGCGGCGTGCGCGTGTTTCTCTGATGTGTATGTGTGTGTTTTTGTTGTGTGTGTGCCAGTTGTCGGGAGAGGGAGGTTGGAGAGGGGAAGGAGGAGGAGGAAGGGAGAAAGGGAGGGAGGATGGAGAGGGGAGAAAGGGAGGGGGAGGGAGGGGGGAGGGCCGGGGGAAGGGGGAGGGAGATGGGGAGAGGGAGGGAGGGGGAGAGAGAGAGGATTAAGACCGGGAGTTGTAACTTCTATGACATAAATTTAAGTTTCTCTCTCTCTCTCTCTCTCTCCCATAGAAAGCAAGCCCGTTTCGTCTTTTTATTTCGCATGGAACAGTGTGGTGTCGCGACGATTATTTTTGTTGAGTGTATAGAGGTTTTTGTACATAACAAATAATATAACTAACTAGGATATAACTTCGTTCCATCCGGGTGTCCCTTGACCCCACTCCAGTTATGTTGATTGCGTCTCTAGTTGACACGATTGAAAGGTTAAACGCTAACATACAAATATCATGAGATTACGTCACCACAACTTGGTTTCCATGCGACGAAAACGGGATACGGTTAGGAGTATGATGCAAAGACATTTTGTTGTAATGCTATGCAGCCGTTTGTCACACGTACCTCAAAACAAGTATGTGAACCTCCTCACCAGCTGCGCCATTAACAGCACTCATGTTCTGAGTTCTATGAGCTTGCTGAAGTTTCCCAAAATCATAGTATCATAGAGCCTACCTAATCAGTGCAGCTTATGACTATATAATAACAGCTACAGCTGACGAGGTTGGGCCGTGAATAGATGACCATTCATTACATATCAAGACTCCTCCGTGCCTCCGAAAGCACGTCAAGCCGTTGGTCCCGACTGTCATTTGCAGATATTTGACAGTCGTTACAGATCGTCAGAAACCCGTAAGTCTGACAACCAGTTTAACTAAGGGGTATCGTATTACCCCGTAACTGTACGGTTGTGTAGGTTGTGTGGATCCGATAGGTAGCCACTCCATGTAAAACACTATTCAGCTGCATCCGAAAAGGGCTACTGATGATAATGTTGAATTGCAGTCAATGTGAACAATGCATTGCAGATTGACATGGCTGAATACTGCTCAATTTTGTATCAAAAATTGACCTCCTATAACAACGAATGGGCTAGTCCTGCCGGAGCCTGCCCGCTGCACCTGTCATACTCTCACAGGCGCGTCCCGCCTGATATCACAGGATCCACAGGCCGCAGTCACTTATGTTATTAGCCGAGTCGCTCAGTAGACGACCGTCCCGTTCAGACCACCCGCGAGCCGAGTGCCTCACTCACTGCATGCTGCGGATTGGGAATTGGGATCACTCTAGGTGACCATCACATCACAACTTAAATAACATCTTACAGTAGTTACAGTACGCAACTAGGATGCCTCAACGTTTTTATATATAACACGGCTCCCGCGACTTCGCTCGCTCGAATTTTGTACTTTTCCCTTTAAACTTTAAACATCTTCTCGTAGTTTTTGAAATATTTAATATTACTCGCTAATAATATCGGCTATAGTGCCATCTAGTCCCAAGCTAAGCAGAGCTTGTGTTTTGGGCGATAGACAACTGATAAACATAGTTGTAATTATGTTTCTAAATACAAACCTATTAAAGATAAATTACACCCAGACACAGAACAATTTATCGTGCTCATCGCACAAACATTTGTCTTGAGTGGGAATCAAACCCGACCACGACCCCCGGTAGGTGTAGAAGTCAGGGCCACTAACTAACCACTAGAGCAACAGGCTAGTCAAGTCAGTCGGCCGTTCGATTAGTATGGATATGGAAAATATCGATGGATGACATCCGTACACTGTTCTCCCCACAGTCCACGCAGCATGATTAATGAACGCGAAAAATGAAGTAAACACACAGGTACACATAGATGCAGTTCTGTGCAGTAGTTACAACTTGCTTGTTTCCGTCGCTTACCTGCGCCTGCGCCGCGCCCGGGGCGCCTTGCAAATGTTACGCTAATTAATGCTGACCTCGAAGATCAATTAAGCAAGGTTTTAATGCGTGGTGCACCCACGCAGCCTGCGCGATATTTCGCAAACACTAACAATAACGTCTTATAGCAAACGCCGACATTCTTCGGGAATGGCTGAACTACTTCGCTGGACTTAATGGTAGAGACCATTTCTAAGTATGATAGTTTAAAGTAGTTCATGTAGACCGTACAGAAGGTAGGTTTGCAGAAAAACGTCAAGAATGCGATATTCCCAAGAAGTGTAGTCAGGTACTAGGTATATTGCATGCACGGAACCTGTTCCTAGTGTCTGTCTACATATGCAATTATAGTTGTAATGTAAAACAGTTCACAACATTGCACTTTTATTGCTAATATTACTTACCTAAGTGTAATTGTGTACCTACCGGCTACGAGGTTAGTTCATAAATAGCCTTGATAGAGCAGGTATGGGGGCTCGCGGGTACGGGGGCAGGGGGGCAGGGGGCACTCGCTAAATCTGCAGCGATCTCACGAGAGCGGCCACAAACCTGTCCCGGTGCATTAATGTAACAATTAAAAAATAAAATTAAAAATTTAAAAAACCCCCACCGCAAAAAAAGTAAAACAATTAAAAAGTTACAAATAACACTTTAGCCATGAAATTTTACTTCACGTCGGGGTACCTAGTAAGGAGTGTACTTGTAGGTATGTAGGTACTTATTTTAACGGTACCCCGACGTTACGTAAAATTTCATGGCTAAAGTGTTATTTGTAACTTTTTAATTGTTTTACTTTTTTTGCGGTGGGGGTTTTTTAAATTTTTAATTTTATTTTTATTTTTAAATTTTTAAACGCATTAATTTTGTTGTATAGAGTTTACAGTTATGAGATTTTTTCAGTGCATTGTATGTAGAGTCAAATGCTGGTTAAAACGAATCCAAACACGAGACATCTGCTATTATTTTGTCAAGAGTCTACCTACTGGTGTGCTGGATAGCCTGGCTGCAGCATCAGCTCATCCTGTTGCCATCAGGGCATTGTGTGCAGAATCAAATGCTGGTTAAAATGAATCCAAACACGACATATCTGCTATTATTTTGTCAAGAATCTACCTACTGGTGTGCTAGATAGCCTGGCTGCAGCATCAGCTCATCCTGTTGCTATCAGGGCATTGTGTGGAGAATGAAATGCTGGTTGAAATGAATCCAAACACGACATATCTGCTATTATTTTGTCAAGAGTCTACCTACTGGTGTGCTGGATAGCCTGGCTGCAGCATCAGCTCATCCAGTTGCCATCAGTGCATCGTGTGTAGAATCAAATGCAGGTTAAAATGAATCCAAACACGACATATCTGCTGTTATTTTCCCAAGAGTGTATTAGTCTGCTAGATATCCTGGCTGCATCAGACCAAATACACCATAATGTTGCTTATTAATATTACACACATGGGTGTTTGAAATTTTAAGACACACATATGTTTGTAAGTAAAGTTAATACCCATAGACGTCTAAAATAGCAACGGTAGCTAACACAAAAGAGCTGATAACCTTGAAACGGCTAAACCAATTTTGATGAATTATGTCTAAGAACCATCGCAAGAAACCCTGCTTTCAAATAAAAAAAACCGCATCTAAATCGGTTCACCGGTTTGGGCGCTACGGTGCCACAGACAGACAGACAGACAGACAGACAGACAGACAGACACACACACATAGCGGTGAAACTTATAACACCCCTCTTTTTGCGTCGGGGGTTAAAAAAAAATGTGTAGTACAGTACCTACCTACCTAAATGAGCGTTCTGTAATGTGATGTATGTGATACATTTTTGCATTTATGAGTCTGTCATAAATGCAAAAATGTATCAGAGACACAGAGAGCAAATATATATAGGGTGACTGGTAATTAGTGACCGATACTTAAACACGTAATGGTATTCTTGAATACAAATAACTTTCCCAAAGAAACTTTTTTTAGTATACTCATTAACTTTCAATTAATTCAATTACCTCAGTACTGCACAATGGGAGCTATTAGTAGATTTTGCCCTTCCTGAGGTCAGACTATCAGCTGGCGCTACTACTATCACTACTTACTACCACAGGCGCGCGCGGGAATTTCAAACAGCGTTTTTGTTATTTAATTGGGTTATAAGTTATTGTGTTTACAAAGTTTCTTTGAGAAAGTTCATTGAAATCATGATTACAATCACGTGTTTAAGTATCGGTCACTAATTACTAGTCACCCTATATAAATAAGTCGATCAGAACTAATCTAACTTGAGACCTGAACCATCTTGTGTCAACAATGACTAAGGGCGGATTTTACCAGTTGCCCATTAAACAGAGTTCAAGAAAACTTAGTTCAAATTGATCGCGTTTACATAGGCGTTCGATCTTGGTTCAAGCAGAGATTGATTTTTCCAGCCACATTTTGATCGCGTTTACGAAAACCAAGTTTACTTTTGACATAGAACGTAAACTCGCAAATTATTGCAATAACTATAGACAAAACTTGAAGTGACAGTTGGAAAAATAGCCGCCACGCGATAAAAAAATAAATAATAGTTTGACAATTACAATTTGATACAAGATTACAAAATTGTTCCTCAACAAAATGGAAAATTATAAATGTGTTACAATAATTTTCAATTGAAATATATTATGACATCTCTATATGTATATATATTTATTATTGGTAATTAAAGTATTGACTTTGTGCACAAATCTATGGGCAGTAGAAGTTCATTCACATAAATCTTCTGCAGTCATTTGTTAGCACCCTGTTGCGTAGAAGCGTAGGGCACACAGCAATTGTAGATGAGTGTTTCACTGTTGTTTCTAAAAATCATACACATTAGGATTATAGTTACCTAAAAACTTTCTTCTCGCTCACGAATACATCTTGGTCGGCGATGGCGAATAGTATTTTCATCGTTAGTTTCATCAAATGCAAGCGCTAAAGCCCTTTTCATGCTTATAATTTATTAGTAAAAGCCGATTTCTTCGAAAATACCGAAGAGATTTAAAAAACTATAGAGCGGGCATGTCAAGGAAATGTCATAGAAAACTTTGATCCCATGTCTCATTAACGCCATCTAGAATAATATATGTATATTGGAGCGGCAGCGGAGCGTACTAAAAAAAACTCATAGACCTGTGTCCATGCAGGACACAAGTTTTGGACGAAAATTTTGATCGTGATGTCCGGTCTATAGGTAGGTATTGAATGTCTTTGGAAAATACCAATTCTTTCCACAACATAACACGATGACAGATGACATAAGCATCATCTAGATCGCGTTTAAGCGCGTTAACCGTAAAAAATTGGGCGTTCAGAAATTAAACGAGTTCAAGCTCTAACTGAGTTTAGTTTGTGTTGGTAAAATCCAATTTGGGCTTTTGAACTCAGTTAAATGCCTAAACTGAGATTAGCTTGAAGTGATCGCGTCTAATTGAAATGATATAAAATCGGCCCTTAATTACGTATTAATGTCACTATGTATCTCGGTCATTCAAATTGATTTTTTAAAAAATAGGAAACAGGCGAGGTTTCGATCACTTAAGTGTCAAACTCCACGAGCTAATTCGATGGCAGCGACGCGCAGGCAGGTGAGAATGATGATGTGATGGGAGAACGGTTAACATTGTGCGAACAACATCACTGGGCACTAACTTTAGTTATAGTTAACTTTATATAGCTAACTTTACTTTAGTTCTAGTAACTTTAGTTATAGTTTAGGCAACTTTAGTGCTGTGGGTGTGAACCAGCGCAAGCGCAGCGGGCGTGCCGTACGTAACGTGCGTCGCGTGCATAGCGTGCGGTGTACTGACGTTCTCATTATTTACTTAAGATTGTTATGCTGGCGTGCCACGAGTGCCACGACGGAACAGGTGGAGCAACACAATTTTAAACAACACCATCGCTCACAATGTTATTACTAGTTAAATCTTCTATGTCTATTAAATTCTCCGCACTAGGAGACAGACAGCAGCGCGCTGCATGACGCGAGGGCTAGGGTCTCCATGCATGCTTGTGAGGCCGTGCGTGGGGCTGTGCGTGGGGCGTCGCACGGCGACCGGCCGGAGCGGCCGTAGCGGCCGCAATTAGCGCGATTACAGGCATTACGAGCGCGATCACGCCGGCCGTGCCGTACGCGCCGCATCCGGCCCGGAACGTGACTGCTTTCACACGAACTGAAGCTGGGATGGGCTGGAACAATTAACATACCACTACTTACTTATAAACTGGATTCAGACAAATTATAGCGAAAATATAACAAAAACAATATGACTTTTTAAGCAGTGTGTTGACGTTGTAGGCCGTGGGCCGTGGTACCTAACTACATCAAAAGTGATTTTGCACAAAAATATATTTAACTACCACCAACTGGAACAGATTGCTTGTAAAGTTTTTTGTAAGGTGAGCTTTAATCAGATTTCTATTTTTATAATTTCTTCATATTATTAAGTTAGCTATCCTTGAGCCCTTACTACTACCCTACTTATTATTATTATTACTTAGTACTTCGACTGACGTCGACCCATTTTTAGGGTTCCGTAGTCAACTAGGAACCCTAAAAATGGGTCGACGTCAGTTTCGCCATGTCTGTCTGTCCGTCCGTCCGTCCGTCCTCGCTTAATCTCTGTGACCGTTAGCACTAGAAAGCTGAAATTTGGTACCAATATGTGCATCAATCACGCCGACAAAGTGGTAAAATGTTTTATTAGGGTAGCCCCCCTATATGTAAAGTGGGAAGTAATTTTTTTATTAATTTTAACCCTAACGTGTGATATATTGTTGGAAAGGTATTGAAAAATGAATAGGGGTTTACTAAAATATTTTTTGATAATGTCAATAATTTCGGAAAAAATCGCTCCAAAAGTAAAAAAACAATGTGTAACCTCTAACTTTTGAACCATTTTTTTTTATTACCGTCGACCACATCATCGCTTACCTGATGGTAAGCGATGATGTGGTCGACGATGAAGCACGCTTGCCTAGAAGCAACCTGTTCACTCTTGACTTGAAGACCCCTAAGGTTGTAGCTATCAGGTAACACCGACACCGGCAGGGAATTCCACTCTTTGGCTGTTCGCACAATGAATGTGTTTCCATAGCGTTTAGTACGTATGGTTGGGATATCTACCGTGTACCGGTGGCGCAGTGCTGTACGTCTGGTGGTCCGATGATGGAAAGGGCTTGGTGGAATTAAATCGTGCAATTCCGATGCACACTCTCCGAAATATAATCCGGCGTGAAGTAACGTCTCACCTTTGCTAAGATACCTAACTTTTTTGCAGCTATTTGAGCCTTTGCCTCGATGTAAGAGCTAAAATTGAGAGTGGATGACAACGTTACACCAAGAAGATCAAGATGGTCGGGGAACCATAAGTTAAAATATGAAAACAATCTGAAAAGTAGAACTTTAAAAAGACTTTCTAGGAAAATTATTTTGAACTTTGATGGAAACAGTTTTTGTACAAAAAATACAAAAAGGTGTACAAAATAATTTCTGGACTAAGTTTGTAGTATAATCGTATATGCAAGCAATTTTTTAACTTCGTTTACATGTTTTATTATCCTGAACGTATTTTTAGAATTATTAAAATCGGTTCTCGCAATCCAAACATTACTGCCGAAAAATTCTATGTATAAATTAGTAACCCAATTCCCCGAGAGATGGCGCTGTAGGTACTTAGGTCGGGTATTATCGAATTTTCGGTTGGTCTCTCCTTGGCATTGGCGGTATCTTATAACTACATAAAACTTCTATCAGGAACATGCTAAGGTAATTTAGAACAAAACTAAAATTCATTTTTTAACGCTATCAAAATGTTAATTTAAAAACCAGTTCATAAATGGTTCGATAGATGGCGTTGCGTAATGACGTCATTGTTTTTTAAAAGTCGATATTAAGATTTTCCGTGATTTCATGACCCACCGTGGTAAAGAAAGTTGCACTTTGACATATTCGTAATTCAAGTTGCAGGAGCGCGGAGCGCTGCTGGAGCGCGAACATAATGGATACCAACCTTTATACTCATAAGTGGGAACACTTATTGTGTCGGACGGGAAACTACAGAACCCCTAACACTGAGCTTGGCCGGTTTTTTCCCCTATATCCGGTGGTCGCCATATTCAATTTTAATTACTGTCATGTATTCAAAATCTAAATCAAAATCAAAACATATACAAATACAATGGCTTATAAGAACATTACCACATTACTCTTCATTGCGTGGCGCTTTCGGGTAACAATAAAAATGCTAGTGGAAAATTAAAGAATTGTACTACCTACCTGTAGCCACTCGCCTACTTATTAACGCACGAGTACTACGAGACAATGTATCGTACAAACATGCATCACGATGTACTAGCAGACAATGATGCTCTGCATAAATGGCATGTTATTATAAAAACGCTCAATTATTTACTGAACTGATGAGGTAAAGGCTAATTACCTTCGCTAATGAGTGGGCAGTCCTAATGATATCCCTCTCGTGCTGAGGTCGCCTATGTAAACACTACGCTTGGCTGCCACGCCCCTTAAGCTAAATGTATTTTTTCTTCACAACATCGACAACATATATTATATTGGTATGGTACATAATGTACCTACTTACTCTTTGTCTACTTACTATAAACATAACTTAAGTAATTTGACGACGCTGATTAGATTATGGTCGGGTTAATTAAAAGATATCGGCCTCGTTTTCTTTAAAAGTTGAAAAAGGACCTTATTTAATTTGTTTTAACATTACCATAATGAAGTCGACAAAATAATGTGCAACTTACTCTAAAGAGAGCACGACGCAGCTGTTGGGCCTACCGCCTCTTTAATGGAAGCGTTCGTTACGAGAATAGATTGTTGCTGTTATAGTTGATCAGGCGTAAATGCCATCCACAAGAAGAAAAATCATGCAATACCAAGAACCGTTATATTGCCAAACAAGCAAGCCAGCAATGTAAAAAAAAACAAACTAGCGATGTATGTGAGGGTGCCACCCACCTGATAACACACATTACATGCAGCTCTTTATTGTAGACGCTACTTAGTAGCCGACTATAAGAGCGAGCGCGCCGGGACGAGCACCAGTTAGAGCAAGTCATCATGCTGGGGCTGCTGCGAGCGCTGCTGCTGCTGGGCGTGGCGGGTGCGCTGGCCGACGTCAACGTCATGAAGGATGTCACCCTCGGCTTCGGGCAGGCGCTCGACAAGTGTCGACAAGAGGTAACTACCACAAATTATTTAATTTACTCACGCTCCTCTCTTACTGAGCAAGAACTTTCAATTCCAAGATGAGTGCTAGTGTCTGCTTTATTCTAGCAGAGGTTCCTCCAGGCTCCTTTATCATGGGGGTGATTACCTACAGTATCTGAGCATCCACAGAGGTTTAAATATTGCAAAGTTTAAGATTATTTGTAGTTTCTACCGATTGCTTCCAACTAGACTGCTCAGACATTTTAACTAAAAGATCTCCCTGACTATGCGCTACGTTCTTGTTTCTACCAGAGTGACCTGACGGAGGAGAAGATGGAGGAGTTCTTCCACTTCTGGCGCGACGACTTCAAGTTCGAACACCGCGAGCTGGGCTGCGCCATCCAGTGCATGAGCCGCCATTTCAACCTGCTCACTGACTCCAGCCGCATGCACCACGACAATACCGCCAAGTTCATTCAGTCCTTCCCCAGCGGCAAGTCTAACCTTATTATTGTACCTATTATGGTTATAATATGCAAACGAAAGTGAGTCATTGCTCCAATTAGTGAGCTCTTCCGGACATAAACCTGGAAAGAAGAACAGTTCAGCGACGCTCTTATACCTGGAATTATTTTTATTTTCTTGGATACGCCTTGCTTTCATCGTGTACCATCCAACAATATGTTTCTGTGCTCAGGTGAGGTGCTGGCGCGGCAAATGGTGTCCCTAATCCACGCGTGCGAGAAGCAGTTCGACCACGAGGAGGATCACTGCTGGCGCATCCTGCACGTGGCCGAGTGCTTCAAGCACGCCTGCGTGGCGCACGGCGTGGCGCCCTCCATGGAGATGATGATGACCGAGTTTATTATGGAGGCGGAGGCGCGCTGAGCTCGCTGCGCCCTCTCCGCCCGCCACGTCTGTGCTGCTGCGCTTATGTGCAATTTGCTATATTGTTTGTGTATTGTAGTGCTGGTATTGTTTACCGTAAATTAGACTTCGGACCTAGATTGGCGTCTTATAAGCGTCTATCTTGGGTCTGGTTTCAACTCGATAGATGACGCCATACAAAGAATATGAATGAAACCAAAAAGACGTTGCTTTCATTAGTAAAGGGCAACACTACCAGCACTTCCGACTTCGCTGTAACCCGCCTCCAAGACAGTAATATAGCCAATAGTAGCGTACCGTATGTACAAACACTCCACACCTCCACCGTGCTTGCGCATGTACATTCGTCCCAAAACAAAGAACCAGGAGGATCTGATCCAGTCCAGTCTAGATCAAATTGGAGTTGTCAGGGCCAGTCCTAACTACGCTCCCGTCGGCTAACTCAAAAGGGGCATAGCCTTAGCTTGCAGTCGCTTAATTTATAAGTTCTGTCCGGCTAGAGTCTAAAATGATTAAGGAACAATAATAAAAACCTAAACCTGACAGGAGTCATTCACTAAAAATACAATAGATACCTCAGCACGGCTTGATATCTATTGTGGTTAGTAAGTAAAAACATTATGAGCACGTGACACTGACATAGCGTTACACATTACACTCGCAGTACTAGAACGTGGAAAATTGTATAATATAAATTTTATTAATTATGCTAATTAATAGTTTTCATAAGTATTACTACGTACAAGTGACACTTGTTAGCACCCAACACGAATGACTGGAACATTTGTAATGTTTTCTATTACTTTATATATTTAATGCAGATCACAGTGTTCGGGGAATAACACAAAATGTCACTTGTACATAAATTATGTAGCTGTACGCATTTTGTTTAGTATATACACTGGTAGACAATGACGACCTCTGCTTGAAACCGGCAAAACGATTATTACGAAAAAGAGTTATAAGTAATTAATGTTAAAGTGAGCAAAACTTAAAATAATAAATGACAAAAAAAAACTATGGTTCAGGAATAAAAACAAATTAAAAACAATTGAAAAAACGTTTATTTTAAACCATTTATTTACTGACTACATAAATACCCAATGTTTATTACTTGAGCTAGTTGAAGCTGAGTCCAGCCGGTTGTACCTACCTACGATTACTTTTATAAAACATGATTATCTAATGAATACAATTATATACTTACGGGTATAACATTCTGAAAAAGCAGCTATATTTAAAAAAAGATGAATTGATAAAAACATTCACCGACCAGATTTCCAGCATATAATATAACAGACCTCTGAATTAAAACTTCGGAGGTCAGTACAACAAAGCTTTTTTAATAATTAAAATGACCAATCCCTGAAATCACACGATTTGGCTACATGATAAGGGAGCCCCAAATGCATGACTAGCATGCTTTGGGCGCATGCACATGTTATGCAGGCTCACGCCCACACAATAGGTAACTAGAGAGTTATTTCACAAAGTTTTTCGTCGGGGATGTAGCTCAGTGGTAGAGCGTTCGCTTTGCATGTGAAAGGCCCCGGGTTCGATCCCCGGCATCTCCAACTTTTGTCGTCATATTTTAAATTTTGTCTTTATTATTTAACATTTTCAAATATACCGAAACAGACCGTAGATTATTTCCTTCAAAAAAACTTTTTTGCAAAAAATAAAACCGACTTAAAAAAAAACAATAAACGGTGTAAAATAACTCTAAATTCGGAAGTCTGTGGCTTTGGTAGGTTTGCTTACTCATGATGGGCCACCGACTTCCGAATTTAGAGTTATTTTACACCGTCTAGTGCTTTTTTTTAAGTCGGTTTTATTTTTTGCAAAAAAGTTTTTTATTTTTCCATTTAGTTGTTACCGTAAAAATATTTGCCATGAATTTATTTTATATTGTTAATTGTTAACAAAACATGTCATGATAATAGGGTTTTCCACTAATCCCTAATAAATTAAAATTAACATACCTAACTGACGAAATCTCGGTATATTGTACCCAACTGCGTACCTACCCCTCAGAGCATACAGGCGTGATGATACGTCATGATGTTATATAAACAATAAACATTCAAGCGATTCCAGTAATCACGACAGATTTGCCGTCTATTTTTGAAGAGTTCCGTTGTATATCTCCGAAGATCAGCACCAGATCTTCACCAAATTAAAATGGGACCACCTCAGGAGTATACTCTTTCAAATAAAAAAAGAATTTTGAGAATCGGTCCACAAATGGGGGAGAAATCAGGTAACATACATAAAAAAAAAAAAAAAAAACATACACACGAACATAGAACCTCCTCCTTTTTTGAAAGTCGGTTAAAAATAGAAGATTTGGTATTTATTTCAAAATATTCTTGTTGGCCTCCAAAAATAAAGTATGACCCCGACGTGATTTGAACACGCAACCTTCTGATCTGGAGTCAGACGCGCTACCGTTGCGCCACGGAGTCAGTGACAAGTTGCATGAAATTATAGTTTGGTTCAAATCTAAAGTTATAGTTACTCTAATTGCGACATAATAAAATTTTTGCAGTCTATTTTCAAAGGCACTTTTGCACAGAGTTTGCAACAAAACTCAACGGCCTATTTTTAATCACTTTCAAGAAAAAGCAGTTCCATTCTATCAGTATGTTCGCAAAGTCAACTAAACTTGCCATATATACATATTCTTTATTAACAACTACCTTCTGTCCGCGACTTCATTCGCGTAAAAGATACCAAGTACTTACACAAACTCACAAATAATTTTAATCTTCTTATAATAATAGCGTTTTAACGAAATCAAATACCACTAGTGACATCTAGCGGTGAGTGGCCGCACGAGAATTCTAACCAACTTTCAGTAAATAAGCAGTTCTTACGCAATCTAGACTGCTTAAATAGATGATAGATAGGTTATTTTATTTGTTGCCTGATATGAAAACTTGTTTTAAAAAATTTAATGGCACTTACATAATTTAACGCGTAGTTCTACTGCGCCTTCATGAATACATTTCACTGCGCTCCAAGTTTCTTTTACCTGCTATTTGCCTACTATTGATATTAAGTCAGCGCAAAAGTTCTTTTTGTGTAACATAACAAGTACCGGTTTATAAGTCATTTGCGTGTTTTTTTTTAACATTTAGAATAGAATAGAATAGAACAGAATAGTTTATTAAAGCACTTCAAATTACAGTTCTCTCTTATAACTAAAATACAAAAAGTTCAACAAAAAACAAGAGTAAATTCTGTTCATTTACAATATTTAATATTAGTTCTGTTTAATTTAATATTAGGTAAAGATTTTTTGTGATAAAAATGAAGTGAAGTAATTTTTTTTCATTGTTATTCATTTGTTTTTAAGAATAAAATATTGTTAGATGTGATCAAATACATTCAATAAACTCTCTTTGGATGTGATGTTGTGAATATGACTGAAAAAACATTATTTTCATCCCACCATCTCGGAAAGAGTATTTTCATCCCACCTTCTCGGAAAGAGTATTTTTAATCTTCAATATCTGAGTGGAAAAGCCGTTTTATTCTCTAGAGGATAAAGTAAATTGAATTTAGAACATCGTGTGCACTAAGTTTGTGAATTAAAAAAAAACATTAAACCTCTATTTACTGCTACCTCTATGGTGCCGATTAAATCATACAACTTTTTTTTAATTTGTTAAAAACTCAGACTCGGAACCTTCTTGGTGTTCTCTTTTCAATTTGCTTTGTACGCGGTTCTTTATGCGGCATTTTTTCACGTCATTGTTAAACCTTATATTAAAAACAAGAAACTTGAAAACAAGTGAAAAAACTAAAATGAGTGATTCTAGCGACGAGGAAGTTTGTTTGACGCCAACAGAATTGACTGAAACTGTTAATAATGCGCAAATGAGCTTTCTCCCTCAACAATCACGCGAGAATTATTTAAAACAGTACGATATGTTCAACACGTGGCGACTAGCAAAAGGAGCCAAAACTTTCTCAGAAAACGTTTTTTTTTTTTTGCACTTAGTCATTTCCTCGCTGAGGTGGAATGAAAAGTTACGTGTTGCACTCGAGTGCAAAGATTTTTCACCTCGTGCCCGTGCTCTTTTGATTCCCTCGCTAACGCTCAGGATTCTAATTTTGAATTTAAATTTTAATTTTAGAATCCTTCGCTTGCTCGGTCATCAAAATTGAACACGCGGTTAAAAAGCAACTTTGCACTCTTGTATAACAAATAACTATTAACATGCAAGTATTTTATTTATTTTTACTAATGATAGCTGCTATATTTATTTTATGCTAATGTACTCAAAATTTCGTGGAGCGCGGTATAACTAAATTGTTGAAATTTTTTACTGCGATATTTTATGGACTTTCACTTAACGTCCAAACGTCGAAATTATGAGAGCAATGGGTTCTGGAGCGCAGTGGAACTATCCGATTTCATTAGGTACGTTGTACTGTGCTCAAGTGTGACGTGACTTCGACATCTGCTAAACACCTCGTAGCTGCGTAGTCCACGCCTTGAGTTGCATCTCGAACAAACTTAGTGAAGATGAGC
Source organism: Euplexia lucipara (assembly GCA_921972225.1). Lineage (NCBI taxonomy): Eukaryota > Metazoa > Arthropoda > Insecta > Lepidoptera > Noctuidae > Euplexia > Euplexia lucipara. Next base: position 21,875,834 of record OV179159.1, read on the forward strand.
TCCGCACCTTCAGGATGTCCGGACTGGCGCGCGCCTAAAACCCAAAGGTTGCTACCTCTACGACATGCGTGCCGCACCACAAGATGTTCCTCAGGTTATAGTTACCTAGAAGCCTATTCCTAAGCATGGCTTAGTACCTATAGTTGGCAGCGGAACGTGGGGTATCCCTGTATTGTTTACTACCTACCTTGAATCTACCTATAACCATAGGTACAATTGTTTGAAGCCGCATTCAATGTAGGGAAATGTTTAGTAACTAATTAGAACGTAATACCCAGGTACTTAGAATACCCACAGACAAGTCAAGACCGACCATGGAAATTTTCTTCTGATATTTCCTCCACGCATTCTCGCATTCGCCTACTTAGTTATATGTGTGTTTAAGGCATCGATCACTAGTTTTTTATTAGTGATCGATGTTTAAGGAGAGGGAGATCTTATATCTCATTTAGCCACATACTATAGTAGGTATGTTATTGTTTATTTCTATCTCACAAGGCGAGGCGTACAGCAACGCAACTTTTTTTAGGGATACTCTCAATCAATATCAAAAGTCATTTATTCAAATTAGGCTGAGGACTGTCAAAACGCCCACCCTTCGCCACTTCCTGCACGCGTAGCATGATCACCGAAGAAACGGTCTTTGTCGTGTCTCGGAAGAAAAGAAATTAAGTGTTCATGCTACGCAGGCAGGTTTATTGAAAGAAATTTGAAAGATTGAGGTTCCTGTCTATATAATCTGTCACTTTGCCGATTCGTCTGTAGACAAAGGCCGTTTCTTCGGTGTTCAATGTGTTCATGCTACGCATGCTGGTGTTTTTACTGGGAAGAAGAAGTGGTGGAACAAACTCCCCGGCAACACGTATGTCTGGTATGTTAGAAGAACATGAGTTTAAACAGCATTGGTAATTAATAAACATAATCATTTAAATTCAATAATTTGCTACATGTTAGCTAGCACACACCGATATGCAAGATGGTTGTAATAATAATACTCGTAGTAGGTACCGACGTTACCAACAAAACTCAAACGGTACTGAAACGGTTTACCAACATTCGTCAAGCTCCGTTCGACGTCAATGCTTGCGGTAGCGTCGATGATCGGGTTACCCCCTTCTCCTTCAGAGATGGCGAAGGAGCTAACGAATGGCTGATGTTGAGCTCGTGAACGGGTGCTGCTTGTGGTGGCTGGTCGACTTGATGGCAATTGTTTTTTTTATCGTTATAACAATTCACTGCTTATTGGTGTAACTTCGATGGTCCCAGATTATCATTTTTGACTACGAGTCTCAGCCTTATGAATGTAAGCCAGCGTTGCGCATGTAAACGGGCACGAGTGACACCCTTACGAAGTAGTGAGTAAGCGCGGGCGTTTTGGGAGACTACTCTTAGCAATTCATGTCGTTCAAAAAGTGTTGATACTCAGTCTAATTTGAATAAACGACTTTTGATTTGGTTTCATTCCACAAACCATCAACTTCTCATCGAAATAACGTTTCATTTAAGAACGTTTCGCAAACATAACTCTACGTCAATGAATGTTTTACCAACATAATGTTTTGGCCAATAACTTTTAATCAGTAAAATCCAACATAACGAAGAAATAGTCCAATTAAGTTGCAGTTTTTTTTTGAAAGCTGCAATGACTTATTCGAGATGGTTCTTAGTGAAGATCTATTCAGGCGTTTAAAGATCATCAACTCGTTTCCTATTAGACAAAAGGACCCTACCAACTATTTCAGATGCGATTGATTGCAAATTAAACAAGAATGTCACCTTATCAATGATTCCGATTGTGTGCGGTGTTATTGTGAAGACATGCATCACCTGTTGGTGGAATGTGTCCGTTACGATACCGATCGAGAGCACTTAATAAGAACTTATTACTTGAACAGAACTAATGTGGGTACGTTCCACGAGACGTTGTCCTCCGTCTCCATTGTCTGAAGCCGCTAAAGCGCTGTTTATGTTATTTAGTCGTAAGCCATAACTAGTAAGTAGATGTAGTTTAGTTTAAGTTAGGTTACGATGGAATTGACTTGTACTTTATGTATAAAAAATCCTTAAATAAATAGAAAAAAAAAACATAGATTACGTTAATTTTACAAAAGTTTCGTATTTATCTCAGACCAATAAATTGGTCTGAGATAAATTCACGATTTGTTTCGTCACCAGTTTAATTTGTAAGGACACGAGACACAACATACCTAGTCGCAATTATTGTGTGCCCGTGTGTAGCGAATGTGATTTGTAGAATTAATAATCGTGCGGACTTGTGCGCCTGCGCACTGCACTCACTCTGTACAAAGTCCTTGTTATCGCTCGGTTTTCCTTATAGTGGGTATTCCCTCGTTAACTCGTAACGTCGTTATAATAAGGAGCAGTACCTGGGTAGGTTCAGTGCGCAGAAACAGGCGCTCCGTGCAACCGATAGCTAGTAATACACGGCTTCATATTCTTCGTAATTCTTCATCCTCGCCGCTGATTCCAACAAAATGTTGATTACATCGCTAGTTCTGGCGCTGGTGTTGGGCACCACGTGCGCGCAGCTGGAGACGGGAATCCTCGCGACGCTGTACTACCCTCCCCCCGCGCCCCGAGCGCCACCTGCGCCCCCCGCGGCCCAGGCGCTGCCCGCCCCCCCGCACCTCAGCCCGCTACCCGCACTCCGGCGCGCAACCCGAAGCTACTTCGACAGGGATGACGCGGCGGCAGAGGGTAACAACGCCGTACTCCGCCGCGTGCAGCACAAGATGGCTGACCCTCACTGGACACCCGAAGTGCGCTCGCGCGCACCCTGGAATACCTGATAACTGTGCTTCACCCAGTAGCTCTGTACCATGTTGTGTTAAATTTCAGTCCCTCGCTTACCTAGTAGAAATAATTATTAGGAATAATAAAGTGCTTTGTGTGGCTATTATACGTTTGCATACTTAAGTACCTATTTATTGTTGATTTCTAAGCAACACAACGTAGGTAATCACGTAGTGTTCAGCTACGAAACCCGTTGATATGAAATCATCGCGATTCGGTCTTGTCTTGAAACCAGCGCAACGACATTCTTGCGAGCTGACTGTCACCGCAGTCAGCCCAAGCAGCTCAGCTCGGTTTTTTCAGTTCTGCACTGAACCTGTTGACACCGTACCTGTAAAAAAAGACCATTTTATAGAAACCTGTTTATTTAAATACCTAACTACTAACCTAACAATTAGTTCATGAAACGGAATGATCAACTACAACAAAAAATAACCGAGAAGTTGTCTGGAAATTGGTTGTCATAATCAAAGAATGGGCAAGTGATGCGAGGGAATGAGTACCTACGTATTCTGTTGTGAGGAAAGTTTGAGTGTGAACGTCAGGACACGAGGGGACTATAAAGATCACGGCAAATAAGGATGTCGGTATGGGAGAAGTAAACATCCTCATCAGATCCCAAATAAATCATCAGGGCAGAAAGATGGTAGTATTATCTGTCAAATAATTCGGTCGGATTCGCCATTGGGGGACTGCAGTCACTGCGAACGATGAATGTTTATGCTTTCCTCGTTCCCAGTGACTGCAGTCCTAGATCCCGTGAATTTCCTCCTACTGATAGTGCTAGTGACTAACATCATGATCAAAAACCCAAAAAAAAAAACGAGAATGTGTTGTGTGAACTATCTGATAGGTAATCTATCTGGCTATAGTTATCAGTATAGTATTCTATTCTGGATAGCTTTTGATAATTATACAGTCAACCGATTACAAGAGACACGATTAGTAAATGAGTTAGCAGATTGAGGATCGTGTTGATACACTTCGCAAGTCGCCCTTGCTTGCATATCGATGGCATAGAACACAGATGCGATAAGCGTACACCTATAGTTAATTAATTTTAACTATGCAATTTTACTTTTATTACTCCAAGAATCTAATTACTTATTGTGTTAGCCAATGAACTTGAGTTTATAGGTTTAAAGAAGTATCTTCTTCTTATCGTGTGGTTAGTAACTAACCTGGAGTAAGAGTTTTAATGCCGCCCATGGGCCTCTGACTTGGCATCACATGCCGTCGAGAAATATCTCTCAGGCATGCCGGTTTCCTCACGATGTTTTTGTTTGTTTTAAAGAAGTATAGTGGCTACCTATAATAATATAAGCCAGATACGTAGGACCCAAACTTTCAAATCGTTGTTCTATGAAAGTATTCTAGTACTCCATTTTATCAAGTTGTCAGTGTGTGTTGTTAGTCTCAGTATGTGGTTGTCTGTTGGCAAAGAGATTTAAAATACTATAGAGCGGGCATGTCAAGGAAATGTCATAAAAAAACTTTGATCCCATGTCTCAGTAACGCCATCTAGAATAATATATGAATATTGGAGCGGCAGCGGAGCGCACTACAAAAAACTCATAGACTTGTATCCAGCAGGACACACTTTTTCGGACGAAAATTTTGTTCGTGATGTCCGGTCTATAGGTATTGAATGTCTTTGTCTGTTGGTTTGCAAGTATCATCGTGTAGAAGCTGCCCTACTCGTGTTCCGCACGCACGTGTACTGAGCGTCGCGTTCTGCTCGGACGTGTGCAGTCAGCAGTGGCGACTGTAGCGGGTTTTCCAGGCGGCCGAACGGCCCGCATGGCGCAGTGGCGCACTCACACGCATGTCATCCGCGCCCGGTTATGTGAGCGCGACCACACGTGCACGTGGCTGTTTGGAAACTATGAGCTTGCAACCCACACTCTATCCACGTCCCGACTGCTACATTACTCGCATAGTACATATTTGTCACTGTCAGAAAATTCGTTTCCTTAAAGTTAGGTACAGGCGTGCCTAAAGTTCTATAAGCACAAACTTATCAAAATTCTAAAGCAATTTTCTCAAGTGGTTATTCTACCTATTTAGGTAGGTAGGAATCGAAAGAATTCATGGAGACATTGTTAAAGCAGGTCAACCACTCACGATTTTAATCAATCGAGAGATCTGTGAGTGTCGGTGGTAGCGGCGGGCTGCGGGCGGCTGTTCCGCTGCGCACGCGGCGCTGCGCGCTGGGCTTTCCCGCACATTCCGTGACATACCTTACACTCGCGGTCGCGAGTATTTGCATCATTGTAGGCCAGCTGGGCAGCTTATTTGCTAGTTACGTAGGTATAACAACAACGGCACTGTCATTTTCAGTTGGGGAGCAGGTAGCTCTCAGTTAGTGTTTACCGGAAAGGTAAGAAATGTGTTCTTCTCTGGTCAGCGACTTGCTAGTCGGAAGAGTTTACAAGGTCAAAATGGTAAGTCGTCTGTCATCATAATCTGGCAAATAAAGACATGCGCATGCCCGTTACAAGGACTAATGTTACACTTGTTTTTATTTTGGAATTCCCCAAATTGTTCGCAGCGGTCGGAAAACACCGCACTAACGTCAACAGTTCACCTTGAGCTGTTTCTTAGGACATACAATGTATGTATCTCAACAATGAGTTGCACATGTTTTAGAAAAAAGGTGCAGAGGCAGACGGTGCCTGTAGTAGGTTCCTAACGGACATATAACTACTGGTGTGAGTTGGTGGCACAAGACGACACGAGCGAGACGCGATCAAAACGCAACAACAACAAGAATCTATACCGACTCCTCTGTTTGATTAACTTTTAGACAAAATGGCTTTCTTGGACCTTTCATTGAAATTTATAGTCTCGAGGTTTCGCATTAAACATTGATGAGAAGTCTCCTGTGACATAATAGTACATCTATCTATATAAATAAAACAATCTGTAGGGTGACTGGTAATTAGTGACTGATACTTAAACACGTGATTGTACTCATGAATACAAATAACTTTCATATAGAAACTTTTTTTATACTCATTAGCTTTTAAATAATTCAATTACGTCAGTACTGCGCAACGACAGCGGTGGGGGTAGCGGGGGAGCGTGTGACGCTGTAGTACTTCTAGTAGAGTTTGCCCTTCCCGAGGTCAGACTATCAGCTGATAGATCGTAACGATTCGTGCCTACTGTGATCGATCACAGGCGCACGCGCGGGCATTTCAAACTGCGTTTTGTTCTTTTATTGTGTTATAAGTTATTGTGTATAAAAAAGTTTCTTTGGGTTATTGAAATCATGAATACGATCACGTGTGTAAGTATCGGTCACTAATTACCAGTCACCCTATATATGTATATGTATATATATAAAAATGTTATGTTGGTTTGTGTACGCTTCAAAAACCAAAAAGTTCTGCACAGATAGAGCTGAAATTTTAGCATGATATGTAATCCGCATCAAGGATTGTTTTTATCTATTTTTTTTTTCCATTCAACCACAATGTGCCACAGCGAAGCGTGGCAGCCGTGCGTGGCAGGGTACCTACACCTAGTTATGATATATGTACGGTAAGGTGATGCGCGCGCTTCAGCACTTTTTTTTTATTTCAAGTCAAAGGCACAAAAACAGCCAGTATTGCTAATAAAGTAAATTACTTAATATTTTTTTTGTGTTTGTTACAAATGGTTATAATTTATTTTCAAAATTAATTAAATTAACGAATTGTATGTTTATTTTTTTATATTAAGTATATTTATCTCCCAAAGTTAATTATGTTCATAAAATGTTGACCACTTTTCTGACATTAAAACTCTTTGCTAAGATTTTAAAAAAGTACAGTTCGTTTTAGTAGGAGCATCTTGGTAATGTAAAACCTTAGACTATATACCTCTATCTTAATGTAAAACCGTGCGGTTTACATTACCATAACGCACAAGTGCATAATGAGATACATTACGATACTGAATTTGCTGGAATAAGAGACCCTTTACGAGCAAATGTGTAATAAAGTAAATTATATGGTAAGTAATAAAGGTAAAAGTAACAGAAGATATAATATAAAATTTACCTTCTAATATAACACAGCTTTCACATTATCAGTCTGGATTGTGTATATAAAAAGCTACTTAGGTACTATGATCCTTATCAGATAAAAATAAAATGGATGTAAAGAATAAACTTCCCTGTTTCATCTGCAAGACAGTGTAAACGGAAAGTACAGGCTCACCCACATAAATACGAGGCACGTATCGCAGATGAACCAGTCGCACTGTCGCACCCGCAGCCGCTCCATCATGATACGCGTCGCCTGCCTGCTGCTCGCCGCGCGCGCGCTCGCCGCGCCCGCCACCCTGTCCCGCGCCGCCGCCGCCGAGCCGCCCGTCCGCGCGGAGCTTGTCCACGACGACAGCTCAGGGGACCTGCTCATCAGAACCCTATGGAAGTTCAAAAGGAACGCACCAGCGGACGGCACCGACAGTAATCATGCTGGCAGAAAGCAATTTATTGTAAAGTCACTTTGCCGGAAGGATGACCAGTGTGCAGACATGCAAGTGTATGAATTTAACCTGTTGCGGGTAGAGCCGAGTGTGGGCGGGAACAGAGTTTATTACTGACGTGGACCCGAACTGATAATGCATTGGAGTAACAGACGGGCGGGCGGCGCCGGCGATGGCGCATGGCGGTGAAGCGAACCGTCAGACCTCACGACAGAACTTGTGCGCGACTGTGTGTAACAGTGCCTGCCTCGCGTCAGTCGATTCCAGTGAACATGCTGAACATACAACGACAATAAACATGCATGGCAGCTCACTGTAGGAGCAGGAAGCTCCAAACTCTGTGACCAAACAAATACTTACCACCGATTAGTGCCAGTGCCAGTTAATTACAACAAGTAACTGTACTTATTTATACTAACAATTGATAATAATAATTAATTATTACCAAATTTTACACAGGTTTGTTTTTTGAATATTAAACCAAAAAAGAGCCTATGCAATCAACTTATAAAATAACACAAAATTGAAGTCATAAATAAAATAAAATATTTTCTCCACAATATTACCTACTTTTTAGCATTATTTCTAAGTCAAAGTCAAATCATTTATTTAAATTAGGCCATTTAAAAGGCACTTTTGAACGTTAAACTTACAAATTAAATAAATACAATGATTCTAGTTGCCCCTTCCAAAAGGTAGTTTCGTATCGAGAAGAATGTGCAAGAAACTCCATACTTACTCTTTTAAAATAGTTTTTACAATATTTGTACCTATACAATAAAAAAATTAAATTAAAAATTTAAAAAACCCCCACCGCAAAAAACTAAAACATTTAAAAAGTTAAAAATAACACTTTCCTATCGTTCAGCCATGAAATTTTACTTCACGTCTAATACTGGTAGGTATGTAGGATTGTAGGAACTTACTTTAACGGTACCCCGACGTTGCGTGAAATTTCATGGCTCAACGATAGGAAAGTGTTATTTTTAACTTTTAAATATTTTACTTTTTTGCGGTGGGGGTTTTTAAATTTTTAATTAAATTTTTATTTTAAATTTTTTAAACGCATTGATTCTGTTTTATCGAGTTTACAGTTATGAGAATTTTTCAGTGCATTGTATGTAGAGTCAAATGCTGGGTAAAACGAATCCAAACACGACAAATCTGCTATTATTTTGTCAAGAGTCTACCCACTGGTGTGCTGAATAGCCTGGCTGCAGCGTCAGCTCATCCTATTGCCATCAGTGCATTGTGTGCAGAATCAAATGCTGGTTAAAGTAAATCCAAACACAATATATCTGCTATTATTTTGTCAAGAGTCTACCTACTGGTGTGCTGCATAGCCTGGCTGCAGCATCAGCTCATCCTGTTGCCATTAGTGCTTTGCGTTTAGAATCAAATGCTGGTTGAAATGAATCTAAACACGACATATCTGCTATTATTTTGTCAAGAGTCTACCTACTGGTCTGCTGTATAGCCTGGCTGCAGTCCTGCAGCATCAGCTCATCTTGTTGCCATCAGTGCATTGTGTGCAGAATCAAAAGCTGGTTAAAATAAATAATAAATATTAATAAATAAATAAATATTCCACAACTTATCACACAACGCCATTTAGTCCCAAGTTAAGCTTGAGAGCTTGTGTTATGGGTACTAAACAGCTGCTAAACATACTTATATATTTCTAAATACATACATATTATAGATAAATTACACCCAGACACAGAACAAATGATCGTACTCATCACACAATCATTTGTACTGGGTGGGAATCGAACCCACGACCTCCAGCATAGCAGTCAGGGTCACTAACTGCTAGACCAACAGGCCAGTCAAAAAAATGAATCCAAACACGACATATCTGCTGTTATTTTCCCAAGAGTGTATTAGTCTGCTAGATATCCTGGCTGCATTAGACCAAATATGACATAATCTTGCTTATTAATATTACACACATGGGTGTTTGAAATTGTAAGACACACATATGTTATTGTAAGTAAAGTTAATACATATAGACGTCTAAAATAGCAACGGTAGCTAACACAAAAGAGCCTTGAAACGGCTGACACGATTTTGATGAATTATGTCTAAGAACCATCGCAAGAAACCCTGCTTTCAAATAAAAAAAACCGCATCTTAATCGGATCACCCGGTTGGGCGCTACGGTGCCACAGACAGACAGACGGACAGACACACACACATAAAGGTCAAACTTATAACACGCCTCTTTTGGTTAAAAAATAACACACTATAATAGGATAGATTAAGCATTTTAGTAGTACGTAATTATTGTGGATAGATACATGGTAGTCTCACATTTACAAATATTGAAATCACGGATAATCCGTCATTTCAATACTTAACAAATCAAGAAAATATTAAATAAATAATAATAATAAAAAACACAAATGAACAGCGTGAGTGTTGAGAGAAAATAAAAAGCAAATTAAATCATTAGAAATGTCACAAGTTCGATTTTGTCAAGTTCCTAGATTGCCCTATGGAGCTGGACCAGCATGTTGCTAAGCATTATTGTCTTGAATATAATCCTCTAATTTGTAATATGCCTGTTTACAAAGTGTACTTTTAAAATAAGTTTTAAATTTCTATTCATTTAGTTTTAATATATCAAGAGGTATTATATTGTAACATTTAACACAGTACCCCATGAAAGATGTCTGTACTTTAGATAATTTGAAAAAAGGTTGAGCTATTTAATCTTTATTTCTAGTTTTAAAATTATGCCTATCACTTATTTTACTAAAAAGAAGTGGGTTTTTTCTTACATGCATAATATTTTCGTAAATTAATTGACAAGGCACTGTCATAATATTAATTTTCTTATATAACTCCCATAAAGATTCTCGACGCGGTAGATTATAAATAGCTCTGACAGCTCTCTTTCGTGAAATAAAAAAATGGAATCAATGTCAGCAGCCCGACCCCACAGTAAAATGTCATACGACATTGTGCTGTGAAAGTAGCTAAAATAGACCAAACGCGCGGTTTCTATGTCTGTCATCTGTCTGATCTTTCTAACCGCAGCCGAGCTTAGCCACCCCGCAAGATGTTATACGTGGTCCCCATTGTATCTTCTCGTCTAGCTTAATGCCTAGCAAAACGGTTATATTAATATATTCCAGTTTTCCTCCATTCAACATGATTCGCTACTTCTAACGTTTGGTAACGTTAATCTAATACATTTGGTTTTTGTGTTATTAAGTAAGTACCGAATTGTTTGCCATAAACCAATTTTGTACCTGAAGAATACAGTTATTTACGTCGTCAAGATTTTGTGAACGTCGATCTACTTTAAAAATGAGACATGTGTCATCTGCGAATAACACCATCTTCAGTTGATTCTGAATTAAATGAGGCAAACCATTAATATATACTAAAAAGAGGAACGGACCCAGAATTGAACCTTGAGGCACGCCCATTGTCAATTCAGTTTTCGTTGTTATATTTGTTTTCGTGGAGCCATTGCCTTATAACAAGGAAACAAATATCAACAAGTAGATTTAATGTAGACAGACTAGAATTTATTTAAATAAATAATAAATATTCCACAACTTTTCACACAACGCCATTTTAGCCCCAAGCTAAGCTTGAGAGCTTGTGTTATGGGTACTAAACAGCTGATAAACATACTTGTATATTTCTAAATACTTACATACATATTATAGATAATTTACTTATGAGAAATAAATTATTTGTTATTTTATTAATAGATAGTAATTTAATTTACGCAGAGACGTTCTTGACAATAAAGTTTAATGTAAAAACTAGTAAACTTATGTGGCATAAAATATCACCACACTACATTAAAGTTTACCTACCTATACACTAGTAATATTAAAACAATGCTTATACATATTTGAGAAACTGCATGGAGTGGCGGACGGAACGGTTGGCAGTGGCAATGGCGGAACAAATATTTATACAGCTTGGCAAAAAAGTGTAGAAACGGAACTAAATTTTTGACTGTTGGCAACAATTCCAAAATAATGACATCTCATAATAAACAAAGTTCACGTTTTCGTAAAATTTTAATTTCGACCACCAAACGCTGATTAATAAAGGTAAAAAGTGAAAAATAATGAATAAAACCATTCGGAGTGCTGGCAGGGAGGTTATTTATAAGGTGTACAGGCGATGTCTGGCGGAACATGAGGCCCAAACAATTCTTTCTGAACTTCACAATGTTTACCAAAGAAACGCTGATAAGACAGGTATGTAAGAGTTTGTTTTGTTGATTTTAGTTGAATCAAGTGTTAATTGATAAATACAAAGCTATATTAATTCGCTTGCATAAGGAATAACTAGAAATTTGAAACAATAAATGTCGAGCACATAGGTTATGTTTACATTTTTTCTGCATTACTCTGGTATAGCGCGCTGAGATAAATTGATACTTTGGTGACTTGACTTTTAACTGAACGAAAATTAAATTTCTTCGTAAATTATACTTTAAGTGGGAGATAATTATTTGTTCTAGCGTTTGCATTAGAAATGTAAAAGAATTTGTCGTGCCATAGTCTAAATCTATTATTTAATTCAGGGAAATCTGTTATCGTTCTAAGCAAAATCGTGCTGGAAGGAGATAAACGAAGGGGTATTTTCTATATCTGGCTTATTAGCAGTATGTGATAAAAATGTTTTACTTTTAATATTGTTAGGGATAAATGAAATATTTCGTCTTTACAGGAAGGAGCTGAACGTTCATTCCAAGCTATTACCGAGGAGGATTGGACGAACTCGTGCTAACATGGAATAAAATAGAAAAGGATTTCTGGAAAAAAAATAACTATGAACGAGGAAATAGAGCGATTAGTAATAAATCTAGAAGATGATAGCAGCTTCACCTTTCAACCCGAACATGACTCAGATGAGTTTGCGGCCTACGTGTTCGGGGTAGAATATTTAGAGGAAGATTTACTAGAAATATAGAAATTATGTTATACAATGTAATGTTTTCTTTTTTTATAATTCCTGAACAATGTTGTGACCTCAGGAATATTTACCCAATTTATTATTTTTAGGTAAGTAATCAGTTGCGCGACGAGAACAAGTCCTTGTTCAATAATTAATTACTGATTTAAAAAAGAATACAAAATTAGATTAATTTGTCTAAAAAACAGCTAAGTATCAAGACTAGGTTGGTACGCTATGCGGTTGCCACGGGTTGCCATACGAAGAGCACAGTGGCGCCTCCATTATTTTCTACTCTTTTTTGCCAAGCTGTAGGTATTGCCAACAGATAACGGGACGGTTGTTCCAGGTAGGATTGTTTATGTATGTTAGTTTAATATTTTGCAATTGCACTTACGCACCCTAAGCACAAGAGAAATTCCTAGTGTTGAAATGAAATAAAATCAACTCAGATAATTTCGGTTTACACACGCACTGGACGCCCCGGCCGCAACGCAGGGGACGACTGAGGGGGCCAGGGAAAGGGGTGCGACTACATCTCGTATTGGTTTAAAAGAAAAAACATTGGCTGGCATCTAATGAAACTATGTTTGCGTGATAAGCACGAACATTTAATAGGTGTCTGGCTAGGTGTATTTTTTCTGTATAATATTTCTATGTAAGTATTTACAAATAGGTATATTGTATCAGTTGTCTAGTGCTCATAGCACAAGCTCTGCTTCGCTTGGGACTAGATGGTTTTGGGTGAAATATGTGGAATATTATTATGTTAGCTTCTGAAATGTGTCTCCACGGTAAACACTTCTGCCAACTACTTCATGAAAAAAACATTGTTTTCATTATAAGAAACTAATCATAATTTGCTGCAAAAGCTAAAAAAAAGCAAAGCAAAGCATTTATAAAAAAAACGATTGGCCGCTATGGGGACTTTTTGTATAAAAAATTGACAAACATCAATCTGGTTTTTACATATTATATTGGCAATTTTCATGTTAAAAATATTAAAGTACATACAATTGTACAGTTTTGTATACTACTTAACATTTTTAACTTTTAACTAATTTATTTAGTACTCACTATTGTACTGACAGTGATTCAACGATTCAATTATTAATCAAACGAAAGCACGCGATACACACAACAAGTTCATTTAAGATTTTTCTTAGACTATTATATTATTAATCTAAGTGATTTTTATTGTGTTTTTGAACGAACTGAATATATTTTAAGTAGCCACACTGGCAATAAAACGTCAGCTACGCTACGTAGCTGTCAATACTGTCATGCTTATGTCTTATCATTGTCATTGTCATACATTTCGCACAATAGGTTGCACGATTGTTGAATTTCGAGAATAAAATTGTTTTTTATGTAAAATTAATCACAGTAATGATGTTGTTGTAGTGTGTTGTCGTGTTGGTACGCTTCCGCCGCGACCATGGGCTACGACATCGGGTGGATCATCCCGCGGCTGCGTAATCCAGGGAGGCTGTGGTACTGCGCGAGCTCTATCACAGTCGCCGTCGTCGGTTTATTTAGCAAAATTATTATTGGTAAGTGAAATTATCATTCTTAAAGGCTTTCTTTGTGCCAGGCCATACACCTGTGTTACTAATTTTTGGTTAAACTCATTATCGCGCGAAGTTTAATGCGTAATTAGCATTTTAAGTGTAGTGGGGACGGATTCCCTTACATCAGCGCAAATGTAACTTGTTGCTTACGACGCACACGCGACGCCGCTATTATATTGACCATTTCAATTTATTTCCTGGTTCAACCAATTAAATGGTTTACAAATTTGACTGCTTAACCTTAGTTCAAGTATAAGTCATCACACTCAATGTCAACTAAAACAATATGTAAATGATGCGCTCACATCCCTTTGCTAATATACAGGAGCTGCACCGGGGGACTATTTCATAATGTACCTGTTGCTTTTTTTATTGCTCCTATAATCTTATTGTATATTTATCAATGGGTGTAGATTATTCCAACTAAAAGAATTTATTAAACATTTTTAATAATACAGAGGTTATTGACCTTTGCTATGTTATGTCCAATGAAATATCACAATATTATTATGACAAGTAGATAGGTACTACTGCATCAGAGCTCACATTTAAACATTTGGTATAGCTAAATAAAACTTAAACCAGTTTCTAACTGTACTTTTTGTTCAAATAAGTAAGTACTTAAATACAGTAATTATTCAAATACCTAGTTATCTGCATAAAATAAATGAGCTGAGTAATGAGGCAACATTCACCAGAAGCTGCCCGGCTGGTGCTGCAACCCCACACATCCACACAGCTGCTAATAACTAAGTTTAAGATTCAACTGAACTCAATTAGCCTTGAATTAGTTATGCAACAACACACTATATTATACATTAATGTTCAATTTAGAGGTTAAGTAAGTCAAGATCAAACTCCACACAATGTGTGCCTCATAGTGGAGCTCTAAATATATGCTCAGGGACAAATATTTATACACTGAGAATACACACACTCCTAGATGTATTGGCCAATACAACAACACTTAAATCCAATCAATTGCTTGCTCCTCAGTATTTTTATGAATGAGTTATGTTAATATTGTGTTTTACTGTGGCATGTTATCATCTGCACTGACTTCCCGGTGACCTAATAACTCATATTAGGTTACACATAGATCCTCTCTTTATCTATTGCTCCACACTTTCTTATCATATCTCACTTCAACACAGATTAAGTAATCACCTATGTGAAGTTTTTAATAGTTGTTACCAAAATATATTATTATTTAAAATACTAGCTTGTCTGTTCCGTCCTTGGCTTTGCCTGCATTTAAAGTAAGTTTCTCAATTATACCAAGGGATAATATGTATTCCATGTTGTTAAATGTTGTGACTCCATTTGTCCAAATTATAATCAAGAAGATAGAAGAGTCTTTTGTTCTAAAGACAGTTTACTTATTTTGATAAAAAATATTTTGTTGATACTATGTGCAATAAATATGACCTAACAATTTAAATGTTTTTTTTTAATATACAAAGATATTTTTTGTGACGTAAACATAAAAGTTAGACTTAATATGCTGTTGCTGACGTTATTTTAGGCATTACTAAGCTCTACAAGTTTTCTCTAGGACTCAATCATATTAAGGCAGCGTTCGTAAGAACATCGGCGTCATTTTCGTTTGACCTTTCGCTGCAAATCTGACTAACGCGAAAAAATCTTCTCTTGGTAAAAGGATTTTCAAAATCGGTCCAGTAGATAAAGATCCAGAGATTACCTCGCCAACCTCGCAAATTCTCTATTAGTATAGATATTTTGTTAAATAATAACTATTACTGACTGGCCTGTTGTCTAGTAGTTAGTGACCCTGACTGCTATGCCGGAGGTCATGGGTTCGATTCCCACCCAGCACAAATGTTTGTGTGATGACAACGACCATACAGCCCATAGACGCCGCATAACAGGTAACCGATATCTCTCAACACATCAGACTTATAAGATCTGATGTAGGTCAACACTTCCGCGTTTATTCCTTAAAATATTAAGAAAATAAATATAATAATACAATATACGTTGGTGTAGTAAAAATAGCCAGACTTCAAGTATTCAAAAAGATGGCATAACATTTCATCGGTAAGTTAACAGTACATAATCATAATAAGATTAATTTTCTGATATCATTTATCGGAGTTCATCTTATATTAGTCATATTTGAATGTCAAAGACATCCTGCCAAAGGTACAAGAGCGCGCGTTGATGTCTTTCATGTTTACATCTCTTTCTTCTGAAAGTAATTTGTTCACTATCTCTTTCTCTCTTTATTAAAAGTAAACATAACCAATGATGTACCAATTTCTATAACCACGTCTGTTATCGATATTGTAAAAAAAAATAACTAGGTCGATATTACGAAATTTAATAATATTGTTTTCATCTCTGTCCCAGCAGACTTCCAGAATTGAGTTTTATTATTGATTGTTTTTTACTATTGCTTGCGAGATGCCTGAGAGATATTTCTCGAGGGCATGTGATGCCAAGTCAGATGCCCATGGGCGGCATTGAAACTCTGACACCAGGTTAGGTTAGGTTAACCACACGATAAGAAGAAGAAGACTATTGCTTACTATTACAAAAATAAAAGTATGTCGTGGCGAACGATATTCAGAAATAAGAAGTTGTGAAGTTGATTACATTAGTCTATGGTAAACGCCGTGACGTCAGCTCTCATTGCAAATGGCGCGAGCGATGTCACGTGGATGGAGTCGTGTTGGGAAGTGGAAGCTAGGCAGAGCTGAGTTGGATTTGAGACACCAACGAAGACACTAGTCCAGTGCGAAACTGTCTGTTTACCTATCTGAGTTATGTGAGGTGATTACCACGAAACTCCTGATGTCGGCCCATACCGTTCAGCCATCGCTGACGCCGACAAGTATGTTGTCTTTAGGAACCATTAGAGTTTATTTGTTTGTGTTGTATTGTTTTGTTTTTCAATTTATGTTATCACTTAAAGTATAATCAGTGTTTTCATTCTATTTACTTTATTCCATTTACACTTAATTACATTAAGTATGTGCAGACACCAGGGGCTCGAGTCTGCTATTGCAATCGTGTCTCAATGACCGGTCATTGATCGAATATTTGACGACTTTGACAGTTTTTGTATGGGAAATGTGTCATAAGTGTGACGTTATGCGTCAAAAATCGATCATTGACCGGTCATTGAGACACGATTGTAATAGCAGACTCGACCCCCAGGACATCAAGCTACCCCAATTTGTCAATGTAATTATTTGGTAGTTTTTCAACTTTATTACAAACAGAATAAGGTTCCTGTTCAATTGGGAAAATTTGACAGTTAGGGGAAGCTAGATGTTCTGGCGTCTGTACTCTGTACGTGTTAAAACAATTTTAATATCAGGAAGGTAAATAGTCAATTAATAAATTGTACGATACATTATTTAAAAAAAAAATCTATACTTCTGTGTTTTAATTTTACATATACCATCCCTAATGTGACGTTATGACCTTGGAAGGACCAATCAGAGCGCAGTACCCCATTTCGTCGCACCTCAGCTAGTTGACAGAATTGTTTTGGTGCATTAAATCAAACAATAGGCGTCTATGGGCTGTATGGTCGTTGTGTGATGAGCACGATCATTTGTTTTGTGTCTGGGTGTAATTAATCTATAATATGTATGTATTTAGAAGTATATAAGTATGTTTATCAGCTGTTTAATACCCATAACACAAGCTCTTAGCTTAGCTTGGGACTAGATGGCGTTGTGTGAAAAGTTGTTGTTACTCCAATGTGTCAAATTTCTTTGATCGTTTATCATCTTTATGTCAAACAGAATAAGGTTCATATTCAATTGGGAAAATTTGACACATTGGGGTAACTTGATGTGCTGGCGTTTTTACCTACAGTAACTTTAAGCAACCTTTTGTACCTACTTGTACGGAATCCTCCTCTATTCAAAACCTATCTATTCAGTTAATTTTTTTACTAAAGACTGGTTATTAGGACTTGATTATGACGAAACAGAATTAATATTACTATAATTTACGTGATATACACTCACTTCGCCCGCATAATAACACACGTACACATATCACACGCACACACATCAGACGCACACACATCACATGCACATACAACACCCGCACTCACTACTCACGCGCACACTACAAGACAATCACACGCTTCCACAAAACACACCAATCCCTCACATAGCTTTAAAATATGATTGTTAGCAACGTTGCTGCTTTTATTCGCATAGGATTTTAGAGGTATGAGGAACAGGGTGTAAAGTTCCTCATCCACCATTGAAAAGGGAGGATCCTCCGACCAGACGGGTGTTGTGTCCGGTGGGCTAACTACTGCCTGACGGTTGTTGTCGGGAACTTGTATACGTTCAAATCGCGCAAAACTTTAATACCGCGATGTAGGATATCAGTCATAAGTTCGTATGTGGCGAGATTGATGTCGCTACAGGATCATTTTGTCACTTAAGTATGAGAGAGAAATGAGAGAATACTGATTTCTGTAACACAGCTCTTCGAACCTAGCGCAGAAATCAGGGACTTTATTCTTTTTGCAACTTTTTTACGTGAATAAACATTTTATTATTATTGTTGTAATTGAAAAGGGACTGATTTGAGCAATGTTACAAAGTATGTTTCTATGTAGTGAACGTGTGTGTTACAGAGTTCCTGAACAAGACGACGGTGTACAACCGCGAGACGCTGGCGGCTGCGGTGCGGCGGCCGCGCGGACAGCCGCTGCTCACCGTGTCCAACCACCACTCGTGCTTCGACGACCCCGGCCTCTGGGGTCAGTGCACACACACACGCACACTGTCCAACCACCACTCGTGCTTCGACGACCCCGGCCTCTGGGGTCAGTGCACACACACACGCACACTGTCCAACCACCACTCGTGCTTCGACGACCCCGGCCTCTGGGGTCAGTGCACACACACACGCACACTGTCCAACCACCACTCGTGCTTCGACGACCCCGGCCTCTGGGGTCAGTGCACACACACACGCACACTGTCCAACCACCACTCGTGCTTCGACGACCCCGGCCTCTGGGGTCAGTGCACACACACACGCACACTGTCCAACCACCACTCGTGCTTCGACGACCCCGGCCTCTGGGGTCAGAGCACACACACACACGCACACTGTCCAACCACCACTCGTGCTTCGACGACCCCGGCCTCTGGGGTCAGTGCACACACACACGCACACTGTCCAACCACCACTCGTGCTTCGACGACCCCGGCCTCTGGGGTCAGTGCACACACACACGCACACTGTCCAACCACCACTCGTGCTTCGACGACCCCGGCCTCTGGGGTCAGAGCACACACACACACGCACACTGTCCAACCACCACTCGTGCTTCGACGACCCCGGCCTCTGGGGTCAGTGCACACACACACGCACACTGTCCAACCACCACTCGTGCTTCGACGACCCCGGCCTCTGGGGTCAGAGCACACACACACACGCACACTGTCCAACCACCACTCGTGCTTCGACGACCCCGGCCTCTGGGGTCAGTGCACACACACACGCACACTGTCCAACCACCACTCGTGCTTCGACGACCCCGGCCTCTGGGGTCAGAGCACACACACACACGCACACTGTCCAACCACCACTCGTGCTTCGACGACCCCGGCCTCTGGGGTCAGTGCACACACACACGCACACTGTCCAACCACCACTCGTGCTTCGACGACCCCGGCCTCTGGGGCCAGTGGACACACACACGCACACTGTCCAACCACACCACCGTCAGTGCACACACACGCACTCTGGAACAAGTTGAAGTAATTTAAAATGATCTTACTCCATTTTTAGTAAATTTTATAGTTTGTAATGAGCAGCGCGACTCGCGTTATAAAACTATACTGCATTTATTACATAATTATAATAATTCATAGTGGGCAATATCCCACACAGCAGATGGTACCATACTACTTGCAAATACAATGCCAAATCAATTAACTAACCTAGTCACCAGAATGTAAGCGATACAATGATCTCAACAGTAGCCACCGTCAGTTAAGTACGACATCTGCTCTAGTTGTCCAGTGTGCAGCTTGCAGCTTAGTTCAACCTTCACTTATATTCAGTGAAGACGTCAACAAATGGGAAAGGACAGAGCTTCCCCTTTGGCCTTGTCCTTTGTTTTAATGAATAGCGATACAAACACTCATAAAGGCGAGGCGCCGCACCCCGCTCCACGCGACTACACCCCTGGTAAAGCCGCCCGGTGACTCGCATTCAAACGTAATAAATTCTAAAATCCTGAGTGAAGATTAGAAAATGGTCGGTCGTAGCTATTCGTTTGTTTATATTTCAATAGCTTTTGTCGGCACGTTCGTCCGCGTGGATCTGGAACCCGCATGAGTCTTAATAAGAGCACATGTTGCACGTTAGGT
Organism: Euplexia lucipara; assembly: GCA_921972225.1. Taxonomy (NCBI): domain Eukaryota; kingdom Metazoa; phylum Arthropoda; class Insecta; order Lepidoptera; family Noctuidae; genus Euplexia; species Euplexia lucipara. The sequence goes on from OV179159.1 coordinate 21,896,004, forward strand.
ATCATTAAGGCGCACCGGCCAGTTTTATTAAAGTTGACCTACCTCAGCTGTCCCCAATTTAGTTCTTTCAGTACAATCAGATGGTCTTGAACTCCCTCTTCCAAGAGTCTTATTTTACTTAGTTCTTTTCAACAAATTCTTACAAACAACTCACGCTCGTCCAACTATTTCAATATGGCAAAATTTATTTTCCAGTAAAGGAATTGCTAATAAGACATTTTCCTGTATTTCCGGTTTTCCCGTCATTACTGTTCACTTAAAAAACTTTTTTACAAAAAAACAACCGTTTTCTTAAAAAATACTAACAGGTGAAAAATAACTCCAGTTTCGGAAGTCGGTGGCCTATAATGAACGAAACAAAACCACCAAAGCCACAGATTTCGGTCAAGTCGGTACTGTCACTGGAGTTACATCTGTGCCTTCTAAAATAATAAAATAGACAGGCGTAATATTATGATAAGGAAATACCAAAACTCTGCATAGACATCTGCTGACTGTAGCAATCACGAATAGTTTGCTGTTATGCGTTGAAGAGTTCCGTTGCCTGTCTTCTTCATCAGAATTTCTTCCCCAAATGATATTTTCTGAATGAAAATGCTTGATTTGTTACTAAAAATGCAAAAATTGGCGCTTTTGTACCTATACTATTTGAGGAGTTTCCTCAATAAATTCCTCGAGGATCCCTCGTCAGGTATGTCGTTCGTTTTGATACAAATGGGACCAATCTGTTAGTATACCCTATCGAATAAAAAAAAATCGATAATCGGTCCATAAATGACGGAGTAACAAACCCTAAAAAAAACAAATAGGTACCTACATTAGTATTATGAACCTCCTCCTTTTTTAACCGACTTCAAAAAAAGGAGGAGGTTCTCAATTCGACGGTATGTTTTTTTTTTTTTTTTTTGTGTGTTTGTTACGCGATTTCTCCCCCATTTGTGAACCGATTCTCAAAATTCTTTTTTTATTTGAAAGAGTATACTCCCGAGGTGGTCCCATTTTAATTTGGTGAAGATCTGGTGCTGATCTTCGGAGATATACAATGGAACTCTTCAAAAATAGACGGCAAATCTGTCGTGATTGCTGGAATCGCTTGGATATTTATTGTTTATACAACATCATGACGTATCATCACGCCTGTATGCTCTGACGGGTATGCAGATGTGTAAAATATACCTAGATTTCGACAGTTAGGTATGTTAAGTTTCATTTATTAGGGATAAGTGGATAACCCTATTACCATGACATGTATTGTTAACAAATAACAATATAAACATAAATTCATGGCAAATATTTGTATGGGAACAACTAAAAATGAAAAAATAAAAATCTTTTTTGCAAAAAATAAAACCGACTTAAAAAAAACACTAGCCGGTGTAAAATAACTCTAAATTCGGAAGTCGGTGGCCCATTATGAATAAGACAAAACCACCAAAGCCACAGACTTCCTAATTTAGAGTTATTTTACACCGGCTAGTGTTTTTTTTAAGTCGGTTTTATTTTTTTTTGAAGTCGATTTAAAAACTACTGTATGGATAGACAAAGCTCCGAGGCGGCATATCGAGGCGCTTCGCTCGTGACTTTGTCCGCGTGTACTGCTAGGCGGCATATCGAGGCACTTCGCTCGCGACTTTGTCCGCGTGTACTTCTAGGCGGCATATCGAGGCACTTCGCTAGTGACTTTGTCCGCGTGTACTTCTAGGCGGCATATCGAGGCACTTCGCTCGCGACTTTGTCCGCGTGTACTTCTAGGCGGCATATCGAGGCACTTCGCTCGCGACTTTGTCCGCGTGTACTTCTAGGCGGCATATCGAGGCACTTCGCTCGCGACTTAGTCCGCGTGTACTTCTTGGCGGCATATCGAGGCACTTCGCTCGCGACTTTGTCCGCGTGTATTTCTAGGCGGCATTTCGAGGCACTTCGCTCGCGACTTTGTCCGCGTGTATTTCTAGGCGGCATTTCGAGGCACTTCGCTTGCGACTTTGTCCGCGTGTATTTCTAGGCGGCATATCGAGGCACTTCGCTTGAGACTTTGTCCCCGTGTACTTCGCACTTTAACATCCTCTCTACACCCTCTTAGTTTTGAAAATATCCTATGACACTCACAAATAATGTGGCTTTCTATTGATAAAAGAGTTTTCAAAATCGGTTCAGCTGATCCAGTGATTACCCCCTACAAGGTCACAAACTCACAAACTTTAATCTCTATTAAGAGCTCTGCCTCATTAAGACGCCATGGCGACGTCGCCGGCTACGTATCCAAGCAGTTAATATTGAAATGTATTGTACCTAACTCACTTGGCGACGGTCTGGCAACGTCGCCAAGATACTCTGGCGGCTTAACGACGTTGCTACTATAATGTACACGGTAAACTGCACCTCGCTCACTCAGTCGCCAGTCAGCCGCCATTTTGGACGCTCGCTCGAAATATAGTACCTACCTAGTTGATGTTGTTAATAATGAGTTTCGATACTGAATAGAAATTCAAAACCGTCCTTGTATATGGGATAGTTCATCTAATGAGTATTCCGATCGTAACTTAAAAATTATGATCTGATATAAAAGGATGAACCCATAGTTTCTTTTTTTTTCTATTTTTCTACGACGTAGATAACAGAGAAGTGCGATTTCTGCTACATCCATTCTTGACGACGTACTGACGACGTAAACGAACTGACTGTCGAGATGCCATAGCCACTCGACTTGGCGACCTTCGGATGCCAGAAGTAGCCAGGCCTGCGCCGCTGGCGACGTCGCGTCGCCATAGCGTCTTAATGAGGCAGAGCTCTAATTTTAATCTCTGTATAATAATATGAGTAATTAAGTAGTAGGTACCTATAGATCATGAAACGTGTAACTAGTACCAAATTTTATTTAAGTTAGACTCGCAACTCATTAAAAACCGCGTCCAATTTTGGGCACTTGACAAATATACGTACAGACAATAAACAAAATATTGTATAATGTCGTTATGAAGAGCCCTAATACTAAGTTTTCTCAAATCTCTCCCCCATGTGCAGATAGACCTCGTTCTGTTGCTTTATCATCGGTACCTATGCATCGAAAATGTTAGTATGTAGATAAAAGTTTGTTCTTTCTGTTATTTTCTTTTTATTAGGAAAACTAGCAGACGTCACGCGGTTTCACCCGCGTACTTCCCGTTTCCGTGGGAATACGGGGATAAAAATCAGCCTATGTCACCCGGGGATAGTGTAGCTTCCCAACGGTGAAAGAATTTTTCTAATCGGTACAGTAGGTTCGGAGCCTATTCAATGCAAACAAACAAACAATCAAACTTTTTCTCTTTATAATATTAGTACCTATAGATGACTATTCATATGATAACGCGCTGTTGATTGATAAAATTGTTTATCATCAAAATAACAGTAAATGAGTCAAATCAATGACAAAGTGTCTCGTCGGGCGCCTGTCGTTTTGTTGTTCGCTGTGTTTTGTTCTTGAACTTATCAGCCAACTATCTGCAACGTCACTCGATCGCGGTTTGGCCTCCCCGCGCCCTTCGCCCCGCGCCTGCTGATGTTGTGTAGACACTCGGCACGGCACGCCACTTGCTCACAATGACCGTTGCTGAAGTCATTGCTTTTCTTATCGCGAACAAAGCTCGGCTCGGCTTTGTGACTCTTCGCCAAATGTCATCTTTTGTTGCTGACAACAGGTGCAGAGTGCCGTTCATAAAGTATGACTGAAACCGAATGCACAATGTTTTTGAGCGTTTAAATATCTAATTGTATAGTGCGCGGGAAGTTGAAGACGGCCAAGTGTACCTATCGTGCAAGGCTTTGCATGTTGCAGCAGAAGGTTTTTCTTAGAGGAAATAACTTAAAGAACTAACTTATTTCTGCCGTTTTTCACATTTTACATTAGTCCATTTATCGAAGAAGGCTCTATAACATCACGCTACGGCCAATAAGAGCGATGCAACAATAAAAATGTAATGTTACAAAAAAACCCGTCTTATAAGTTCTCTGCGCCGGGATTTCGGCGTGCTACGCATCGAGACGGTTGCCTCCCCGCGCCTTCTCGTAAAGGGATCAACCTCCTCACGGCCCTCAAGGCGGTTTCCCTCTAGACCATTACGGTGTCATAGAAGGAGTAGCAAGGTACATTCTACCTAACTCTGACAGAGTTACGTCTCGCCCGACTCGGTGACACAGATCCGCCGAAGTTGTAGGCACTGTTTAGGTACTCATAATATTGATCTGTTTGCTCAACGTGGAGAGTTTTGCCAATGTATGCTAGGAACTGTAAGAAGTAGCAGGTCTATCCTCAGCTCGTAGGCTCTAACGCCGTGTATGTGCAGGCGTGCTGAACATGGGCACGCTGACGTCACGCGCGCGCATGCGCTGGTCGCTGGCGGCGCACGACATCTGCTTCACGAACGCGCTGCACTCGTGCTTCTTCGCGCTCGGCAAGTGCGTGCCCGTCGTGCGCGGCGCGGGCGTCTACCAGGCAAGTGCAGTCAAACATTATGTTTACTACTCATGCGTTGATCTTTTTAGTTATAAGAATTTTAACCATTTTGCACCATGCTATGTAAATTATGCCCACAAGCTTGAATAGAAAAGAACAAGGCTTTTATAAGATGAAATTGTTACCATTCGCCCTACCGCGTCATAAGCTGTCGCGAGTCAGTCGCGTGTGGCCTCACGCGGCCGGCTCGCGGCTCGTCACGTGTCCGTGTGCAGCCCGCCATGGACTTCTGCGTGGAGCGGCTGTCGCGCGGCGACTGGGTGCACATCTTCCCCGAGGGCCGCGTCAACGTGGCCAAGGAGCACATCCGCTTCAAGTGGGGCGTGGGCCGCCTCGTGGCCGACTGCCGCGCCGCGCCGCTCATCGTGCCCGTGTGGCACGAGGGGCTGGACGACGTGCTGCCCAACGCCGAGCCCTACCTGCTGAAGTTCCGCAAGCACGTCGTGCTCAACGTGGGCGAGCCCATCCAGATCCACCACCTGCTGGACAAGTGAGTCGCGCCCCGCCCCGCCCCGCCCCGCCCCGCCCGCCCCGCCCCGCCCCTCTGACCCGGCCGTGTGTTGCAGACTGCGGAGCGACAACGCCAGCGAGGAGGAGACGCGGCGCGCCATCACGGACCGCATCCAGGACGAGCTGCTGCGCCTGCGCGAGCGCACGCACGCGCTCATGCACAAGCTGCAGCCGCAGTCGCAGTCGCAGTCGCAGCCGCAGCCGCAGTCGCAGCCGCAGTCCAACGGCACGCGCGAGCCGGAGCTGTAGCGGCGCGCATGTTCCGATGTTGTCGATTGGGACTCCTTTGGAACACTTAGCGTCGGGCGAGGAAGTGTCGCGCGGCTCGCTCGCAGCCTGATGAGTGTGTAGTTAAGTATTTCGTTAGTATTATGTAGCGGGCAGCGGCCGAGCGCGGTCGTGTCCGACGCGACCCTACTGATTATTTTTGTTGTAAGTTTTATTACGTGGGAATGTTTATCGCTAAGGTTATGGTGTACCCGCATAATGAGGATACGTTGTGTCGTGACAATGTGTATGTGTGCGTATATCCGTGTAATTATATTAGTGTGTGTAGCGCATCCGAACACCGATTGAATGTGGAGTCGTTGTCGGTCACAAACTATCAGAATCATATAGTGTTGAGCCGAAGTCTCGCTTGCCGCCAAGAGATTCTATTTTGTACTCATTAACTTCTGAAAATCATTTTTATAACGAAATTTTTTGGATACTTTTTACACCAATTAACCTAGTCTGTATCATTTGTATCCCGTAGTAGGTATAGCGACTTATATCCGTGTCTCCCGTGTACTTAACAGGGCGTGTGTGGCTCGTCACACGCGGCCCACAGTTCGTCACAAATCGTGCATGGTTCGTCACATGTCGGCCGCGGCGACACTCTCGCGACCGCCACGTGACGTCACCAACATTAGATATCATATTATATTGTGATGAGGAATCAATTCAACGGCTGCCGCCATTTCTACAACCAAAGACTGCACACAAAGTGTACACAATATTTTATATTTTTTAACGTGTTTATTAAAGTACCTACTCTTTTAAAAGAATATTTTTGTCTAAAAAAATAATAATATTGTAGTAGGTATAATTTGGCGAGCCGTCGGTCGCATATGGGTAATTTTCACAAAAACTGAACTCTGTTTAAAATATATCGAAATTTATTTTTTTGGTTTATATCGTTTTTTTTTTATTACATTCACAAGTAGTATTCTTTGCTTTATATGTAAATAACAATAGAACATCCTATTCTGTATTATTTAATAAAATAAGGGTTATTTAATGCCCTTGCGAAACAAAAATTGTTCCTTTCAGCAACTATAAGCTTTCGGTTATAGAAATAAAATAAAACACGCTTGGATTTAATCAACTGGTATTATTTGTTATAAATAGTTTGTACTTCAATGTAAAATAAAGAAAAAATAATATCACTAATAAAAAACATACATTTTTATCAATTTATGTTCCATTACGTTACTCTTTGGTCGAAATTAGTTAAATTCTTTTTCGTATGTTACTTAATTAGGAAACAATATAGGTACTCTTTTTTAATTTATATTTATCATATTATTACCCTCTAAATTATCAAATCTTATGACAATCAAATGGGATTTCACTCTAAAAAATATATTTAAATCTAAATATATTTTAGGACAGTCACGGAATTGACTGTTCCAGTAACGGAATAAAACAAAACTTTTTAGTTCCAATTCTACGTTACCTGCGTTTTGGTAACGGAACGGAAGTATCGGAAGTCTACCTTTAAACATTTTTGTTTAATTTATTTTAAACTAACTCATCAGACCAACAAGCTTGGTATTAAATTGGGTTCACTGAAAGTTTATAAAGATTTCAAATAATTTGCAAGAAATAAAATTGTAGTACTTACTTCGAAATTGGTTGCGGTTGTGGAATATCATAAACGGACCGTTACTAAAGTGCGTGTTTCATCGAGTGCGGTTTTTTGCGATCTTTCGGAAAAAATGGAGTTTCGGAAGGGAATTTTCCACTTTAGTTAATTTATGTCCTCACATAGATGCAATTATTTAAATATTTTGTGTAATATTACAGTGTTTCTGCAATTATAAAAAAAAACCTATACAACTATACTTTCCGAAAAATCAATCGCAATAGTATAGATAAGTCAACAAAATATACAAACGTTATGTTATTTTACTGTAATTTGGTAGTGGGACAACGCTAAAACAGATACCTTTTACTAGTATTTTTAAAAATTACGGTAATATGACTGTGTTTATATGTAGCAACAACATAATTATAATATTGTTAAAAACCAACCATAGATCCATATTTTTAGTGTTGTTTTTCTTAAATGTGGAAATTATTCGTTAAATATTTAACAAAAGTTGTGGGACACACCCAAAACACGAATGTACACTTTTTGTGAAAATGACTCATATACCTTGCAGTTCAGTTGCAACTTGCAAGGCAGTAGGCACGTGCTCGACACAGATATCATGACTGTCCTCGGGTGCCACCCCACACTACGAGCTCCGTGTGTCGGCAATCAGCCCAGGAATTCTGTTCACTAGTGTAGCGTATCGGTGCGTACAGTTGCGTACAGTTGCGTACCGGTGTTTCTTTGTTACCAGAGTGGAAAGCTAATCAATGTAAATAAGTCATGAGAGCGAACAGAGGCCCTGCACAGCCGCGCGAACTTATCGTAACGTATACAATTTTTTATTTGGAATTATAGTGAAATAAATAATTTGGTTTAAATATAAGTATGCAGCAAGCACACTTGGTATCACCCGTAGATAAGAATGTTTTAAAACTCAAAAGATATCTATCAAATTGTGTGGAACGAGTACCTTCCGATCCGATAGGTCCGCGCGTCTGCTCAGTTCTGGTTTGTTCAACGATCGTTTGTTGTCTGTAACGCGAGTCTTCCGTACAATAATTTATGTATTTATTGTTAATTTTGTAAATATCGGACATCACTGCGCGCCCTCCGGCGGACACGTGGCCGCGACGACGCGCAGTGACGTCACGAATCTGTACAGTCGCGCGCCACTTTGTATATAAGTTTGTAACGTAGATGCGATAGAAATGTTGTGTTAAGTCATAACATAATCATGTTTTGTTGTCCAAATAAGTATGATGTGCTTTTTGAGAAACTTTTTTTCTTTTTCAAAATAAATCGATGGACTTACTGTTCCCTATTTTATTACTATTACATTTGCGTCTTTTTACCCAAAGCCTACTTTTGTTGCAAAACTGTATAACAAAACAATAGTAGGTACACCGCCCCACTCGGCCTCGGGCGCGATGTGCGTGTGTTCGGGCGCTATCCACCAAAGCGGATATTGTATTGTGCTGAAGCTAAGCGCTGGGCTGTCGAAACGACGCAAGCTGAATGGTTGTACGACACGTCTCTTCTCGTCTCCGCGTCGCGCGTCGCTGGACTTGTGCCCTTAGCTGCGGCACAAACGCGACATGGCATCCGCTTCACCGCCTACCGCGGCGGTGCGGTGCCGTGTCAATCGGCTAAGTTTTCTGATTCTGTTAGCAACTTGATCGATGTGGGGATAATCTCAAAGAAAATCTCTGCTCGATGCTAATATTCAAATATTAGGTCTGAGGAACTCTGTTTATAGATGGGCAAGTATAGGGTGTGTGATCTCCAGCGCCGCATGGGCGAACTCTTACGCTGGATATTAATAATCTATCTCGGTTGCTATCTTGATCCCGATCTTTGTCTGTAACCAATCAACGACCGAATTCGCCTATCCGAGTCTTAAAGATGTCCAATCAGAAGCAGCCGTCAAAAACAAAGGATCGGGATTTGAATTGAGATAGAATATTAATATCGGGCGTTGGAGTGAAGTCAGAACTGTATAGTGTCAGTTGTGTGAGATTGCACGCACTTAAACAAATGTAGTTAGTTTTTAGATAATATATTCATTCAGTGTGAGGAAAGTATGTTCTAGCCATCTAGAGCAATCTTAGATCATTTCAGTTCCGCACTAAGATTAACGCCACGACAAGAGTCACCCGTAAAGACTACTGCAGTGTTGTCAGCGTACGAAAAGATTTTTGAGATTGCTTTAGAAAAGCTGAAAAAGACTGCAAGATACCAGACGGGGGCGGAGTTGCAAGAGGTACGGAGGGTTGCGCGTGACACACACACAGACACGCCGACTGTTACAGCACTAGCACTCAACCACTGATCCCTCTGATCTGACGATCTGATTCTGTGCCATGTTTTGTGTTTGCAGACTGTTCACACTAATAACTAACTAACTACTAACTTATTTCTTTATTGGGTTTAAAGTCGCATCGAGCAAACCGAGCGCATCTCTGTTGTTATATTGTTATTTAGTTTTGGTGTTCCTAATTTGTGTTTTTGTTACTATAGATAAATAAATTATTATTTTTAAAACAAATGGGTTTTTCGACACTTATAAGAATATAAATATACGAATTAAACGCCATATTTACAACTAACAATTTTATTAATATTTATATAAATGCAATTTATTTTAAAATAAAATTTCTCCTATCAGTTGTGTCCGTGCCACCTACTTTACAACTAACGCCGTCTAGCGGGAAGGGCGAGCGGCTTACTTTACGGCCAACTCAATGTCCAATCACTCAATATATTGAATATTATATAATTATTATTCTGCTACTTGACGGTTCAAAACAATACTACGGTATAGTACTACGGCCAGAAACGTATTAGCGGGCCGACCCAGTAAAAGTCCCGCCGAGAAAACATTAGTACAACATAAGAATAGCATTGCTGCAATGCTGTAATATGAAATTGTAGGTGAAGTGAAGGCGAATTGAGCTGTCGTTCCATACTAATGTTGTGTATTAACAGTTCACTTCACTCAAGTTTCCATGGTTTACTGAATCGATCGGCTGGTCAGTGTCTGAAAGTGTTTGTGGCAGACTCTACCATCCGCTACAGTAATAAAATGTGGTTTGGTTTGACCATTCCAATATTTTAATATATATTTTTTTACATTCTAATAAAATTAGGCCATTTAAGGTGGGTGTGCCAGTGTGGCCCGCTAAATTATAATGTTGATTTAAATATGATTCGCGACCGCAACAATTATGGTTTATTTGAGTTATAATAAATAAAATCATCAATACAACCCTCTTAATTAATTTTATCCCATTATATGACCTTTTCATGAAATAATCATTCATTGGGATTATATACTTATAGGGTTGTCTTAATGATTTGAATGATTATAATTCTGTAAACTGCACATGCGTGTTACGCTCGCAAATCACATTTTGTTCAACATACAGCCTGACACTAAACAACAAATTCCAAAACATCACAATAGGAATTCCGCGGGCTACCCTCGCACAAACTACAAGTTTGTCGTCATCAATCCGTCATTGAAACGGAACGCCGACGTTGCCCAGTAGTAGCTGTGGCTCAGGTTGGCTGGACAAATTTTCAAAATAGCTCGCATTTAACTGGGTCAATAGGGCACTTTATGTGACGGCTAAACACCCTTATTTCAGAATTTGTGACGCTACTGAATCTTAGATAATCGATCAAAAACGTGTCCAGCCATCTTGAAAAGTCAATTTTTGCTGGTCTCTCAATCTTGGTAACGGAAGTGATTTTGACGACTTTTTTTGGGACTTTGTATGGGAAAAATTAAATGATCAATATCTTTGAAACTACGCAAAGTTTCTCCGCCAAAAATTCAGTTTATCATTATCGTCCCCGTCACAAAAATTTGAACCCATTTAGAAGGTCGTAGATCATCAGGCAGCGGAGATACACGTGTCGAGCCAGCTTGAACTCAGGTTGGCTGGACACTAAGTTTTTATTGATTTCTCGTAAACCCTTACATGTGACGCCATAAATCAAACGTTATTACTGTCACAAATTACGTCACTAAATATTGGTAAAAGAACCATATCCGAAAACGCTCCCGTTATTGAGATTCGGAAGTGCCAGCCAAAAGTTTTCTACGTAAATTCAAGATGGCTGGAGACAGATTTTTGCAATTTTCTACTAAACCACTGTACGTATCACAAAACTTTTAGCTCGAGGCCTGTCACAAGTTTAGGTGACGCCCGTTTATATGCAAAAAGTCGTCAAAATCACTTCCGTTACCAAGATTGAGAAACCAGCCAAAAGTGACTTTTCAAGATGGTTGGACACGTTTTTGATCGATTATCTAAGATTCAGTAGCGTCATAAATTCTGAAATAAGGGTGTAAAGTGTCACATAAAGTGCCCTATTGACCCAGTGAAATGCGTGCTATTTTGAAAATTTGTCCAGCCAACCTGAGCCACATAGTAGTAGTAGGAGTAAGTAAGTGATCATAATACTGCTTCATAAGCCTTCCAACCAAACAAAAAGTTGCGAGTAAGTGACAATGTAAATCACCGACTCACAAGGCCATGACGTCACGCCACGCTCTGAACTATTAAACACATACCTCGTTTACATAAGTAACTTGGATCAGGGTCCATTATACACTTCAATAATCATTGCACAGTTGAAACACTAATAACAAGAAAATGTACAATTATTATAACAGAAACAACATAACTATTCATCTGACAGTTATTCGATGCACTGTCGCCGCATTACAAAACTTTCAATCATAATGATGCAATCATCACTGTCGGGTTCAAAGTCGTGCCCACCGATATCACAATACCATATGAACATAAAACCGGCCAAGAGCGTGTCGGGCCACGCTCAGTGTAGGGTTTCGTAGAATATGTAAACGAAGTTAAAAAAAATGCTTGCATAAACTGCAAACTTAGTCCAGAAATTATTTTGTACAACTTTTTGTCTTTTTTGTACAAAAACTGTTTCCATCAAAGTTCAAAATAATTTTCCAAAGAAAGTCCTTATAAAGTTCTACTTTTCAGATTTTTTTTCATATTTTCTAAACTTATGGTTCAAAAGTTAGAGTGGGAGGGGGACATTGTTTTTTACTTTTGGAGCGATTATTTCCGAAATTATTGACATTATCAAAAAATGATTTAAGTAAACCCCTATTCATTTTTAAATACCTTTCCAACACACGTTAGGGTTGATATTAAAAAAAAAACACTTCCCACTTTAATAGGGGGGGTTACCCTAATAAAACATTTTTTTCCAATTTTATTTTACCACTTTGTCAGCGTGATTGATACACATATTGATACCAATTTCAGCTTTCTAGTGCTAACGGTCACAGAGATTAAGCGAGGACGGACGGACGGACAGACAGACATGGCGAAACTATAAGGGTTCCTAGTTGACTACGGAACCCTAAAAATCACTTATTTCACTTGAAAGGACATTGCTCAGCTTTGATGGGTTATTCCCAGTTGTCGCCACTGGTGACGCCACCACTGGCGACAACTGGGAATATTTTTCAATAAAAATCCCAGTTGTCACCAGTGGTGGCGCCACCAGTGGCGACAACTGGGAATGGCCATTCTTCTAGTTCCCAGTTGTCACCAGTGGCGACAGATGGGAAATATAAAGTGATACGCCTCCGGTGGGGGCGATGCTAGAGCTGAATTATAGTGATGGGGTTTCATTATTGTATCACTAACGAAGTTTTAAATAGGTATATTTTATATTTTCTTAAATAAAACTTTTACACGTTACTTGGGAAGATATATATTTTTATAAATCACAATATTTGTATTCATTGAGATTAAAACTGCACAAGTACAGTTTCCAGTACTACAACTATTACAGATCGTATAATTATTTTACTTAAAACTATATTATTAGGTTCTTATCACAAACTAAATAGTAATGAATATGTACATAATTGCAATATATTTACAATCAGCCATAACTTCCGCGCTCCGATCCTGTCGATCAACCCCCTCCACTATGCTGTTGTCGGTTCGTAGACCAGTGACGTAACACTTACCAGTGCATTCCCAACAATGTCAGGGTCAAGTGCGTCGTGCAGTTCTGGTGAAGTTTCGTTAGTTTATATAAAAAGACGTCACGGGACTATTCTGCTTCGCGCAGGTTTCCAATATCATATAAAAAGGAAACATAAAAGTGGGTTAACTGTGTGGGAATGCATCAAACGAAAATACAAGTGTAAAGGAATTATAAAGATAAAAGTAAGTTTTCGGCTTTCATTTATTATTATTATTTATATGAAAAAACTTTTAACATAAAGCTCATGCCAACACGTTTGTGCACGCTCATGCCAACACAAAAGAGAAACAGGCGGCCATTTTGTGCACGTTTGTCACTTATTGTGAACGTTAATTTGTAATGAATTATTTTAATACACTTTATTTTATTTGTTTAATGTACGCTACGATTACTTATATTTTTTATTATTTTAGGATAACAATGTCCTTCATGAAACTGCACACTCATGTACACCTGACTTTTTAAAAAATGAAGTAGATGAGCGACTTTACGGCTGTAAACAACAACTAACAAAAGAAAATTACCCAGCGGTACCACAATGTTACAATGATATGGTCAGGTCCTTTCAAACTTCAGGATTGGACTTAGTATGCAAAGTACCGAGCTTTGAAAGTATTAAATCATCTCTATATAGATTCAGAAATGCAGCAGCCGGAGTAACACACCTTAAATCTAAACAAGGAATCAATGTTCAAATTCCTCCGGAATTTAATAATTTTGTATTGGCTGATTATTCTGATGGTGACAACCGTATTATAGTTTTTTGCACCAAAGAGGCAAAAAAGGTTATGAATGAAGTACATGATTTTTATAGCGATGGAACCTTTAAAAGCTGCCCATCGCCCTTTATTCAACTTTATAGCATTCACGGAGATTTGGGAAGTACTGTGAACCACACGAACATAGTGCCGCTTGTCTACGCACTTATGAGTGACAAGAAGATGGAATCATACATCATTTTATTTTCCATGATTAAATCCCAAATACCTGACTGGGATCCAAAGAAATATAAAACTGATTATGAAAGAGCTGCAATGAAAGCTTTAACGACTGTGTTTCCGTCTGTAATTATATCTGGATGCTATTATCATTTTAATCATTCCATTTGGGAGAAGGGTCGTAAGCTCGGGATAACTAAATCTAATGATGAAAACAAGATAAGAGAAGTGGCATTAAGCGCCGTATTGCCACTATTGCCGCCGAATGAAATTTTAAATGGCTGGAAATATATTACTCGCAAGAATACACAAGAAGATGACATTAAAAAATTTAGAGCATATATGAAAAAGCAGTGGATGATAGACGAGTTCATTAAAGTATGGTGTGTATACGGTGAACAGCATCGAACAACAAACGCTTTAGAATCATGGCATCATAAATTAAACCATACAATTGGAAAAAAAAATCCTAACATTATACATTTTTTAAAAACCTTGGTCAAGGATTCGGCATATTATAGAGTTTCTAATAATATGATTAAAAATAAAAAGAAAATAAGAAAGAAGAAATATGTACTCAATGATGAGTTCATACAAGATATCCAAATGGAGTTAGTACATGGAAACATGACAGTGGGTCATTGTTTAGAATGTTTGAGGCGGTAGTTTTATAAAAACTGACGGCGATTGAAGAATATTAAGTATTATGTTAATATACGGGTAGGTAGTCGTTTTCTTAAAAACTACTCGGATTTTATTTATCAAAAAATACTGTTTACCACAGTAATATATTTGTATAAGAGTATAATATTAAGTAATTCCTATTTAAATACATCTAGCTAAATCGAAAGAGTAAAGTCAATTATTGTAAATAGTATGTTGATCTGTGATAAAAAAGTAGAAGTATAAATTATTGTAAATAATGCATTGATTAATCTGTGATAGACATCGCAGTAAATTAATGAGTAACATAATACCTGTAGATTTAGAAAATTATGAACGTCAATTATTGTGGTTAATATATACAAGTCTGTTTTATAAAAATAACCTAAGAATATAAATAGACATAATGCCATACGTTGATTAATCTGTGATAAGAACCTAATAATATAGTTTTAAGTAAAATAATTATACGATCTGTAATAGTTGTAGTACTGGAAACTGTACTTGTGCAGTTTTAATCTCAATGAATACAAATATTGTGATTTATAAAAATATATATCTTCCCAAGTAACGTGTAAAAGTTTTATTTAAGAAAATATAAAATATACCTATTTAAAACTTCGTTAGTGATACAATAATGAAACCCCATCACTATAATTCAGCTCTAGCATCGCCCCCACCGGAGGCGTATCACTTTATATTTCCCATCTGTCGCCACTGGTGACAACTGGGAACTAGAAGAATGGCCATTCCCAGTTGTCGCCACTGGTGGCGCCACCACTGGTGACAACTGGGATTTTTTTTGAAAAATATTCCCATTTGTCGCCAGTGGTGGCGTCACCAGTGGCGACAACTGGGAATAACCCGCTTTGATTGGGTTGAGGCTCACCACCCACGGATTTAAGCCGTTGGTCTCGCCTGTCATTTGTAGAGATTTGACAGTCGCTACGAGTAGTCAGGATCGAAAGTCTGACAACCAGTTTTAACCAAGGATTTATTCAACTTAATTGATAAGTAATAGAATAAAAAAGACTTAGATATAATTAGGAGTCATGTAATTGATAAAAATATACGTTTTGTCTATTTGTCAGTTGCCTACACTTGATTCTCAACAATTTTGGAGTCGATTATTACCCGTATTTTACATGAAGCGATGGGCTTTCTGCCCTCTATAACCCAAGTATTATGTAAATATTGTTCGTAATTATGAGTATCATTATACTACAGAGTGTCATTACACTCTAAAGAGGTTTTTATTGAATAAAAAGTAAGTTTGTACAATCGACTCCATACGGACTTTTCTTTTGTTTTATACCTAGCTAAGCAGTTGTGGCATTCTTGGCATTTCGAAGAGTGGCACATCGATTTATTTTAATTTCAAACTAAGGGCGCCTTCAAATTAGCCGCCAGGCGCCGCGCGGCGACATAGGTCCATCAATCGACTAGACATGATGCGTACAGATGAAATGTTAAGAGTAAATAATACTAAGAATTGAATAACTTTAGTTGTCCGTAGTTGTGTGACCTGTCGCGAGCTTCAGACGTCGTAATTAACGTCTACGTCCTTTTTATTTCTTTAGTACAATATACGAGGTCCTTAAGTTCTGATCAAATGTGTCGTCGGAACGTACACAAGTGCGATCAGGTCAGTCGTCGTCCGTGGCCGGATGCAGCGCCAGCACCGACGCAGCGCCGAACGGAGGCCGGTAGCGCACGTGCAGCTCCGCGAACACGCCCGGCGGCACGCACACGTCCGCCAGGTACAGCACGCCCAGCGCGCCCGCCAGCGCGCCCGGCAGCCCGCCCAGCACGGCCGCGCGGCACGCCAGCGCCGGGCCCCCGGGCCCCGCCGCCCAGCCCGCGCCCGGCGGCTCCAGCGCCACCACGGCCCCACGCGCGCGCGCCGCCCACGCCAGCGCGGCCCCGTAGCGCTCCTGCGCGTCGTCCAGCAGCGGGTCGTACAGCGCCAGCAGCACCACGTCCGCGCTGGGCAGCGCCGCCAGCTCCGGCGCCAGCTGCACGCCGCCCGGCGCCAGCGCGGCCAGCTCGCGCGCCAGCGCCGGCTCCAGCGCGGCGGGCGCGGGCGCGGCCAGCAGCGCGGCGGCGCGCGCGCCGTGCGACGCCAGCAGGCGCGCCGCCTGCAGCCCCGCCGCGCCGGCCGCGTGCGGGCCCGCCAGCGCCACCACGACGGGCGCCTGGTGCGCGTTGCGCGGGTCCAGGCGCCGGCCGCCGCCCACCAGGCGCAGCGCCACGTCGGCGGCGGCGCGCGCCAGCAGCGTGTGCGCCTGCCCGCGCAGCCCGCGCCGCGCCAGCGCCGCCCACACGTGCGCCCGCAGGCGCGCCTGCACGCTGGGCACGCACAGGCCGTCGTCCGTGACGTAGTCGACGGGCCCGCGCAGCTCATCGGGCACGCGGATGGCCCGGCGCTGGACGGGCGCGGCGGCCAGCACGTTCTGGTCGTGGCGGAACTTGCCCAAGTCGTCGGCCTGGCGCACGACGTCGGGGCGATGCGCGAGGCGCAGCTCCTCCCACAGCGCGCGCTTGTTGAAGAGCGCGAGGTTGCCCTCGAAGTCGAAGTCGTCGCCGAGCGCAGTGTCGGCGAGGTCGCCGAAGCAGGCCTCGTTGCGCCGCCGCGCCTTCTCGTGCACGTTGCTGAAGGCGGCGCCGCGGCTCTTGGGCGTGGAGCTGGTGTTGCCGTAACTACCTGCAACGTACATACTTCTCAAACTCCGTGCACACACATGACGCAGCCGATATTCGGTAGCATACAGTACCCTTTCCCGTTACCTTCAGGAAAGGCTGGCTACGCGCGGCGGGCGGGGGGGCGGCGCGACTGTTGCCAGACTTACCCGCGTGGTTGCCGTTCTTATTGTTGCGGGAGGCCTGTATGTCTATCGACTTGCTGCGCGCGGCGGGCGGGGGGGCGGCGCGACTGTTGCCAGACTTACCCGCGTGGTTGCCGTTCTTATTGTTGCGGGAGGCCTGTATGTCTATCGACTTGCTGCGCGCGGCGGGCGGGGGGGCGGCGCGACTGTTGCCAGACTTACCCGCGTGGTTGCCGTTCTTATTGTTGCGGGAGGCCTGTATGTCTATCGACTTGCTGCGCGCGGCGGGCGGGGGGGCGGCGCGACTGTTGCCAGACTTACCCGCGTGGTTGCCGTTCTTATTGTTGCGGGAGGCCTGTATGTCTATCGGCTTGCTGCGCGCGGCGGGCGGGGGGGCGGCGCGACTGTTGCCAGACTTACCCGCGTGGTTGCCGTTCTTATTGTTGCGGGAGGCCTGTATGTCTATCGGCTTGCTGCGCGCGGCGGGCGGGGGGGCGGCGCGACTGTTGCCAGACTTACCCGCGTGGTTGCCGTTCTTATTGTTGCGGGAGGCCTGTATGTCTATCGGCTTGCTGCGCGCGGCGGGCGGGGGGGCGGCGCGACTGTTGCCACTCTTGCTGCTGCAGCTGACGCCCGGAGGAGCCTGGTTACCTAACGCACATAACACCAGAGTACGCAAACTAATCCAACACATTTCAATAAAACAAACAGTAATTGTACCCTAGTGGCTTGTACATTTGATAATACAAACAGTTATTGTACCCTAGTGGCTTGTACCTTTTATAATACAAACAGTAATTGTAAACTAGTGGCTTGAACATTTGATAATGCAAACAGTACTGGCTTGTACATTTGATAATACAAACAGTAACTGTACCCTAGTGGGTTGTACATTTGATAATACAAACAGTTACTGTACCCTAGTTGCTTGTACATTTGATAATACAAACAGTAACTGTAACCTAGTGGCTTATATTTGACACAATTAGTTTAAAATAAAAATAAATACAGTTTTATTCGAAATTCTGTTTTTATATAAATAAATACATATTATTATTATAGTGTAGAAAAATTGATTTCAATAAAGTATGCAGTTAGTAGTAAAATCAAGTTAGCATTGATGATGGTAGTGTTGATTAAAAATGTAGGATTTTTATGCTTTTCCAACATGATAAATCAAACCGCTACCAATCATGGTATAGAACAGACATTTAGAGAAGCTCTCCTTTAACCTTTTCACTGCCAAGCACTTCTATAGAAGTTCGGGATTTTCGTGCCACCAGCGCCACAACTTCTATAGAAGTTGTTCATTTTAACTATCTTATTAAAATAAATTTACTGTGATTAAAAGCTTTGTTTCATTTTATTATTTAAGATAGCACTGTCTACTACCCTGTTTTTTATTTTTCTACACAAAATAAGCCCTAGTTTGTCCTAAAATCGGCAAAAACATAAACTCCGAATTTTGTTACTTTCCTCAGAACGCCAATCACTTCATATCAAGTTGGCCAGTGATGAAAGGTTAATTTCACCATTAAAATATTTATAAATACAGAAAGTTACGAATATCGAAAACAATTTGAGGTCAATAAAATATGAACTTAGTTATCTACTTCATTACAAAGGATAGTAGATGAATTTCGACCTTCAGGTAGATGCCGATACGTAATTATAAAGTTGTTACAAATTCTTGTCGATAGTTATTTTCCCATCTCTACAAAACAACCGGTCGTCTATGCCCCTGTGCGCCACCGAGTGCCACGAACTACTATAGAAGTTGGTCAGTGACGTCATAGGCGTGCGGCTGTCAAGGTCACTTTGGCATAGTGCAGCACAAAATCGGATTCGCGCGCACGCATCTTTCTTTCTTTCTTTCTTTCACTTATAACAAAATAAAATAAAAAAATGAGTGAAGAAATTGATTCGGACGAACTCCTTAAAATTTTGCAAGGTGTGGAATCGGACTCAGAGTATTTTGTGGAGAACATTGAACCAGAAGATAATACTGAGATATGTCTAACTGGATGATGATAATAATGTTTATTCATCAAATAATAATAATAATAATAATAATAATAAAAGTTTTATTTGCAGATAACAAAGATCCATAGTTTTAGTTAGTATTTTGGTATTAGTAACAATGGTGCTTAAATAAGTAAGTATTCAAAGAGTAGGAATTCAATAAGTATGTAAAATGTTCGGTGAGTCCAGTATCTCCAGATGCACTGTAATTACAGTAGATTTAGGTGATAGAATTTAAATATAAGTAGGTATACTTACTTTCCATTTCAAAAAACACTTTAAAAACAATTAAAAATTCTGCCACTTAGATACCTACGGTAAAAAATGTTGACAAAAATAGAAGAAAGAAAGACCATAGACCCCATCCCTGATCAGAATCGAATTCAACGTGCCTTCAATGCCAATAACTTGATATGAAGTTAAAGAATGAGATCATGAAACAAATAGAGATGTACCCCATTCTTTATAGTTCTAATTGAGTTACGTATTACTTTCTTTGATACTCATAATTTATACTGTTTTTTCTTATTAAGGATATTGTGAAATACAACAAATCTGGAAATATTTAATCAGTTTTTGTTTATATTCGTAAAATCAACTTTAAATCTTAACTTTACGCAACATACAAATCTTATTCATCGATATGACGATATCCCCATCACTACTGTTTACTGTATATTTAGTTATACATTTATAGCTCGGCGCTGGGCGAGGCATTGCGTTTTGTGTACGTGGGCGGCGAAAAGGTTAATAAAAGTACATACATATCAAACAAGAACAACTGAATATTCCATCCATCCTTACTTCACAGTGTGAAGTTGTATCTTATTACACTGAGCGCTTACACATGAAACTTATTCTTAAGCATATTCTTTGGGGACAGTGCCAATCAGATCCTCTTACCTTTAAAAATATCTGTTCAAAACAATTTTATTGTGTTATCCATATAAAAATATAGAAGAAGTATCTCTCACAAGCAACAAAATGGAATCAATTTCTCCCATGTTGCTCAAAAATAAATGATTTCAGATTCCTTTACTTTTACCTAATAAAATATTTTTCTAGCCTACCTAAACATTTATTTTTGAGACGCTCATGCGAAGTTCCACCTGAAGTTGGAAAGGTGTGTAAGGAACACTTAAAAGTAGTTATAAAAGCAACATCTGCAGAGCCCAGCTAAGAAGGGCTCTGTGGTTTTTAAAAAACACACAAGGATGGTGGAGTCTGAGTTTTCTCACTCACTACAACACGCCATCTCTTTCTAACCTAATCTATGAGTCAAGGTTCCAAGTCCTGAGCTTGTATCTTTGCTCTTGCATCCAAAGTTCTTCTAGTAACAGTAATTCACATAAACGTGAGCAGTGAGGCTACACTTACTTTAAAAGCTAGATTTTCAGGTTATTTAAAAACAAATAAAAAAATGATAGTGACACATATGACAAATGGCATACTGTTATATTTTTTTATATCCTTCATTAATCCTTCATTTTTCCTGTGAGGCTTGTTACTTGTTATAAATAAATTATTATTATTAATAAATTGACTTGAATAATTAATTGTGACAGAGTTGGTTTAAATTGGTTGTCAGTCGCTTATTATTTGTTTTCCCGTCTGTCTGTTTTGAGGTTAGGAACAGTTTTTAATTTATTTCTAAAAAATATGTATTGCCTTTAAATAAGAGTGGTAATATTATAATCAATCCTATTAATCCACCAACACATCCTGCCAAATAATACTAGATTCAACACAAGATAAGTGTTTACCAGCAGTAGATGAGCTTAGCAACATGCCATACCTGAACTTGTAGGGTTTGCCTGTAAGTTCTCACACACAGTAGCTTTCTGCACCTTCTTCATGCCCTTGGTGACTGCCACCGTGCTGTGTGTCTGCTCTGCAGGCTCCGCCCGAGACTCGATTATTTTCAGATCCTTTATGTCGGCAGCACTGAAGCGTAAACCAAAATAAAACTAAGCAAATTGTGTATAGCTTTAAACAACAGTAGGTACGCGAAAAATTTATCTTTCTACTTACTTAAGAGTCACTTGTGACTTTGGGTAAGGAAAACCATTCCTGAAGGCTTTTGTTAAAGTAATAGTACTACCATCTGCCTCTAGAATAGTTCCTTGATAGCAACCCAGAGGCTCCCCACAGTTCACCGATATGGCATACCCGACCCAGTTCGACATTGTCCCAATGTCCCAAGCCTTCAATTTCTCCAAACTTAAACTTTTGATAGCTTAGGTGAACAAGTTTAGGCCATGTGCTTACACTACTGAACAACAAGACATCTGATCAGATTCACATTTTATATACGCATGCACTCAAATGTAACGCGCTTCTCTTGCGACATTCACAACTCGCAACAGTCGCAACACATTGATACAGACAGAATATTACAGATGTCATGTCACTCATGTCAAACTGTGTCAAACGGAAGCCTCTGATCCTATTTGACGTTGACATTGACAACCTTACAAAATGACGGTGGTTCGAATGACTTGACCTTATACCTCATTATCTAAGGGGTATGAGCAGCAAAACAAGGTTTTTTCTAAATATAATCCCACCAAAACATTTCATGTATGTACAGCTTGGCAAAAAAGTGTAGAAACGGAAGTAAATTTTTGTCTGTTGGTAACATTTCCAAAATAATGACATCTAATAAACAAAGTTCACGATTTCGTAAAATTTTAATATCGAACACCAAACGTTGATAAATAAAGGTAAAAAGTTAAGAATAATTAATAAAACCATTCGGAGTGCTGGCAGGGAGATTATTTATAAGGTGTACAGCCGATGTCTGGCGGAACATGAGGCCCAAACTATTCTTTCTGAACGTCACAATGTTTACCAAAGAACCGCTGATAAGACAGGTATTTAAGAGTTTGTTTTGTTGATTTTAGTTGAATCAAGTGTTAATTGATGAATACAAAGCTATATTAATTTGCTTGCATTAGGAATTACTAGAAATTTGAAACAATAAATGTCGAGCACATAGGTTATGTTTACATTTTTTCTGCATTACTCTGGTATAGCGCGCTGAGATAAATTGATACTTTTGTGACTTGACTTTTAACTGAATGAAAACTCAATTTCTACGTAAATTATACCTTAAGTGCGATATCAATGGAGAGAATTATTTGTTCTAGCGTTTGCATTAGAAATGTAAAAGAAATTGTCGTACCATAGTCTAAATCTATTATTTAATTCAGGGAAATCTGTTATCGTTCTAAGCAAAATCGTGCTGGAAGGAGATAAAAAAGGGTATTTTCTACATCCGGCTTATTAAGAGTATGTGACAAAACGTTTTACTTTTAATATTGTTAGGGACACAGCTTGGCAAAAAAGAGTGTGGAATAAATGAGGTCGCTAGTATCGCGCATGTGGCCACCCGGAATACTACGACTTAACAGGTTTGATACTTGTTATTTTTTAGTACCTTCCTAATAATCCCAAAGCGAAGTGGGTGGTTCTGTCTGTCGGATGCTACGCAAACACCATGGAAGGCTTCAATGTCCAGTATTAACACTATTAATAATGGGCAAATGTGTATAACAACATGTCAAAATGTATACGAAGCAAAAGAAGTATGGAATCGTAGCATATGGCGCTCTGTAGTTTCTGCCTACCAGCGTGGGAAAGCGGCGTGAATTAATGTACCTATGTGTGTTATAGTGGGCACTGAAGCCTTGCATGAAAGTGGTGCATTAGGTCTCCACAGACAGATATAATCATGCCCTCGAGAGCAGTCTAACCTTAAGATTGTTAGGAAATAAAGACAATATTTTGTTTACAGGGATAATGAAAGAACACGTTTTTTAAGTTTTATTATAATACCAAAAATTTTATCAGACGATTCGAACACACTACCATCAAATATTCGATCCCGGAAAAGCTCACATGTTGGCTAGAACTTCCTGCAACTTCTGAACACTAGTATTTTCTAATTCTGATAAATCACTGCTACCGTCATCTTCTGTGAGATTTATTACTGTCATGATATTATTTTCCTATTTTCATTACAATATCCTTGCATGAATTTCTCCAATCTCAGTAATGTTTGCAAATGCATGTTCAGCAGCCACCTTTACAAACAAAAAATAATCTTAACCAATGGTTATAACATAGCAACTTTAAATAAGCAAATATAAACTAGGCTACATACCTTTATATCAATGGATCCAACATTGATTGAAGCAATTTAATGTTTTGAATTTCCCCATATTAATTCAATTGGATTCACGTCACAATGATAAGGTAACTTTCTTCAGGCGACCTTTTAAATGTTTTCTCGGTGTTGAAAAAATATCTTATTTTTTACCTTCCTTAAACATATTTCTTACTGTGTTGACAGATTTACCTAAAACAAAAACAGATACGGTACCTACTTTAATATTAATTCCCTATTCCTTATCTTCAAGTATCAAATATGGGTATACGAAGTTCTTCAAACTACAAAACATAACCTTAAATTTAAATTTCTGTAAACAAGACAAATAGTTACTTTAATCTGTATATCAACAAAACTACGCACTGAACACATTTAGAAAAACTTTTTTAATGTACAATGATTTAAGGGTAGTTAATTACCTGTCGTAGCAGCAGTTCTTCGATAAACATTCCCGATATCGGACAAAACTTGTCCCGCTTCAAATTTGGCCAAACACCACAAGAAGACGTGGTAAATCACTGCTCTGAAACAACTACGAATGGTTTTATTAATTTTTAATCGTTAATTTTGCAACGAAACTTAATAATTTTGTAAAATCTATGAAAAACGACGAGGATTTACGCACTTTTGACACATGATGTACTAGCAGTTGACAAATAAAACAATTTTGCCACAATCATCCGTTTTTAGTTTCAACTGTCACCGCGTCAGACTCTTTTTTGCCAAGCTGTACATGAAATATTTCGTCTTTACAGGAAGCAGCTCAACGTGCATTCAAGCTATTACCGAGGAGGATTGGAAGAACTCGTGCTAACATGTAATAAAAATAGAAAAGGATTGATTAGTGAACTATTCAATCTTCTCTCACTCCCCCTCCCTCTCCCTCTCCCTCTCCCTCTCCTTCTCCCTCTCCCTCTCCCTCTCCCTCTCCCTCTCCCTCTCCCTCTCCCTCTCCCTCTCCCTCTCCCTCTCCCTCTCCCTCTCCCTCTCCCTCTCCCTCTCCCTCTCCCTCTCCCTATCCCTATCCCTCTCCCTCTCCATCTCCCTCTCCCTCTCCCTCTCCCTCTCCCTCTCCCTCTCCCTCTCCCTCTCCCTCTCCCTCTCCCTCTCCCTCTCCCTCTCCCTCTCCCTCTCCCTCTCCCTACAAAATAATACATAATAAAATTAATGTCTAAAAAACAGCAGCATCTTTTTTTTGCTGATCCTACCCAATTTATTCGAATTGACAGCTATGACGTCACAACATGGCACAAAGTCATCACTAGGTACCTTGAAACGCATAGTATTATTAAAACCTCAATTCCTATAGCGTGTTTATTTCTGTGCAGAAATATCACATGTCATGAAATTTTGATCTTAGAAAACAGAATAAGTAAACCTGGGGCTAGAGTCTGCTATTGCAATCGTGGCCCAATGACCGGTCATTGATCGAATATAATTATGACAACTTTGACAGTTTTAGTATGGGAAATGTGTCATAAGTTTGACGTTATACGTCAAAAATCGATCATTGACCGGTCATTGAGTCACGATTGCAATAGCAGACTCGACCCCAGTTCATCTTTTTCTGCTACAACGGCCTTAAAAGTGATATCTAGACTTATAGGTACCTTTCTTGTATCGATATTCGTTAGGGTAACACCTATGTTCCTTAGTTGACACAACCGTAGCAATAGCAGCCATTTTATGCGCCAAAATAAGTTGAAGTACCTTTTTTGTAGGTATTTCCAGTCCATATTTATTTTATTACTAGCTTCTGCCCGCGACTTCGTACGCGGATCCTGTTGCTTATGCCAGCGACAACGGGGTCGTCAAAATCGAAGATCTGAAACGTCTGACGTCGAATTGTAAAAGCCCGGGGACGGCAAAACAATGGAATGCGCGAGACGATCCAAGACGTTCCAGATTTTTTATTTTTGTTGGTCAACAGGAAATGCCATCAGACTTAACAACTTTTGCTAAGACGCCACTTTTATTATGTATATGCTATATTGTCGCTGGGCTTTAGAGTTCCACTACAGGTGCTCCAGATCTTCGAATTTAGTTTCACAGCAGAAAACACTCTTCACGTGAAATAGTTTTAGCAATGGCACCATTTTTATATCTCTTTTACTTTAGGTGTTCCATTTTCCAAAATAAATTATAGCCTATATGTTGCGTGACGTTCACGCTCAGCGGTCAGTCGCGCATCTCCTTCCCCCACTTATCTCTAGAGTAGATGCGTATTTACGCTGAAAACTCAAGCGTCATGCTTTTTCCGTGAACGACTCCAACTCGCGAGACAGTGCATGATGTTCATGATCAGCGGTCAGTCATATATTCTTCACTGGTGTCTAGAGACCTGGATACCTGGTAGATGCGTAAATACGCTGAGAATGCAGGCGTGCTTCGCGATCCCAAGAAGTTTCCACGGAGCGAGTTGCAACCTCATGTTGTCGAACAGCATCAAGTCCCTCCTAACGCTCTTCGGTAGATTGTTGGGATCTTATGATCTTTAATCATTTAGCACTTTTGGAACATTGAGAAAGATTTGACCTCTTTCTAGGTATGGTTATAGTTTTATTGTGATGATACCTGATCAATTAAAATCTAAGTGGCTGCTCCCCAGCGTTACCGGGTAGGCACCCATGTATCAAAGATAAATAGAAAAGGAAATTAAACACTCAAATAACATAAGCCCGAAGGCATATTTATATGATAAAAAAAATGTAAGTTTTGGCCAGTAGAGTCTAATTTTCAATGATATACCATCGTCATCGAAAATCAGCCCTGAACTGTTCCCGCCTTCACCGCGTGGAGGTACTTATGTTATTTTATAAAGTGATAGTGATAGCTTTAATTTCTATATCAAATGTATCTGATCTTCGATTTTTATAAGTCAACAGGAAATGCCTATCAGACCGAACAACTTTTGCTAAGATGTCATTCCTATGTGAGTTATGGTGTAGCTGGGCTCTTGGAGTTCCACAACAGGTGTTCCAGGTCTTCGATATTTATACGTCAACAGCGAGTGCTCATAAGGCTGAACAACTCTTGCTAAGACGTCATTCCTATATAGTATGTTATAGTGTAGCTGGGCACTTGAAGTTCCACATCAGGTGTTCCGGGTCTTCAAATTTATTTTCTCAGCAGAAAATGCTCATCACGTGGAACAATTTTTGCTATGGTACCATTTTTGTATCTCCTATAGTTTAGCTGGTCTGTTGCGGTTCTGCATCAGGTGTTCCGGATCTTCAAATTTATTCTCTCAGCAAAAAATGCTCATCACGTGGAACAATTTTTGCTATGGTACCATTTTTGTATCTCCTATAGTTTAGCTGGTCTGTTGCGGTTCTGCATCAGGTGTTCCGGATCTTCAAATTTATTCTCTCAGCAAAAAATGCTCATCACGTGGAACAATTTTTGCTATGGTACCATTTTTGTATCTGCTATAGTTTAGCTGGTCTGTTGCGGTTCTGCATCAGGTGTTCCAGTTTCCAGGATAAATTATAGCCTATGTGTTGCCCAGACTTAATATCTATACAACAAAAAAAAAACATTCAAATCCGTCCAGTAGTTCCGAAGATTAGCGCGTGCAAACAAACAGACAAACAGACAAACAGACAGACTTTTTTTTTTTGGATTCGTGCTCTATTACTGTTTCTAAACCCCCCTAAATTATTATTTTTTAAATATATTCATTGTACAGACACAGTTTTTTTACAGTCTTATTATATGTATATAGATATATAGATATATATACAGCTTGGCAAAAAAGAGTGTGGAATAAATGAGGTCGCTAGTATCGCGCATGTGGCCACCCTTAATAGTACGACTTAACAGGTTTGATACTTGTTATTTTTCCCAAAGCTAAGTGGGTGGTTCTGTCTGTCGGATGTTACGCAAACACCATGGAAGGCTTAAATGTCCAGTAATAACACTATTAATAGTGGGAGAATATGTATAACAACATGTAAAAATGTATACGAAGCATAAGAAGTATGTAAGAATGCATATGCATATGCTACGATTCTGACATACTTCTTTTGCTTCGTATGCGATCTCTAGTTTCTGCGTGGGAAAGAGGCGTGAGTTAATATACCTATGTATGTTATAGTGGGCACTGAAGCCTTGCACGAAAGTGATGCATTAGGTATACACAGACAGATAATAATCATGCCCTCGAGAGCAGTCCAACCGTAAGATTGTTAGGAATTAACGACAATAGTTTGTTTACAGGGATAAGATAATGAAAGAACACGTTTTTTTAGTTTTATTGTAATACCACAAAAATCAGACGAATCGAACACACTACCATCAAATATTCGATCCCGGAAAAGCTCACATGTTGGCTAGAGCTTCCTGCATTTTCTGAAACACTAGTTTTTTCTAATTCTGATAAATCACTGCTACTGTCATCTGTGAGATTTATTACTGTCATGATATTATTTTTCTATTTTCATTACAATATCCTTGCATGATTTTTTCCAATCTTAGTAATGTTTGCAAATGCTTGTTCAGCAGCCACCTTATAAACAAAAAAATATCATAAACAATGGTTCTAACATAGCAAATTTAAATATGTATAAACTAGGCTACATACCTTTATATCAATGGTTCAACATTGATTGAAGCAATTTAATGTTTTGCAATGCCCCATATTAATTCAATTAGATTCACGTCACAATGATAAGGTGGTAACTTTCTTCAAGCGACCTTTGAAGTTTTCCCGGTGTTTAAAAATATCTTATTTTTTACCTTCCTTAAACATTTTTCTTACTGTGTTGACAGATTTACCTAAAACAAAAAGATACGGTACTACTTTATTATTAATTCCCTATTCTTTATCTTCAAGTATCAAATATGGGTATACGAGGCTCTTTAAACTACAAAACATAACCTTAAATTTCAATTTCTGTAAACAAGACAAATAGCTACTTAAATCTGTATATCAACAAAACTACGCATTGAATACATTTAGAAAAACTTATTTAATGTACAATGATTTAATTAGGGTAGATAAATACCTGTCCTAGCGGCAGTTCTTCGATAAACATTCCCGATATCGGACAAAACTTGTCCTGCTTCAGATTTTGGCCAAACACCACAAAAAGACGAGGTAAATCACTGCTCTGATACAACTACAAATGGTTTTATTAACTTTTAATCGTTAATGTTGCAACGAAACTTAATAATTTTGTTAAATCTATGAAAAACGACTAGGATTTACGCACTTTTGACACATGATGTACTAGCACTAGACAAATAAATCAATGTTGCCACAATCATCCACTTTTAGTTTCAACTGTCACCGCGTCAGACTCTTTTTTGCCAAGCTGTAGATGTCTAGATGACATTTTATCACAAACAACCTATTTCGTTCTGAATCTGTGGCTGTGCAAACAAGATAACAGTCAAACTGGAAACAGGCTGCGAATATCAGCGTTTTTGATAGAAAACAAAGCAATAATGAATAATGTACTCTGTGAGTGACGAGAGCGAAACTTTAATGAAATAAACAAAAAGAAAAAAAATGGTGTGAGGTTTTTGTAACTGATGGAGGTTGTCATTTAATCGCTTGAAACGTGCTTATTTACGAAAAAAAGAAGAAACAAATTTTGTGTTTATGAAAAAGGTCTCATAATATTTTCCGTGGGATAAAATCGAAAAACATTCCTAAAACTAGTTCACCAAGCAAAATGGTAAGTTAAAAAATGTGTTATTATCAAATTAAAATGTTGTTTTTGTTTAATTTTTATCATAGTTGTTTAGTAGGTCTGACAACATGATTCAGTCATGACGACCCAATAACCTTAACATCTGTATAAAACTCTTAGAAGGTAACAGCTTGAGTACCGATCATTAGACAGATATTAAGTAGTTTTAAAATAATATAGGCAACGATTCTTGCCTAGTTCTTGATTCCTGTCTTACAAGATTCAACCGGTCCACCTTCAAATGTTAATTCAACGTTTAAATAAGACTATCTTTTGACCAAATTGGTGAAATACAGTTTAAGTCTTAGAAATAATATGGCTATTAGAAAGAATGATGCACTGATTCTAAAGCTAGCCATGTTATAATAATTCAAAGTGGAAGGAACTTCATCACACATCTGGGCACCACAGTTTTAGGACTGAATCCTGAACTCCTGAGCTTTGATTCCGTGTTTTCCTGATTTGCTAGTTTTGCCGTGTTCTTTTCGCTTTAAACCGTAAAAAAATCTTGGTTTTTTTTATTAGTGAAAGGTGACCGAAGGTATTTTCTTCCAACTATACTTTAATTTCATCACAATCACACTAAAAACTCAGTACAAAGCGAGTCTTTAATGCTCTAGTGCAAATAAAATGTATGAAATTTCATTATTATGCACAGTTTATTTTTTAATCGCACCAAAAGGTGCCAATCTACTTTTTTTTTTACGTACATATTATTTGTTTCTATCCTACTTGTTCCAAATTTAAAAAATGATTGCTAAACTCTGATTTAAAAATGAAAGAAATTTAAAAAAGTGATTTGGCGGGAACTTTGTTAATTTTGCTTGACAATATTTTGGAAACAATAAAGTGTGATACTATCTGTTTTTTTTTTATTTATTTTTTTATTTGAGTTGAAAGAAAAGCAAATTATGCACCTCGCCTTAAGTAATTTATATTGCCCTCGTGCCTGTTAGATTAGAGCCCTCGCTAACGCTCGGGCTCTCAATCAGGTCAACAACACTCGGTGCAATAATATACCATTATAATAGAAAAAAAATTCAAATTGTTTTCGCCTACAAATATGTTTGTATAAATTTTTGCCCTAAATTAAAAATTATGTAACTTCGTTTAAAATGAATGAAATTAAAAATAACATAAGGAAAGGTTTTCCTCAAAAGATCACCCACAAGATTGGTCTGAGATATTAGGTCTTTACCTATGAAATTGCCGTTCTGCAGTACTGGCCATTTCAAATCAAAATATTTTTTGTTTGGCTAAGAATTCTAATTCCAAATTAATTTTATTTTAAAAACATGGGTTTTTTTTCCAAAAGTAGTCATTTGTTTATTGATTAGTGTTACATTTTCATCGCATTTCAATCTTTTTCGTCATCATGGATACATTAAAAATTCGAGTAATTATGGAATATGAGTACCGTCGTGGCAGCAACGCGGCACAAGCGGCACGCAACATCACCGACGTTTACGGAGCTAACACTACAAACCAAGGCACCACCTGTTATTGGTTTGCTCGCTTCCGTTCTGGAAATTTCGACCTGAAAAATGAACCTCGCGGTCGTCCGAAGACTTCGGTCGACAATGACGAATTAAAGGCGATTGTGGAAGCTGAGGATACACAATCTACGGCTGAATTAGCAGCAGCTTTCGACGTTAGCGTCAAAACAATATTGGTCCATTTGCGTCAAATTGGCAAGGTAAAAAAGCTTGACAAATGGGTGCCCCACGAACTCGATGATCGCCAGCGCGAAGTACGCGTCGAGACGTGCCTTGCACTGTTCAACAGACACACAAATGAAGGAATTTTGAACCGCATTGTTACCTGCGATGAAAAATGGATTCTGTTTGATAACCGCAAGCGCTCAGCAAGTTGGTTGGATCCTGGTTCAGCACCTAAACAATGCCCTAAACGAAAACTTACCCCTAGAAAAGTGATGGTCACTGTTTGGTGGTCTAGCGCCGGTGTGATTCATCACAGCTTCTTACCAAACGGGGTGAGCATTACTGCAGATGTGTACTGTGAAGAACTGAACACAATGATGGAGAAGCTGGCACATCTCCAACCAGCGTTGGTCAATCGCTCGTCTCCGCTGCTCCTGCGACAACGTGCGACCTCATACTGCACAGCAGACGGTCTCCAAATTGCAAGAACTGGGGTTGGAAGCTCTCCGTCATCCGCCCTACTCACCACACCTTACGCCTACAGAGTACTACCTTTTCCAGAATTTGAATAACTTCTTGGTGGGAAAAAATTCAATACCCAAGAGGCAGTAGGTACAAAATGCCTTTGAAGAATTTGTTGCCTCCCGTCCAGCTCATTTCTTTAAGAAGGGCATCAATAAACTGCCACTGCGGTTGCAAAGATGCATTGATTGCATGGGTGATTACTTCGATTAATACAAATAAAAGATACATGAAAAAAAATCGTTTAATTTTTTTCATACAAAACGGCAATTTCATGGAGCCAACTCGAGTGACAGCTTCTTCTGCCACTTGTATAGATAACATTTTTTGTAATTGCGATTATGTCCATAAAGAAATAGTAAATAAATTGCCATCCGACCACAGTGGTCAAACAATAACGTTTTGCGCCTCCATACCTTTACAAAAAACTCAAATAAGGTTTAGGCCAATTACATGTAAAAATTTAGAGAAATTAAATAACTCTTTAGCTGGTACATTAGGTCAGAGCTTAAGTAATATTTATGACCCAAATGAGTTTTACGCTGAGTTCTTTTCTCTATTAAAAACGAAATTTAATGACGCTCTTCCACTTAAGACTAAAAGTATATACCCTAAGTTCTTATTTAGTGATTGGGCAACTCCAGGTATTCGTAAAAGCAGGGAAAAACTTTTTGAACTTTATGGCCTAAGGCAGCATGTGAATAATACTAACTTTCATCAGCATGTTGCTAAATATTCAAAAATATTCAAACGTGTTTGCAAAGTTTCTAAAGCTCTTTATATTAGCAATAAAATAAAATCAGCGGATGATAAAATAAAAACTACCTGGCAAATAATAAATAATGAAACAGGTAGGAAAAAACAGCACGACAATGATTATAATTTAGAAACTGCACATGGCCCAGTAAACTCAAATATAGAAGTCGCTCAAGAATTTGATAACTTTTTTGCTTCAATTCCCTTAAAAACTACGGAATCATTACACTCCTCATCCGCTCTTTCTTTTGCTTTAATTAAGGAGAATGTAAAGGCATGCCCCCTGGAGTTTCGTTTCCAATATACAAACCCTAGGCTGTAATTAAAGCTTTTAAAGATCTTAAAATTAAGTCAACAGAAGATCTTTGGGGAATGTCTGTAAAAGTCTGTAGATCTATAATCGAAACAATTGCACCCTATTTAGCGTTCTTGTTTAATATCAGTGTAGACGAAGGAGTTTTCCCGGATCTCATGAAACATAGTAAAGTTGTTCCGTTGTTTAAATCCGGTGATAGTAAAGACCCCAATAACTATAGGCCTGTGTCAATTTTGCCAGTTCTCAGTAAGGTGTTTGAAAAGTTAATACTAAATCAAATGTTACGTCACTTTAATAAAAATTCCATCTTCCATGAACATCAGTATGGTTTCACTAAGGGGCGCTGTACAACTGACGCCGGTGTTACCCTAATCAAAAACATTTTCAACGCCTGGGAGGAAGCACAAGATGCCATTGGAATCTTTTGTGACCTGTCGAAGGCGTTTGACTGCGTTAACCACGAAACACTACTGTTAAAACTAGATCACTATGGTATTAAGGATAAAGCTCTTAACTTAATAAGATCTTATCTGAAAGACAGACAGGTCAAAGTCCAGATTAACGGCGTAAACTCATCGGGGTCTGAATTGACAATGGGCGTGCCTCAAGGTTCAATTCTGGGTCCGTTCCTCTTTTTAGTATACATTAATGATTTGCCTCATTTAATTCAGAATCAACCGAAGATGGTGTTATTCGCTGATGACACATCTCTCATTTTTAAAGTAGACCGACGTTCTCAAAATCTTGACGACGTAAATAAAGCTATTCTTCAGGTACAAAATTGGTTTACGGCAAACAATTTGGTACTTAATAACACAAAAACCAAATGTATTCGATTTACGTTACCAAACGTTAGAAGTAGCGAATGCGACATCATGTTAAATGGAGGAAAGCTGGAATATATTAATGAAACCGTTTTCCTAGGCATCACGCTAGACGAGAAGTTACAATGGGGACCGCATATAACATCTCTTGCGGGGCGGCTAAGCTCGGCTGCTTATGCGGTTAGAAAGATCAGGCAGTTGACAGACGTAGAAACCGCGCGTTTGGTCTATTTCAGCTACTTTCACAGCGTAATGTCGTATGGCATTTTACTGTGGGGTCGGGCTGCTGACATTGATTCCATTTTTATTCTACAAAAGAGAGCTGTCAGAGCTATTTATAATCTACCGCGTCGAGAATCTCTAAGGGAATTATTTAAGAAAATTAATATTATGACAGTGCCTTGTCAATTCATTTACGAAAATATTATGCATGTAAGAAAAAACCCACATCTTTTTAGTAAAATAAGTGATAGACATAATTTTAATACTAGAAATAAAGATAAAATAGCTCAACCATTTTTCAGATTAGCTAAAGTACAGACATCTTTCATGGGGTACTGTGTTAAATGTTACTATAAAATACCTCTTGATATATTAAAACTAAATGAAAGGAAATTTAAAACTTATATTAAAAGTACACTTTGTAAACAGGCATATTACAAATTAGAGGATTATATTCAAGATAATAATGCTTGGCAACATGCTGGTCCAGCTCCATAGGGCAATCAAGGAACTTGACAAAATCTTAATTTGCTTTATTTTTGCAACACTCACGCTATTCTGCTGTGTATTTTTTTTTATTTTTCATTATTATTTGTGTAATATTTTCTTGATTTGTTATATTAATCCGTGATTTTAATATTTGTAAATGTGAGAGTACCATGTATCTATCCTACTAAAATGCTTAATCTATCTTAGCATAGTATGTTATTTTTTATTTACTTTTTTATTTTACTTTGTTTATTCTAGGTACATCGTATTCACATATAATGTATTTTTTATTGTATACAAATATTGTAAAAACTATTTTAAAAGAGTAAGTATGGAGTTTCTTGCCCATTCTTCTCCATACAAAACTACCTTTTGGAAGGGGCAACTAGAATCATTAAATTTTATTTAACTTGTAAGTTTAACGTTCAAAAGTGCCTTTTAAATGGCCTAATTGAAATAAATGATTTGACTTTTGACTTTTTTTGACATAGGTAGACCTATTATTTTTTTTGTAAAATGTATAATAAAAAAGTTATAGAGTAAAAATGAAATATTAATAAAAAAATTCTCACTTTTTTGCTTATAACTTCTTTAATTTTTAATTTAGGGCAAAAATTTATACAAACATATTTGTAGGCGAAAACAATTTGTTTTTTTTTTTCTATTATAATGGTATATTATTGCACCGAGTGTTGGTGACCTGATTGAGAGCCCGAGCGTTAGCGAGGGCTCTAATCTAACAGGCACGAGGGCAATATAAATTACTTAAGGCGAGGTGCATAATTTGCTTTTCTTTCAACTCAAACCAAAAAAAAAAAAATCAGATAGTATCACACTTTATCGTTTTCAAAAATATTGTCAAGCAAAATTATCAAAGTTCCCGCCAAATCACTTTTTTAAATTTCTTTCATTTTTAAATCAGAGTTTAGCAATCATTTTTTAAATTTGGAACAAGTAGGATAGAAACGAATAATATGTACGTAAAAAATAAGTATTGATATCGGCTGGCTGAATAGAGCTAATCCATTGAGATTGGCACCTTTTGGTGCGATTAAAAAACAAACTGTGCCTAATAATGAAATTTCATACATTTTAATTGCTCTAGAGCATTAAAGACTCGCTTTGTACTGAGTTTTTAGTGTGATTGTGATGAAATTAAAGTATAGTTGGAAGAAAATACCTTTGGTCACCTTTCACTAATAAAAAAAAACCAAGAGTTTTTACGGTTTAAAGCGAAAAGAACACGGTAAAACTTGCAAATCAGGAAAACACAGAATCAAAGCTCAGGAGTTCAGGATTCAGTCCTAAAACTGTGGTGCCCAGATGTGTGATGAAGTTCCTTCCACTTTGAATTATTATAACATGGCCAGCTTTAGAATCAGTGCATCCTTCTTTCTAATAGCCATATTATTTCTAAGACTTAAACTGTATTTCACCAATTTGGTCAAAAGATAGTCTTATTTAAACGTTGAATTAACATTTGAAGGTGGACCGGTTGAATCTTGTAAGACAGGAATCAAGAACTAGGCAAGAATCGTTGCCTATATTATTTTAAAACTACTTAATATCTGTCTAATGATCGGTACTCAAGCTGTTACCTTCTAAAAGTTTTATACAGATGTTAAGGTTATTGGGTCGTCATGACTGAATCATGTTATCAGACCTACTAAACAACTATGATATTAAACAAAAACAACATTTTAATTTTTTTTTTAACGTCGAAAGCTGCTGCTAATTCAGCCGTAGATTGTGTATCCTCAGCTTCCACAATCGCCTTTAATTCGTCATTGTCGACCGAAGTCTTCGGACGACCGCGAGGTTCATTTTTCAGGTCGAAATTTCCAGAACGGAAGCGAGCAAACCAATAACAGGTGGTGCCTTGGTTTGTAGTGTTAGCTCCGTAAACGTCGTTGATGTTGCGTGCCGCTTGTGCCGCGTTGCTGCCACGACGGTACTCATATTCCATAATTACTCGAATTTTTAATGTATCCATGATGACGAAAAAGATTGAAATGCGATGAAAATGTAACACTAATCAATAAACAAATGACTACTTTTGGAAAAAAAACCATGTTTTTAAAATAAAATTAATTTGGAATTAGAATTCTTAACCAAACAAAAAATATTTTGATTTGAAATGGCCAGTACTGCAGAACGGCAATTTCATAGGTAAAGACCTAATATCTCAGACCAATCTTGAAGGTGATCTTTTGAGGAAAACCTTTCCTTATGTTATTTTTAATTTCATTCATTTTAAACGAAGTTACAGCGCTACAAAAATAAGTTCAATTTTTCAATTTTTTAATTTCAATTGTCCAATTTTTTAAGTGACAATGGTTATTTCAAGTAGTTTTTTTTTATTGCTTTTGTCTTTTTTTCTTTCTTTTAACAATTTGAGTCGAGTACTGTTATCTGTGATCGCGGCTTATTTGATTTGATTTATGATTGTAAATCTACACGCGAGGACTTGTAATTGGCTTTCTGGTGACTATTACTTTCTCATTTGTTGTGTTTTTATTAGCTGTAAGTCCTCCATGTACTAAATAAATAAATAAATAAATAAATAAATAAATAAATAAATAAATAAATAAATAAGTTAAACATTTCATTTCGACCGGATTCTCATGAGCATTGACGAACCCGGTCAACTTTTGAGCGCTGTAACTTCGTTTAAAATGAATGAAATTAAAAATAATATAAGGAAAAGTTTTCCTCAAAAGATCACCTACAAGATTGGTCTGAGATATTTTTTTTGTAAAATGTATAAAAAAAAGTTATAGAGCTTATAACTTCTTTAATTTTTAATTTAGGGCTAAAAGTCATACAACATATTTGTAGGCGAAACAATTTGCTACAAATTATGACTTACAAATTTTTTGTAAGACGTATAGTTTCCGAGACATCGCGAAAAAAGTGTTTTCACCCCTTTTTCCAAGATGGCGGCCGGGGGACATGTATGGCGACCCCACAAACTTGAGGTAAAGTTTCTATTGACCCCCCACACATGTCCCAAAAATAAATTTGCGTCCTCTAAAAAATGCAAAGCTCATGTAACATTTCAATGGACTACAGACCGAAACTATATTTTAAGGAATTTTAGTAAATATATAGCCTTTTAAAGTTTTAAAAAAGTAAATAGATATGTTGTGCTACAATCAATCAATGACCAATCAATGATAGGTAGTGAAGTAGTTAGGTACTCAATACTCAAAATAATACTCAAGTAGTTATGTATCTACTTATTAAGAAAAAAAAAACAAAGGAAAAAAGCCATTCCGATGCCTATGATTGCAAATAAACAGATGTTCGCACAGTAGATAGCGTAGACCCGGATAGATCCATAAAATAGCTATTCATTGGCTAACTAACCTTTAGCTCTATTTCCATGTGAATTTAAAGTGAACGACCGCACGTTCACGTGCCTCGCCCTAGCACATCAGCATACCTACTCTCACATTCACGTTCATGGGAAGTAATTTTTAAAATCACTCGCGACACACACACACAGTAATTAATTAGTCTGATATTTGAAAAACAGAACGAAAACAACACAAATCACCAACAGCAGCAATTCGATCACAATCAACGAAAAGTAGGAACTGACGAAAAAAAATGTGTAGGTAAGTAGGTAGGTACATGTAAAATGCAAAAGAAATGTATATAATATACCTATGTATACTTCTTGGAATTTTTCGGCATTGCGCTTTAACGACCTAAACCCGTCACAGATCAATGAGACTTAACAATCACATCAAGTTTTACTTACAAACAAAATGATACCAAAAATGATATACAAATTTGTTATGGAACAATAAGTTATTTGTTAGTTAAAGTAAAAGTACCTAAGTTGTTTGTTGAATTATATTCAAATCCGATTTTAATGTTTATTACAAAAATATCGAAAATTACGTTAGAAGTTTTTTACATAAAAAATCTAAAAAGGCGACCAAAAATGTCAACCCCGCATTGACATTTGGTCGCCTTGATTTTCACTTCCACACAAGGAACAGGGACAGGGGTCCAGAATCATGTCTAGAACCCATGGTGGAATTGAAACCCTTACTTATTTAGTGTTTTTATCGGCGGTTATATTTTTTTGTAAAAAGTTTTGTTGGCAGAATGAGCCTTATGTTTCGCTACTCGTACTACATGATAGATGGTGTAGAATTCAGTAAAAAAAAATACAAGAAAATTATTCTTTAAGGAAGAAAACTTATTCTAGCATTTATTTCTTATGCTATTTCTTATTCTTGTTTTAGAATAAGTTTTCAAGGGTTCGGGTTCCGTCTATCAAAAATTCGCAACTGGTACCTACTACGTCGTAACTCGTAATTAAACGTGAGCAGGTGGTTTTATTACAGAAGAGCTCGGAGCAGCCGGAGCTCGTGAAGGAGAATAAGCTTGCTCAAGCACCGCTGTCGATGTGGTGGTTGGTGGCGGCGCTGGCGGCCAGCGTGGCCATTCTGGCGGGCGTGGCCAGCATCGACTACGCTCTACCCGAGCCGCTTGGGCCGGCCGCTTCACCCCAGCGCTTCCGCGCGTTTACGGCGCACCAGCACCTCGTTAATCTCACCTCCATCGGACCACGGGTGCGTTACGTTGAAACACGGTACAAATCAAAAGCCACCGTTCGTGACGCGGATGAACGTATTGTAATGATTGTGCAATGCTGTCGCCGTCGCTGTAGTCGCCAAGTGTGTCGCAGGTGGCAGGCAGTTACGAGAACGAGGTGTTGGCGGTGAGCATGCTGGTGTCGGCCATCAAGCACATCGCGGCGCACGCGTCGCCGCACAACCGCGTGGAGCTGGACGTGCACTCCGCCAGCGGCGCCTTCGCGCTGTCGTTCATGGACGGTGAGTGTGGCGCGCGGACAGTGGCACAGTGGGAGTGGAGACAGTGCGCAGTAACGCCGGTGTGGCACCCGCAGGCATGAGCAACGTGTACCGCGGCGTGCAGAGCGTGGCGGCGCGCGTGCGCGGCGCGGGCGGGCGGGCGCGCGGCGCGGCGCGCTCGGCGCTGCTGCTCAACTGTCACTTCGACACCGTGCCCGACAGCCCAGGTAAGCAGTCGACCTAATCACCCTGCTTACATTGTACGAAAACTTTAATAAGTCATTTAATATGTACATACAAAAGTCAAGTTCATGTTCAATTGGGATTGACATTTTGGGCTTGATGTGCCGGTCTGTACCTGCAATAACGAAATAGTATATTTTGTAATGATAATCATTGATTGATGATTATCATTGTGACCACCTATGTATTTATACCATGTTTCTGGCAAATAAATATTCTATTCTATTCTATAACGAGTACAATTTGTACGTTACCCCATCAAGAAAGTATCTCCTAGAGTTATATGAGTAGAACGTATAGTAGGTGCCCTATCTGCTGTAAATGTGCCTCCAAATAAAAAATGTGTGCCCCCTGTCGTTTTGGAAAAAAACGGAAAAAACGATTCTTGCTGGGGTAACGTTTTTCCAGCAGAAAAATTCTACACGAATGATCGGAGAGAGAAGAATTATGCATGGCCAGAGAGCTTAAATGTGTGCCAAAATGTGCCCCAAAGAAAAAAACCAATTCTGTGCCCGTTCACATTTTCGAGATATTGCATTTCCTGCTGGAGATATTTTTATTTATTTTTTTATTTATTAGCTTTATTTTTATCCCTTACATTTATATTTTGTGTGTTGTACTTATTTAGTTATTTGTTAGTAATGTTAGTTATGTACTTAAGTAAGGTTAGTAATGTTAGGTGTAAGGGCCGCCTATTGCGGTGAAAGCCTCCTCCAAACCGTTCCAGGTGGCTCTGTCCTTTGCCCGTCTGGGCCATAAGGCTCCGGCTATCTGAATGATGTCGTCACTCCATCTTTTAGAAGGTCTACCCTTTCTTCTTTTTTTGTTTATGGGGTACCAATTTGAAATAATGTGTGACCATCTTTCATCCTTAGCTCTTTGAATGTGACCTGACCATTTCCATTTTAGTGTCAGCACCTGTTCGACCGCATCTCTCGCCTTTGTTCTTTTTCTTATGAGTGAACTTTTAACTCTATCTTTTAATTTAATGTTCATGAAGCTCCGTTCTATTCCTCTTTGGCAGCTTCTTATTTTATTTAAGAGTGATTTCTTAAGAGGCCATGTCTGACATGCGTAAGTAAGAACCGGCGTAAGGCAGATGTTCATCGCTTTCGTTTTCAGTTTTATGGGTATGGGGCCTTTAAAGATTTCCTTCATAGCCCAGTATTTGTTCCACGTATTCTTCACTCTGCGATCGATTTCTTTTTCTGTACAGGATTTCATTGATATTAGATGACCAAGGTAAATGTAGTCTGCGACGTGTTCTATTGGTTTGGACTGTATAGTTATGGGTGTTTCTTCACGATTGGTCATAATTTTTGTTTTGTCCCAGTTGATTTGTAGCCCTACGGCCTCGCTGTGATAACTAAGGGACTCTATAATTTGGTTCAGTGTGTGTGGGTTTTCCGACAGCAAAACTATGTCATCCGCAAACCTGAGGTGTGAAAGGTACTTGCCATGTATATTTATTCCCGTATTATTCCAGTCGATATTTCTGAATATGGATTCTAGGACTGCTATGAAAAGCTTTGGGGAAAGTGGATCACCTTGCTTTACCCCCCTCTCTACTTGGAATGTTGGTCCTCTTGAGTCTAGACGTACTCTAGTTGTGCTTCTCAAGTAGATCGCTTTGATAAGTTCTATGTAGTCGTGATCTAGTCCTTGTTGGCTTAAAGCCCGCCATATGGAGTCATGTGAAATTGTGTCGAAAGCTTTCGAGTAATCTATAAAAGCAACGTATAGGGGGAGGTCATATTCCATGTATCGTTCGATTATTATTTTCAGTGTGTGTATGTGGTCATTGGTAG
Source organism: Euplexia lucipara (assembly GCA_921972225.1). NCBI lineage: Eukaryota > Metazoa > Arthropoda > Insecta > Lepidoptera > Noctuidae > Euplexia > Euplexia lucipara. The sequence continues at coordinate 21,936,897 of OV179159.1, forward strand.
AGAAATTTTTCATGAATCCCGCTTGCTCTACGGGTTGGTTCTCATCAATTTTCGTGGTTATACGTCTTAGTAGGGTTGATGCAAATAATTTATACAGGCAGGATATGAGACTGATGGGCCTGTAATTGGATATTAGTTTGGGGTCTCCTTTTTTATAAAGTAGCTGGAGATATACGATTCATCAAAACGTTAGTTTTGATGAATCGTATATCTCTAAAACCATTGCATGTGCCCCTGTAGATAAACATACACGAGTAGCTCTTAATGTGTGCCCCTTAGTGCCCGTTCATGCATGCGTTTTTGAATAATCTTGCTAAAAGTCAAATCGATGGTGTCATAACTTTGACGGCAAAATACAAGGAACCGGCTCAATCCCAGGTGTGTAGGTGTAAACCAAAATCTTGTGCCATTTAAAAATATATGGTGAAAATATTCAGCTTGGAATGTTTCGCATTAAGTAAATATAAACAAAAACCAAAATATGGATAAGATGTATTTTTAAATTATTTTTATATTTAAATTTAGAATGGAGTAGATTGCTTACCTTGCAATAGCACTTAGGCTACTATTTATATAATTTACTTCAGCTAATAGAATACAAATCCAATAACAACTTTATTTAATTACTTATTACTTTTCTACTTCAGTGTCTTTATTTATTTATTTAGGATTTCCAACAGAGAATACACAGATAACTTACACTATGAGACATACACGTAAGTATCAACCGGTTAGTGAGTAAAGTAAAGAAGGTCATCGATATGTATGAATCCGTCGCTTTTTAGTAGTCATTCGAATTTGGTCGGATAACCAGGGTCGGGACGCCCTAGAAGGACATACATAGACCTTATTGGTGAGGTTCTTCAGAAAGGTCAGGTGCGTAGTACTCGCAACCGGCGTGTGTATGACAACATGTAAGAATGTAAACGAAGCAAAAGAAGTATTTATTTATTTAAACACACACTGTCATTACAGGCTAACCTAATACAACAGTGTAGTTATTGAAAAGTTTACACAAAAGACTTACAATTAACAATCTAAGCAATCTAGACTAATATGTAAGAATCGTAATGTAATGTAATGTATGTATGTAATGTAAGAATAGTATGTAAGAATCGTAGCATATGGTGCTCTGTAGTTTCTGCCTACCTCCATGGGAAAAAGGCGTGAGTTTTTGTATGTATGTATGTATATTTTTGACTAAAGGCACAAGATTTTGGTTTACACCTACTCATCTGGGATTGAGCCGGTTCCTTGTATTTTGTGGTCAAAGTTATGACACCATCGTTTTGACTTTTAGCAAGATTATTCAAAAACGCATGCATGAACGGTTTTGAAACTTTGTATGGTTATTATTAACGTCGAGAAGGACCGAATACAGTTTTCAGCGAACTTATACCTTGTCTCATTTAAGCGCTGCGATGTTTTTTCGGGTTTTCATAAAACCGCGATAACTTGAAAACTATAAATATTTTCTGAAATCTAATTGGGGCACTAAGGGGCACATATTAAGAGCTACTCGTGTATGTTTATCTACAGGGGCACATGCAATGGTTTTAGAGATATATATCTCGAAAATGTGAACGGGCACAGATTTGTTTTTTTTTTTGGGCACATTTTGGCACACATTTAAGCTCTCTGGCCATGCATAATTCTTCTCTCTTCGATCATTTGTTTGAATTTACCTGCTAGAAAAACGTTACCCCAGCGAGAATCGTTTTTTCCGTTTTTTTCCAAAACGACAGGGGGCACACATTTTTTATTTGGAGGCACATTTACAGCAGATAGGGCACCTACTATACGTTCTACTCATATAACTCTAGGAGATACTTTCTTGATGGGGTAACGTACACATAGATTAGTGATTTCATTTCATTTTCAGCCATATTACATATCTTTTTCACAGGGCAAACCTTATGTGGTCGTCTTGGCAACATTTTAAATGAAATATTTTTGGTGGGATCCGTTGTGTTTCAAAGGAGAAGAGAATGACTCCATACACGCCTGGGCCCATGTTTTAACTGAATCAAACTAGTCTTATTTTTAAGAGGATATAATAACAAGGCCTCACTGAAAATTTGGTGAAATTTGGCTATCCAGGAACCAAGTTATATGAATTATAGTAAAAATGAGGTTATAATACAACATTCTAGTTTTTGTATGTCTTAATAGGCTAAAAGCACGATTTGAATAGGTAAAAACTTACAGGCTGAGAATGCTGAGATGCACACCACTGACGAACAACTGATAAAATCTCCTCATCTTCCAAGAACATTCTACCAATAGAGTTACTACGACCAGTCGCAGTCGTATAATTTACACAGCGATCCATGTCGTCAATATCCAATCGATAAGCGTAAACAGTTGTTCAAAATAAAGAGCCTAGTAATTTAGAATAGCACAATCCGTCAAATAGTGTATTAAAATAATGTATGCAAAGCCGAGGTCGTGGGATTAAGCAATAAAACAAGGAAAACACACTAGGGCTTTCAGTCTCGATGCATTACCGAGTCCCGGGAAAAAAAACGTGACTATAATGTGATCTCGAAATTACCGGGAAAAACGATACTTTCGAGACTATACATTTCAAAACACGCTTTTTTATTTATTTACTCTAATTAATAACAAAGTCAATATAAGATATTTTATTCAACACACTTTAATAAAAAAACAAAAATAAAAAAAAAAAACCAAAAAATCATTTGTGACAGTTTTTATCATTTTTGTAGTGGGCACGTAGAAAACCAAGGGCGTTTAATGTTGTTTCAGACAGTGAGAATGAACAGGATTCTCTTAAGGTCCGATAGGCGAGAACACCCAATGAAACAATTTGATTGGTTTCAATATAATACAATATAATACAATTTCACAGAATCGCTGAATGATGTCTTGCATAACCTGTCATCCATCAAAAACACGATTGTGATTGGAGATATAAATATCAATATTCTCCCAGGAAGTTCTGACGCATCTGCTCAGGACTACCTTAACCTATGTGCATACCATGGCCTGCTCCCCGCACACAACTTTCCTACACATCATAGTGGCTCCTGCTTGGATCATGTCATGCTAAAATCAAATTACCCCTCGCTTGCACTCGTTGTTAATTCGACAATAACAGATCACAATGCTGCCCTACTAACTCTAGATTGTAACATAGTTAAGCAAAACACTCGCACAATTTTAAAATTGAATAAAAATAAACTTGAGGAAGATTTGCGCGTCATCAACTTTAATCCAGTCTATAATTCCGCTGATCCGCAGTATTGTATGTTGTATGTAATAGAAAATGTACAGCTTGCAATTCAGAAAAATACGGAAATTATGCAGTTGAGCAACAAAAATTGCAACATAAAACCCTGGATCACAACAGGTCTTATCCGCTGTATGAAGCATAGAGACAAACTGCACATGAAAGCTAAATCTCAACCAGACAATGCAGTGATACAATTGACATACAAAAGATATCGCAATTTTTGTAATAACCTTCTCAGAAAAATTAAATGCAGTTACGATAAAATTGAACTGGAAAAGGCTGGAACTAATACTAAAAGAATCTGGCAGTATGTTAGAAATGTTACATACATATCAAAACAAAAAGAATCTTCGTCAGGTTTATTGCAAGCACACTCGTCACAGCTGACTTCTGCAAACATAGCAAATAACTTTTTTGTTAATGTGGGAAAATGCTTAGCAGAAAAAAACCGGGGTCAACCACATTCCACACAGCACCTAACAAGCAGTACTTTTATGGGTTACAACACTTTAACATCCTTCGCAATGCTAGATACTGATGAGACTGAAGTTGAAAGTATAATTATGACCTTGAAAGACGACTGTGCCGTTGGCTGGGATAATATTTCCACTAAAATTCTCAAACAGTTCAAGCATATTTTAGTACCACCACTTACTTATACTTTCCGCATCTGTTTATCTTCAGGTATTTTTCCCACGTGTCTTAAAAAAGCGATTGTTGTGCCCGTCTATAAGTCGGGTAGTAAAGAGCAAGTGACAAATTACAGACCTATTTCTGTACTGCCCTGTATGTCGAAGATATTAGAGAAAATTATGAACAAAAGATTGTTTAAATATCTGGAGGATAAATCTATTTTGTCTGAGCGGCAGTTTGGATTTAGGCCTAAAGTATCAACTGCCGATGCCGTACATCATCTGACCGACTATATAGCACGGGAACTGGACAAGGGTAGCCACACAGTTGGAATTTTCCTGGACCTCGCCAAGGCTTTTGACACAGTTTCAATTCCCATTCTGTTGCGAAAGCTTGAAACTTTAGGTGTAAGAGGCACCCAGCTGCAACTCTTTAAAAGTTATTTAGAAGACCGTACCCAGTGCGTAAAGATTGACAATGTACTCAGTGCTGACCTAAAAAATACGTTTTTTGGTGTCCCCCAAGGAAGTATTTTGGGGCCCACTATGTTCTTAATATACATAAATGACTTATGCAAATTAAAGCTAGAACATGGTATGATCATATCTTACGCTGACGACACTGCTCTACTTTTCTCGGCTGACTCAGAAACTGAAGTGTACAAGTTTGCGCAACACGGGTTCAATATTGTAAATAATTGGCTCCATCATAATTCATTAACACTGAATGCGGATAAGACAAATTTCATGAAGTTCTCGATGCGAAAACAAGCACCTATCATTGCCCCAAAGTTGTTTGCTCATTGTTGTTCAGCCCCTCTAAATAGTGAGTGCATGTGTCCAAATATTAACATGACTAACAAAATAAAATACCTTGGTATTATTATAGACGATACCCTTTCTTTCAAACCATACATAGAAGCTTTACATATTAGAATTCGCAAGCTTATATTCATATTTAAAAAGCTGCGATATATTGCAGACCCAAAACTAACTAGGCAAGTTTACTTTGCTCTGTGTCAGTCAATTCTGACATACTGCATTACCTCATGGGGTGGGGTGGGTAAAACTTTGTTACTTCCCATCGAGAGAGCGCAAAGAGCGATCCTCAAGGTGTCTACTTGTCGCCCTTTCCTATTTCCCACTAACCTTCTCTATAAATCTTGTGAAGTACTGACAGTTCGACAGTTATTCATAATGAGCACCGTACTTAAACAACACACAGCCCTTCCGCATTGCACTGAAGTAACTAAAAAAAGACGGAAAGATTTAGTTTGCGTTAATAAAAGCACAAAACATGCTTTCACGACCAAATTTTATATGTTTCTTGGACCACTATTATATAACAGACTAAACGCACTAACAAACATTTATTACCTAAATTATTGTAATTGCAAGAAGACTCTCAAGGAAACTCTTCAAAGTATGTCCTATGACGACACAGAGAAGTTATTAATTGTATTAAGATAGACATTGTTCGTATTTTATTTAAATCTAAGATATATTGTTATTTTTTCATTTACACCTTTAAACTTATAACATAAGATGACTAGTATATAACGTTTGTTTTTTGTGATTATTTAACAAGAAAAAGAATTGTACTTACCTCCTATCGCCTGAAACACAGGATTACCTAGTTCAGGCACATAACATGTGTGAACTTTACGTAAATTTAAGCCAAAATTGTATTTATTATGTACCTTATGATTGATGAATAAACATTATATAAACATTATAATATGGGTAAATTTATTTTTACTAGGAATCAAATGTGGTTTGAAATCTAAAACTATATATACTTCGCTCGGTAACCAAACCATAGCGAGATGCAATTCGATCCCAACGCCATCTAGGGAGGCGTCGGGTACTAAAACAACTTTTGCGCTATATAATATTAAACAGAGAACCTATTTTTTTACAAAAGTAAAGCTTTCTTTGCTTCTGATATCTAATATCTGAGATAATAATTTTAACAATAATTTAGGTGTTGCATGAATCTTCATTTAAAAAAACTGACAAGGACTGTCCAAGTATTGTAAGATACTTGCCGCAATCAGTCTAAGTATTTTCCTTAATATGGATGCACAGGAATTGGCGAGATTCACGCTGTAAAAATTTTGTTGTAAATCTTATTTGTTTAGGCAGATATTTAGTGCAGTAAGTATCTGCTGTTAAAAGAGTAGCCTCCTGTCTACGCAGTGCACGGTCACTCTCATGAGACATAAAAAAAAAATTGTTTCGAATGTAGTAGGCATACTCTGTTTCAGTAAACTCCGTTCGGGATCTTTAGTTTAATTCATTAAACCCCAAGCGAACGCCGGCGTCCGCGCTATCATTGTACTATCGTGTCTCTAATTGACACGATTGAATGGTTAAGAAATCGGTCAAAAACACTTCTTCATGTTACTCTCGTTTGCTGCTCTCAATTATTTTAAAACTGCCACTTTCATCTTTTCATTATCACTCACATTTTCATCATCGTCATCGTTCATATTAGTTTTCATTTCTGTGGTGCATTAGTTTGGTCTTCTTCTTTCTGGTTGTTTCTTCCTATTTTTGTTTTTTACTCATCTAGTATTGCCAACTGCATACCATGGGTCAGACATTTCATTGGACAATTTTAGTGATAACTACTGACAGACTCCCATTTTTTTCATTACGCTACATCCATCTGTTAGACTTATAACGTCTGTGTCTAAATGAACATCACTCTCCGAAAAAAGCTCTTTTATCAAATCTACACAACCAGAGCAGTTACTGTTTTATCTGACTCAAGTCTCAAATGTCTCGTTATTCCCGTGACCGATACTGCTTGTCTCGAGTCTCGAAGATACCAAAAAATCATCGAGACTCGAATTTTTCGAAACCGAGAGTCCCGGGATGAAAGCCCTAGTGCACACAGAATGAAAGAAAACGAACGAGTGCATCTGTCACTTCTGTCAGTCGGTGACTGACGGAAGTCAGGCACAAATGTTACCAGAAGAAAAATTAAAGGAATTCTACTCACTATGAATCGATTCCACAAAACGCTTGATAAGCACTTGTCACTCGATTTTCATACATATTCTCAGCTTATACCGATTTACTCAAAATCGATAACTAGTAATTCAGGTATAATTTAATCGAGTATTTAGTTTCATTAACTTAATTTAAAATTTATCGCTACCTAGTTAGAAACATGGTACCATGTTTTGTGATATTCTTTGGGAAAATATAATGGTTTTTTTAATATACATTTCAACTAGTTAACTGCTGGGTCCAGAAGTCCCCTTCTCCTTTAATCGCTGTTTGGTCTCAATTTGAATGTAATTTTGGATGTGAAACATCTATAGGGAGGGTAAACCTGATTGTTGGTAAGGCGATACTGGCCGTGGCGACGCATCGCCATGCTATAAATTGAGTTGTCGCGATTTCAAATATTTTTTTGTATTTCATATTTAATTAGGTACAATAAAAATTAATATGTATAGTACCTAATATCATTATTTTATGAAATCTTTTCATTATTACATATCTGATCTGATTCCTCTTAAAATCTGTTCTTTTATGCATACATTTTATGCAAAATAATTTCGATGTTTCACATCTGCCAGGCGTCCCGTGACGGCTCGCATTTTTTTGTTTGCCTAAATGTAGGGACTGCTTACAGGTGCACCGCACATCATTGGTAACAATTTGACGTCGACAGCACCTATACATCATGTTGTATCAGTTCAAATAGGCGATTTTAGTAGTTCTTTTAGGGGGTTACCAAGCACTAGCTAGAGTAGGCTGTATTTGCGGTAATGACCTAACATTTTTGGAAGTCGGATTATAGAACAATCTTTGAAATTGAACAATAAAAGTGCGCGTGGGTGATTACGTGAGTCACGGTATGAGGCGTGGGTTGTGGTTCCCGCAGGAGCCAGCGACGACGGCGCGGGCTGTGCCGTGCTCCTGGAGACTCTGCGCGCCCTCGCGGCCGGCGGCCCGCTGCGCCACGACGCCGTGTTCCTGTTCAACGGCGCCGAGGAGAACATCCTGCAGGCCTCGCACGCCTTCATCACGCAGCACAAGTACGCCCGCGCGCCGCCGTGTCCGCCGTGTCCGCCGTGTCCCGCGCCACACTAACAGCTCGTCGTTCCGCAGGTGGGCCAAGGACGTGCGGGCCTTCATCAACATCGAGGCGTGCGGCGCCGGCGGCCGCGAGGTGCTGTTCCAGGCGGGCCCGCACGACCCCTGGATCATAGAGGTACGACCCCTGGATCGTAGAGGTACGACCCCTGGATCATAGAGGTACGACTCACGAGCCGCTGCGGCCGCCCGTCGCCCGCCCCACTACACGTGTGTCTGTGCAGATGTACGCGGGCGCCGTGCCGCACCCGTTCGCGTCCTCGCTGGCGCAGGAGCTGTTCCAGAGCGGCCTCATTCCCGCCGACACCGACTTCCGCATCTTCCGTGACTTCGGCAAGCTGTCCGGTAGGTAGCGCCCCGCGGCCTGCGCGCGCAGGCGGCTCTCTGCTGACGTGCGCTCCCGTTGCAGGCGTGGACCTGGCCTGGAGCTCCAACGGCTACGTGTACCACACGCGCCTCGACACGCCCGAGCGCGTGCCGCCCGCCGTGCTGCAGCGCACCGGCGACAACGTGCTGGCGCTGGCGCACGGTACGCACGCGCCACGCGCCCGCTCGCGCACGCGCGGCCCGCGCTGACCTCGCTCTGCCCGCAGGGCTGCTGGCGAGCGAGAGCCTGGAGTCGGAGCCGGACTCCCTGTCGCGGCAGCCCGTGTTCTTCGACGTGCTGGGGCTGGCGGTGGTGGCGGTGCGCGCGCCGGCGGCGCTGGCGCTGGCGGCGGGCACGCTGGCGCTCGTGCTGCTGAAGGTGCAGGCCAGCGCGCGCGCGGCGCGGGCGGCGCTGTGCGTGCCGCGCGGCGCGTGGTGGCGCGCGGTGGGGCGCGCGGCGCTGCTCGGCGGCGCGGCGCACGCGGCCGGCGTGCTGGCGGCCGTGCTGCCCGCGCTGCTGCTGCACGCGTGCGGCGCGCGCCTGGCGTTCTACTCGCGCGGCGCGCTGCTGGCGCCGCTGTATGCGCTCCCAGGTGAGTGGCGCGGGCGGCGGGCGCGGCGCGGCGCGGCCCGGCGTGACGCAGTGTGTGTGCAGCGCTGGCGGGCACGTGGGCGGCGGCGGCGCGGCTGTGGGGCGCGCCGGCGCTGCTGCGCGGCTGGTGGGGCGCGCGCGCGTGGCACGACGCGGGCGCGCTGGGCTGGGCGGCGCTGCTGCTGCTGTGCGCGCTGCGCGGGCTGCGCTCGGGCTTCGTGCCGCTGCTGTGGGCGCTGCTGGCGGCGGGCGCGGACCTGGCGGGCGGCGCGCGCGGCGCGGGCGGGGCGCGGGCCGCGCTGTGGGCGCTGGGCGCGGGGCTGCCGGCGGCCCAGACGTGGTACCTGGCGCTGGGCTCGCTGCACATGTTCGTGCCGCTGATGGGGCGCGCGGGCGCGGGCGCGCTGCCGGCCGACGTGAGCATGGCGCTGCTGGTGGCGCTGCTGGTGCAGGCGAGCTGCGGCTGGCTGCTGCCGCTGGTGATGGCGGCGCGCGGCGTGTCGCGGCTGGCCCGCGCGGCCGCGCTGCTGTGCGGCGCCACGCTGCTGCTGGTTCTGCTGACTCCGCTGGGCGCTCCGTACAGCGCGGAGCGGCCGCAGCGCCTCATGGTGTTCCACACGCGCCGCACGCTGCACGCGCCGCTGGTGACGACGGATCAGATTGAGCACTTTTACTGGGTGCCAGAACTGGACTCTAACACGCTGCACTCCGTTGACAAATACGGTATCCACATTTTGTTGCAAGCATGTCGACTTTTTTTCCAAATATATCGATTTCTATCTGCCTTGATAGAGTCTTCTTATGTTATCTTTTTTCACTATCTCTTTCACAATGGTTATTTTATTAGAAAACAAAATCGCATACGATTAATAAGTGACATTTGAAACCCTGCCAAAGTAATTGAATTATGCGAGTGCATTGGTAGTGGAATGCGACATATTGCGTGTGCAGTGGCGCGGACCGGCGGCGCGCACACGCTGGGCGGCGCGGAGTGCGCGCGCCTGCTGTACTGCGGCGCGCCGTACTTCCTGCCCGTGCTGTCGCTGATCTCCGCGTCGCACGCCGCGCCCGCGCCCGCCGCGCCGCGCCCGCGCCTGCGCGCGCAGCTGGGCCTGGCGCGCCTCAACGACACGGCGCTGGAGCTGCGCCTGCAGCTGGCGGGCCCGCCGCTCGTGGTGCTGGTGCTGGCGCCGGCGCCGGGCGCGCGCCTGGCGTGGAGCAGCGTGCTGGCGCGGCCGCGCGAGGGGCCCGCGTGGGGCGCGCGGCGCACGTACTTCGTGGCGCTGCACGACGCGGGGGCCGCGGGCGGGGCGGGGGCCGCGGGCGGGGCGGGGGCCGCGGGCGGGGCGGGGGCCGCGGCCTGGAGCGTGCGCATGGTGCTGCGCCACGCGGCGGGGCTGCAGCGCGCGCACTGGGCGGACGTGTCGCTGGGCGGGCACGCGCTGTTCGGCGCGGACGCGCAGGCTGCGGAGCACAAGGCACTGATGGAGGGGCTGCCAGACTGGGTGGCGGGCACAGGCTGGGGCGTGGACCTGCACCTGTACCGCCTGTAGTCTGCCAGACTGGGTGGCGGGCACGGACTGTGGCGTGGACCTGCACCTGTACGGCATGTGATGTACTGCGACTTGTTGATTTTGCGTGTGATGCAGGTCTCGCGTGCACAGTGCGGCTGTTAATGTAAGTTAACAATAATGACTAAAATATTTTGTTATTGCTGTAATTTGCAAAACCCATTCAATTTTGCGTGGGCTTTAGTATAGGTAAATAGTGGATACATGGACATGCTCTGTGTAAACCTCACAAAACATGCGTCTGATCCTATGAAGTACGGACGAGGTAGCTATAAAACGTTACGAAGATTTATATGTAAATTTTATGTTTTGTAGAAGTTCTTAATTTGTTTCTATAAGGAAGCTGAAAAAGTCTAGCAGCTCAGTGGAAGTGGTTTTGTGTAAATTATTTGCTGTAATTTTTGAGAATATAGTCTTAATTATTATTCAATTTTAAAAAATAAACTATAAATTAGCATCGATCCCGCGATTTTTTATTATTGCTTTATAAAAAAAAATCGCGTGATATATGCTAACATCGTCAAAGAAATCTGTACGGAAGAATAAAAAGAAAAATATACAGGATGGAAGGGACGTCGTGACGTAAACATCATAAACTGATTACTATTTATGTCCTAAATACTAAATCATTTATCGACTTGCTAATGATCGGTTACTAAAATGGTATTTTTGAGTGCGCAATGAATGGTAAATATGCGGCTTCTCCGCTCCGTGAGAATGGTCCGACACTAGCTCCCGCCGCGCAACCGTAGTTGGCATTCAGTCGCGCACTGAACACGTATTAAAATGACTTCTTGTGTTTTCATAATACAAGGAAGAAAAATAAGACACACGAAATTACTTACCACTCGTAATAGAACGTACTTTTGACTGGTTAAGAGTTTTGACTTCAACATATCAATGTAGGTAATCAATGATAGATAAGTACGTAGTTATTAAAAAAAAAAACGAACGAAAATAGCGATTCCGATGTGAAAGAGATGCTTGCACAGTAGATAGCGTAGGTCCAGTAATATAGCTATTAATTAGTTAAGTGAAATATCCTTAGGATTAAAATAAGTAGTTCAATATCAGGTTGACTTAAATTATGAATGAACATGTGAACGCGTGCTACGTCCATAACAGGCCTTTGACACTGTGTCAATGCCCGACAAAGCTTGCAGCCGTAGAGAAGAAACTCGACGGCGCGGTGTCGTTGTCAATGTTGTCATCATATCACGGAGGCAAGCTTGCGCTCTGAGTTGACCTCACAAGTAAGCATTGTAGCAATCAGCTGATCAGGTCTTCTGGTTATCTTTCTAATTTGATTTCTATTGCTCTTTTCATTGAAAACTTATAAAACTTAAAATTTCTAAAAAGGCGACCAGAAATTTCAACACAGAGTTTAAATTTTTGGTCGCATTTTTATTTTTTACGTTTTTTTCTTGCCCACAAGGAACAAGGACAAGGGTCCAGAATCATGTCCAGAACCCCTTGGGTTAGCCATGGGAATACCATTATTGGGAATTTGGGATACAGTGCGACAATGTCCGTTCCATCCTGTATACCTAATAGTAGTTACACGCTGAAATTTGTATCACAGTTTTTCTGCAGCAAAATATAAATTAACTATTTATTGTGAAACTTAAAACTAGAAACAACCTCTGGACCTTTTATTTTTTAGTTTATCTCTTCGTTCGTATTCCATTGTGCTGCCGCGGGAACACGACCAGTACAATTGAACGCTGTAAACATATAATATATACTTGGTTAGGTTAGGTTTAACGGCAGGTGTCCGCAACTCCACGACTAAGCGCGTATTTTGCGTACGGGTATATATATATATCTTATATATAAAATTCTCGTGTCACAATGTTCGTTCCCATACTCCTCCGAAACGGCTTGACCGATTATCATGAAATTTTTAATGCATATTCAGTGAGCCTGAGAATCGGCTACTATCTATTTTTCTAACCTGTAAGTGATAAGGGGTGTTCACCCCAATTTTTATTTTTTTTATTTTTTGATAATTTCGTTTTTTTTTTATTTTTTTATTATGTGGCATCAAAAAGTACATACAACTCTAAATTTGCACTTTTTTATCACCAACCCTTGCTTTTTATTAGTCATAGCAGAAGTTTTAATGACTTTTTGAAATATCACGAGGAGAGGGAAGAGGGAGGGGAGTTGAAGTGGGGGAGGGGGGAGATTGTGAGAGGGGAGGGAGGGGCAGGGGCAGCGGGAGGGATGGGGATGGGTAGGGGAGTGGGAGAGGAGGGAGGTCAGGACAAAGAGAGGGGGTGGAGAAGGAAGGAATGAGGGGGGAGGGGGGAGGGAAAGGGGGAGGGGAAGAGACAGGAGCCGGGTGGGGGAAAGTGAGGGAGGGGCGTGGGAGGTGTGGGGGAGAGGGAGGGAGAGGGGGTGGGGAGGGGGAGAGGAGTTGATAAAAAATGCTATGCAATAGCTTTACCGCGGCAGTCTCCGAGTGCCACGTGTTATATATATATACATTTACTTAGTCGAATTAAGAATCTACTGTTTTGAAGTAGATTCGTTTTTTTTTGTGCCGTGACCCTTTCGGCGATAATAGCAGGATGGTTTAGAATTCTAGATGTTGGGTGGAATTGGATTTTTCCATATAGGTAACAAAACACTCACACACTTCGCTCGCTCGCTCACTTGAACTATTGGAACAAAAAAGCTTATTCTACTTTTAAGACATTAGTTAGGTAGGTACTGTTATATAGTTACATTATGTTTATTCTTGCCACGCGAAACAAACAAATCAGTCATTTCTAACGCACACGAATGAATTACGTGAAATAAGTAGGTACCTAGGTAGTATTTAATTTTATTGACACAACTTTATACTTTATTAAATCTTCTGACATTAAGTTTTTTTTTTTCAAGAAAAGAAAAGAGATTAAGTAGTTTCTTTAGAGGAAATCAATAGACATCAGTTCAGGGGGTCGAGTCTGCTATTGCAATCGGAATCGCGAAAACTGTCAAAGTTGTCAAATATTCGATTAATGACCGGTCATTGAGACACGATTGCAATAGCAGACTCGAGCGAGCCCCAGATACCAAGTAGTAAGTCCGCGATGTGCGGTCTACAACCAATTCTGTCAGAAACAAGAATTGTGATACAAGGTTGTAGCCAAGTACGATGTTTTATTATTGATTCATGTCGACAATCATTGGCATAGTTATCTCCCCGAGTTTGTGGAGGATCCAAAACGACACCTATTTTTTATGCCATGTATGTACAGACGCCAGCACGCACCAATGTGTCAAAGGAGATGGAAAATGGTGGGCCCAAATGTAATAAGTTGAGATAAGGTCTACAAAAATTGTCATATTTTTTTATCTCAGAATATGAAAAATCACCTCAATTCTCAATCTGGAAGCGAAGAAATATGAGAAAAACAGTTTTCGTGAGATTATCGATTAAGTAAACGATTACACAGTTACGCAAATAAAACCATTGTAAGAGATTATCAAGTCAAAGTAATTAAATGCACTTAATATAATTATATGCAATATAGCATATATAATTACAGTCACATTAATAAATAAAATATCAATTAATTACTAACACAACAATATTAATGATTATCGATTTCAGATCAATTACAAGCAGTCTTTATTTTTAGTCTATTTATGTCACTGGCATGACAGCTGACTGACATTGACACTAGACAGTTGTCGACTGCTCTGCTCTTGTTTGCTCACTCATTTCGTGTTTTCCGATGCGTTTTGAGTGATTTTCCGTTTATTATTATTTTTTTACTACCTTGCTTTCACACTTGACACCGAAGATTGCTCACTCGTTTGACTTGGAATTGTTATTTTGGATTTTACCGCCGGCTTGACTTTTGTTTATTGTCTTATATCTCTGTTCTCAGATTGACAAAATGCGTTGGATTTTCAGTGAAAGGTTGATTACATATAAGCTATTCATTGATACCAATTTCATCTTTTTACAACTGGGCCCAAGATTGTATGTATTCGTTTTAGTCTCCTTTCTTTGATCGTTTTTCAACTTTATGTCAAACAGAATAAGGTTCATATTCAATTGGGAAAATTTGACACATTGGGGTAACTTGATGTGCTGGCTTCTGTACATACCTACACTTCACCACCAGTTCCGGTGCTGGCTGTGCATTATCATTAGGTATCATTTCAATTGTATTGTACCTAATTGTTACAAACTGTAATAGTATTGTTATTACCTATTCATAAGTCAGTATAAACCTGACCTAAAGCTAGGCTTAGTAGGTTAAGTAGATAATTCAACAGACCGTGCCTTGGAATGTAGATATAATATGTATGTCACAGGCTGCTCAGATGGTGCATCGTTAGTATCATCCACAATGTCCTCGATAACCCGACTGTTTGATTAGATATTCCTGCAATGCTTTTTAAATTATTTTTAATGAAATTGAAGAAAATACGTACAATAGAAAATGATTTCCGAAAGCTTGCTACCGTGCATAACGAAGAATAATTTACCAAGAAAGCACTGTGCCATGCGATCTTAGGGCCAGTGCACATCTGGCGAGGCACAGCCCAGCACGGTTTTACTGGTAAACGATTATCAATCTTGTACTGCTTGAAATAGAGTTGAAAATAAATAAACTTTGTTTCGAAAGACTCAACACGCGACAACATAACGACGGAAAAGCGCCCGTAACTGAGCTTCGCGAGTCACAGTCCCAAAGCTTCCTGCGTTAGACTTGGTTCGCCATCTCGACGCTGTCGGGCTTCATTTGAGTGACGTCTCTTTCAGAACTTTTTCTAAATGTGTTGTGGTTGGTGCATGTCGTTAGGTGGGTGGATGTATACATATTTGTTCTTGAATGTTTACCGAAAACCCAAACTGTAAATGTCGTTACGAGTATCCAGCAGGCTGAAAGTCCGACAACCAGTTTACCAAGACGTACGCTGCCGTGGTATAACTATAATGCCGTTATCTGCTAAAGTCATTTTCAGACTCACAAAGTTACTTAATGTTGTTTTTGCTTATTTCACACGTGAGAAATATGTACTTAACGGCATTTTTAAAATAATTATTTTTAATTCGCAAACACAGATCGATAGATTTTTTTTTTCTCATTAATGTAGCTTAAAAATTGAAAATCGACCAGATGTTGGATAACGGCATTTTAGTTATACCACGGCAGTACGTGTTACCTAGGCACTAGCTAGTGGAGGCCAGACTTGCAGTCGCTCCTAAAACACTGGTATTCAACTGCATCCGGTTAAACTGAAAGCCAACTTAATACTAGGCAGACGATGGATGACACTTGATTTAGAGAATTGACATCTCTTACTGACTTACAGCAGTAACAGCTTTAGAAAAGGACACAGACCGTCGGTTACCAGTCAGATATTACCTAAACTTGTGCTGCGATCTCACCTGAAGGCAAACAGTGATGCAATCAATTACGGTGAAGCACACTTTATTAAGAGCCTATTATCTAGCCTTCAAGGCACTCTAAATTATAATCGGACAGGAAGACCGCAGCATGCAAGTTGTTCCAGTCTTGCGATGTACGCGGCTTTCCCAACTACCTACATGTGTTGAGTCGGCTTCCAGTTTAAAGAGAGCTGAATGCCAGTTTTATACGTTGACCCTGACTGCTATGCCGGAGAACCCACGACGGGTTCGATTCCCACCCATGACAAATGTTTGTGTGATGAGCACGATCATTTGTTCTGTGTCTGGGTGTAATTTATCTATAATATGTATGTATTTAGAAATATATACTTAAGTATGTTTATCAGCTGTTTAGTACCCATAACAAAAGCTATCAAGCTTAACTTGGGGCTAAATGGCATTGTGTGAAAAGTTGTGGAATATTTATTTAATTATTTATTATTATTTTATACATGGAGCGACTGGCTGTTGGACCTCCACAACCTAGTTACTGGGTAACGCGATACCCCTTTTTTTGTGTTCCTTCTCACACCTGCGCCGGGGGTCACGGGAACAGAAGATACTTCCGCGACCCCCGACTGGTGCCGGCCCCGCGGGCCTCGCCAAGTCAGTGAGGGGAGTGAGGTGTTAGACTCCCCTCGCGACGTTTAAGAGGGGCGCGCGTGAACACGACGCGCCGCCACCTCGGGTCCATGTACGTGGGGGCGGCGGACGTCCTCGCGTCCGTCGCCCTGGACCCATTTAGGGGGGCTGGAAGAGGGCGTTGTCCGCCCTCCGCCTGCGGCCGGTGCGTCTGCTGCGGGCCGGGTGAGTGGAAGTGATCTCCCTCTCCCTTTCCGCTGCCTCCTTCTTCGAGATGACCGTTTCGCATGCGGACACCACCGCGTCCTAACACTCGACGCTGCCTCTGATCCTCTCGAGCACGGCCGGCAGCGACAGGTCACTGCCTACTCCAGAGACGAGGGCACGGCGCGGCTCCTCCCGCGCGGCACACTCTGCCAGCGTATGCCGCGCCGTGTCCTCCCGACAGTCGACGCAGTGGTGACACCGGGCGTCCGGCTCCCTGTTTATGCGACACACACAGGTACTTTCCGAGGCAACCGTGCCCGGAAAGTATCTGCGTCACCCGAAATGACAGGGAGCCGTGCCTCCTCCCGAGCCAGCGCTCGAGCACCGGCCGGACCGCCTCGATGGTGACGAGGCCGGCGGTAGGGCGCGAAAGCCTGTCCCGCCATTCCGCCACCAGGACCTCGCGCAGCTGCGACCGACGCAACTCCATGTGTCGCTGCATCGGTCGCTCGCCGCGCGCCTGCATTTCCTCGCGCCACCGGTACAGTGACGCGAGTACTTTCGCCTCCAGGTCCCAGGGCGGGGATCCGGCCAGTACTCCGGCCGCCTCGTAGGAGATCGTGCGATAGCCCCTGATGACTCTGACGGCCATCGTTCGCTGCGGTCTGCGCAGGACAGCGATGCTGCCGGCCGTCAGGTCAGCCGCCCAGATCGGGGCCCCGTAAAGGGCCATCGATCGCACGATCCCCACGTAGACGGCTCAGGCCCCCCAGATTGGGAAGCAGCGCTGACAGCGCCCCGGCCGCGCCCAACAACTTGGGCGCCAGCCGCCGGAAGTGGGGTCCGAAATCCCAACGGCTGTCGAGCACCAATCCCAGGTACTTCATGGTAGACTCGACAGCGATTCGAACCCCACCGACCACTAGGTGTGATCCGGCGGGTGGCGCCCGACGGGGGCCGTGGAAGACCATAGCCTCCGTCTTGCTGAGGGCCACCTCCAGGCCGAGGCGCCGTATGCGGCCCACCACCTGTGAGACCACAGCCGTCGCTAAACACGATACCCCTTGATTCAACTAGTTGTCAGATTTTTGAGTCTGTAACGACTGTCAATCTGTCATAGATCTGTACATGACAGCCGGGACCAACGGCATATCGTGCTTTCTGTGTCACGGAGGTGTCTGGATGGATATGTAATGAATGGTCACCCATCCACGAAACAACCTCGTCAAACGCAGCATTACCTCCGATCGGGCCGTGAGGCTGTTGTTATTTAGCCACAAGTTTGGCCTCAATTACCGATTGTGCTTTATTATTCTTCAGACGGCCTAATGCTTGGCAGGCCCCATCAGTGAGTTACACAACATGTAATTAGTCGCTTAGCACGAAAACTTGATGGTATGAACTTTTAGATGAAATATAGGACTCCATTTTGCAATAGCATTAGACAAAAGTTAAAAAGGTTATTTTTTTAATGCACACTTTGTAAGAAAAGTACCTACATGTAAGCCTGTTACAATAACGAGTGTCGCCGAAATTATCATAATCTATTTTTACTGCAGATGTCACACTTAGTTGCATTGCAACAAAGTATTATTTAGTTATATATATCATTTTAGTTGAAAAATTGTAGTGCCAATGATAAAAAACTCAAAGAAGCAGGGATTAACAATACATCATGAACACGTTCTTCGTTTCCCGTCGTACCGTATGCACCATTGACCTGCACCATCAATGGTGCAGATGAGACTAATTAGTTTCGTTTGCACCATTAATGGTGCAAACGAAACAGCGGATTGGATATGGTCTCATCTGCACCATTGAGATGACACAATATACTATCAATGTATACTTAGATATTTCCTCACATTATTTCGTCTTTGCTTGTTCTAATAAGTATTATTTTTAGAAAAGTTAAGGTAACATTAAATAGGTTTACGTGTGTGTGTGTGGGGACTGAGGGACCTTTTTTGTAGTTTTCAGGAATGACGCGTCATTATTTTTTTAATATTAAACACAAACTAGTTGTTTTTTTTTTGTTAAATGTATTAAGGTTGTTTTTTGGGTGTTTATTCATATAAAAAATACGGCCTTATTTTTTTTTACGGATGTGAAATCATCAAATAACTTCTACTTCCGACCCGACTTGACTTCACAATTTGAATAAAAATTGATGTCACGCGTCTTTAAAATGAAATGTGTGTGTTCGCGCAGCGGAATGTTGTTGAATTTAAAGATTTTAATTATGCAGATATTTAGTGTATGGCGTCGTATAATTGTGTCTGGTATAAAAAAAATTGTGCACGCAGCCATTGTGGAGAAATTCACCAAAAACTGATTCCGCTGGGCGAACGTTGTCCTGGCGGAACTTTTTTTAATCCATAAACATTAGAAGAAAAGAGATGTGTCCAAAAATTAGTGTGTATTTGTGTGTAATTGTGTATGTATGAATAAAATTAGTGCATGCATAAACTTCAGAGAAATTCAAGTTTCCGCTACGCGAACGTTTGGCCATTAGCTAGTTTTCATATAAAGCGCTTACATAGAGAGCTGTAGATTTTTACATACGTTGTTTTGAATTTGTTTATATTTGTTTAAAAAACAGATTTAGAAAAAATCGTAGGGCTTAAAAGATAAAAATATAAACGTAAAATACGCTTATTAGGTCTTAGTTCTTAAAGTATGCACTTTGGGGTCTAGATTTTCACGTTTATACAAACCTTGTTAGTGTCTGCAACATGTTGCCAAGTATCAATGATGTTCCGTTAGTAATTAAAGAGTTATAGGACAATTTACCATGAATAGATCACTGTTTACAAAGCAGTCAAATATCACGACGTTCTAAAGGAATTGCATGGTAAAATGTATGCCAATAATTAGTTTATTCATTCAACTATTCACATGCAAAATTTCATGTCACTAAATTCAGTAATTAAAGAAAAACAATTAAAATACTGACGAAGCATCGAAAACCTACATAACCCGACCAAGTTCGGATAGCTACAAAAAAGCGGCCGTGCAATATATTTAGGTAACATCCCCAAATGTACAGTATAATACCGGTATTGAATTGGTATAGGTGATAACACAATTGTTGTTTCGATATAATCTATAGGTCATTTATTTTTGTACACCTACTTTTTTAAATGTATTTGACTATGACAGAAAGTAGGTACTATTTACGTAGGTACTTTATTTAAGTATGCGCTTGAGACTTGAGATATAATCGAGATATACCTATTATTTAAGAGAAATAAAATTCATACAGCTAATTTCTATTGAAGATTTCACGGATCAGGATTCTAACTATATACCCCTTAGGGAAGTTAAATAATTACCACATGTAAGTACTACTGTTTAGGTAAATATTTATCATATTGTAGCTTATTACACTATTTAACCAATGGACTAGGCATGCACGAGCGTTCCCATTTGCAACTTTAGTGGATCAAACAATCTAATAACTTAAAAAAAAACTACTCCTTGAATCGATTTTTTAATTGATGTTTATCGTTGTACTGGTAGTGACTTATGTATGTGAGCGTGTTCCTCCGCACCCCACCAAAATATGCAGAATTATTTTGTTCGAAGCGGTACGCTTAAGGCTAGTCCTTTGGTTAAATTGTCTAGATAGAGTAGTTATGAATTGATCAAAAATATTCTAGTGTGAAAAATAGACAACGTGCTGCGCGCAACGAGCGATAGGCGGCTTCCCGCTTGAAACGGTACTTCCATCCTTGAAGAAAAGAGATGGCAATATTATATTTTTATTAGCCGCGGCCCGCGCGAATTCGTTTGCTGTTAAACTTGAACCTGATTTTGTTTTATCCCCAGTCACAAACAAATGTGCAGTCAAGGAAAATGTGCGTATGCGCTGTTGTTTTGCTATGCATCGCCAATTCTCTGTAATACTAATATTGACAAATTGTTTTATTTTTTCCTAACGCTTGTGTACGCAACTGTACAATATTAATAAATACTATATTGCAAGGTTAAGAACGTTTCTTAGATATATGGCACGGCCGCTTTTTTGTAGCTATCCGAACTTGGTCGGGTTATGTAGGTTTTCGATGCTTCGTCAGTATTTTAATTGTTTTTCTTTAATTACTGAATTTAGTGACATGAAATTTTGCATGTGAATAGTTGAATGAATAAACTAATTATTGGCATACATTTTACCATACAATTCCTTTAGAACGTCGTGATATTTGACTGCTTTGTAAACAGTGATCTATTCATGGTAAATTGTCGTATAACTCTTTAATTACTAACGGAACATCATTGATACTTGGCAACATGTTGCAGACACTAACAAGGTTTGTATAAACGTGAAAATCTAGACCCCAAAGTGCATACTTTAAGAACTAAGACCTAATAAGCGTATTTTACGTTTATATTTTTATCTTTTAAGCCCTACGATTTTTTCTAAATCTGTTTTTTAAACAAATATAAACAAATTCAAAACAACGTATGTAAAAATCTACAGCTCTCTATGTAAGCGCTTTATATGAAAACTAGCTAATGGCCAAACGTTCGCGTAGCGGAAACTTGAATTTCTCTGAAGTTTATGCATGCACTAATTTTATTCATACATACACAATTACACACAAATACACACTAATTTTTGGACACATCTCTTTTCTTCTAAAGTTTATGGATTAAAAAAAGTTCCGCCAGGACAACGTTCGCCCAGCGGAATCAGTTTTTGGTGAATTTCTCCACAATGGCTGCGTGCACAATTTTTTTTATACCATACACAATTATACGACGCCATACACTAAATATCTGCATAATTAAAATCTTTAAATTCAACAACATTCCGCTGCGCGAACACTCACAAATGAAATGTTCTGCATTCCTGCTTCTACGAGCCTCTTTTTAACCGACTTCAGGAGGAGGTTCTCTATGCGATCGGTATTTGTTTTTTCTAACGCTATTATATTTAAATGGAATATAGATACGTCACTCAATGTTATCTTAAGATACCACGTGTGTTGAAAGCAGCGCTGTTTTAATCTAAGTTTGATTCATATTTTGGTGTCGATTGTTGTTATTGTTTCAGTTAAAATTTTATATAAAATATGAACCAATAGCTGTTGTTTCATTTTCCTATTACCTACTCTGGCAAATACCTTTTTGAAAAGAAAACTGTAGAAAGTCTGGCTTTGAATGTTTCTAGAGAGCACACTATTATTGCAAAATATTTAAAAAGCAACTCTCAATGAAATTAGCAAATTATTCAAAAACGGGGAGTGGTATCTGCGGAAAGAGTGCCTAAACTGCAGATTCCAATCTCCATTTCCGCATTCGATTCCATTCCGCAACAGCTCTTACCTTTTAAGCGCTTGGCTAAACGTTAGTTGCCGTGCCGTGTCACTCACTCTGTCAGGGCCACCATCAGGGATTTTAATTTTGATAACACAAAAATTTTGTCGATAATTTGTCACCAAATATCAGATGTCGGTCACTGGTTCAAAAGTTATAAGGGTTTATGGTTTATATATCTTTGGCCCTTCTGTAGAGTCTCCCCAGCAGGGCCACATTTATTCCCAAAAACTAGGGCACCTAGCGAAGATGTGTTTTCTCTCATATTTAGGGAGCGTTCAAGTATTACGTAACGCAATTTTTGAAGATTTTTGACCCCCCCTCCCCCCACTGTAACGCTCCGTAACGTTTTTCTGTACCCCCCCACCCCCCTCTCTAAAGGTTACGTAACACTCAAGTCATCATTTTTACCCTGAAGTCGCAAAAAGTTGTTATAGTTTTTATCCTTCGTATAGTTTTAATTGCCTTATAATAAAACAAGAGATTTTTAATTCGCAACACCTGCGTATTTTGTTTAATTTGAGAGTTTTATTTCCCTATTTTTTTATATAAAAAAAGAAATAATGTTACGTAACGTGTTGTAAGAAAGACCCCCTCCCGCCCGTGTAACGCATCGTAACGTTTTACGAGACCCCCCCGCCCCCCCAAATTGCGTTACGTAATACTTGAACGCTCCCTTAGCAGCAAAAACACGAAATATATTAAGACAATAGAAGTTGTGGAAGGGATGCTACCATTAAGATATCAAGGTAACGGTAATTTTGATAAGAATAATATATTTCAAAGAAAATGATTTGGTTTCAAGTAGAGATGGGTCGTATGTATATTACCTAAAGTTGAGATGATGGAAAGCACTTTTTTCGCGGGATTTCATCGAAAAAAATCCGCGATACCGGGAAATTCAATTCACGTGTCTACTCCGTGAGATGTAATAAACACAATATGACACAAATAACAGTTGCCTCGACTTCTTATTACCAATGCAAGATTTACCTACTCAATGAAAATGACCATAAATAACTGGCCGATCTGGATCTGGATTCTTCAACTTGGTAACATTTATATCTCAAAAACTAGATAAAACTGTACCGTTTAAATATCCCTTTTTATTTGTCTTATTGAATAAATTATTTTTCTTACACAAAAAAAAATGTTTTCGAAGGAGAACTTGTTACTTTTACACCTTCTAGTGATTTTTAGAAGTCAGTTGTTTAAAAAAAAATAGTTGGGATCCCAAGGCCCCAATCCAAGAACGCGCATTCTGTTGGCAAAAACAACAGTCAAAGAGTAAAGAAGACACTAACTTAAATGAAACATTGGTATCAACATAATAATTTATTATTATAATATAATCTAATGTTTTGGTTTAATACATAATTATCATCGGCGTCGAGAGGCTGCGTTTAAATGATTAACAAAACAGCGGTGAGAGAGCGCGACTAACATATATTATTATATTTGACTTGTGGGATCATTTGATAAGAAATGCTAAATTTTGATGGACGCCGCAGTCCCGTCAACCCGCTCGTTACATTATTAAAATATTACTTAAAATAGCAGTGAGAAGCATTAATATAACCGACTAATAACAATATCTACAAAATTATAAAATTATAAGTACACAGAAGTCAGCGCATAATATATTACAAAGCTATGGTACAAACAGTTTTATGAGTTTAGTCATTGCATTTTAGTGTTAAGATCAGAAGGACGCTGTAGTGCGTGCTTTTTGTTACTGTACTTTTCTCGCGGATTCATTTATAATATATTATGAAGTTAGCGGCTCGTTCCGCGCCGATCGACAAGCGCAGCTCGCGCAGGACGCGCAAGTCGCGCAGGTCGCGCAGGACGCGCGGGTCGCGCAGGACGCGCAGGTCGCGCGGGTCGCGCAGGACGCGCGGGTCGCGCAGGACGCGCAGGTCGCGCGGGTCGCGCAGGACGCGCGGGTCGCGCAGGACGCGCAGGTCGCGCGGGTCGCGCGGGTCGCGCAGGACGCGCGGGTCGCGCAGGGCGCGCGGTCGAGGATCGGGGGTTCGTGCGGTCGGAACGACGCCGTCGTCAACGTGTGGAGATACATATAAATCTATTGCGAACGAAACATAACAACGATCACAAAGTCAACGAGGCGGCCGGCTGCGGCCCGCCACGCGCCGCGCCACGCCGCTTACGACTTCTTCCTGCAACACACAAGCGAAGCGCGTGAGGGCGAGCGGAGCGGCGCGGGGAGCGGGGAGCGCGGGACTCACTGCTCGTGGTTGTCGGTGTCCGAGTCGTCCAGCTCGGGCTTGGTGCGGCGCTTCTCGTACACCAGGATGATGGCGCACAGCACGAACACCTCGGCGCAGATGCCCAGGAAGGGCCACAGCGCGGCGTACATGTCCTTGACGCGCAGCACGGTGGGCGCCGCCACGCCGCCCGCCGGCTCGCACGTGTACACGCCCGCGTCGCCGCGCACGGCCGCGTCCAGCACCAGCTCGCCGCGCGCCACGCCCTGCTCCGACGCCGACAGCTTGGCGCGCTCGCCCAGCGCCGCCGTGACGTCAGAGCGGTTGCCGTCGGCCGCGTACTCCACCAGCCACCTCACGTCGGGGTACGGCTTGCCCACCACCTGCGGACACACGGAGTGAGGCCGGGCACAGGGCGGCAGGGCCGGGCCGGGCCGCCACTGCACGCCTACCTTGCACACGAGGCGCAGCTTCTGGCCCTCCACCACGTTGGTGTTGGGCGGCAGCTTGGCGTGCGGGCGGCCGCGCAGCTCCCAGGCCAGCGCGGGCGCGGCGCCGCCGACGGCGCACGAGTAGTTGCCGAAGTCGTCCTCGTGCGTGCGCACCGTCATGCGGAACACCGAGTCCTCCACCTTGTAGCGGTCGCGCAGGTCCCACACCTCCTCCACCAGCGTGCCGTTCTTCCTCCTGCGACCGGTTTACTTTTTTATTGTTAACCAAATTATCACAGATTTACCAAAAAACAACTGACTATGGTCCCGACTCTTGATAAAATATCCTGTTTGTTTAGAATCTTATATTTTAACCTCCGACGCAAAAGGAGGGGTGAATTAGGAATTGACACGTACACATTTTTGAGTAGTAATTTTCTTTCAAAAATTGTTGAAGAGTGTCATCGATTTGAAGGATTTTTTACCACAGTTGGAGTTGAATTTTCTACAATTTCATTTTTCAATGAAGATCCGAAGAAAAGTAATGTAGTAACCACATTTCGTGTAAAATTCAACGATTTCCGAAGAAAAAGCTATGGGTCAGAGTGTGTGTCGGAGACTGACCAGACGTAGGCGGCGTCCGCGGGGCGCGGCACGGTGCAGTTGAAGGAGAAGTAGCGCCCGACGTCGAAGTACGTGAGCGCGAGCGGCCCGCCCGCCGCCTCCGCGCCCGCCGCGCCCGCGCCCGCGCCCGCCGCGCCCTCACCGCCCGCCGCGCCCGCCGCGCCCGCCGCGCCCGCCGGCGTGCTGGCCGTGTCGCCTGCAACACACAATTACACTTAATGTGCAAGGAGTACGCTTTTGATCCATTCACAATAAGTGTGAATTCGGCCAGAAGGTGCTTAAGCCTAAAAATTTTCATAATATAGCGGCTACTTTATTTGATTTTATTTATTTCCCTCTTATTTAAGTCATATTTCATATTGCGAAGGAAATTTTAAAAAGGTAATTATTTTTCTTTAAAATAATAAGGTGTTTTTGTATTGTGCTCACACCATAAAAAAATTAACAAGTAGGTACCTACGTGAGGACTTGTAATTGGCTTTCTGGTGACTATGGTTTCTTTTTGATGTGATTTAGAATGTACTAATGAAGTTATTTCGTGATGCCCCACTTGACCTAGTCACCTCACTTTATAATTTCAACCCTATACATATTGCGGTACACCATTGTTTTTTTTAAATTACGACTGACGTTTGTAACTACATAATTTTATATTTCCAATCGATGGCATTTGTAGTTTCTAAAATAAGCAGCTGCGTGTGAGGACATATGTCGCACCAGTTTTACATTTTGGTACGGAACCCTTAAATACAAATCGGTGATTCCTAAATCCTGTTAACCAGATGAACAATGGTTGACCGCGCGTTGACGGAGTGTCTCCAGCATGGCGTGCGATTTGTTATCCGTCATCGTGCTACTTACCAAAATGTACTCATCACCACTCAGTGTACACACAAATATCGTTACAACCTTATCTAAATAAATAAAGTAGGTAGATACTACTGGCGATAAATCAGCGGCATACTGTAATTAAATAACACTAACATAGATACCAAGGCTTAACTACAGGCATACAGAATCTGAAATACGTCATTAGCTAGATTTAAAATTTAGATAAAATAAAACAGATAATGTGGAGTGTAAGCGCAAAGTGTGATACTATTGCGGAGGTAACTATTACCAGCAAGTACTCTAGCGAACAACGCCCGCGCCGGCTACTTTCATTACTGCGACTTACAATAATAATTATTATATTTGCAACTAGCAAGTAGCTAATGTACTGAATGTAATACTTGTCCATTACGCTACGTACCTATAAGCCAAAATCATTTTGTTATAACTACAGTAATCTCTACACGTATCGATACGGACAAGTTAGAAAGTTGAATCAAAGCTTCCAGGAAATATACAAGTACCTAATTCAAACTACGGACGTGTACGTAGAGCGAAGCTTATCAGCATGGCCGCCGAGTCTCCGCGCCCGAGTGAAGCGGCTCGCACTGGACTACGACTCCCTCGCACACGCTCCCCGCGCGGTACAGAATACATTTACATCTTTCTAAGATTACCAATCAATATTTCGGTTTGGAAGGAGTCTATAGGTAATCCTAGTGCTGCTGGTTATTGCTCTTCGGCCGAGTGCAGCACCCCTGTAAACCGCGCTCCGACGCGACAGCCGCCAACGAAATTATTATTGAATCGCATCAGATATTATTGAACACGTATTTACAAACAATATTGGATACAAGTTGACGACCTTGACAAACGACATTTGTTTTTTTACGAACTGCATAGAACTGCCGAGTTGAGGCCTCGTTAGTCGCGTACGTCGCACGAACGCCTCGAATGTGGCGCCCCATCGCACGTTGTGTCCAAAGAAGCACTGCATTGCGACACTGATATCAGCGGCGCGTGAGTTGTTTCCGTTCGCGACCGACGTCAATAAACGAGGAAAAGGCTTTAACTTCTTAGGTACATAAAAGACGTAACCGGCACAGGTCGATGGTTGAGCCGTTCAGTCGGAGCGGGTCGAGCGGCCTGCTCTCACTAGGGGCAGTAGGTGCAGTACCGGCAGGCGCGGCGGCTCGCACGCGCACGCGGACGCGCTGCGCCGGCACGCGCGCGCACGTGTACTCGCCGGCGTGCTGCGGGCGCGCGGCGGCCGCGTGCAGGCGCGCCGTGAGCCGGCCCGCGGCCGCCGCCTCGCCGGCGGGCCGCAGGTCGGCGGGCGGCGCGGCGCCGTCCAGCCGCCACTCGGCGCGCTCCTCCACGCGCAGCGCGCACTCCACCGTGAGCGGCGCGCCCTCCTCCACCGTCACGTCTGCGTCTGCGCACGCCACGCGTCACTACGCTACTCCTAGCACGCGAGCGACCCGTCCGCGGTGACAAATCGACTATCGTCTACAATATTATGACTGACTGCTTATGAGCTAACAAAACAATTGATGTGAATCGTACTGAAACAGGTCCTTCTGGAGAAACAATATTATTATGATACAAGCTAATTTTCAAAAACAAAGTACTTGTGTTTTCTGGGATATCTGTTCGGAATGTTGAACCTAGTTATAATAAGCGGACATCCAAAAATTACGCCACACAATAAGAGGGAAAACTAAGTGTGACATCGTGTGACAAGGGCGCCTCCTAGTCACGCAATGTATACATCATAAACAGACAATCTTTGGAAGTCCTCAAGAACAGCTCCGCTAAGTGTGTGTGTGTGTGTCGTTACGACACACACATACTTTGTTGTATGTCGTATACTTTGTCGACACTGTCGTTAATTGTAACAACAAAGTACCTATAACATGTTTATGCCAAAGAGTTTGAGTTTGACATCACACCAGAAGAAAGGATCGAGAAACAAATGAGACATTGACGCCTATTCTTGTCTTAATTAAGTTCAAGTGATGTACTTTGTACATAGAATAAATGTTAAGACTAAAATGAAACGGAAATATATTCATATTTTGAATTAAAATACCTACAACTTTAATAAAAAATGACAAAATCGTAGCTAGCAAATGTATGTGGCTCAGGTTGGCTGGACAAATTTTCAAAATAGCTCGCATTTAACTAGGTCAATAGGGCACTTTAAGTGACGGCTAAACACCCTTATTTCAGAATTTGTGACGCTACTGAATCTTAGATAGGTAATCGATCGAAAACGTGTCCAGCCATCTTGAAAACTCACTTTTTGCTGGTCTCTCAATCTTGGTAACGGAAGTGATTTTGACGACTTTTTGCATATCAACGGGCCTCACCTAAATTTGTGACAGGCATCGAGCTAAAAGTTTTGTGATACGTACAGTGGTTTAGTAGAAAAATGCAAAAATCTGTGTCCAGCTATCTTGAATTTACGTAGAGAACTGGTAAGTATGGTAGTATGTTTGTATGGGAAAATTTAAATGATCAATATCTTCGAAACTACGCAAAGTTTCTCCGTCACAAATTCAGGTTATCATTATCGTCTTCGTCACAAAAATTTGAACACATTTAGAAGGTCGTAGATCATCAGGCAGCGGTAATACATGTGTCCAGCCAGCTTGAACTCAGGTTGGCTGGACACTAAGTTTTTATTGATTTCTCGTAAACCCTTACATGTGACGCCATAAATCAAACGTTATTACTGTCACAAATTACGTCACTAAATATTGGTAAAAGAACCATATCCGAAAACGCTCCCGTTATTGAGATTCGGAAGTGCCAGCCAAAAGTTCTCTACGTAAATTCAAGATGGCTGGACACAGATTTTTGCATTTTTCTACTAAACCACTGTACGTATCACAAAGTTTTAGCTCGATGCCTGTCATAAATTTAGGTGACGCCCGTTGATATGCAAAAAGTCGTCAAAATCACTTCCGTTACCAAGATTGAGAGACCAGCAAAAAGTGAGTTTTCAAGATGGCAGGACATGTTTTCGATCGATTATCTAAGATTCAGTAGCGTCAAAAATTCAGAAATAAGGGTGTTTAGCCGTCACATACAGTGCCCTGCCCTCCTATTGACCTAGTTAAATGCAAGCTATTTTGAAGATTTGTCCAGCCAACCTGAGCCACATGCAAATGTTTCTGTGATTGAACAACAAACTATGCAATTTTATTATAGTAACTTTATATGTTTTGTTTTTCATTTATTTATTAAATATAGTAAATCCTTTTCTGTCATGGAAAACCACAGAAGTAGTGCTAAACTAATAATGAATAATAACTTAGTGAATGTGAGGACTCATTGTAATCACTAGCATATAAAAAATTATAATGATTTAACATGCTAAAGAAGAGCTTCATATTATCCTATCTACATGCAGCAGTGTGGGTGTGTGGCAGTTGGATGCAGCACAGGAACTCGCTTACTTCATGATCATTTATATGGTCTACACTTAAATATTTATTTAAGTAATGTTTTACTAAGTTAATTGTTTTATTATTAAAGAACCAGTAAGATTACATGTGTGTTTGTTCAGTTGAACTGATAAAGTTAAGATGTGAAATAAACAACACTAAGACTAGGGAAACTGTTATCTACAGTTAATGGCACTGTTGTTCCTACTCAACATTTTAACATTTTATTGCGCTTGGAGTTTAAATTAAATGGGATCATCACCTCATGATGAGGCATTAATAGGAAACAAAATTTCATATTTAACCCTAGAACCATGCCACCATACACAATACTCTTTATTCATATTCAATCATCATAACTTTTTAATTTTGTGGAGGGTTTTACATTGGCCTTGGTTATTATTTTAGTAGGTAGTACAAAAATGTTGAACAGTGTGGTACACAAGCCACTACACTACTGTGTTCTATCTATCTACCACTATAACAATGAATGACTATACTGTCAGAGTTTAGTGGTTTTCTATAGACAGAATAATATCTAAAAATATGCAAAGCACATTCCTTAATTAAACTGGCCAAGTCTTTTTCAGACCACACACAGATGCCATGTATGATTCTACTGTTGCCCATAACAATAAACTACACCCCATTTAAACTTATATTTACCATATGTTTAACACAACTAACAAAGATAAGTAATAATTAGGTATCTACTTAACTTTTTTTTACAATAGAATTTGTACAAATTTTATCTTTTCCATGTCACTTGATTATTACTTGTAAATTTGTAAAGCCAAGTCAACTCAATTTACAATAACATTAGACACAAGTTAAAAAAGGTTATTTCTAATGCACATTGCAACAAAAGTACAATTAAGCATGTTACAAATTATGATTGACGCTGAATTTTTTATTTTATTTTCACAGCAGCTGTCACACTTAGTTCTACCATTGCAACAATATTTATTTTAAGAAATGATATGGATTTCATTTAGTTATATTATTTTACTTTAGTTGAAAATTACAGTGTCAATGATAAAAACCTCAAAGAAGCAGAGATGAACAATACATGGACGTTCTTTGTTATACTTAAATATTAACAATTTTATATTTCTTTTATTTTTTAGAAACCCATTTATTAATCAATATTATCTTCAAACTTTAAAATAAAACAATTTGGATAATAATTGTTCTTCAAATTATCTTTAAAATAAAATATTCTGCATTCCTGCTTCTATGAGCATCTTTTATCTAATGCTATTATAAATGGAGTATAGGTAGGCTTTACAAATCCTCTGAGGCTTTTAGCAAATAACTAACAAGAAAGTAAATGAACGTAATTTGGGACTAACAACTATGTGGAAGGATAACTCAGAGTAGGTCATTTTCTACCTAAGAGTAGACAAGCACATTCAGCTATGGCCATCTAACCACATACATAATTTAAGTTGAACTGTAATTCGTTGCTGATCCCAGCATTGCTGGCAGTACGTAGTTTCCGATTATGATGTCCTTGGTCTCAATACAATAAAATTATTATTTGAATAATACGTCGGGTGTATCTACACTATCTACTGTCGCACTGCGCCCACAATGCTGCTGGGCTGCACATTACTTTGTCGTTTAATTAAACTTAATTAGGTCGAAACAAAATAATTACTCATCCAGTGACATCACGCTAGCAGCCGTCGCCCATCAGCTGCGGCGATACAGAGTACCTGCGTTTTTCATGGCGGTGGTGGTAGGCTAAAGTTGTGCGATACAGGGCCCACCGCCAAGCCAACGCTAACTAATCCTTATCTTATCCATCAAAAGATGGTTATTCTATCAGATTTTGAAGTTAAGTAAAACATAGTTGCGATACAAATTTTACACTTACTTTGTGCGTTTGAGGGAACTCCAAACGCTATAAATAGCAGAGCCAGTGGCAAAACGAGTGTTCGCCGCATGGTGTATAATTAAAATAACACCGTTTCAAACAAAGCAGATAATTTGATAGACATACAGCTAAGGCACTCTTCTAACTAAACTCCAATTGATCGATACGACTTCTTTGATTGCACACTAGAAGAACAATGGTGGGTGAAAAAGTAAAATGGCGTACTGCGAGGAGTGCGAGCGAGGTATTCATAATCAGTACACCAGTGTTGCCACTAGCCAAAAACAAAGACTTGAATTGAAATAAGTTTGCACTTCTGCTAGGTCCACACACTTGGCACTTGCGATGTACATACAACATCTTAGAACTACTAAAAACTCAAAAAGCTTCCTTTAATTTATGCGCAGAAACCGATTCCCTGCAGTAGTCCCTTTGGAGCCAACCCCATGGAGGGGCTCTTTTTCACAGCTATCTAAGGTGGTACATACAGCTTGGCAAAATAGAGTAGAATAAAATGGAGGCGCCACTGTGCTAGTCGTCCGTATATTAAGGTATATGGCAGCCAACCTAATAGCGTACCAACCCAATCTTGATACTTAGCTGATCTTTTTTAGACATATATTTATTCCTAATCTATTTATGTATTATTTTTTCAAATAGGTTTAAAGATTTTTTATTCTCATAAGAACAATTATTACAGTTCACTTGAGATACAAATTAGTTTCTTATTAGTATTGATCAATCAGTAAGTAATCAGGGACGTGTTCTCGACAAGTAACTGATTATGTACTTACCTAAAAATAAACATTTGGGTAAAGAATCCTGAGTTCACGACATTCTTTAGGAATTATAAAAAAAGAAAACATACAGCTTGGCAAAAAAGAGTAGAAAATAATGGAGGCGCCACTGTGCTCTTCGTATGGCAACCCGGGACAACCGCATAGTGTACTAACCTAGTCTTGATACTTAGCTGTTTTTAGACAAATTAATCTAATTATGTATTATTTTTTAAATCAGTAATTAATCACTTTTAATCGGGTCAATTAGAGACACAATAGAAAAACCATGACAGTGTGGACACTGGTGTCCTCTTGGGGTGTAATTAATTAATTGAAGAAGGACGTGCTCTCGACACGTAACTGATTACTTACCTAAAAATAACAAATTGGGTAAATACTTCTGAGTTCACAACATTGTTTAGGAATTATAAAAAAAGAAAACATTACATTGTATAACATAATTTCTTTATTTTATTCTAGTAAATCTTCCTCTAAATATTCTACCCCGAACACGTAGGCCGCAAACTCATCAGAGTCATGTTCGGGTTCAGAGGTGATGCTGCTATCATCTTCTAGATTCATTACTAATCGCTCTATTTCCTCGTTCATAGTTATTTTTTTTCCAGTAATCCTTTTCTATTTTTATTACATGTTAGTACGAGTTCTTCTAATCCTCCTCGGTAATAGCTTGGAATGAACGTTCAGCTCCTTCCTGTAAAGACGAAATATTTCATTTATCCCTAACAATATTAAAAGTAAAACATTTTTATCACATACTGTTAATAAGCCGGATGTAGAAAACACCCTTTTGTTTATCTCCTTCCAGCACGATTTTGATTAGAACGATAACAGATTTCCCTGAATTAAATAATAGATTTAGACTATGGCACGACAATTTCTTTTATATTTCTAATGCAAACGCTAGAACAAATAATTATATCCCTTGATATCGCACTTAAAGTATAATTTACGTAGAAATTGAATTTTCATTCAATTAGAAGTCAAGTCACCAAAGTATCAATTTATGTCAGCGCGCTATACCAGAGTAATGCAGAAAAAATGTAAACATAACCTATGTGCTCGACATTTATTGTTTCAAATTTCTAGTTATTCCTTATGCAAGGAAATTAATATAGCTTTGTATTCATCAATTAACACTTGATTCAACTAAAATCAACAAAACAAACTCTTACATACCTGTCTTATCAGCGGTTCTTTGGTAATTATTGTGAAGTTCAGAAAGAATAGTTTGGGCGTCATGTTCCGCCAAACATCGCCTGTACACCTTATAAATAACCTCCGTGCCAGCACTCCGAATGGTTTTATTCATTATTCTTCACTTTTTACGTTTCTTAATCAACGTTTGGTGGTCGAAATTAAAATTTTACGAAATCGTGAACTTTGTTTATGATGAGCACAGACCAATTAGCTTATGATGAGATGTCATTATTTTGGAATTGTTGCCAACAGTCAAAAATTTAGTTCCGTTTCTACACTTTTTTATAATACGTCCAATAAAGAAGGTCATCGATATCTATGAATCAGTTGCTTTTTAGTAGTCATTGGAATTCGGTCGGATAACCAGCCATAGTTTACATATTTTGGTTTTTTGTTTATATTTACCTACATAACGCAAAACATTACAAGCTGAATATTTTCACATTTTTCACCATATATTTTTGACTATAGGCACAACATTTTGATTTACACCTACACATCTGGGATTGAGCCGGTTCCTTGTATTTTGCCGTTAAAATTATGACACCATCGTTTTGACTTTTAGCAAGATTATTCAAAAACGCATGCATGTACAGTTTTGAAACTTTGTATGGTTATTATTAGCGTCAAGAAGGACCGAATACAGTTTTCAGCGAACTTATACCTTGTCTCATTTAAGCGCTGCGATGTTTTTTCGGGTTTTCATAAAACTGCGATAACTTGAAAACTATAAATATTTTCTGAAATCTACTTGGGGCACTAAGGGGCACACATTAAGAGCTACTCGTGTATATTTATTCTACAGGGGCACATGCAATGGTTTTAGAGATATACGATTCATCAAAACGTTACCTAGGTACTCCAGCAGGAAATGCAATATCTCGAAAATCTGAAGGGGCACAGATTTTATTTTTTCATTTTGGCACACATACCTATAAGCTCTCTGGCCATGCATAAATTCTTCTCTCTCCGATCATTCGTTTAGAATTTTCCTGCTAGAAAAACGTTACCCCAGCAGGAATCGTTTTTTCCGTTTTTAGTCCCGTATTTTTATAGCCCAATATCTGTCTTTGCCTGTTTTATTTCATAAAAATAAAATTCCACAACTTTTCACACAACGCTATTTAGTCCCAAGTTAAGCTTGAGAGCTTGTGTTATGGGTACTAAACAGCTGGTAAACATATTTATATATTTCTAAATATATACTTACATAATTATTATAGATAAATTACACCCTGGTTTACTGATTAACATAAGCGATAAATCAGGGCGATATTTCGCTCTTAAGCTCTACAAACTTCCACACCCTTCCCCCCATTTTAGGGGTTGGGGGGCGAATGTTATGAGTTTAGGAATTTTTTTGCTGGTTGTATACAAAACTTAGATTACATACCAAATTTCAGCTTTCTAACAGCTCAGGAAGTACCCAAACATTTTGATGATCATCAGTGTGTCAGTGTGTCAGTGACGAAATCGGTGTATTTTAGATATCAATAAAATCTAAAGTATTAGAGCTATTCAATTGAGACTTTGTATGTTTAATATTAGTCTATTAATGACATCATATCCTGAGAATACGAACTCTCTGGTAGGTACATCGGAAACCAACTCTATGAGGGTTCAAAAAAACGACGAAACACTTCGCAAAAAGGTAGGTGCCCTTGCGCTTCGCTTGGCTCGTCTTGGCGGGGGCACTCCCGTGCCCCCAGATTTAAACAAAAATAGGAGTAACCACATTATGATCAGGCCTAGTGCCTGATCAGAATGTGGTTACTCCTATTTTTGTTTCGATTTCATCACATCACATACCTACGACCATCTGTTTGATTTACAGACTTCAGTTAAAGCTATAAAGGGGCGCCGCCGAGCGCCTCTTTATAGCTTTAAATTAACGGCGTCCTGGGCGATCGCCCAACCGCGCCCTACCCTAACGCCGCTCCTGCAGAGACACCTCATGTCCAGCAGCACGCGTAGCATGATCACCGAAGAAACGGTCTTTGTCGTGTCTTGGAAGAAAAGAAATGAAGTGTTCATGCTACGCCGGCGGTGTATTGAAAGAAATTTGACAGATTGAGGTTCCTGTCTATATAATCTGTCACTTTGCCGATTCGTCTGTAGACAAAGGCCGTTTCTTCGGTGTTCAATGTGTTCATGCTACGCATACAGGAATATTACAAATTCTACTCGTTAACACTTGGCAGTTGACAAACAGCTGATTCCATATATGCAATGCATATACGTCATTTTCTTTCTATTGTCGCAATAGAATAGAAATAGAATTTGTAGGTAATACCTATGGCTATTCGTAGCGAGGTCGGAAAACGACAAAAAGCATCGTTTAAATAACTAAATTTAAACGATGCTTTTTGTCGTTTTCCGGCCTTCAAGCAGAAGAAGCATGTTAATAGTAATGAGGAAATAAAACAGATATTGGTATAACATTTAAATTTATTGATAATAGTAGGAGACTAACACTGAGCTGTTGGACGAACGGCGCGCGTCAAGCCGCCCTTTCATTCGTACAATATTCGAGACGACTAAGTCTAAAAATAAATACTCGCAAAAATTAACATCACCTTTCAACGTGCTCGATAACCAATATTTACATACATTACTTAGATCTTTATAAATAATATATATTTTATTATTATATTATTATCATACTATCTTCGACTAGTGCTAGTAAAGGTATACTCGACTAAAACTACGCACAAGGTATTCGGAATCGTACTAAAGTTTAAATAAAAGAACGCGTCTAAAATCCACCCCAGCCCCCGGTCGCGCGCCTACGCCCAGATGCGTATCGTGGCGTCCCACGACGCGGTGGACAGCGCCGTGCCGTCGGGCGACAGCTGCACGCGCGTGACGCGGTGCTCGTGGCCGCACAGCACGCACACGCGCGCGGCGCGCAGCGCGTCCCAGGCGCACGCCGTGTAGTCGCTGTAGCCCGCGAACACCAGGCGGCCGCTCAGCGACCACTCCACCGAGTTGACGCCGAAGAGGATGCTCTCGCGGCTGTAGCGCGCCACCTCGCGGTCGGCGCGCAGGTCGAACAGGCGGCAGCAGGAGTCGTCGGAGCCGGTGACGAGCGAGTCGCCGGACGGGTGGTAGCGCACGCTGTTGACGTCCGAGTCGTGCGTGTCGAAGGCCTGCACGGCCTGCCCCGTGCGCATGTCCCACACCAGCACGGCGCGGTCGCAGCCGCCCGACACGAAGGTGTCGCCCATGTCGGACGGCGCCAGGTCCAGCGCCATGACGTCGGCCGCGTGCGCCTGGAAGCTCTGCAGCAGCTGGCCCGACTCCACGTCCCACAGCGCGCACGTGCCGTCGCCGCTGCCCGTGAGGATCTGGCGGTCCGTGTTGGGGAACAGGCAGCACGACATGTACGACGTGTGCGTGGCCACGGTGCGCTTGCGCGCGGCCGGCTCTTCGTCGCCTGAGCCGGACAGCGGGAACACCGTCACCTTGTTGTCCAGCCCCCTGTTCACATTATCATAACTCTTTCACATGTGGAGCACCCAGACGAGACAAACAATGGGTGGACAGTTTGACTTTACTATAAGAACCAAATCTTAAAAAGGAACCCCTGATTTATTATTCATAATAATATGATTTCGGATGTGTTCCCAGCGGTCATAACCATGTTAGCAGTGTTTCAGTACGTACCCGGCGGCCACCAGGTTGCCGGACGGCGCGTAGGCGCACGCCATCACCCACGTGCTCGGCATGGCGATGGTCAGCTCTTTCGTGGCCGAGAAAGCGTCCCACACCAGCACCTTGCCATCCTGCACACACAGCCTCGTAAAATCACCCATGACATAAGGAGCATGTTGACTATGAATGTCGTTGTCTACTTTATTTGGTCCTAATTTAAAGAGCTACTAATGCTCGTAATTTACCCATTTTAGCTGCTACACATAAGAACGTGCGCAAGGGAATACAAAAAGCGTCTTCAACACCATACAAACCCACTAGCATTGCAGCTCACTATTCCTGGCACCCTAAATCGCCTGAAGCGACGCAAAATCATTGACCTGGATAGCCTGCAATGAGCTACTTATTACAAAGAGCTGATCCCAGTGGGGAACTGACTCTACATGACATAAACTCTGACAATAAATCTGCTCATAGTCAATGGAATGATTGCATGATAAAACAAAATCATTGACCTGGATAGCCTGCAATGAGCTACTTATTACAAAGAGCTGATCCCAGTGGGGAACTGACTCTACATGACATAAACTTTGACAATAAATCTGCTCATAGTCAATGGAATGATTGCATGATAAAACAAAAATAATGAAAAAAAAGCTGCTACACACATTCTTTATTAACTTGTAACTATCCTAAATCTCACACTCTTTCATGCACATCAAGTGCTTAACAAAAGGTAAATTTGTGGTGCTGTTAGGTAGTTAGGTAGATAAATAATAGTCTAAGAACAAAAGTAAATTAGTGAATAGTGTTTACTTGTGAGGAAGAAACAATGTGACGTTTGTCTGGTGACCAGTCAGTGCAGAGCACTTTAGACTGAGCACCCTTGAGCATGCGCCGCATCTTTAGTGTGGGCAGCGTGAGGGTCTCCAGCTTCTCTCCGACGGTCTTCACTGTAACATAAAAGCAGTAAGCCACAGGCTCTCTCATAGAGCTCCAGCCCACAGATTGGGCTCCACTACTCAAATATGATAATTCAATATACATACAT
Organism: Euplexia lucipara; assembly: GCA_921972225.1. NCBI lineage: Eukaryota > Metazoa > Arthropoda > Insecta > Lepidoptera > Noctuidae > Euplexia > Euplexia lucipara. The sequence continues at coordinate 21,975,101 of OV179159.1, forward strand.
TATTTAATGGGTAATAAGACTATGGAGATGAGAGAATTTGTAAGACTAGGAAGTAGTAAGAAGTGGTGAAGGCTAGGCATTTCAGTGTACTGTCTCATGTAACATTTAAACCATATGTTTCAAATATAGATCTACTCATTGAGATTATTATATATCAAATCAAATCATTTATTTGCAAACATGGGTATTTGGTACATAGCTGTACTTTTTTACATAATTAAGTCCTCCACATTCTACATGGGCATGCAAGAGGTTTTTGTGCAGTGGTCTCAAACCTACGGATTTTTCGGTATTTCTACCGATATGGGCTCTGTTCTACTGAAATATAATGATTTTTCAACAATTTCAGAGTACACAAGGAAATTCTCCCGATTTTTCTACTGATTTTATACTTTTAAGAGAAGTATCTGTTACCAGAGTAGCAGATTTTTGAGTTTTGGTCCCAGTAAATGACGATTTCATTGGTTGTGATTTTATATTCTCTGATGATACTGGGTGTGCTTGTGAAGAACTATGTTTCTTTATAACGTCTTTTCCTGACGAGATGTTGATATCTTATTACAACTCTTACAACTGGCATAGCTTTCACCTATACGACTATCTTGCAGCCAGCCTGAAAATTCTTCTTCCCAATCTTTTCTATAATGTTTAAGATACTTTGTTCTTCTTACTAACGCACTTGTGCTTGTTGGCTCCTCGTCATACAACTCTTTAGTACAGCTGATTGTTACGATTTTGAAATTAATTTGAATATGACCGCGGCTATGGCCAAAGAATATTGGATTAAGAAATATTTTTACTTTTATTAAGTATGATTGTAATAAATTAGTAAGTATTGGTTTTTTCAATAAATAATCAAATTTGATTGAATATTTTATTTATGGTCGAATATTGGGTACAAATATACCCATTTTAGCTGGTAACTATACCAATCTCGCTCTATGATGTTTGTGTCAACTGTTTTTGTGGTCCCCATTAGTTTGAACAACCAGAAACAGCGAGATTGTTGCTTGTAATTAATAAGTCAATTACTGTACCTAAGTACTATAAATACTATTTAATACAAATTTTAGAACTTTTTAGGAACAATTTTAGGATATTGGATACAATCACAATGAAACTCTTATTATTTTTATGTTGTTGGCTACATGACCTTACCACTAAACGGAATAATAAGCTACGAACGTGTAGGTATGTACCGTGGGACTCACGTGTCACGTCGTTGAGTTTCTGCCGCTCTTCCTCCAGCTTCTGCTTGAGCGCCTCGGCCTCGCGCAGCAGCGATTCGAGCGTCTCCTCGGGGCTGGCCGTCACCGCGGTGTCGGCCGCCATTGCACCGCTCAGCTGCCTGGAGCGAGCCTCTAAAACCACATTCTATCGCCAAGTCTTCTTCTAGTACGCCCTTCAGCCGCCCGTACGACGCGTCACTCCCCACACTGTTCCACCTTTACCGATTCTATTACGGTCTATTACTCCAATAATCTGTTAATATAAACAACTAACAACACACCGATTTAAGCGATTAAACTTTTAAATTATAGAGCATTCTTACAGTAGATTTCGTAGTAAAACTACAGAATCAATACATACCAAACTTCAACTTCGTCTATCAACTAACTGTCAATGTCATAAATGTCAAATATGTCAATACTCAATTTTCAACTTCAACTTCAACTCTTCTATAAGGCATTTGTGGAAGAGAGATAAGATATTACAAACCAATTTTCTACAGAAAGGGGTGGCGTTGATAGTTTTAATCCGTCACAATAATATTAAATTGTGAGTTGCTGCCATTGAGCTGTGTCTGTGTCTGAATGTGGTTTAATTTATATTAAAAGTCCTAACAATTATAATTTTTATACATGCCATACTTTCGTAAATAAAAAAAAATTCGTAGGCAAAAATTCGATAGTAATGACTTACCTACACAGCTGGGTATATTATCTAAGGTTTATAGAGTATAATGTACTCTAGTCTGTGGTTTATAGCCACAGGGCATTCTGTGGTACATACTTAGTAATATTACGTGCTTTACGACCAGTCTACACGGGCTTAGTAACTAAGTGCAAGGTTATCATTATTCTGTGGTCAATTTGGTTGTCACTTGTGTGTGCCTGTCAGTGTCAGTAGTGTCAGTAAGATAATCAAATTCAAGATATTTTTGTCAGTTATTTTTGATTCAGAATCTTAGATAATATACCTCTAGATCGAGCTACCGCGTGGCCGCACATGCGACAGCAATATAAAAGTTCAGTGTTGCTATTCCCTAAAAAAGTCCCAAAATACGACGTATTCAACGTGGTAATAAGAGTGTAGAAGTATCCATGTGTGAGAAAATATAATTTCACGTAAAATACCTACTTTCAATCTTACCTTGATTCTCACAAATAAAATACACTACTACCAGGTGAAGCTTGTTTTGATTTTTTCGCGTGTTATTTATCATTAAAATATATTGAGGTGTGGCTGACATCCAGTGTGACATTGACATTGCTGTATAATAACTATTGTCCTTTAGACAAAACCAACTTATTTTGAAAATATCTAATTTTTTGTTTATACTTAACATTTATTTATAAAATGAATTCTTACTTCCAAATATCTTTAAGTACCTACGCGATTGCCTTCAACAGTAAAACTTAATGATTGTCGAAAGGGCTCTGTTCGTTCGTACACATGTTCACTTAAACTTAAAAATAAGGGTTCGCCCACAAATTTGTGTGTTTAGCCACCATAGATTTATTTGATTATTATGCCTACCTTTTGAACATTAGGCCTGACAGTTAAGGGAAAAGATTTGAAACGTGTAGCAACACTGTAAGTAAGTATTACTAGGTTATGTGATATAAGAAATCAAGTTTATTTTAAGAAATCTTCCATATTTTGGTCTGAAAGCCATGACAATAAAAGCGCACAAATGTATAAATTCAATAATCATACAATAACACAAACAGTATTGAATACTTACGAATGGAAAGAGATTTTGTTATTGGCCTTTTCTGAGCGGCTTTTACAGCCTATTATACTGAATCCTCCCATCGTAGCGCATTCACCATACACTAAACACTTATCTAATGGAGTCTATTTCTCATTAAATGACTTAAACTATTACAAAAATTGCAAAAACCATCCGAAAACTTAAATTAAATCGAGCATAATAATATACGTGACAGTGACAGCTCTTTGTTTGGCTAACTTTCAAAAGTTAGCCATGCAAAAATCCGGCACGCCGTAAGGGACAGAAGATACGATGCTTTGTCTCAATTTTCCTACGAACTTTGTATTATTGCGTCTCACTTCCACACTTGACACTGTAAATTGGGCTACGTCTAGAGCTTAGACTATATACCTCTAGACGTAGCCCAATTTACAGTGTCAAGTGTGGAAGTGAGACGCAATAATACAAAATTCGTAGGAAAATTGAGACAAAGCATCGTATCTTCTGTCCCTTACGGCGTGCCGGATTTTTGCATGGCTAACTTTTGAAAGTTAGCCAAACAAAGAGCTGTCACTGTCACGTATATTATTATGCTCGATTTAATTTAAGTTTTCGGATGGTTTTTGCAATTTTTGTAATAGTTTAAGTCATTTAATGAGAAATAGACTCCATTAGATAAGTGTTTAGTGTATGGTGAATGCGCTACGATGGGAGGATTCAGTATAATAGGCTGTAAAAGCCGCTCAGAAAAGGCCAATAACAAAATCTCTTTTCATTCGTAAGTATTCAATACTGTTTGTGTTATTGTATGATTATTGAATTTATACATTTGTGCGCTTTTATTGTCATGGCTTTCAGGCCAAAATATGGAAGATTTCTTAAAATAAACTTGATTTCTTATATCACATAACCTAGTAATACTTACTTACAGTGTTGCTACACATTTCAAATCTTTTCCCTAAACTGTCAGGCCTAATGTTCAAAAGGTAGGCATAATAATCAAATAAATCTATGGTGGCTAAACACACAAATTTGTGGGCGAACCCTTATTTTTAAGTTTAAGTGAACATGTGTACGAACGAACAGAGCCCTTTCGACAATCATTAAGTTTTACTCTTGAAGGCAATCGCGTAGGTACTTAAAGATATTTGGAAGTAAGAATTCATTTTATGAATAAATGTTAAGTATAAACAAAAAATTAGATATTTTCAAAATAAGTTGGTTTTGTATAAAGGACAATAGTTATTGTACATTAATGTCAATGTCACACTGGATGTCAGCCATACCTCAATATATTTTAATGATAAATAACACGCGAAAAAATCATAACAAGCTTCACCTGGTAGTAGTGTATTTTATTTGTGAGAATCAAGGTAAGATTGAAAGTAGGTATTTTACGTGAAATTATATTTTCTCACACATGGATACTTCTACACTCTTATTACCACGTTGAATACGTCGTATTTTGGGACTTTTTTAGGGAATAGCAACACTGAACTTTTATATTGCTGTCGCATGTGCGGCCACGCGGTAGCTCGATCTAGAGGTATATTATCTAAGGTCTAGAGGTATATAGTCTAAGTTCAGAATAATAATACAACACTCGTCAGTCGTTACTCATTCATATTTCATACATACTCAACTCCATGGAAAAAAATTATCTAATAGTGTAATCTGTGTAATTTTGTCGTAAGACGTGTAATGTGGCTTAGAGAATAAAGTGATAATTAAGTATCACCAGTCATAATGAATCCTGCGCTTCACGTTGAAGTTGTTCAAAGATCTCAAAGCCGTGCCGCAAAGGACTATGTTAAGAAGCTTGTTCAAACTTTTCTGGTGAATTTTGTATCATTAAGTCCTGGTGTTATTTTGTCAGAATCCGACCTAGAAGAAAACCTGGAGTTAAAAGAACATGTGCAAATGATAACTTTTTGTGACATCGAACATGATACTGAAGTTTTAGTGACAGAAACAGAACTGGTTTATCACATTTATAAATTGGACGCTTTCGGCGCCGAAACTGACACGATGACAGATACGAGCACTGGAGAAGAATTTGCTGCAGCTGACGTTTGGGCTTTGCCCAGCCAAGAGTTCCATGGGCTGTGGGAGAGCCTTATATACGATACTAAGTTAAAAGAGGATACTGTTAGATTCGTGGAAACTGCTTTCGAATTTGCTGACCGAGGCGTAGATCCAAACGTCATCGGTTGGAACCGAGTGGTGCTGCTGCACGGCCCTCCCGGTACTGGCAAGACAAGCTTGTGTCGCGCGCTCGCCCAAAAGTTATCCGTGCGCCTCGCAGACCGCTTCCCCCGGGCGCGCCTCGTCGAGATTAACGCACACGGCCTGTTCTCCAAGTGGTTCGCCGAGAGCGGCAAGCTAGTGGCGCGGCTGTTCGAGCGCCTGGAGGAGATCGTGGCCGACCGGCGCCTGCTGGCGTGCGTGCTGGTGGACGAGGTGGAGTCGCTGGCACACGCGCGCCGCGCGGCGCTGTCCGGCCTCGAGCCGTCCGACTCCATCCGCGCCGTCAACGCACTGCTGACCCAGCTGGACCGGCTACGGCGCCGGCCCAACGCGCTCGTGCTCACCACGTCCAACGTGACCGGCGCCATCGACGTGGCCTTCGTGGACCGCGCCGACATCAAGCGGCGCGTGGGCCCGCCGTCGGCGCGCGCTGCCTACGAGATCCTGCGCGGCTGCTGCGTCGAGCTCATGGCGCGCGGCCTGGTGGCGCCTCGCGAGCCCGTGTTCGAGCTGCGCGCGCTGGAGGGCTCGCGCTTCGCGGAGAGCGAGCCGTCGCGCGCCAGTCTGCGCCTGTGGGGCGTGGCTCGCGAGGCGGCGGACGCGAGTGTGTCGGGGCGCGGGCTGCGGCGCCTGCCGTTCCTGGCGCGCGCGCTGCACGTGCGCGAGGCGGCGCCGCGCCTGCTGCGCTTCGTGGACGCTCTCGGCGCAGCGCTGCGCGACCACTTGGCGGACGCCGCCGACCTGGACGCGCCAGCCTGAGCCATTGTCAGATGGTGTCTGTACAAACTTTATTTCATTATTAGACTTCCCTGTTTTATTATATTATTTTATTAAAGGTAATTTAAGCAATTAAACATTTTTTTTTTATAATTTGTCTGATTGTTAAGCTTGTTTGGGGTCCAACAAACGGTACTCTATTACTAAGCCTTCTCTGTCTGTCCACTTGAATGACAGTGTATCTCACTATCTCACAAGAGTCATTTATTTATTTATTTATTTAATACTTCAAGCACACAAATGTACATGGGCGGACTTAATGCCTTAGGCTTTTAATTTTCTACCAGTCAACCTTTAGGTCATGCAGAGACAAACAGTGGTAGATGAAATTCCGTAAGAAATTTGGAGAGAAGTAAGTTTAATTTATTTAGATATAAATATGTAAACAATAAATATGATAAATATCATAAAATATAATAAATATATACACAAAAACTTAAACACATTAACATGATATTCATGCCAAGGGAAAACATTAGCGCTGTGACGAAACTACAGCCGTTTTTTGTGAATGTGCTCACGAACCTTCAATTTAAAAGCAAATCGGTTGGTAGCCATCCTGATTTCCTGGGGAAGCGCATTCCACAAAGATATAGCCTGAACGAAGAAGGAACAGTGAATGAAGTCAGTACGATGAGTGGGGCATTGGAGAAGACGGTTATTTGATGATCGTAAATTTCTATTGTGGTTGGCGCAAATGTACTGAAAGTGAGGGGCTAAGTAAGTTGGAAAATTGGGACTGTTAAGAAACGAAAACAAAGTGGTTAGTGCCCTTTGCTCTCTGCGTTGACGAATGGGCAACCACTTTAGAAGCGATCAATGCATAGAGACATGGTCATATTTACGGAGATTGAAAACAAATCGAATGCAGTTATTTAGAAGACTGTCAAGTTTATTGAGGAGATCTGCATTCAGGTCATTCAAGAACATTTTTTTAGTTTTATTTTTTGCCAAAATGTATTTATATTATAATGTTCAATATGTTATCAAAAACATGCCGAGTTACTGCTGTGAAAATACCGATCTCTATAAAAAGTTCTAAAATGGTGATTCTGGACCCTAGCTAACATATTGCACTTACAAGCTGTTAGTGCAATAATTCGATTGATCGATGTCGATTCGATTCTTTTTTTATCTTATTTTTTTTTATTGTGTTGTTTGTGTGTAATTCTATTCTATTCTATAACTTTTAGTGTGAATTGTAAGCTTTTGTGCATACTTAAAATCTCCACTTTTTATTTATTTATTTACCAAAACCGGGTGACACTAACTGGTGGTAGGTTCCGTCCGACCGATGGCTTGTGACCACTCACTGGGCAAAGACTTACCGCCAAGCGGCCTAGTCGTGTTCCGGTATGATGCTCAGTGTAGCCAACACAGAGGAGCTGGGTCGAAACAAAATCAAAATCAAAAGTCATTTATTCAAATTATGTTGAGGATCAGCACTTTTTGAACGACAAAAATTACATAAGACAGTCCCCCAAAACGCCCGCCCTTCGCCACTTCCTAGTGTTTTTGCTGGGAAAAAGAAGTGGCGGAACAAACTCCCCAGCAACACGTCTGTCTGATATGTTAGAAGAACAGTTTAAACAGCATTGGTAATTAATAAACTTAATCATTTAAATTAAATAATTTGCTATATGCTAGCTAGCACACACCAATATACAAGACAGTAGTAATAAGAATAGTAAGTACCGACGTTGACAACTAAACTCATGCAAAAAATAAAATATTTTTTTTATTTTATTAATATTATAAACCAGTGCTTGACTGCAATCCCACCTGATGGTAAGCAGAGATGCAAACAGTGATGGTGAAGCGCACTAGTTTATTAAGAGCCTATTCACTCTAGCCTTGAAGACACCTAAATTATAATCGGACGGGAAGACCGCAGCAGGCAAGTTGTTCCAGTCCTTCGATGTACGCGGTATAAACGACGAAGCGAAACGCTTTGTCCGAATCGTGGGAGTGCCAACGATGTAAGGGTGGACACTCGCCGGGTTGTCCGATGGTAGAAAGGTGATGGCGGAATCAAGTCATGTAATTCCCGTGCACACTCTCCAAAATGCATCCTATAGAAAACCGAAAGGCTAGCTATCCTACGCCTATGCTTAAGGCTTTGCAGATTGGTTCTAACCAAATCTGGGTCACCTATAAGCCTCTTCGCACGCCTCTCCACTGAGTCCAAAGCTGCTAGATGACATCTGGCAGCACCAGCCCATATGTGGCTGCAGTACTCCACACACGAACGGACCTGTGCTTTGTATAACATTAGAAGCAGAAGAAGTACCGCCGGACCTTTGCGACAACGCCGAGTTTTCTAGCAGCAACCTTGGCTTTGGACTCAATGAACCGCCCAAAGTTTAGGTTTGAGGAGATTTCAACTCCCAAGAGCTGAAGGCGGTCGGTGCACTTCAAGGATAATTTTGAAAAGCAGGAGCCATGGTGAACGGGCTCCTTTTAGCAGTGAACAGACACGCCTGTGTTTTGGCGGCGTTGAATCCCACAAGATTTGCTTCGCCCCATTTGGAGACTGCCTGAAGTGAGGCATTCGTACGCTCGACCAAAGCCTCTCTTTCGGACTGGATTACGTCCTTACAGGCCCGGATACTCGGAAGATATCTCTCTACTACTGTGCTGTCGTCTGCTTACCCATAGATACCGGGCATTAGCAGATCGTTGATATGCAGCAGGAAGAGAGTTGCAGAGAGAACAGACCCCTGAGGAACTCCGGCGTTAGTCGTCATAGGCTCCGATGAGCATCCGTCGACAACAACTCGTAGAGACCGTTCACTCAGGAAGTCTTTAACCCAACGAGTCAGTCCAGGAGAAATGCAGTACGCTGGAAGCTTACTTATTAGGCCTGCGTGCCAGACCCTGTCGAAGACCTTCGAGACGTCTAAGGAAACGGCCATCGATTCCACATTCTTCTCGAGAGCCTCGCCCCACAAGTGACTGGCGAATATAACTAACTGAATAAATATAAGCCTTCAAGTAAAAAGAGTGTGCCCGCTTACATGTACAAAACTGAAAAATAAATAAAAAACGATGCAATAAAAAAAAAATATACAAAAAAAAAATGATACACTAGGACCATCAAAGCTAAATCCAAGCTGTTCCAACGCAGGCAGACCTAGCTGACTCGCGCCGATTTGGACGTATCGTGAGACTAGTCGCGGAGGGTAGCGGGGGATCCGAGGCACGGTGGGCCGGTGGCCGACCGCTGGTAGTAGGGAGCCCAAGTAGTTTGCTTGCCACATATGAAAGCTACCTCACCAACTGCCGAAAAATCCCGGAATGCACCATCGAGCTGGTTGGCGGCCAGTGAAACGCTTTGGGAACACATTCATTGTGCGTACAGCTAAAGAGTGGAATTCCCTGCCGGAGTCGGTGTTTCCTTATATTATAGGGCGCTAACCTAGGGCGCTTTTAGTCCAGAATGAACAGGTTGCTTCTAGGCAAGCGTGCTTCATCGTCGACCATATCATCGCTAACCATTAGGTGAGATAGTGGTAAAACGCGAGCCTATCAATAATAAAAAAATCCACCTCAAAAAAGTAAAACATATAAAAAGTTAAAAATAACACTTTCCCATCGTTGAGCCTTGAAATTTTACGTCATAACGGGGTACCGCTCAAATGAGGCATGTTCCTAGTACTGGTAAGTATGTAGGTATGTACTTATTTTAGCGGTACCCCGTCGTGACTTAAATTTTCATGGCAGTATGAGCTCATCCTGTTGCCATCAGTGCATTATGTGCAGAATCAAATGCTGGTTAAAATGAATCCACACGACATAATTATCTGCTTATTATAATATATGCTGCCCAAGAGTGTATTAGTGTGCTAGTCAAAGTCAAAGTCAAAGTCAAACCGTTTATTTCAATTAGACCCATAACAGGCACTTTTGAACGTTAACTTACAAAATAAAATAAATTAAGAGAATGATTCTAGTTGCACATTCCAAATGGTAGTTTCGTATGGAGAAGAATGTGCAAGAAACTCCATACTTACTCTTTTAAAATAGGATTACAATATTTCGTATACAACAATCAGATTTTATGTGAGGACGATGCACCTAGAGTAATAAGAGCTATACTGAGATAGGTATATAAAAAATAAGCAATGGACTCGATAAAAAGATATTATGTTGGTAGATACATTGTACTCACATTACACAAAACACTGTAGAATGTTATTAAAGGAGATACTCATTAAATAAACAAATGATTAAAGTTAAAAACAAACAGCAGATCAGTGTGTGTCTAGATATCCTGGCTCCGTCAGACCAAATAACCTTTAGTCTTGCTTATTAATAATAATTAGCGTTGACATTGTTCCTGTAGTGCTTTCAACTACGGGTGTCATTCCCAAACAACTACACCAATCTTTGAAGACTTTGGACTTGGCTCCTTCCACCTACCATACTCTACAGAAAGCTACTATTCTGAACACCTGCAGAATTGTCAGAAAATTCTTGCAAAACGACAATGACACAGAAATATCACATTCACAAACCCCATGCAGCTCAAGAAGACACACATATCTATCACCAGTCACACAAGTACACGATCACACTAACGCAACGCAAAGTCATAATACACCATCACCCCATATATTATCATCTATCACTTAGGTTAGTACTTATGGGTAAGCACTTGGCTTCGGCCCGTGTTATCCTAAAAAACCGGCACATATATGCCGAGATACAAAAATGTATAGTAAACAATAATAATAATAATAATAATAAATCTTTTATTTCAAGCACAGTAGCCCATTTGGTTAGTATACACAACGACTTACAAACTAGTGTTAGTACTTAAATCTACCAGAAACACAAATTATTAATTACTACCTACGCCACAATGGCATGTAGGCGTATCCAATGCCCCAGTATAGGGCTGTCCCACCTGTCAGCTAATGTTTTCAGGATACTGTTGGGGCTGGCGCGCACTCTGCGCATAGTGGAAGCGCAACGCTTTCGCATTATGGCATGAAAACCGTCTATTCGCGCCTCTGCGAACATGCCGGAAGCACTGCAGTAACGCGGCAGCCCCAACAACACCCTGAACGCATTGTTGTATTGAACGCGCAGAGCGCTGTATGCCCTCCGCGTGTAGTTGACCCACAGACTGCATGTATAGAACGACTGACAGTACGCTGTAAATAGTGAAGCCTTTACTTCAGTCGTGCATCCCGCAAATCTACGGGCCAACATATTGCAGCGGACAGCCAACGCCCTGCGCTCTCGCTCAATGTCTAGGCTGTCTTTTAGATCTTCGGAAACCCAGTGGCCCAGATACTTGAAAGAAGTGACTTGCTCTAAGAAACTTCCGCATAGTTTTAACTGTGGTTCAATCGGGTAGGTTTTAGTGCCTGCCTTGAAGACTAGTACCTCACTTTTCTTAACATTGTACCTGAGCCCATGAGTCTCCGCGTACCTCTCACATGTCTTAAGCAGGCTCATCATTGCGTTGATCGAAGGGCTCAGCAACACCATATCATCAGCATAACTTATATTGTTGACGCATACTCCGTCTACATAACAACCCTGATAAGTATTGCTGAGCTCGACGATCAACCGGTTTATGTACAGACTGAAGAGGCGAGGTGAGGTCAAGCCGCCCTGCCTCACCCCACACTCCAGCCTATACACATCCGATAATGAGCCTGCCCACCGTACACAGTTGATTTGATTGCTGTACCAAAACCGTAGAATTGATACAACTTCTCTATCCACTGAAGTATCATTCAATAGCTTCTGCCACAGCATTTTGTACGACACCAGATCAAACGCTTTGGAAAGGTCTAGGAAACAAGCATTAACAGGCGTTTTCCTAGACGTATAATACTGGACAGTATGCTTGAGAGATAGTATGGCACTTTCTGTGGAAAGACCGGGTCGGAACCCAAACTGCGCATCATGCAGTTCGATGCGGGTCGCCATATGCCTATCAAGCAAACTGTCCAGCACCTTGGCAATGATAGTAGCCAGGGATATGGGCCTATAGTTCGAGAGATCTGATGTGTCCCCAGTTTTATCCTTCACAATAGGTACAACCACAGTTTTCATAAGGTCACTAGGCAAATGTGCGTGGCTTAGACAGAGCGAGAAGAACATCGCCAGTACTCTAGGCAGGTGAACTCCTGCATGCTGCAGGTGCTCGATGCTTAGGTAGTCATGCCCTGGTGACTTGCCCCTAACCATAGTTTTAATAACAGTAGTGACATCTTTTGCTGAAAACCTGACATTTAATTCCTGAGGGCAATCCTCAGCATCGACCACCTGCGATGGGAATCCAAGAGGAGATTCAACTTTAAAGTGTTTCACAAACAAGTTCGCTATCGCAGTAGGCTCATGTTGCCCTGCCACGCTCACGGGGACGCCCGGCTTCGGATTCAATTTATTCACACTTTTCCAAAACTTCGAAAAATCTTTAGATTTGTGATTGTCAGCAATAATGTCCATTTTAATTTTATTTTGATTGTTCTGACACCATCTTAACTTAGATTTAAAGACTTTTCTTGTCTCGTACATATGTTCATAGACAGAACCAGACGTTGATTTACACGACATATTCCAGACTTGAAAAGCAAGCCGGGCATCCGCGTGAGCCTGCTTAACATGCCTATTCCAACCAACAACACGTTTGTTACTTCTACCCCCTCCCGCAAATACATGACTGGGACATTGGGCAGCCTCCGTAAGTATATACACTATGTTTTTATACATATTGTCCAATATGACTCTGTGATTGGAATCCTTACAACAACCGTTAGCACATTCTTTAAATTCTTCTGGAAAATTAACTTTCCTTAACATTGTATGACATATTTCTTTGTATTGACTTATTTGCCTAGCATTCCGTTCACCCCATATTGCAAAGTTCTTGCTCAGATTAGGCGTTACAATTGTAGGTCTTATCATATTAAAATTACACTTTAATTGTATAGGCATGTGATCTGACCAATACGTATCATACAATACGGTCGCACTAATGAGCAGACGCCTCGCGGCCTCGGTCACTACACAGTGGTCGAGCCAGCGGTGGCAACCGTGCACGTCACTCACAAAAGTGTACGTACCTTGCGGTAATAAGTCCATGTCCGCACAGGTCCAGCATTGCTCTTTACAAAAGCTCAACAGTTCACTACCGAATAGCTCACCTGGGTGAGCGTTAAAATCACCGAGTATGATCACTGATTGCACATTACTACTTTCTATTATCGCACTAATATATTAATAAACTAAGACAATCTGTAAACTCAGTTACGTTGTCGTTCGAGTCGGTAGGCATATACAGAGAAAATTAGAATGGAACGCTCCTGCGACACTATCTTGATAGCCACTAGTCGAACGTTGTTACAAGTAACTATTGTGACAGATGGAAATAAACTCTTCCTCCACAACAAAGCCACTCCTCCATACGGCCTTCCACGTAGCACTCCTGCTGAGGTGTCGACTGCCGAATTGCCAGAAAAAGCGAAGTCATCATCTATTTGTCCAAGCAAAGCTATATCATGTGGCAAAAGCCAAGTTTCTTGCAACGCGATAACGTCTGCCGCTACACACAGACGCCTCACACAGTCAACAGATCTTTTAATACATTTACAATTTTAATATAACACACTTAATTATTAATATAACACAATTAATATAACACACATGGATGTTTGAAATTTTAAGCCACTCATATGTTTGTAAGTAAAGTTGATACCCATTGATGTCTAAAATCGCAACAGTAGTTAACACAAAAGAGCTGATCACCTTGAAACGGCTGAACCGATTTTGATGAATCATATCTGAGAACCATCGCAAGAAACCTTGCTTTCAAATAAGAAAATCGCATCTAAATCGGTTCACCCCGCGCTACGGTGCCACAGACAGACATACACACACACACATAGCCGTCAAACTTATAAGACCCCCCTTTTTAAAAAAAGAAAAAAAAAACACGGCAGGCTGTTTTTCGACACCCCCGATGATTGAAATTTCAAACACCCATGTGTGTTATATTAATAAGCAAGATTATGGTATATTTGGTCTGATGCAGCCAGGATATCTTGCAGACTAATACACTCTTGGGAAAATAATAACAGATATGTCGTGTCAGGATTCATTTTAACCAGCATTTGATTCTGCACACAATGCACTAATGGCAACAGGATGAGCTGGTGCTGCAGCCAGGCTATCCAGCACACCAGTAGGTACTCTTGACAAAATAATAGCAGATATGTCGTGTTTGGATTCGTTTTAACCAGCATTTGACTCTACATACAATGCACTGAAAAATTTTCATATCTGTAAAACAAAATTAATGCGTGTAAAAATTAAATTAATTTACGTAACGTCGGGGTACCGCTAAAACAAGTACCTACATATCTACGAGTACTAGGAACATTCCTTACTTAAGCGGTACCCCGACGTAAGTAAAATTTCATGGCTCAACGATAGGAAAGAATTATTTTTAACTTTTTAAACGTTTTACTTTTTTGCGGTGGGGGTTTTTTAAATTTTTAATTTATTTTGTATTAAATGCGAGCTTTGCTTTAGCGTTAACGAGTTTTGGTCTTACGCGCCGACCCTCGAAGTTTCTTCATAGGTTAATTAAGAGAGAGAATTGAATATTAACGGTTTTATTTACACTCACAATCAAAAGCTTTATGTCTAGCCGATAATTATTAAAAGCAGCAAGAATATGTATATGAGACCGCGATCGGTCACCGGCCGATGATCCACAGCATGTTGAGGCCGGCGCGGCCGAGGTGCAGCCGGCGCAGTGCGGGCGGCTCTTCGCGCGCCGCCGCCGCCAGGAACAGCAGCAGCGTGTGCAGCAGGTTGTTGCGGCCGCGGGACAGCTCCACCGTCTCCTCGCCCAGCACCAGCACGTAGTGCGGCGGCCGCAGGCTCACGCGGTGCAGCACCAGCGCCCGCGGGCCGCGCGGCGCCGGGCCGGGCGCCGCCGACACGTGCGCCGCGCTGAAGGGCCGCGCCTGCGCCGCCGGCAGCTGCGCGTCCAGGTACGTGGCCAGCAGGTGCAGCACGAGCTCGGCGTCCGTGGGCTTGCCCTCGTCCCACTCCGAGCCGCCGCCGTTCCACCGGTAGCCGCTCAGGCAGCCGCCGTGCGCCAGCTCCCGGACGCGCTGCACCACGTAGCGCTGGTCGGCGAAGGGCTCCAGGTAGGCCAGCAGCGCGGGCAGCGACTGCAGCAGGCCGTGCGCGCCCGCCGCCGCCGCGCCGCGCAGCCGCTCCGCGCTGGCCGCGCCCACGCGCGCCTCCAGCCCGCTGGCCGCCAGCGCCTCGTCCGCCGCCTCCAGCTCGCGCACCAGCCGCTGCAGGATGGTCACGTGCAGCCACAGGCGCAGGTTCAGGTTCCACTGCTCCAGGCGCTGCGGGTCCAGGTGCAGGCGCCGCCACACCTGCGGCGAGCGCGCGGCCGGCGCGTCGTCCGCGCCCGCGTCCGCCGCCGGCGCGGACAGCTGGTAGTGCGCCGCGCCCGCGCTCGGCGCCCAGCCCGGCGCCGGCTCCGCTGCGGTCCGGCGCTGGCGCTCCGACTGGCCGCGCAGGTAGGCGGCCAGGCTGGGCGCGTCGGCGATGAACTGGTCGGGGGCGGCGCGCTCCGGGCGCGGGGCGGCGGGGGACGGCGGCGAGGGCGGCGGGGACGCGTCCGTGCGCCACACGCGGCGCGGAGACAGCGACGCGTCGGGGTCGTCGAGCGCGGAGGGGGCGGAGGGGGCGGGCGAGGACGGCGAGGGCGGCGCGGGCGGCGCGCGGCGGGGCGCGGCCAGGCGGGCGGCGTGCTGCAGTACGTTGGCGGCGAGCACTCCGGCCGCGCACATCTCCACGTAGTGTAGCGCCGACGTATACCCTGGACACTTACAGCACCTGCAACAACAACATACATGTATATCAAAACAACCTAAATATTAGGTTTGACAAAAACTCATTATTTCATAGATGAAAAGGCTGACCTGGGAACCTCATTTCGAGAAATTAGCAAGCGATTAAGTAGGTAAATCAGCATATTTGCTATTATAACTTTCAAAAAAAGAAAAAATTGATATACTGTTGATGTCATATCATATGATATACAATACGAAGTTAGTTTTTGGGGACAGTCAACAAATAGAGAACTTATTTTCAGGATGCAGAAAAGATATGTTCAGTCTATAAGTAGTTTAAAAACAACAGATGATTGCATTCCTTATTTTAAGAAGTTAAAAATATTACCTCTACCAGCTTTAAACATCCTAGAAATTGCATTATTTGTAAAAACAAATCCACATTTATTCAAAAATTAAGTGCAGGAAAGGATACACCCTTGCATGCTCAATATAAAAATGATTTATTAAATGCCTTGTGAAATGTAAAACTTCTCTTATGAGAAAAAGCTTCTTTGGTATTGCACCGCAAATTTATAATAAAATATCCAATGAAATAAAATGTAGGTATGCCACTGCAGAAGTTTAACCTTGCAATCAATTATAGACACAATAGAAAGACAATGACAGTGCGGACACCGGTGTGCTCTCGGGGTTCATTGAATGGAAAAACATGCTTTTACTTAAAAAATGTTATTATACTCTAGGTGAATTTCTTATTGATGAATCTCTGTAACTTTATAATATTGACATTTTACTTATACTTGACATTTTTAATATACATGGTGTCTCATTCAAATTGGTCAGTATGGGAAAGTCTGAAACTATAAGACATACGAAGATCTGTTCTGAGGAACCATGTCATCGATTTTAATAAAAAGAGAAACTGCATTCATACATTTTAAAAAACATCTGTACTCCGTTCGGGAATCGAACCCGGTTATTTTGAAAAAAAAAACCTACACTGTTTCTATTTAGATATCGATTGTGTAGGTCTTAAGCAGTAAATGTCTGTATGAAACATGATGTCTAAAATGAATAAAATGCATTGTTTCCACATACTTTAATTTACTTTAGTAGGTGCTCGAAGTGACCACCGCCTTTTTCAATACAATATTCAACATGTTTAGGTAACGATCTTACAATTGCATTTCGTATCTTCATGTGGTGAATTTGCGTTAAAATTGTCTCTATGGCTACTTTTAGGTCTACAACGGTGTCATAGCTTGTTTTGTACACTTCATCCTTAACGTAACCCCACAAGAAATAGTCCAGAGGCGGTATTGAAGATGTATAATGTGATAGAGCATCATAAGACATATACACCTCTACTTGGTCTGTCAAATCATGCATTTACAACAGTTAACATGACACAGCAACAAAGCAATGTAGTAGGTTATGTAGTGAACTATGTGTTAAATGAAGGTAAGTACAGGTCAAAAGAAGTTTTCGGAGTAGGTACTATAAATAGTGAATACATCCTGCCTAAACCTTGGCAAACTACAGTTCCTTTGAACATGCTCACGTTGCTAGGTACAATACCTTGTACAGTTTAACTAAAACGTTCACTGCTGAGTGCAGGTTACCCTGCAGTCGGAACGAATGTACCTAAATCGGCTAAAAAAATAGGTTTATAACTAGTTTTGATAACTTACAAGTCGTACGCAAACAACAAGAACAACACTATATTCACGACGATCCATTTGAGTGAACTCGATCGCTTCTTGTTCGCATAGTTTAGATCTATCGTGTGTTGCACTAGACTAGAGTTTGGACTCGGCGACCTAAAACAAAGGTTGTTAAAAATAATTATTTTTTAGTTTTACGCTCAAGTGCATGTCATTGATATAGCCGGTAGACTGAATACTTACATGTCGATGTGAAATGAAAAAAAAGGGTTGCTCTAAAAACACTATAAGTACACAATATAAACTATTTTCCACAAAGCATATTTTTTATTCAAATCATATAACTATTAGTAAAAACAATAACATAACCTACAACTTAACCACCAAACAACAACCACAGTTGACAGTCACTACAACCACGGCGTCCACCAGCAGTGCTGCCAATAAAAAATTCTCGATTCCCCGCGTGTGTGTTGTCAATTCCCCGAAATTCCCCGCTTGTTTTTGATTTATTCCCCACAAATACTCCGAATTGATATTTTCGGAATAAAGACACAGTTTTCTTCAAAATTTGTTTGATATAGATAGGTACTTACTACAAAAAGTTTTATAAAATACAAAAACATAAATAACAAAATTGGCTCACAGATGTGTGGCCTCAATTTTAGAAGATTCCCCACTTTAGCTATACAGCTGCACGTTTTAACCACTTTTCCATAATTTTATTGAAAAATAAAAACCGAATGCACCAATTTTAAAAAATCAATAATGTAGAAATGGATGCGTTCAGAAATACAAAATCGTAATCAAATGACAGTTGACTGTTGAGCAGGCATTTGAGTTGTGTTGCCATTCAAAATGTTGTTAGTAGTGTCGAGCTGTATCTGCCAAGTCCGAACGTGATTTTTTAGTTGTAGATATTACCCAACTTAAAATAGTTTTAGCCAAATCGGTCTGGATTCCCCGAAATTCCCCGATTTATGTCATTCCCCGGGCTTTACCCGCGCCAACCCTCTATTCCCCGCAAATCGGGGATTTTCCCCGTGATTGGCAGCACTGTCCACCAGTCCACCACGCCACGGCCGGCACAGACCATAGATTGCCACAGACCTTAGATAATATACCTCTAGATCGAGCCATCGCGTGGCCGCACATGAGACAGCAATATAAAAGTTCAGAGTTGCTATTCCTTTAAAATGTCCCAAAATACGACCAAAATTCTACTTAACTGCAGGTTCCAATTTTAGCACTATTATAAATTATAATTTACGTATTCAACGTGGTAATATGAGTGTAGAAGTATCAATGTGTGGGAAAATATCATTTCACGTAAAATACCTACTTTCAATCTTATCTTGATTCTCACAAATAATATACACTAGGTACTACCAAGTGAAGCTTGATGTGTGTACATAGAAGGAACTCTTTAAAAGATTACAACATTATTTTTTCGCGTTTTATGTATGATTAAAATATACTTAGGTATGGCTGACATCCAGTGTGACATTGAAATTGCTGTATAATAGTTATTGTCCTTTAAACCAAACCATCTATCTTATTATGAAAATTTCCGATTTCTAAATTATAAATCTCTATTGTTACTTAGTATTTATAAAATGAATTCTTACTTCCAAATAAAAGAGTCTTCAAGAGTAAAACTTAATGATTGTCGAAAGGTCTCTGTTCGTTCGTAAAGGTTCGCCCACAAATTTGTGTGTGTTTAGCCACCATAGATTTATTTGATTATTATGCCTACCTTTTGAACATTAGGCCTGACCAGTGCTGCCAATCGCGGGGAAAATCCCCGATTTGCGGGGAATAGAGGGTTGGCGCGGGGAAAGCCCGGGGAATGACATAAATCGGGGAATTTCGGGGAATCCAGACCGACTTGGCTAAAACTATTGTATGTGGGGTAATATCTAAGACTAAAAAAATCACGTAAGGACATGGCAGATACAGCTCGACACTTCTAACAACATTTTGAATGGCAACACAACTCAAATTCCTGCTCAACAGTCAACTGTCATTTGATTACGATTTTGTATTTCTGAACGCATCCATTTCTACATTGTTGATTTTTTAAATTGGTGCATTCGGTTTTTATTTTTCAATAAAATTATGGAAAAGTGGTTAAAACGTGCAGCTCTATATCTGAAGTGGGGGATCTTCTAAAATTCGAACCAATCGAAATATGATTACTGGTAATATCCTACTATTCCAACTAAAATGAAGGCCAATATCTGTGAGCCAATTTTGTTATTTATGTTTTTGTATTATAAAAAACTTTTTGTAGTAAGTACCTATCAAACAAATTTTGAATAAAACTGTGTTTTTATTCCGAAAATATCAATTCGGAGAATTCGTGGGGAATAAATCAAAAACAAGCGGGGAATTTCGGGGAATTGACAACACTCACGCGGGGAATCGAGAATTTTTTATTGGCAGCACTGGGCCTGACAGTTAAGGGAAAAGATTTGAAACATGTAGCAACACTGTAAGTAAGTATTTCTAGGTTATGTGATATAAGAAATCAAGTTTACTTTAAGAAATCTTCCATATTTTGGTCTGAAACCCATGACAATAAAAGCGCACAAATGTATAAATTCAATAATCATACTATAACACTAACAGTATAGAAAACTTTCGAATGAAAAGTGATTTCGTTAATATCCTTTTCTGTGCGGCTTTTACAGCCTATTATAATGCATCCTCCCATCGTAAAGCATACACCATACATTAAACACTTAACTAATGGAGTCCATTTCTCATTAAATTACTCAAACTATTACAAGAATTGCAAAAACCATCCGAAAACTTAAATTAAATCTACCATAACAATATACGTGACAGTGACAGCACTTTGTTTGGCTAACATTCAAAAGTTAGCCATGCAAAAATACGGCACGCCGTAAGGGACAGAAGATACGATGCTTTGTCTCAATTTTCCTACGAACTTTGTATTAATGCGTCTCACTTCCACACTTCACACTGTAAATTGGGCTACGTCTAGAGGTATATAGTCTAAGGACAGCAATATAAAAGTTCAGTGTTGCTATTCCTTAAAAAAGTCCCAAAATACGACCAAAATTCTACTTAACTGCGGGTTCCAATTTTAGCACTATTATAAATTATAATTGACGTATTCAACGTGGTAATATGAGAGTAGAAGTATCAATGTGTGGGAAAATATCATTTCACATAAAATACCTACTTTCCATCTTAACTTGATTCTCACAAATAATATACACTAGGTACTACCAAGTAAACCTTGATGTGTGTACATAGAAGGAACTCTTTAAAAGAAAACAACATTATTTTTTCGCGTTTTATCGTTTTATGTATCATTAAAATATACTTAGGTATGGCTGACATCCAGTGTGACATTGAAATTGCTGTGTAATAATTATTGTCCTTTAAACAAAACCATCTTATTATGAAAATTTCTGATTTTAATTCTAAATCTTTATTGTTACTTAACATTTATTTATAAAATGAATTCTTACTTCCAAATATCTACAAGTACCTACGCGATTGCCTTCAAGTGTAAAACTTAATGATTGTTGATCTTAAAACTTGATCATTTGTTCTGTGTTTGGGTGTAATTTATCTATAATATGTATATATTTAGAAATATATAAGTATGTTTATCAGCTGTTTAGTACCCATAACACAAGCTCTTAGCTTAGCTTGGGACTAGATGGCGTTGTTTGAAAAAGTTGTGGAATATTTATTTATTTATTTATTTATTGTCGAAAGGGCTCTGTTCGTTCGTAAGGGTTCGCCCACAAATTTGTGTGTGTTTAGCCACCATAGATTTATTTGATTATTATGCCTACCTTTTGAACATTAGGCCTGACAGTTAAGGGAAAAGATTTGAAACGTGTAGCAACACTGTACCTACGTAAGTATTCCTAGGTCATGTGATATAAGAAATCAAGTTTACTTTAAGCAATCTTCCATATTTTGGTCTGAAACCCATGACAATAAAAGCGCACAGATGTATAAATTCAATAATCATACTATAACACTAACAGTATTGAAAACTTTCGAATGAAAAGTGATTTCGTTAATATCCTTTTCTGTGCGGCTTTTACAGCCTATTATACTGCATCCTCCCATCGTAGAGCATAAACACTTAACTAATGGAGTCCATTTCTCATTAAATTACTCAAACTATTACAACAATTGCAAAAACCATCCGAAAACTTAAATTAAATCGACCATAACAATATACGTGACAGTGACAGCACTTTGTTTGGCTAACATTCAAAAGTTAGCCATGCAAAAATACGGCACGCCGTAAGGGACAGAAGATACGATGCTTTGTCTAAATTTTCTTTCGAACTTTGTATTAATGCGTCTCACTTCCACACTTCACACTGTAAATTGGGCTGCGTTAGAGAGGTATATAGTCTAAGCCACAGACAGAGTAGTAGAGTACATTCTATAGTTCTATACATACAACATACTGAATTACTGATTAGAAATACAAAAACTTTTGACGTGACAACGTCTTATAAATTGGTTTGCCGGGTGACACTTCAAGAAACTGCGTTACGCTCCGCTCACGTTATGCGCTCACAATGAGAGCGAGTGAGAGGCACGCGTCCCTTCCACTCGGGCATGGTTAGCCCGCCTAAGAGCGAGAGAGACAGACATAAAAAGTGAAAGGCACGCGTCCCTTCCACTCGAGCACAGTTTCATCCTTCTTCCTACTATACGAATGAATATTCACATTAAAATTATTTTACCACTCAAAGTCGTTGTCACGTAAAACTTTCGCCCGTATACCGACTTTACAGGCAACCAATTTTTTTACAAAAAAATACAACCGACTTCAAAAAACACTAACCGGTGTAAAATAACTCTAAATTAGGAAGTCTGTAGCTTTGGTGGTTTTGTCTCTATCATGATTGGCCACCGACTTCCGAATTTAGAGTTATTTTACACCGGTTAGTGTTTTTTGAAGTCGGTTGTATTTTTTGTAAAAAAGTTTTTATTTAACAATTTTTAGTTATTATTTTTACATACCTATATGATAAATTACTATCCATTTCTACAACACATATTTACATATTACAATCAAACAAATAAACAACAACTGTTCGCGATGAAATCAAAAAGTAAAATTCATGAACAAAAATGTTCATAAAATGAAAACTACCAAATCAAACAATGTAATTTTATAATGAAACCAAAAAGAAACTAGTCCGCATTAAACTAGAAAAGAATCATGTAAATCGGTACATAAATCTCAGCGTAATCGGTAAACATACATACAAAAAAACGTTCAATAAAAAACTTTTTTGCAAAAAATAAAACCGACTTCAAAAAAAACACTAAACGGTGTAAAATAACTCTAAATTCGGAAGTCTGTGGCTTTGGTGGGTTTGTCTTACTCATGATGGGCCACCGACTTCCGAATTTAGAGTTATTTTACACCGTTTAGTGTTTTTTTTGAAGTCGGTTTTATTTTTTGCAAAAAAGTTTTATTTTTTTCCATTTTTAGTTGTTGCCATAAAAATATTTGCCATGAATTTATTTTATATTCTTAATTGTTAACAATACATGTCATGATAATAAGGTTTTCCACTAATCCCTAATAAATTAAAATTAACATACCTAACTGACGAAATCTAGGTAAATTGTACCCACCTGCTTACCCCTCAGAGCATACAGGCGTGATAATACGTCATGATGTTGTATAAACAATAAACATCCAAGCGATTCCAGCAATCACGACAAATTTGCCGTCTATTTTTGAAGAGTTCCGTTGTATATCTCCGAAGATCAGCACCAGATCTTCACCAAATTAAAATGGGACCACCTCAGGAGTATACTCTTTCAAACAAAAAAAGAATTTTGAAAATCGGTCCACAAATGAGGGAGAAATCAGGTAACATACATAAAAAAAAAAAAAAAAAAAAAATTACTTACACACGAACATAGAACCTCCTCCTTTTTTGAAAGTCGGTTAAAAATAAATTAAATTTTCATAAAATTGTTCATAAAATGAAAACTACGAGGTCAAACTACACACATCAAAAGTGTCTAGGGATCAAGCATTTTTATGCGGATTTTGGATTATGCTGTGACAAACTTCGGATAGTGACGTCACGATATTCGGATAATTAAGATTAACTTCGGATTATTGTGATGAACTTCGGATTATTGTGACGATCTTCGGAATACATTCGAAATGAAATGAAATGAAATGAAATGAAATGAAATGAAATGAAATGAAATGAAATGAAATGAAATGAAATGAAACGAAACGAAACGAAATGAAATGAAATGAAACGAAACGAAACGAAACGAAACGAAACGAAACGAAACGAAACGAAACGAAACGAAACGAAACGAAACGAAACGAAACGAAACGAAACGAAACGAAACGAAACGAAACGAAACGAAACGAAACGAAACGAAACGAAACGAAACGAAACGAAACGAAACGAAACGAAACGAAACGAAACGAAACGAAACGAAACGAAACGAAACGAAACGAAACGAAACGAAACGAAACGAAACGAAACGAAACGAAACGAAACGAAACGAAACGAAACGAAACGAAACGAAACGAAACGAAACGAAACGAAACGAAACGAAACGAAACGAAACGAAACGAAACGAAACGAAACGAAACGAAACGAAACGAAACGAAACGAAACGAAACGAAACGAAACGAAACGAAACGAAACGAAACGAAACGAAACGAAACGAAACGAAACGAAACGAAACGAAACGAAACGAAACGAAACGAAACGAAACGAAACGAAACGAAACGAAACGAAACGAAACGAAACGAAACGAAACGAAACGAAATGAAATGAAATGAAATGAAATGAAATGAAATGAATGAATATTGTGACGAACTTTAGATAGCGACGTGACGTTTTTCGGGTTATTGTGACGAACTTCGGTAAATGACGAGAACAACTTCGGATAGTGACGTGACGAAATTTGGATTATGCTGTGACAAACTTCGGATAATGACGTGACGAAATTCAGATAATTGTGACTAACTTCGTGTAGTGACATGACGTATTATTGTGACAAACTTGGGATAGTGACATCACAAAATTCGGATTATTGTGACGAACTTTAGATAGCGACGTGACGTTTTTCGGGTTATTGTGACGAACTTCGGTAAATGACGAGAACAACTTCGGATAGTGACGTGACGAAATTTGGATTATTCTGTGACAAACTTCGGATAATGACGTGTCGAACTTCGTATTTTGCTTTAACGAACTTCAAATTATGTCGTGACGAACTTAGAATAATGACGTGACGAACTTCGTATTATTGTGACAAACTTGGGATAGTGACGTCACAAAATTCGGATTATTGTGACGAACTTTAGATAGTGACGTGACGGTTTTCGGGTTATTGTGACGAACTTCGGTAAATGACGAGAATAACTTCGGATAGTGACGTGACGAACTTCGGATTATTGTGACGAAGTCTGGAATGTGACGTGACGAAGTTCGGATAATTGTGACGAAATTCGGATAGTGACGTGACGATTTTTGGATTTTTGTGACGAACTTCGGAAAGTGACGTGACGAACTTCGGATTATTGTGACGAACTTGGGATAGTGACGTCACGAAATTCGGATTATTGTGACGAACTTTAGATAGTGACGTGACGTTTTTCGGGTTATTGTGACGAACTTTGGTAAATGACGAGAACAACTTCGGATAGTGACGTGAGGAAATTTGAATTATGCTGTAACAAACTTCGGATAATGACGTGACGAAATTCGGATAATTGTGACTAACTTCGGATAGTGACATGACGTACTTCGGATAATGACGTGACGAACTTCGGATTATTGTTTCGAACTACGGATAGCAACGTGACGAAATTCGGATTATTCTGTGACAAACTTCGGATAATGACGTGTCGAACTTCGTATTTTGCTTTAACGAACTTCAAATTATGTCGTGACGAACTTAGAATAATGACGTGACGAACTTCGTATTATTGTGACAAACTTGGGATAGTGACATCACAAAATTCGGATTATTGTGACGAACTTTAGATAGTGACGTGACGTTTTTCGCATTATTGTGACGAACTTCGGTAAATGACGAGAATAACTTCGGATAGTGACGTGACGAACTTCGGATTATTGTGACGAAGTTCGGAAAGTGACGTGACGAAGTTTGGAATATTGTGAAGAACTCCGGATAGTGTCGTCACGAAATTCGGAAAATTAAGATGAACTTCGGATTATTGTGACGAACTTCGGATAATGACGTGACGTACTTCGGATTATTGTGACGAACTTGGGATAGTGACGTCACGAAATTCGGATTATTGTGACGAACTCTAGATAGTGACGTGACGAAATTCGGAATATTGTGACGAACTCCGGATAGTGTCGTCACGAAATTCGGATAATTAAGATGAATTTCGGATTATTGTGACGAACTTCGGATAATGACGTGACGAAATGAAATGAAATGAAATGAAATGAAATGAAATTATTTATTATGCAAGTAGGATATGGAAATCAGTTTTACACGTCATTTTTTCCTTTAAAGCTAATTGAAGTCGGCATTTCCTAACTGACTACCTCTGAGAAGAAAAGCCAAAAGAATTTCAGGGATCATCGTCTCTTTTGTAGTCCACACATGAATAAATATATTAATAAATTAATAAAATAAAAATATATTAGCTCCGGATAATGACGTGACGAACTTCGGATTATTGTTTCGAACTACGGATAGCGACGTGACGAAATTCGGATTAATCTGTGACAAACTTCGGATAATGACGTGTCGAACTTCGTATTTTGCTTTAACGAACTTCAAATTATGTCGTGACAAACTTAGAATAATTACGTGACGAACTTCGTATTATTGTGACAAACTTGGGATAGTGACATCACAAAATTCGGATTATTGTGACGAACTTTAGATAGTGACGTGACGTTTTTCGCATTATTGTGACGAACTTCGGTAAATGCCGAGAATAACTTCGGATAGTGACGTGACGAACTTCGGATTATTGTGACGAACTTCGAATAATGACGTGACGAACTTCGGATTATTGTTACGAACTACGGATAGCGACGTGACGAAATTCGGATTATTCTGTGACAAACTTCGGATAATGACGTGACGAAATTCGGATAATTGTGACTAACTTCGTATAGTGACATGACGTACTTCGCATAATGACGTGACGAACTTCGGATTATTGTAACGAAATTTGGATTATGCTGTGACAAACTTCGGAGAGTGACGTCACGATATTCGGATAATTAAGATGAACTTCGGATTATTGTGACAAACTTCGGATAATGACGTGACGAACTTCGGATACTTGTGACGAACTTGGGATAGTGACGTCACGAAATTCGGATTATTGTGACGAACTTTAGATAGTGACGTGACGTTTTTCGGGTTATTGTGACGAACTTCGGTAAATGACGAGAACAACTTCGGATAGTGACGTGACGAAATTTGGATTATGCTGTGACAAACTTCGGATAATGATGTGACGAAATTCAGATAATTGTGACTAACTTCGTGTAGTGACATGACGTACTTCGGATAATGACGTGACGAACTTCGTATTATTGTGACAAACTTGGGATAGTGACGTCACTAAATTCGGATTATTGTGACGAACTTTAGATAGTGACGTGACGTTTTTCAGGTTATTGTGACGAACTTCGGTAAATGACGAGAACAACTTCGGATAGTGACGTGACGAAATTTGGATTATGCTGTGACAAACTTCGGATAATGACGTGACGAACTTCGTATTATTGTGACAAACTTGGGATAGTGACGTCACAAAATTCGGATTATTGTGACGAACTTTAGATAGTGACGTGACGTTTTTCGGGTTATTGTGACGAACTTCGGTAAATGACGAGAATAACTTCGGATAGTGACGTGACGAACTTCGGATTATTGTGACGAAGTCTGGAAAGTGACGTGACGAAGTTCGGATAATTGTGACGAAATTCGGATAGTGACGTGACGATTTTTGGATTTTTGTGACGAACTTCGGAAAGTGACGTGACGAACTTCGGATTATTGTGACGAACTTGGGATAGTGACGTCACGAAATTCGGATTATTGTGACGAACTTTAGATAGTTACGTGACGTTTTTCGGGTTGTTGTGACGAACTTTGGTAAATGACGAGAACAACTTCGGATAGTGACGTGAGGAAATTTGAATTATGCTGTAACAAACTTCGGATAATGACGTGACGAAATTCGGATAATTGTGACTAACTTCGGATAGTGACATGACGTACTTCGGATAATGACGTGACGAACTTCGGATTATTGTTTCGAACTACGGATAGCGACGTGACGAAATTCGGATTATTCTGTGACAAACTTCGGATAATGACGTGTCGAACTTCGTATTTTGCTTTAACAAACTTCAAATTATGTCGTGACGAACTTAGAATAATGACGTGACGAACTTCGTATTATTGTGACAAACTTGGGATAGTGACATCACAAAATTCGGATTATTGTGACGAACTTTAGATAGTGACGTGACGTTTTTCGCATTATTGTGACGAACTTCGGTAAATGACGAGAATAACTTCGGATGGTGACGTGACGAAATTCGGATAATTGTGACCAACTTCGGATAGTGACGTGACGAAATTTGGATTATTGTGACGAAATTCGGATTATTGTGACGAACTTCGGACAACATTCGAAATGAAATGAAATGAAATGAGATGAGATGAGATGAGATGAGATGAGATGAGATGAGATGAGATGAGATGAGATGAGATGAGATGAGATGAGATGAGATGAGATGAGATGAGATGAGATGAGATGAGATGAGATGAGATGAGATGAGATGAGATGAGATGAGATGAGATGAGATGAGATGAGATGAGATGAGATGAGATGAGATGAGATGAGATGAGATGAGATGAGATGAGATGAGATGAGATGAGATGAGATGAGATGAGATGAGATGAGATGAGATGAGATGAGATGAGATGAGATGAGATGAGATGAGATGAGATGAGATGAGATGAGATGAGATGAGATGAGATGAGATGAGATGAGATGAGATGAGATGAGATGAGATGAGATGAGATGAGATGAGATGAGATGAGATGAGATGAGATGAGATGAGATGAGATGAGATGAGATGAGATGAGATGAGATGAGATGAGATGAGATGAGATGAGATGAGATGAGATGAGATGAGATGAGATGAGATGAGATGAGATGAGATGAGATGAGATGAGATGAGATGAGATGAGATGAGATGAGATGAGATGAGATGAGATGAGATGAGATGAGATGAGATGAGATTATTTATTATGCAAGTAGGATATGGAAATCACTTTTACACGTCATTTTTTCTCGACGAATGACGTATCGAACTTCGTATTTTGCTTTAACGAACTTCAAATTATGTCGTGACGAACTTCGAATAATGACGTGACGAACTTCGTATTATTGTGACGAACTTGGGATAGTGACGTCACGAAATTCGGATTATTGTGACGAACTTTAGATATGACGTGACGTTTTTCGGGTTATTGTGACGAATTTCGGTAAATGACGAGAACAACTTCGGATAGTGACGTGACGAAATTTGGGTTATGCTGTGACAAACTTCGGATAATGACGTGACGAAATTCGGATAATTGTGACCAACTTCGGATAGTGACGTGACAAAATTCGGATTATTGTGACGAACTTTAGATAGTGACGTGACGTTTTTCGGGTTATTGTGACGAACTTGGGTAAATGACGAGAAAAACTTCGGATAGTGACGTGACGAAATTTGGATTATGCTGTGACAAACTTCGGATAATGACGTGAAGAAATTCGGATAATTGTGACTAACTTCGTATAGTGACATGACGTACTTCGCATAATGACGTGACGAACTTCGGATTATTGTGACGAACTTCGGATAATTATGACGAACTTCGGATAGTGACGTGACGAAATTCGGATAATTATGACGAACTTCGGATTATTGTGACGAACTTCGGATAGTGACGTGACGAAATTCGTATAATTGTGACAAAATTCGGATAGTGACGTAACGATATTCGGATAATTGTGACGAAATTCGGATAGTGACGTGATGAAATTCGGATAACTGTGACGAAATTCGGATAGTGACGTGACGAACTTCGGATAGTGATGTGACGAAATTCGGATTCTGGTGAAGAAATTCGGATAGTAACGTGACGAACTTCGGATTATGTCATGACGAACTTCGGATTATTATGACGAACTTCGGATAGTGACGTGACGAAATTCGGATAATTATGACGAACTTCGGATTATTGTGACGAACTTCGGATAATTGTGACGAAATTCGGATAGTGACGTAACGATATTCGGATAATGACGTGACGAAATTTGGATAATTGTGACAAAATTCGGATAGTGACGTGACGAACTTTGGATAATGCTGTGACAAACTTCGGATAATGCTGTGACGAACTTCGAAATAAAATGAAATGAAATGAAATGAATGACATTGTGAAAAACTTCATATTATTGTGACGAATTTCGGATTGTGACGTGAAGAAAATCGGATAATTGTGACGAAATTCGGTTAGTGACGTGACGATTTTCGGATTATGACGTGACGAACTTCGGATCATTGTGACGATTTTCAGATAGTGACGTGCCGAAATTCGGAGAATTGTGACGAATTTCGGATTATTGTGACGAACTTCGGAAAGTGACGTGACGAATTGCGGATTATTTTGACAAACTTCTGATTATTGTAACGAACTTCGGATAGTGACGTGACGAAATTCGGATAATTGTGACGAACTTTGGAAAGTAACATGACGTACTTCGGATAATGACGTGAAAAACTTCGGATTATTGTGACGAAATTCGGATAGTGACGTAACGAAATTCGGATAATTGTGACGAAATTCGGATAATGACGTGACTAACTTCGGATTATTGTGACGAATTTCGGATAGTGACGTAACGAATTTCGGATAATTGTGACGAAATTCGGATAATGACGTGACGATTTTCGGATTATTGTGACGAAATTCGGATAGTGACGTGACGAAATTCGGATAATTATGACGAACTTCGGATTATTGTGACGAACTTCGGATAGTGACGTGACGAAATTCGTATAATTGTGACAAAATTCGGATAGTGACGTAACGATATTCGGATAATTGTGACGAAATTCGGATAGTGACGTGATGAAATTCGGATAACTGTGACGAAATTCGGATAGTGACGTGACGAACTTCGGATAGTGATGTGACGAAATTCGGATTCTGGTGAAGAAATTCGGATAGTAACGTGACGAACTTCGGATTATGTCATGACGAACTTCGGATTATTATGACGAACTTCGGATAGTGACGTGACGAAATTCGGATAATTATGACGAACTTCGGATTATTGTGACGAACTTCGGATAGTGACGTGACGAAATTCGGATAATTGTGACGAAATTCGGATAGTGACGTAACGATATTCGGATAATTGTGACGAAATTCGGATAGTGACGTGATGAAATTCGGATTCTGGTGAAGAAATTCGGATAGTCACGTAACGAACTTCGGATTATGACGTGACGAAATACGGTTTATTGTGACGAACTACAGATAGTGACGTGCCGAAATTCGGATAATTGTGACGAACTTCGGATTATTGTAACGAACTTCAAAAGTGACGTAATGAACTTCGGATAATGCTGTGACGACATTCGGATACTTGTGAAGAAATTCGGATAGTGACGTAACGAACTTCGGATTATGACGTGACGAAATACGGATTATGGTGACGAGCTTCGGAAATTGACGTGACGAACTTCGGAAAGTGACGTGACGAACTATGGATTATTGTGACGAACTTTGGATTATTGTGACGAACTTCGGATAAAGACGTTACGAAATTCGGATTATTGTGACGAAATTCGGATAGTGACGTAACGAAATTCGGATAATTGTGACGAAATTCGGATTATTGTGACGAACTTCGGATAGTGACGTGCCGAAATTTTAACGTTCAAAAGTGCCTTTTAAATGGCCTAATTGAAATAAATGATTTGACTTTGACTTTGAAAATTCGGATAATGGCGTGACGATTTTCGAATTATTGTGACGAAATTCGGATAGTGACGTGACGAAATTCGGATAATTATGTCGAAATTTGGATTATTGTGACGAACTTTGGATAGTGACGTGACGAAATTTGGATAATTGTGACAAAATTCGGATAGTGACGTGACGAACTTTGGATAATGCTGTGACAAACTTCGGATAATGCTGTGACGAACTTCGAAATAAAATGAAATGAAATGAAATGAATGACATTGTGAAAAACTTCATATTATTGTGACGAATTTCGGATTGTGACGTGAAGAAAATCGGATAATTGTGACGAAATTCGGTTAGTGACGTGACGATTTTCGGATTATGACGTGACGAACTTCGGATCATTGTGACGATTTTCAGATAGTGACGTGCCGAAATTCGGAGAATTGTGACGAATTTCGGATTATTGTGACGAACTTCGGAAAGTGACGTGACGAATTGCGGATTATTTTGACAAACTTCTGATTATTGTAACGAACTTCGGATAGTGACGTGACGAAATTCGGATAATTGTGACGAACTTTGGAAAGTAACATGACGTACTTCGGATAATGACGTGAAAAACTTCGGATTATTGTGACGAAATTCGGATAGTGACGTAACGAAATTCGGATAATTGTGACGAAATTCGGATAATGACGTGACTAACTTCGGATTATTGTGACGAATTTCGGATAGTGACGTAACGAATTTCGGATAATTGTGACGAAATTCGGATAATGACGTGACGATTTTCGGATTATTGTGACGAAATTCGAATAAAGACGTGATGAATTTCGGATAATTGTGACGAAATTTGGATTATTGTGACGAACTTCGGATAGTGACATGACGAAATTCGGATAATTGTGATGAAATTCATATAGTGATGTGACGAACTTCGGAATATGACGTGAGGTTTTTGGATTATTGTGACGATTTTCGGTAAATGACGACAATAACTTCGGATGGTGACGTTACGAAATTCGGATAATTGTGACGAACTTCGGATATTGACGTGACGATCTTCGGATTATTGTGACGAACTTCGGATAGTGACGTGACGAAATTCAGATAATTGTGACGATTTTCGGATTATTGTGACAAACTTCGGATAGTGATTTAATGATTATCGGACTATGCTGTGACGAAATTCGGATAATAACAAGACGAAATTCGGATAATTATGACGAACTTCGGATTATTGTGACGAACTTCGGATAGTGACGTGACGAAATTTGGATAATTGTGACAAAATTCGGATAGTGACGTGACGAAAATCAGATAATTGTGACGATTTTCGGATTATTGTGACAAACTTCGGATAGTGATTTAATGATTATCGGACTATGCTGTGACGAAATTCAGATAATGACGTGACGAAATTCGAATAATTATGAAGAACTTTGGATTATTGTGACGA
This sequence comes from Euplexia lucipara, assembly GCA_921972225.1. Taxonomy (NCBI): domain Eukaryota; kingdom Metazoa; phylum Arthropoda; class Insecta; order Lepidoptera; family Noctuidae; genus Euplexia; species Euplexia lucipara. The sequence continues at coordinate 22,008,080 of OV179159.1, forward strand.
ACTTCGGATAGTGTCGTGACGAAATTTGGATAATGACGTGACGATTTTCGGATTATTGTGACGAAATTTGGATAGTGACGTGACGAAATTTGGATAATTGTGACGAAATTTGGATTATTGTGACGAACTTCAGATAGTGACGTGACGAAATTCGGATAATTGTGACGAAATTCGGATAGTGACGTGACGAAATTCCGATGATTGTGACGAACTTCGGATTATTGTAACGAACTTCGGAAAGTGACGTGACGAAATTCGGAGAATTGGGACGAATTTCAGATTATTGTGACGAACTTCGGAAAGTGACGTGACGAACTTCGGATTATTGTGACGAACTTCTGATTATTATAACGAACTTCGGATAGTGACGTGACGAAATTTGGATAATTAAGACGATTTTCGGATTATTGCGACGAACTTCGGATAGTGACGTGATGATTATCGGACTATGCTGTGACGAAATTCGGATAATGACGTGACGAAATTTTGGTAATTGTGACGAACTTCGGTTTATTGTGACGAACTTCGGATAGTGACGTGACGAAATTCGGATAATTGTGACGAAATTCGGATAGCGACGTGACGAAATTCGGATAATTGTGACGAAATTCGAAAAGTGACGTGACGAAATTCAGATAGTGACGTGCCGAAATCCGGATAATTGTGACGAACTTCGAATTATTGTGACGAACTTCGGATAGTGACGTGACGAAATTCGGATAATTGTGACGAATTTCGGATTATTGTGACGAACTTTGGATAGTTACGTGACGAAATTTGGATAATTGTGATGAAATTCGGATAGTGACGTGACGAACTTTGGATAATGCTGTGACAAACTTCGGATAATGCTGTGACGAACTTCGAAATAAAATGAAATGAATGACATTGTGAAAAACTTCATATTATTGTGACGAATTCCGGATTGTGACGTGAAGAAATTCGGATAATTGTGAAAAACTTCATGTTATTGTGACGAATTTCGGATTGTGACGTGAAGAAATTCGGATAATTGTGACGAACTTCGGATTATTGTAACGAACTTCGGAAAGTGACGTGACGAAGTTCGGATAATTGTGACGAAATTCGGTTAGTGACGTGACGATTTTCGGATTATGACGTGACGAACTTCGGATCATTGTGACGATTTTCAGATAGTGACGTGCCGAAATTCGGAGAATTGTGACGAATTTCGGATTATTGTGACGAACTTTGGAAAGTGACGTGACAAATTTCGGATTATTTTGACGAACTTCTGATTATTGTAACGAACTTCGGATAGTCAGTCGTGTGTGCACCGCGCTCTAAGGCGGACGTAGTTGATACGCGTCATAATATAATTATTATTGCATAGCGCGGCGCAAGCCGACGCTCGAAATTTTTGTTGCCATGAGTGACATACTTGTGGTAAACGAGCTGCTGGCGTTCCTGCAACAGAAAGCAACAGAAACTGGACGTGATGGACGAGGTGTCTGCCATTCAGATCTGTGGATCGAATTTCAGCGAGGACGACATTGCTGCTGCGAAGCTGCTGCTGTTTCGGTCGCTTAATAAAGTCGACCAGATGGTGTCTCGTAGACGTGACGGGACAAAGAGAAGCCTGCAGGATATCATCACGTTGTTGAAAGCGACCGACCCTGACGATGTGCCGACGTTTGTGGCGAAGGAGTTAAGCAAGTTACCTCCAGTCACTTTCGACCACGTCGACGTGACGAGCCTGTTGAAGGACATTGTCTTCCTAAAGGCTAGTTTGGCTGATGTGCAGAGAAATCTGGCTACTTCCCAGAGCACTGTTGCAGACTTGTGCTCACAATTAGTTGAGTTGCGCAACTCTGTGGCATTAACTGGGTCACCGGCATGTGTTAGCAACGTAAACACATGCCGAGGAGCAAGCTGCCTCGATGCATCGGCTACGAGTTTCGCGTCAGCAGTTTTGTCGCCGACGCCGATTGCTGAGTCTGCGTTGCGCGCAGTAAGCGCACCTCGCAGCCCCGCTCCCGTCCCCGCAGCTCCTCCCCGCAGCGCTGCTCGACCGATGACGCGACCATCTGGGCCGGTGGTCATTTCGAGCGACCCAGAAACTCTCCCCGCAAAGCCCGTGCCTACAAAAGCAACGGACCGAGCTGATGATGACGGTTTTGTGACGGTGCAAAGGAGGAAACGCCGTCAGCGAAGCTGTAAGAACCGCTCCGGCAAGGCTCCTGTTGAGCCCAACGCTAAGCTGCGTGCCGCGAAGCCGAACACCCCGGTGTACATCTCTCGCCTGCATTACACCACTGAGGCTAATGACATCGAGGAGTACGTGCGCCAGAGATTACAGTACACGCCAAGAGCACAGCGACTGGAGTCGCGCCGCAACGTCAATTTCAAGGCGTTTGTGGTGCGCATCCCAACGTGTATGCTCCATTTGGTGCTGGATGAAAGTTTTTGGCCACAGGATGTGGTGTTCCGTCGCTTCCGCGGACAAATTCCACAAGAACGCACGTAATATCGTGCTAGTGAAGTGATACTAACATAGTTATGTAAGATTTTACTAACAAAAGTGTTATTAGTATGTATTTTTAGGTTAAGGTATTTATCTATGGGTCTTTGTTACCTGAAATAAATGGTTTATTATTATTATTATTATTATAGTGACGTGACGAAATTCGGATAATTGTGACGAACTTTGGAAAGTGACATGACGTACTTCGGATAATGACGTGAATAACTTCGGATTATTGTGACGAAATTCGGATAGTGACGTAACGAAATTCGGATAATTGTGACGAAATTCGGATAATGACGTGACTAACTTCGGATTATTGTGACGAAATTCGGATAGTGACGTAACGAATTTCGGATGATTGTGACGAAATTCGGATAATGACGTGACGATTTTCGGATTATTGTGACGAAATTCGAATAGTGACGTGACGAATTTCGGATAATTGTGACGAAATTTGGTTTATTGTGACGAACTTCGGATAGTGACATGACGAAATTCGGATAATTGTGATGAAATTCATATAGTGATGTGACGAACTTCGGAATATGACGTGAGGTTTTTGGATTATTGTGACGATTTTCGGTAAATGACGACAATAACTTCGGATGGTGACGTTACGAAATTTGGATAATTGTGACGAACTTCGGATATTGACGTGACGATCTTCGGATTATTGTGACGAACTTCGGATAGTGACGTGACGAAATTCAGATAATTGTGACGATTTTCGGATTATTGTGACAAACTTCGGATAGTGACTTAATGATTATCGGACTATGCTGTGACGAAATTCGGATAATGACGTGACGAAATTCGGATAATTATGACGAACTTCGGATTATTGTGACGAACTTCGGATAGTGACGTGACGAAATTCGGATAATTGTGACGAAATTCGGATAGTGACGTAACGATGTTCGGATAATTGTGACGAAATTCGGATAGTGACGTGATAAAATTCGGATAATTGTGACGAAATTCGGATAGTGACGTGACGAACTTCGGATAGTGATGCGACGAAATTCGGATTCTGGTGAAGAAATTCGGATAGTAACGTGACGAACTTCGGATTATGTCATGACGAACTTCGGATTATTATGACGAACTTCGGATAGTGACGTGACGAAATTCGGATAATTATGACGAACTTCGGATAGTGACATGACGAAATTCGGATAATTGTGATGAAATTCATATAGTGATGTGACGAACTTCGGAATATGATGTGAGGTTTTTGGATTTTTGTGACGATTTTCGGTAAATGACGACAATAACTTCGGATGGTGACGTTACGAAATTTGGATAATTGTGACGAACTTCGGATATTGACGTGACGATCTTCGGATTATTGTGACGAACTTCGGATAGTGACGTGACAAAATTCAGATAATTGTGACGATTTTCGGATTATTGTGACAAACTTCGGATAGTGATTTAATGATTATCGGACTATGCTGTGACGAAATTCGGATAATGACGTGACGAAATTCGGATAATTATGACGAATTTCGGATTATTGTGACGAACTTCGGATAGTGACGTGACGAAATTCGGATAATTGTGACGAAATTCGGATAGTGACGTAACGATGTTCGGATAATTGTGACGAAATTCGGATAGTGACGTGATAAAATTCGGATAATTGTGACGAAATTCGGATAGTGACGTGACGAACTTCGGATAGTGATGTGACGAAATTCGGATTCTTGTGAAGAAATTCGGATAGTCACGTAACGAACTTCGGATTATGACGTGACGAAATACGGATTATTGTGACGAACTTCGGATAGTGACATGACGAAATTCGGATAATTGTGATGAAATTCATACAGGGTGGCAGGGACATCGACGCGCAAACGTCGTGAAAAGGTTACACCTGGTGCCATAAACGAAATTACGAAGGTCATTCATCTCGGAAATGGCTGGTTAAAAAAATTGTCATTTTTGAGTGCGCAATGTATTGCAAACAACTCGATCAAAACGCTTCGGGAAGGCGCGCGCGCGTGTGCTACCTAACCTACACACACACATACATAGGTCTGCAGCGCGGCCCCCCGCCGCCCCGCGCGCCGCGGCCGCGCGCCTCCGCTGCCGGACGAACGTGAACATACCTACGAAATATCGCCGAACGACAACATTGATAGAAAATAATGTTTAATCAGTCTTGATAACTGATGGTAGTTACTTTAAAAGTACACCATATGGAAATAAAACTAACAATACCTAAACTTATTCTCATAAAATAGCGATACCGATGAGGATTGATAACAAAAAAGATTCTTGATTAGAACTTAGCGGTCCAGTAATGTTCAATTAATTAACTTACCTACCTTAATCTCGCTCATTCCTAATGAGATAGGGTTCGAAGTGGTCGCTCGCAGATCACATAGACACGGGGTAAAATAGTGGGATCCTGGACACACTCCTCACACAGCGTCGCAAACACATTCACAATGCGATCTCTCATTTCTGCTGCGGTATTGCACTCGGTCACAAACACCTTATACCTACTTGACGTAACCCCACAGAAAAAAATCTATTGGGGTCAAGTCCGGTGAGCGAGCTGGCCATGGTTGTGGATCGACACTCTCAAACACAAACACACACACACACACACACACGCACAGAGAAAATTACTTTTGATTTTAAAATCTACAATGTTATGATCACAAATTCGCGACGAACAGCACGCCCGTTTGCGATCAACGAAATCTAGGAACTGACAAAAATCGGAGAAATGCAAAAGAAATGTAGGTTTATTATTCTCTTTCAATTTGCCGCACTTTATTATTTAAGTATTATTTTTTTTGTGCCTACCGGACACAGATCAACAAAAATGATAGAGTGTACAAAAACACATTAAGTTGTACCTATTTACCTACCTCCTCATGAAATTAATTGCGATAATGGATGTGTTTTTTTTATGAAACAATAAATTACATTGTTGAATTGTATTCAAAACTAAAATTAATGTTGATAACAAAAAATTGTCGAACAAATTACGTGACTATCAATACGCGTCTACTCGTTTTTTTTTAATCTTCTTTACGTAACACGACAAAGATCTAAAAACATAATTATCCTCCATAATTAATCTAAAATAAAAGTAGTAAACGGGTCATTCATTTATGTAGATGATTAAAATGCCTCAAGTGGCGTGTCTGTTAGATACATTGGGATATATCCCTCGCAGCCAACGTGCCGACAAAGAGACGGCGCGCCGCTGTGCGGTCTCTTTGACGGCTTTTAAAAGCGAAAAGCGAAGGCACCTACTATGCAGTGTTGACCTCGCATATGAACTTTAGTAAAACAGCTGATCAGGTAGCCCTTTCGAGTTTTACTTTCATTGCTGTTTTAAGTGAAATAAGTGAATTTACTGTTTCTTAATTAAAAACCTCATTGGGTTAGGTACAAATAATGATTTTATACAGTTTACAGTAAAAAAAAATGCAGAAAAAAACGTAAAATTGAAGGCAAAACCGACGAAAAATTTCAACGCAGGGGGGTCCAGAATCATGTACTGAATCCATGGTAAGCGGTTGTGCGTCGATGTCCCTGCCACCCTGTATAGTGATGTGACGAACTTCGGAACATATGACGTGAGGTTTTTGGATTATTGTGACGATTTTCAGTAAATGACGACAATAACTTCGGATAGTGACGTAACGAAATTCGGATAATTGTGACGAACTTCGGATATTGACGTGACGATCTTCGGATTATTGTGACGAACTTCGGATAGTGACGTGACGAAATTCAGATAATTGTGACGAAATTCGGATAATGAAGTGACGATTTTCGGATTATTGTGACGAAATTCGGATAGTGACGTGACGAATTTCGGATAATTGTGACGAAATTTGGATTATTGTGACGAACTTCGGATAGTGACATGACGAAATTCGGATAATTGTGATGAAATTCATATAGTGATGTGACGAACTTCGGAATATGACGTGAGGTTTTTGGATAATTGTGACGATTTTCAGTAAATGACGACAATAACTTCGGATAGTGACGTTACGAAATTCGGATAATTGTGACGAACTTCGGATATTGACGTGACGATCTTCGGATTATTGTGACGAACTTCGGATAGTGACGTGACGAAATTCAGATATTTGTGACGATTTTCGGATTATTGTGACAAACTTCGGATAGTGACTTAATGATTATCGGACTATGCTGTGACGAAATTCGGATATTGACGTGACGAAATTCGGATAATTATGACGAACTTCGGATTATTGTGACGAACTTCGGATAGTGACGTGACGAAATTCGGATAGTGACGTAACGATATTCGGATAATTGTGACGAAATTCGGATAGTGACGTGATGAAATTCGGATAATTGTGACGAAATTCGGATAGTGACGTGACGAACTTCGGATAGTGATGTGACGAAATTCGGATACTTGTGAAGAAATTCGGATAGTCACGTAACGAACTTCGGATTATGACGTGACGAAATACGGATTATTGTGACGAACTTCGGATTATTGTGACGAACTTCGAAATGAAATGAAATGAAATGAAATAAATGAAATGAAATGAAATGAAATGAAATGAAATGAAATGAAATGAAATGAAATGAAATGAAATGAAATGAAATGAAATGAAATGAAATGAAATGAAATGAAATGAAATGAAATGAAATGAATGAATGAAATGAAATGAAATGAAATGAAATGAAATGAAATGAAATGAAATGAAATGAAATGAAATGAAATGAAATGAAATGAAATGAAATGAAATGAAATGAAATGAAATGAAATGAAATGAAATGAAATGAAAGAAATGAAATGAAATGAAATGAAATGAAATGAAATGAAATGAAATGAAATGAAATGAAATGAAATGAAATGAAATGAAATGAAATGAAATGAAATGAAATGAAATGAAATGAAATGAAATGAAATGAAATGAAATGAAATGAAATGAAATGAAATGAATGAATGAAATGAAATGAAATGAAATGAAATGAAATGAAATGAAATGAAATGAAATGAAATGAATGAAATGAAATGAAATGAAATGAAATGAAATGAAATGAATGAAATGAAATGAAATGAAATGAAATGAAATGAAATGAAATGAAATGAAATGAAATGAAATGAAATGAAATGAAATGAAATGAAATGAAATGAAATGAAATGAAATGAAATGAAATGAAATGAAATGAAATGAAATGAAATGAAATGAAATGAAATGAAATGAAATGAAATGAAATGAAATGAAATAATGAAATGAAATGAAATGAAATGAAATGAAATGAAATGAAATGAAATGAAATGAAATGAAATGAAATGAAATGAAATGAAATGAAATGAAATGAAATGAAATGAAATGAAATGAAATGAAATGAAATGAAATGAAATGAAATGAAATGAAATGAAATGAAATGAAATGAAATGAAATGAAATGAAATGAAATGAAATGAAATGAAATGAAATGAAATGAAATGAAATGAAATGAAATGAAATGAAATGAAATGAAATGAAATGAAATGAAATGAAATGAAATGAAATGAAATGAAATGAAATGAAATGAAATGAAATGAAATGAAATGAAATGAAATGAAATGAAATGAAATGAAATGAAATGAAATGAAATGAAATGAAATGAAATGAAATGAAATGAAATGAAATGAAATGAAATGAAATGAAATGAAATGAAATGAAATGAAATGAAATGAAATGAAATGAAATGAAATGAAATGAAATGAAATGAAATGAAATGAAATGAAATGAAATGAAATGAAATGAAATGAAATGAAATGAAATGAAATGAAATGAAATGAAATGAAATGAAATGAAATGAAATGAAATGAAATGAAATGAAATGAAATGAAATGAAATGAAATGAAATGAAATGAAATGAAATGAAATGAAATGAAATGAAATGAAATGAAATGAAATGAAATGAAATGAAATGAAATGAAATGAAATGAAATGAAATGAAATGAAATGAAATGAAATGAAATGAAATGAAATGAAATGAAATGAAATGAAATGAAATGAAATGAATGAATATTGTGACGAACTTTAGATAGCGACGTGACGTTTTTCGGGTTATTGTGACGAACTTCGGTAAATGACGAGAACAACTTCGGATAGTGACGTGACGAAATTTGGATTATGCTGTGACAAACTTCGGATAATGACGTGACGAAATTCAGATAATTGTGACTAACTTCGTGTAGTGACATGACGTATTATTGTGACAAACTTGGGATAGTGACATCACAAAATTCGGATTATTGTGACGAACTTTAGATAGCGACGTGACGTTTTTCGGGTTATTGTGACGAACTTCGGTAAATGACGAGAACAACTTCGGATAGTGACGTGACGAAATTTGGATTATTCTGTGACAAACTTCGGATAATGACGTGTCGAACTTCGTATTTTGATTTAACGAACTTCAAATTATGTCGTGACGAACTTAGAATAATGACGTGACGAACTTCGTATTATTGTGACAAACTTGGGATAGTGACGTCACAAAATTCGGATTATTGTGACGAAATTTAGATAGTGACGTGACGGTTTTCGGGTTATTGTGACGAACTTCGGTAAATGACGAGAATAACTTCGGATAGTGACGTGACGAACTTCGGATTATTGTGACGAAGTCTGGAAAGTGACGTGACGAAGTTCGGATAATTGTGACGAAATTCGGATAGTGACGTAACGATGTTCGGATAATTGTGACGAAATTCGGATAATGACGTGACGATTTTCGGATTATTGTGACGAAATTCGGATAGTGACGTGACGAATTTCGGATAATTGTGACGAAATTTGGATTATTGTGACGAACTTCGGATAGTGACATGACGAAATTCGGATAATTGTGATGAAATTCATATAGTGATGTGACGAACTTCGGAATATGACGTGAGGTTTTTGGATAATTGTGACGATTTTCAGTAAATGACGACAATAACTTCGGATAGTGACGTTACGAAATTCGGATAATTGTGACGAACTTCGGATATTGACGTGACGATCTTCGGATTATTGTGACGAACTTCGGATAGTGACGTGACGAAATTCAGATATTTGTGACGATTTTCGGATTATTGTGACAAACTTCGGATAGTGACTTAATGATTATCGGACTATGCTGTGACGAAATTCGGATATTGACGTGACGAAATTCGGATAATTATGACGAACTTCGGATTATTGTGACGAACTTCGGATAGTGACGTGACGAAATTCGGATAGTGACGTAACGATATTCGGATAATTGTGACGAAATTCGGATAGTGACGTGATGAAATTCGGATAATTGTGACGAAATTCGGATAGTGACGTGACGAACTTCGGATAGTGATGTGACGAAATTCGGATACTTGTGAAGAAATTCGGATAGTCACGTAACGAACTTCGGATTATGACGTGACGAAATACGGATTATTGTGACGAACTTCGGATTATTGTGACGAACTTCGAAATGAAATGAAATGAAATGAAATGAAATGAAATGAAATGAAATGAAATGAAATGAAATGAAATGAAATGAAATGAAATGAAATGAAATGAAATGAAATGAAATGAAATGAAATGAAATGAAATGAAATGAAATGAAATGAAATGAAATGAAATGAAATGAAATGAAATGAAATGAAATGAAATGAAATGAAATGAAATGAAATGAAATGAAATGAAATGAAATGAAATGAAATGAAATGAAATGAAATGAAATGAAATGAAATGAAATGAAATGAAATGAAATGAAATGAAATGAAATGAAATGAAATGAAATGAAATGAAATGAAATGAAATGAAATGAAATGAAATGAAATGAAATGAAATGAAATGAAATGAAATGAAATGAAATGAAATGAAATGAAATGAAATGAAATGAAATGAAATGAAATGAAATGAAATGAAATGAAATGAAATGAAATGAAATGAAATGAAATGAAATGAAATGAAATGAAATGAAATGAAATGAAATGAAATGAAATGAAATGAAATGAAATGAAATGAAATGAAATGAAATGAAATGAAATGAAATGAAATGAAATGAAATGAAATGAAATGAAATGAAATGAAATGAAATGAAATGAAATGAAATGAAATGAAATGAAATGAAATGAAATGAAATGAAATGAAATGAAATGAAATGAAATGAAATGAAATGAAATGAAATGAAATGAAATGAAATGAAATGAAATGAAATGAAATGAAATGAAATGAAATGAAATGAAATGAAATGAAATGAATGAATATTGTGACGAACTTTAGATAGCGACGTGACGTTTTTCGGGTTATTGTGACGAACTTCGGTAAATGACGAGAACAACTTCGGATAGTGACGTGACGAAATTTGGATTATGCTGTGACAAACTTCGGATAATGACGTGACGAAATTCAGATAATTGTGACTAACTTCGTGTAGTGACATGACGTATTATTGTGACAAACTTGGGATAGTGACATCACAAAATTCGGATTATTGTGACGAACTTTAGATAGCGACGTGACGTTTTTCGGGTTATTGTGACGAACTTCGGTAAATGACGAGAACAACTTCGGATAGTGACGTGACGAAATTTGGATTATTCTGTGACAAACTTCGGATAATGACGTGTCGAACTTCGTATTTTGATTTAACGAACTTCAAATTATGTCGTGACGAACTTAGAATAATGACGTGACGAACTTCGTATTATTGTGACAAACTTGGGATAGTGACGTCACAAAATTCGGATTATTGTGACGAAATTTAGATAGTGACGTGACGGTTTTCGGGTTATTGTGACGAACTTCGGTAAATGACGAGAATAACTTCGGATAGTGACGTGACGAACTTCGGATTATTGTGACGAAGTCTGGAAAGTGACGTGACGAAGTTCGGATAATTGTGACGAAATTCGGATAGTGACGTAACGATGTTCGGATAATTGTGACGAAATTCGGATAATGACGTGACGATTTTCGGATTATTGTGACGAAATTCGGATAGTGACGTGACGAATTTCGGATAATTGTGACGAAATTTGGATTATTGTGACGAACTTCGGATAGTGACATGACGAAATTCGGATAATTGTGATGAAATTCATATAGTGATGTGACGAACTTCGGAATATGACGTGAGGTTTTTGGATAATTGTGACGATTTTCAGTAAATGACGACAATAACTTCGGATAGTGACGTTACGAAATTCGGATAATTGTGACGAACTTCGGATATTGACGTGACGATCTTCGGATTATTGTGACGAACTTCGGATAGTGACGTGACGAAATTCAGATATTTGTGACGATTTTCGGATTATTGTGACAAACTTCGGATAGTGACTTAATGATTATCGGACTATGCTGTGACGAAATTCGGATATTGACGTGACGAAATTCGGATAATTATGACGAACTTCGGATTATTGTGACGAACTTCGGATAGTGACGTGACGAAATTCGGATAGTGACGTAACGATATTCGGATAATTGTGACGAAATTCGGATAGTGACGTGATGAAATTCGGATAATTGTGACGAAATTCGGATAGTGACGTGACGAACTTCGGATAGTGATGTGACGAAATTCGGATACTTGTGAAGAAATTCGGATAGTCACGTAACGAACTTCGGATTATGACGTGACGAAATACGGATTATTGTGACGAACTTCGGATTATTGTGACGAACTTCGAAATGAAATGAAATGAAATGAAATGAAATGAAATGAAATGAAATGAAATGAAATGAAATGAAATGAAATGAAATGAAATGAAATGAAATGAAATGAAATGAAATGAAATGAAATGAAATGAAATGAAATGAAATGAAATGAAATGAAATGAAATGAAATGAAATGAAATGAAATGAAATGAAATGAAATGAAATGAAATGAAATGAAATGAAATGAAATGAAATGAAATGAAATGAAATGAAATGAAATGAAATGAAATGAAATGAAATGAAATGAAATGAAATGAAATGAAATGAAATGAAATGAAATGAAATGAAATGAAATGAAATGAAATGAAATGAAATGAAATGAAATGAAATGAAATGAAATGAAATGAAATGAAATGAAATGAAATGAAATGAAATGAAATGAAATGAAATGAAATGAAATGAAATGAAATGAAATGAAATGAAATGAAATGAAATGAAATGAAATGAAATGAAATGAAATGAAATGAAATGAAATGAAATGAAATGAAATGAAATGAAATGAAATGAAATGAAATGAAATGAAATGAAATGAAATGAAATGAAATGAAATGAAATGAAATGAAATGAAATGAAATGAAATGAAATGAAATGAAATGAAATGAAATGAAATGAAATGAAATGAAATGAAATGAAATGAAATGAAATGAAATGAAATGAAATGAAATGAAATGAAATGAAATGAAATGAAATGAAATGAAATGAAATGAAATGAAATGAAATGAAATGAAATGAAATGAAATGAAATGAAATGAAATGAAATGAAATGAAATGAAATGAAATGAAATGAAATGAAATGAAATGAAATGAAATGAAATGAAATGAAATGAAATGAAATGAAATGAAATGAAATGAAATGAAATGAAATGAAATGAAATGAAATGAAATGAAATGAAATGAAATGAAATGAAATGAAATGAAATGAAATGAAATGAAATGAAATGAAATGAAATGAAATGAAATGAAATGAAATGAATGAATATTGTGACGAACTTTAGATAGCGACGTGACGTTTTTCGGGTTATTGTGACGAACTTCGGTAAATGACGAGAACAACTTCGGATAGTGACGTGACGAAATTTGGATTATGCTGTGACAAACTTCGGATAATGACGTGACGAAATTCAGATAATTGTGACTAACTTCGTGTAGTGACATGACGTATTATTGTGACAAACTTGGGATAGTGACATCACAAAATTCGGATTATTGTGACGAACTTTAGATAGCGACGTGACGTTTTTCGGGTTATTGTGACGAACTTCGGTAAATGACGAGAACAACTTCGGATAGTGACGTGACGAAATTTGGATTATTCTGTGACAAACTTCGGATAATGACGTGTCGAACTTCGTATTTTGCTTTAACGAACTTCAAATTATGTCGTGACGAACTTAGAATAATGACGTGACGAACTTCGTATTATTGTGACAAACTTGGGATAGTGACGTCACAAAATTCGGATTATTGTGACGAACTTTAGATAGTGACGTGACGGTTTTCGGGTTATTGTGACGAACTTCGGTAAATGACGAGAATAACTTCGGATAGTGACGTGACGAACTTCGGATTATTGTGACGAAGTCTGGAATGTGACGTGACGAAGTTCGGATAATTGTGACGAAATTCGGATAGTGACGTGACGATTTTTGGATTTTTGTGACGAACTTCGGAAAGTGACGTGACGAACTTCGGATTATTGTGACGAACTTGGGATAGTGACGTCACGAAATTCGGATTATTGTGACGAACTTTAGATAGTGACGTGACGTTTTTCGGGTTATTGTGACGAACTTTGGTAAATGACGAGAACAACTTCGGATAGTGACGTGAGGAAATTTGAATTATGCTGTAACAAACTTCGGATAATGACGTGACGAAATTCGGATAATTGTGACTAACTTCGGATAGTGACATGACGTACTTCGGATAATGACGTGACGAACTTCGGATTATTGTTTCGAACTACGGATAGCAACGTGACGAAATTCGGATTATTCTGTGACAAACTTCGGATAATGACGTGTCGAACTTCGTATTTTGCTTTAACGAACTTCAAATTATGTCGTGACGAACTTAGAATAATGACGTGACGAACTTCGTATTATTGTGACAAACTTGGGATAGTGACATCACAAAATTCGGATTATTGTGACGAACTTTAGATAGTGACGTGACGTTTTTCGCATTATTGTGACGAACTTCGGTAAATGACGAGAATAACTTCGGATAGTGACGTGACGAACTTCGGATTATTGTGACGAAGTTCGGAAAGTGACGTGACGAAGTTTGGAATATTGTGAAGAACTCCGGATAGTGTCGTCACGAAATTCGGAAAATTAAGATGAACTTCGGATTATTGTGACGAACTTCGGATAATGACGTGACGTACTTCGGATTATTGTGACGAACTTGGGATAGTGACGTCACGAAATTCGGATAATTATGACGAACTTCGGATTATTGTGACGAACTTCGGATAGTGACGTGACGAAATTCGGATAATTGTGACGAAATTCGGATAGTGACGTAACGATGTTCGGATAATTGTGACGAAATTCGGATAGTGACGTGATAAAATTCGGATAATTGTGACGAAATTCGGATAGTGACGTGACGAACTTCGGATAGTGATGCGACGAAATTCGGATTCTGGTGAAGAAATTCGGATAGTAACGTGACGAACTTCGGATTATGTCATGACGAACTTCGGATTATTATGACGAACTTCGGATAGTGACGTGACGAAATTCGGATAATTATGACGAACTTCGGATAGTGACATGACGAAATTCGGATAATTGTGATGAAATTCATATAGTGATGTGACGAACTTCGGAATATGATGTGAGGTTTTTGGATTTTTGTGACGATTTTCGGTAAATGACGACAATAACTTCGGATGGTGACGTTACGAAATTTGGATAATTGTGACGAACTTCGGATATTGACGTGACGATCTTCGGATTATTGTGACGAACTTCGGATAGTGACGTGACAAAATTCAGATAATTGTGACGATTTTCGGATTATTGTGACAAACTTCGGATAGTGATTTAATGATTATCGGACTATGCTGTGACGAAATTCGGATAATGACGTGACGAAATTCGGATAATTATGACGAATTTCGGATTATTGTGACGAACTTCGGATAGTGACGTGACGAAATTCGGATAATTGTGACGAAATTCGGATAGTGACGTAACGATGTTCGGATAATTGTGACGAAATTCGGATAGTGACGTGATAAAATTCGGATAATTGTGACGAAATTCGGATAGTGACGTGACGAACTTCGGATAGTGATGTGACGAAATTCGGATTCTTGTGAAGAAATTCGGATAGTCACGTAACGAACTTCGGATTATGACGTGACGAAATACGGATTATTGTGACGAACTTCGGATAGTGACATGACGAAATTCGGATAATTGTGATGAAATTCATACAGGGTGGCAGGGACATCGACGCGCAAACGTCGTGAAAAGGTTACACCTGGTGCCATAAACGAAATTACGAAGGTCATTCATCTCGGAAATGGCTGGTTAAAAAAATTGTCATTTTTGAGTGCGCAATGTATTGCAAACAACTCGATCAAAACGCTTCGGGAAGGCGCGCGCGCGTGTGCTACCTAACCTACACACACACATACATAGGTCTGCAGCGCGGCCCCCCGCCGCCCCGCGCGCCGCGGCCGCGCGCCTCCGCTGCCGGACGAACGTGAACATACCTACGAAATATCGCCGAACGACAACATTGATAGAAAATAATGTTTAATCAGTCTTGATAACTGATGGTAGTTACTTTAAAAGTACACCATATGGAAATAAAACTAACAATACCTAAACTTATTCTCATAAAATAGCGATACCGATGAGGATTGATAACAAAAAAGATTCTTGATTAGAACTTAGCGGTCCAGTAATGTTCAATTAATTAACTTACCTACCTTAATCTCGCTCATTCCTAATGAGATAGGGTTCGAAGTGGTCGCTCGCAGATCACATAGACACGGGGTAAAATAGTGGGATCCTGGACACACTCCTCACACAGCGTCGCAAACACATTCACAATGCGATCTCTCATTTCTGCTGCGGTATTGCACTCGGTCACAAACACCTTATACCTACTTGACGTAACCCCACAGAAAAAAATCTATTGGGGTCAAGTCCGGTGAGCGAGCTGGCCATGGTTGTGGATCGACACTCTCAAACACAAACACACACACACACACACACACGCACAGAGAAAATTACTTTTGATTTTAAAATCTACAATGTTATGATCACAAATTCGCGACGAACAGCACGCCCGTTTGCGATCAACGAAATCTAGGAACTGACAAAAATCGGAGAAATGCAAAAGAAATGTAGGTTTATTATTCTCTTTCAATTTGCCGCACTTTATTATTTAAGTATTATTTTTTTTGTGCCTACCGGACACAGATCAACAAAAATGATAGAGTGTACAAAAACACATTAAGTTGTACCTATTTACCTACCTCCTCATGAAATTAATTGCGATAATGGATGTGTTTTTTTTATGAAACAATAAATTACATTGTTGAATTGTATTCAAAACTAAAATTAATGTTGATAACAAAAAATTGTCGAACAAATTACGTGACTATCAATACGCGTCTACTCGTTTTTTTTTAATCTTCTTTACGTAACACGACAAAGATCTAAAAACATAATTATCCTCCATAATTAATCTAAAATAAAAGTAGTAAACGGGTCATTCATTTATGTAGATGATTAAAATGCCTCAAGTGGCGTGTCTGTTAGATACATTGGGATATATCCCTCGCAGCCAACGTGCCGACAAAGAGACGGCGCGCCGCTGTGCGGTCTCTTTGACGGCTTTTAAAAGCGAAAAGCGAAGGCACCTACTATGCAGTGTTGACCTCGCATATGAACTTTAGTAAAACAGCTGATCAGGTAGCCCTTTCGAGTTTTACTTTCATTGCTGTTTTAAGTGAAATAAGTGAATTTACTGTTTCTTAATTAAAAACCTCATTGGGTTAGGTACAAATAATGATTTTATACAGTTTACAGTAAAAAAAAATGCAGAAAAAAACGTAAAATTGAAGGCAAAACCGACGAAAAATTTCAACGCAGGGGGGTCCAGAATCATGTACTGAATCCATGGTAAGCGGTTGTGCGTCGATGTCCCTGCCACCCTGTATAGTGATGTGACGAACTTCGGAACATATGACGTGAGGTTTTTGGATTATTGTGACGATTTTCAGTAAATGACGACAATAACTTCGGATAGTGACGTAACGAAATTCGGATAATTGTGACGAACTTCGGATATTGACGTGACGATCTTCGGATTATTGTGACGAACTTCGGATAGTGACGTGACGAAATTCAGATAATTGTGACGAAATTCGGATAATGAAGTGACGATTTTCGGATTATTGTGACGAAATTCGGATAGTGACGTGACGAATTTCGGATAATTGTGACGAAATTTGGATTATTGTGACGAACTTCGGATAGTGACATGACGAAATTCGGATAATTGTGATGAAATTCATATAGTGATGTGACGAACTTCGGAATATGACGTGAGGTTTTTGGATAATTGTGACGATTTTCAGTAAATGACGACAATAACTTCGGATAGTGACGTTACGAAATTCGGATAATTGTGACGAACTTCGGATATTGACGTGACGATCTTCGGATTATTGTGACGAACTTCGGATAGTGACGTGACGAAATTCAGATATTTGTGACGATTTTCGGATTATTGTGACAAACTTCGGATAGTGACTTAATGATTATCGGACTATGCTGTGACGAAATTCGGATATTGACGTGACGAAATTCGGATAATTATGACGAACTTCGGATTATTGTGACGAACTTCGGATAGTGACGTGACGAAATTCGGATAGTGACGTAACGATATTCGGATAATTGTGACGAAATTCGGATAGTGACGTGATGAAATTCGGATAATTGTGACGAAATTCGGATAGTGACGTGACGAACTTCGGATAGTGATGTGACGAAATTCGGATACTTGTGAAGAAATTCGGATAGTCACGTAACGAACTTCGGATTATGACGTGACGAAATACGGATTATTGTGACGAACTTCGGATTATTGTGACGAACTTCGAAATGAAATGAAATGAAATGAAATGAAATGAAATGAAATGAAATGAAATGAAATGAAATGAAATGAAATGAAATGAAATGAAATGAAATGAAATGAAATGAAATGAAATGAAATGAAATGAAATGAAATGAAATGAAATGAAATGAAATGAAATGAAATGAAATGAAATGAAATGAAATGAAATGAAATGAAATGAAATGAAATGAAATGAAATGAAATGAAATGAAATGAAATGAAATGAAATGAAATGAAATGAAATGAAATGAAATGAAATGAAATGAAATGAAATGAAATGAAATGAAATGAAATGAAATGAAATGAAATGAAATGAAATGAAATGAAATGAAATGAAATGAAATGAAATGAAATGAAATGAAATGAAATGAAATGAAATGAAATGAAATGAAATGAAATGAAATGAATGAATATTGTGACGAACTTTAGATAGCGACGTGACGTTTTTCGGGTTATTGTGACGAACTTCGGTAAATGACGAGAACAACTTCGGATAGTGACGTGACGAAATTTGGATTGTGCTGTGAAATGAAATGAAATGAAATGAAATGAAATGAAATGAAATGAAATGAAATGAAATGAAATGAAATGAAATGAAATGAAATGAAATGAAATGAAATGAAATGAAATGAAATGAAATGAAATGAAATGAAATGAAATGAAATGAAATGAAATGAAATGAAATGAAATGAAATGAAATGAAATGAAATGAAATGAAATGAAATGAAATGAAATGAAATGAAATGAAATGAAATGAAATGAAATGAAATGAAATGAAATGAAATGAAATGAAATGAAATGAAATGAAATGAAATGAAATGAAATGAAATGAAATGAAATGAAATGAAATGAAATGAAATGAAATGAAATGAAATGAAATGAAATGAAATGAAATGAAATGAAATGAAATGAAATGAAATGAAATGAAATGAAATGAAATGAAATGAAATGAAATGAAATGAAATGAAATGAAATGAAATGAAATGAAATGAAATGAAATGAAATGAAATGAAATGAAATGAAATGAAATGAAATGAAATGAAATGAAATGAAATGAAATGAAATGAAATGAAATGAAATGAAATGAAATGAAATGAAATGAAATGAAATGAAATGAAATGAAATGAAATGAAATGAAATGAAATGAAATGAAATGAAATGAAATGAAATGAAATGAAATGAAATGAAATGAAATGAAATGAAATGAATGAATATTGTGACGAACTTTAGATAGCGACGTGACGTTTTTCGGGTTATTGTGACGAACTTCGGTAAATGACGAGAACAACTTCGGATAGTGACGTGACGAAATTTGGATTATGCTGTGACAAACTTCGGATAATGACGTGACGAAATTCAGATAATTGTGACTAACTTCGTGTAGTGACATGACGTATTATTGTGACAAACTTGGGATAGTGACATCACAAAATTCGGATTATTGTGACGAACTTTAGATAGCGACGTGACGTTTTTCGGGTTATTGTGACGAACTTCGGTAAATGACGAGAACAACTTCGGATAGTGACGTGACGAAATTTGGATTATTCTGTGACAAACTTCGGATAATGACGTGTCGAACTTCGTATTTTGCTTTAACGAACTTCAAATTATGTCGTGACGAACTTAGAATAATGACGTGACGAACTTCGTATTATTGTGACAAACTTGGGATAGTGACGTCACAAAATTCGGATTATTGTGACGAACTTTAGATAGTGACGTGACGGTTTTCGGGTTATTGTGACGAACTTCGGTAAATGACGAGAATAACTTCGGATAGTGACGTGACGAACTTCGGATTATTGTGACGAAGTCTGGAATGTGACGTGACGAAGTTCGGATAATTGTGACGAAATTCGGATAGTGACGTGACGATTTTTGGATTTTTGTGACGAACTTCGGAAAGTGACGTGACGAACTTCGGATTATTGTGACGAACTTGGGATAGTGACGTCACGAAATTCGGATTATTGTGACGAACTTTAGATAGTGACGTGACGTTTTTCGGGTTATTGTGACGAACTTTGGTAAATGACGAGAACAACTTCGGATAGTGACGTGAGGAAATTTGAATTATGCTGTAACAAACTTCGGATAATGACGTGACGAAATTCGGATAATTGTGACTAACTTCGGATAGTGACATGACGTACTTCGGATAATGACGTGACGAACTTCGGATTATTGTTTCGAACTACGGATAGCAACGTGACGAAATTCGGATTATTCTGTGACAAACTTCGGATAATGACGTGTCGAACTTCGTATTTTGCTTTAACGAACTTCAAATTATGTCGTGACGAACTTAGAATAATGACGTGACGAACTTCGTATTATTGTGACAAACTTGGGATAGTGACATCACAAAATTCGGATTATTGTGACGAACTTTAGATAGTGACGTGACGTTTTTCGCATTATTGTGACGAACTTCGGTAAATGACGAGAATAACTTCGGATAGTGACGTGACGAACTTCGGATTATTGTGACGAAGTTCGGAAAGTGACGTGACGAAGTTTGGAATATTGTGAAGAACTCCGGATAGTGTCGTCACGAAATTCGGAAAATTAAGATGAACTTCGGATTATTGTGACGAACTTCGGATAATGACGTGACGTACTTCGGATTATTGTGACGAACTTGGGATAGTGACGTCACGAAATTCGGATAATTATGACGAACTTCGGATTATTGTGACGAACTTCGGATAGTGACGTGACGAAATTCGGATAATTGTGACGAAATTCGGATAGTGACGTAACGATGTTCGGATAATTGTGACGAAATTCGGATAGTGACGTGATAAAATTCGGATAATTGTGACGAAATTCGGATAGTGACGTGACGAACTTCGGATAGTGATGCGACGAAATTCGGATTCTGGTGAAGAAATTCGGATAGTAACGTGACGAACTTCGGATTATGTCATGACGAACTTCGGATTATTATGACGAACTTCGGATAGTGACGTGACGAAATTCGGATAATTATGACGAACTTCGGATAGTGACATGACGAAATTCGGATAATTGTGATGAAATTCATATAGTGATGTGACGAACTTCGGAATATGATGTGAGGTTTTTGGATTTTTGTGACGATTTTCGGTAAATGACGACAATAACTTCGGATGGTGACGTTACGAAATTTGGATAATTGTGACGAACTTCGGATATTGACGTGACGATCTTCGGATTATTGTGACGAACTTCGGATAGTGACGTGACAAAATTCAGATAATTGTGACGATTTTCGGATTATTGTGACAAACTTCGGATAGTGATTTAATGATTATCGGACTATGCTGTGACGAAATTCGGATAATGACGTGACGAAATTCGGATAATTATGACGAATTTCGGATTATTGTGACGAACTTCGGATAGTGACGTGACGAAATTCGGATAATTGTGACGAAATTCGGATAGTGACGTAACGATGTTCGGATAATTGTGACGAAATTCGGATAGTGACGTGATAAAATTCGGATAATTGTGACGAAATTCGGATAGTGACGTGACGAACTTCGGATAGTGATGTGACGAAATTCGGATTCTTGTGAAGAAATTCGGATAGTCACGTAACGAACTTCGGATTATGACGTGACGAAATACGGATTATTGTGACGAACTTCGGATAGTGACATGACGAAATTCGGATAATTGTGATGAAATTCATACAGGGTGGCAGGGACATCGACGCGCAAACGTCGTGAAAAGGTTACACCTGGTGCCATAAACGAAATTACGAAGGTCATTCATCTCGGAAATGGCTGGTTAAAAAAATTGTCATTTTTGAGTGCGCAATGTATTGCAAACAACTCGATCAAAACGCTTCGGGAAGGCGCGCGCGCGTGTGCTACCTAACCTACACACACACATACATAGGTCTGCAGCGCGGCCCCCCGCCGCCCCGCGCGCCGCGGCCGCGCGCCTCCGCTGCCGGACGAACGTGAACATACCTACGAAATATCGCCGAACGACAACATTGATAGAAAATAATGTTTAATCAGTCTTGATAACTGATGGTAGTTACTTTAAAAGTACACCATATGGAAATAAAACTAACAATACCTAAACTTATTCTCATAAAATAGCGATACCGATGAGGATTGATAACAAAAAAGATTCTTGATTAGAACTTAGCGGTCCAGTAATGTTCAATTAATTACCTACCTTAATCTCGCTCATTCCTAATGAGATAGGGTTCGAAGTGGTCGCTCGCAGATCACATAGACACGGGGTAAAATAGTGGGATCCTGGACACACTCCTCACACAGCGTCGCAAACACATTCACAATGCGATCTCTCATTTCTGCTGCGGTATTGCACTCGGTCACAAACACCTTATACCTACTTGACGTAACCCCACAGAAAAAAATCTATTGGGGTCAAGTCCGGTGAGCGAGCTGGCCATGGTTGTGGATCGACACTCTCAAACACAAACACACACACACACACACACACGCACAGAGAAAATTACTTTTGATTTTAAAATCTACAATGTTATGATCACAAATTCGCGACGAACAGCACGCCCGTTTGCGATCAACGAAATCTAGGAACTGACAAAAATCGGAGAAATGCAAAAGAAATGTAGGTTTATTATTCTCTTTCAATTTGCCGCACTTTATTATTTAAGTATTATTTTTTTTGTGCCTACCGGACACAGATCAACAAAAATGATAGAGTGTACAAAAACACATTAAGTTGTACCTATTTACCTACCTCCTCATGAAATTAATTGCGATAATGGATGTGTTTTTTTTATGAAACAATAAATTACATTGTTGAATTGTATTCAAAACTAAAATTAATGTTGATAACAAAAAATTGTCGAACAAATTACGTGACTATCAATACGCGTCTACTCGTTTTTTTTTAATCTTCTTTACGTAACACGACAAAGATCTAAAAACATAATTATCCTCCATAATTAATCTAAAATAAAAGTAGTAAACGGGTCATTCATTTATGTAGATGATTAAAATGCCTCAAGTGGCGTGTCTGTTAGATACATTGGGATATATCCCTCGCAGCCAACGTGCCGACAAAGAGACGGCGCGCCGCTGTGCGGTCTCTTTGACGGCTTTTAAAAGCGAAAAGCGAAGGCACCTACTATGCAGTGTTGACCTCGCATATGAACTTTAGTAAAACAGCTGATCAGGTAGCCCTTTCGAGTTTTACTTTCATTGCTGTTTTAAGTGAAATAAGTGAATTTACTGTTTCTTAATTAAAAACCTCATTGGGTTAGGTACAAATAATGATTTTATACAGTTTACAGTAAAAAAAAATGCAGAAAAAAACGTAAAATTGAAGGCAAAACCGACGAAAAATTTCAACGCAGGGGGGTCCAGAATCATGTACTGAATCCATGGTAAGCGGTTGTGCGTCGATGTCCCTGCCACCCTGTATAGTGATGTGACGAACTTCGGAACATATGACGTGAGGTTTTTGGATTATTGTGACGATTTTCAGTAAATGACGACAATAACTTCGGATAGTGACGTAACGAAATTCGGATAATTGTGACGAACTTCGGATATTGACGTGACGATCTTCGGATTATTGTGACGAACTTCGGATAGTGACGTGACGAAATTCAGATAATTGTGACGAAATTCGGATAATGAAGTGACGATTTTCGGATTATTGTGACGAAATTCGGATAGTGACGTGACGAATTTCGGATAATTGTGACGAAATTTGGATTATTGTGACGAACTTCGGATAGTGACATGACGAAATTCGGATAATTGTGATGAAATTCATATAGTGATGTGACGAACTTCGGAATATGACGTGAGGTTTTTGGATAATTGTGACGATTTTCAGTAAATGACGACAATAACTTCGGATAGTGACGTTACGAAATTCGGATAATTGTGACGAACTTCGGATATTGACGTGACGATCTTCGGATTATTGTGACGAACTTCGGATAGTGACGTGACGAAATTCAGATATTTGTGACGATTTTCGGATTATTGTGACAAACTTCGGATAGTGACTTAATGATTATCGGACTATGCTGTGACGAAATTCGGATATTGACGTGACGAAATTCGGATAATTATGACGAACTTCGGATTATTGTGACGAACTTCGGATAGTGACGTGACGAAATTCGGATAGTGACGTAACGATATTCGGATAATTGTGACGAAATTCGGATAGTGACGTGATGAAATTCGGATAATTGTGACGAAATTCGGATAGTGACGTGACGAACTTCGGATAGTGATGTGACGAAATTCGGATACTTGTGAAGAAATTCGGATAGTCACGTAACGAACTTCGGATTATGACGTGACGAAATACGGATTATTGTGACGAACTTCGGATTATTGTGACGAACTTCGAAATGAAATGAAATGAAATGAAATGAAATGAAATGAAATGAAATGAAATGAAATGAAATGAAATGAAATGAAATGAAATGAAATGAAATGAAATGAAATGAAATGAAATGAAATGAAATGAAATGAAATGAAATGAAATGAAATGAAATGAAATGAAATGAAATGAAATGAAATGAAATGAAATGAAATGAAATGAAATGAAATGAAATGAAATGAAATGAAATGAAATGAAATGAAATGAAATGAAATGAAATGAAATGAAATGAAATGAAATGAAATGAAATGAAATGAAATGAAATGAAATGAAATGAAATGAAATGAAATGAAATGAAATGAAATGAAATGAAATGAAATGAAATGAAATGAAATGAAATGAAATGAAATGAAATGAAATGAAATGAAATGAAATGAAATGAAATGAAATGAAATGAAATGAAATGAAATGAAATGAAATGAAATGAAATGAAATGAAATGAAATGAAATGAAATGAAATGAAATGAAATGAAATGAAATGAAATGAAATGAAATGAAATGAAATGAAATGAAATGAAATGAAATGAAATGAAATGAAATGAAATGAAATGAAATGAAATGAAATGAAATGAATGAATATTGTGACGAACTTTAGATAGCGACGTGACGTTTTTCGGGTTATTGTGACGAACTTCGGTAAATGACGAGAACAACTTCGGATAGTGACGTGACGAAATTTGGATTATGCTGTGACAAACTTCGGATAATGACGTGACGAAATTCAGATAATTGTGACTAACTTCGTGTAGTGACATGACGTATTATTGTGACAAACTTGGGATAGTGACATCACAAAATTCGGATTATTGTGACGAACTTTAGATAGCGACGTGACGTTTTTCGGGTTATTGTGACGAACTTCGGTAAATGACGAGAACCGGATAGTGACGTGACGAAATTTGGATTATTCTGTGACAAACTTCGGATAATGACGTGTCGAACTTCGTATTTTGATTTAACGAACTTCAAATTATGTCGTGACGAACTTAGAATAATGACGTGACGAACTTCGTATTATTGTGACAAACTTGGGATAGTGACGTCACAAAATTCGGATTATTGTGACGAAATTTAGATAGTGACGTGACGGTTTTCGGGTTATTGTGACGAACTTCGGTAAATGACAAGAATAACTTCGGATAGTGACGTGACGAACTTCGGATTATTGTGACGAAGTCTGGAAAGTGACGTGACGAAGTTCGGATAATTGTGACGAAATTCGGATAGTGACGTAACGATGTTCGGATAATTGTGACGAAATTCGGATAATGACGTGACGATTTTCGGATTATTGTGACGAAATTCGGATAGTGACGTGACGAATTTCGGATAATTGTGACGAAATTTGGATTATTGTGACGAACTTCGGATAGTGACATGACGAAATTCGGATAATTGTGATGAAATTCATATAGTGATGTGACGAACTTCGGAATATGACGTGAGGTTTTTGGATAATTGTGACGATTTTCAGTAAATGACGACAATAACTTCGGATAGTGACGTTACGAAATTCGGATAATTGTGACGAACTTCGGATATTGACGTGACGATCTTCGGATTATTGTGACGAACTTCGGATAGTGACGTGACGAAATTCAGATATTTGTGACGATTTTCGGATTATTGTGACAAACTTCGGATAGTGACTTAATGATTATCGGACTATGCTGTGACGAAATTCGGATATTGACGTGACGAAATTCGGATAATTATGACGAACTTCGGATTATTGTGACGAACTTCGGATAGTGACGTGACGAAATTCGGATAGTGACGTAACGATATTCGGATAATTGTGACGAAATTCGGATAGTGACGTGATGAAATTCGGATAATTGTGACGAAATTCGGATAGTGACGTGACGAACTTCGGATAGTGATGTGACGAAATTCGGATACTTGTGAAGAAATTCGGATAGTCACGTAACGAACTTCGGATTATGACGTGACGAAATACGGATTATTGTGACGAACTTCGGATTATTGTGACGAACTTCGAAATGAAATGAAATGAAATGAAATGAAATGAAATGAAATGAAATGAAATGAAATGAAATGAAATGAAATGAAATGAAATGAAATGAAATGAAATGAAATGAAATGAAATGAAATGAAATGAAATGAAATGAAATGAAATGAAATGAAATGAAATGAAATGAAATGAAATGAAATGAAATGAAATGAAATGAAATGAAATGAAATGAAATGAAATGAAATGAAATGAAATGAAATGAAATGAAATGAAATGAAATGAAATGAAATGAAATGAAATGAAATGAAATGAAATGAAATGAAATGAAATGAAATGAAATGAAATGAAATGAAATGAAATGAAATGAAATGAAATGAAATGAAATGAAATGAAATGAAATGAAATGAAATGAAATGAAATGAAATGAAATGAAATGAAATGAAATGAAATGAAATGAAATGAAATGAAATGAAATGAAATGAAATGAAATGAAATGAAATGAAATGAAATGAAATGAAATGAAATGAAATGAAATGAAATGAAATGAAATGAAATGAAATGAAATGAAATGAAATGAAATGAAATGAAATGAAATGAAATGAAATGAAATGAAATGAAATGAAATGAAATGAAATGAAATGAAATGAAATGAAATGAAATGAAATGAAATGAAATGAAATGAAATGAAATGAAATGAAATGAAATGAAATGAAATGAAATGAAATGAAATGAAATGAAATGAAATGAAATGAAATGAAATGAAATGAAATGAAATGAAATGAAATGAAATGAAATGAAATGAAATGAAATGAAATGAAATGAAATGAAATGAAATGAAATGAATGAATATTGTGACGAACTTTAGATAGCGACGTGACGTTTTTCGGGTTATTGTGACGAACTTCGGTAAATGACGAGAACAACTTCGGATAGTGACGTGACGAAATTTGGATTATGCTGTGACAAACTTCGGATAATGACGTGAAGAAATTCAGATAATTGTGACTAACTTCGTGTAGTGACATGACGTATTATTGTGACAAACTTGGGATAGTGACATCACAAAATTCGGATTATTGTGACGAACTTTAGATAGCGACGTGACGTTTTTCGGGTTATTGTGACGAACTTCGGTAAATGACGAGAACAACTTCGGATAGTGACGTGACGAAATTTGGATTATTCTGTGACAAACTTCGGATAATGACGTGTCGAACTTCGTATTTTGATTTAACGAACTTCAAATTATGTCGTGACGAACTTAGAATAATGACGTGACGAACTTCGTATTATTGTGACAAACTTGGGATAGTGACGTCACAAAATTCGGATTATTGTGACGAAATTTAGATAGTGACGTGACGGTTTTCGGGTTATTGTGACGAACTTCGGTAAATGACGAGAATAACTTCGGATAGTGACGTGACGAACTTCGGATTATTGTGACGAAGTCTGGAAAGTGACGTGACGAAGTTCGGATAATTGTGACGAAATTCGGATAGTGACGTAACGATGTTCGGATAATTGTGACGAAATTCGGATAGTGACGTGATAAAATTCGGATAATTGTGACGAAATTCGGATAGTGACGTGACGAACTTCGGATAGTGATGTGACGAAATTCGGATTCTGGTGAAGAAATTCGGATAGTAACGTGACGAACTTCGGATTATGTCATGACGAACTTCGGATTATTATGACGAACTTTGGATAGTGACGTGACGAAATTCGGATAATGACGTGACGAAATTCGGATAATTATGACGAACTTCGGATTATTGTGACGAACTTCGGATAGTGACGTGACGAAATTCGGATAATTGTGACGAAATTCGGATAGTGACGTAACGATGTTCGGATAATTGTGACGAAATTCGGATAGTGACGTGATAAAATTCGGATAATTGTGACGAAATTCGGATAGTGACGTGACGAACTTCGGATAGTGATGTGACGAAATTCGGATTCTGGTGAAGAAATTCGGATAGTAACGTGACGAACTTCGGATTATGTCATGACGAACTTCGGATTATTATGACGAACTTCGGATAGTGACGTGACGAAATTCGGATAATTATGACGAACTTCGGATAGTGACATGACGAAATTCGGATAATTGTGATGAAATTCATATAGTGATGTGACGAACTTCGGAATATGACGTGAGGTTTTTGGATTATTGTGACGATTTTCGGTAAATGACGACAATAACTTCGGATGGTGACGTTACGAAATTTGGATAATTGTGACGAACTTCGGATATTGACGTGACGATCTTCGGATTATTGTGACGAACTTCGGATAGTGACGTGACGAAATTCAGATAATTGTGACGATTTTCGGATTATTGTGACAAACTTCGGATAGTGATTTAATGATTATCGGACTATGCTGTGACAAAATTCGGATAATGACGTGACGAAATTCGGATAATTATGACGAACTTCGGATTATTGTGACGAACTTCGGATAGTGACGTGACGAAATTCGGATAATTGTGACGAAATTCGGATAGTGACGTAACGATGTTCGGATAATTGTGACGAAATTCGGATAAAGACGTGATAAAATTCGGATAATTGTGACGAAATTCGGATAGTGACGTGACGAACTTCGGATAGTGATGTGACGAAATTCGGATTCTTGTGAAGAAATTCGGATAGTCACGTAACGAACTTCGGATTATGACGTGACGAAATACGGATTATTGTGACGAACTTCGGATAGTGACATGACGAAATTCGGATAATTGTGATGAAATTCATATAGTGATGTGACGAACTTCGGAACATATGACGTGAGGTTTTTGGATTATTGTGACGATTTTCAGTAAATGACGACATTAACTTCGGATAGTGACGTAACGAAATTCGGATAATTGTGACGAACTTCGGATATTGACGTGACGATCTTCGGATTATTGTGACGAACTTCGGATAGTGACGTGAGGTTTTTGGATTATTGTGACGATTTTCAGTAAATGACGACAATAACTTCGGATAGTGACGTTACGAAATTCGGATAATTGTGACGAACTTCGGATATTGACGTGACGATCTTCGGATTATTGTGACGAACTTCGGATAGTGACGTGACGAAATTCAGATAATTGTGACGATTTTCGGATTATTGTGACAAACTTCGGATAGTGACTTAATGATTATCGGACTATGCTGTGACGAAATTCGGATAATGACGTGACGAAATTCGGATAATTATGACGAACTTCGGATTATTGTGACGAACTTCGGATAGTGATGTGACGAAATTCGGATAGTGACGTAACGATATTCGGAAAATTGTGACGAAATTCGGATAGTGACGTGATGAAATTCGGATAATTGTGACGAAATTCGGATAGTGACGTGACGAACTTCGGATTCTTGTGAAGAAATTCGGATAGTCACGTAACGAACTTCGGATTATGACGTGACGAAATACGGATTATTGTGACGAACTTCGGATTATTGTGACGAACTTCGAAATGAAATGAAATGAAATGAAATGAAATGAAATGAAATGAAATGAAATGAAATGAAATGAAATGAAATGAAATGAAATGAAATGAAATGAAACGAAACGAAACGAAACGAAACGAAACGAAACGAAATGAAATGAAATGAAATGAAATGAAATGAAATGAAATGAAATGAAATGAAATGAAATGAAATGAAATGAAATGAAATGAAATGAAATGAAATGAAATGAAATGAAATGAAATGAAATGAAATGAAATGAAATGAAATGAAATGAAATGAAATGAAATGAAATGAAATGAAATGAAATGAAATGAAATGAAATGAAATGAAATGAAATGAAATGAAATGAAATGAAATGAAATGAAATGAAATGAAATGAAATGAAATGAAATGAAATGAAATGAAATGAAATGAAATGAAATGAAATGAAATGAAATGAAATGAAATGAAATGAAATGAAATGAAATGAAATGAAATGAAATGAAATGAAATGAAATGAAATGAAATGAAATGAAATGAAATGAAATGAAATGAAATGAAATGAAATGAAATGAAATGAAATGAAATGAAATGAAATGAAATGAAATGAAATGAAATGAAATGAAATGAAATGAAATGAAATGAAATGAAATGAAATGAAATGAAATGAAATGAAATGAAATGAAATGAAATGAAATGAAATGAAATGAAATGAAATGAAATGAAATGAAATGAAATGAAATGAAATGAAATGAAATGAAATGAAATGAAATGAAATGAAATGAAATGAAATGAAATGAAATGAAATGAAATGAAATGAAATGAAATGAAATGAAATGAAATGAAATGAAATGAAATGAAATGAAATGAAATGAAATGAAATGAAATGAAATGAAATGAAATGAAATGAAATGAAATGAAATGAAATGAAATGAAATGAAATGAAATGAAATGAAATGAAATGAAATGAAATGAAATGAAATGAAATGAAATGAAATGAAATGAAATGAAATGAAATGAAATGAAATGAAATGAAATGAAATGAAATGAAATGAAATGAAATGAAATGAAATGAAATGAAATGAAATGAAATGAAATGAAATGAAATGAAATGAAATGAAATGAAATGAAATGAAATGAAATGAAATGAAATGAAATGAAATGAAATGAAATGAAATGAAATGAAATGAAATGAAATGAAATGAAATGAAATGAAATGAAATGAAATGAAATGAAATGAAATGAAATGAAATGAAATGAAATGAAATGAAATGAAATGAAATGAAATGAAATGAAATGAAATGAAATGAAATGAAATGAAATGAAATGAAATGAAATGAAATGAAATGAAATGAAATGAAATGAAATGAAATGAAATGAAATGAAATGAAATGAAATGAAATGAAATGAATGAATATTGTGACGAACTTTAGATAGCGACGTGACGTTTTTCGGGTTATTGTGACGAACTTCGGTAAATGACGAGAACAACTTCGGATAGTGACGTGACGAAATTTGGATTATGCTGTGACAAACTTCGGATAATGACGTGACGAAATTCAGATAATAGTGACTAACTTCGTGTAGTGACATGACGTATTATTGTGACAAACTTGGGATAGTGACATCACAAAATTCGGATTATTGTGACGAACTTTAGATAGCGACGTGACGTTTTTCGGGTTATTGTGACGAACTTCGGTAAATGACGAGAACAACTTCGGATAGTGACGTGACGAAATTTGGATTATTCTGTGACAAACTTCGGATAATGACGTGTCGAACTTCGTATTTTGATTTAACGAACTTCAAATTATGTCGTGACGAACTTAGAATAATGACGTGACGAACTTCGTATTATTGTGACAAACTTGGGATAGTGACCTCACAAAATTCGGATTATTGTGACGAAATTTAGATAGTGACGTGACGGTTTTCGGGTTATTGTGACGAACTTCGGTAAATGACGAGAATAACTTCGGATAGTGACGTGACGAACTTCGGATTATTGTGACGAAGTCTGGAAAGTGACGTGACGAAGTTCGGATAATTGTGACGAAATTCGGATAGTGACGTAACGATGTTCGGATAATTGTGACGAAATTCGGATAGTGACGTGATAAAATTCGGATAATTGTGACGAAATTCGGATAGTGACGTGACGAACTTCGGATAGTGATGTGACGAAATTCGGATTCTGGTGAAGAAATTCGGATAGTAACGTGACGAACTTCGGATTATGTCATGACATGTCATGACGAACTTCGGATTATTATGACGAACTTCGGATAGTGACGTGACGAAATTCGGATAATGACGTGACGAAATTCGGATAATTATGACGAACTTCGGATTATTGTGACGAACTTCGGATAGTGACGTGACGAAATTCGGATAATTGTGACGAAATTCGGATAGTGACGTAACGATGTTCGGATAATTGTGACGAAATTCGGATAGTGACGTGATAAAATTCGGATAATTGTGACGAAATTCGGATAGTGACGTGACGAACTTCGGATAGTGATGTGACGAAATTCGGATTCTGGTGAAGAAATTCGGATAGTAACGTGACGAACTTCGGATTATGTCATGACGAACTTCGGATTATTATGACGAACTTCGGATAGTGACGTGACGAAATTCGGATAATTATGACGAACTTCGGATAGTGACATGACGAAATTCGGATAATTGTGATGAAATTCATATAGTGATGTGACGAACTTCGGAATATGACGTGAGGTTTTTGGATTATTGTGACGATTTTCGGTAAATGACGACAATAACTTCGGATGGTGACGTTACGAAATTTGGATAATTGTGACGAACTTCGGATATTGACGTGACGATCTTCGGATTATTGTGACGAACTTCGGATAGTGACGTGACGAAATTCAGATAATTGTGACGATTTTCGGATTATTGTGACAAACTTCGGATAGTGATTTAATGATTATCGGACTATGCTGTGACGAAATTCGGATAATGACGTGACGAAATTCGGATAATTATGACGAACTTCGGATTATTGTGACGAACTTCGGATAGTGACGTGACGAAATTCGGATAATTGTGACGAAATTCGGATAGTGACGTAACGATGTTCGGATAATTGTGACGAAATTCGGATAAAGACGTGATAAAATTCGGATAATTGTGACGAAATTCGGATAGTGACGTGACGAACTTCGGATAGTGATGTGACGAAATTCGGATTCTTGTGAAGAAATTCGGATAGTCACGTAACGAACTTCGGATTATGACGTGACGAAATACGGATTATTGTGACGAACTTCGGATAGTGACATGACGAAATTCGGATAATTGTGATGAAATTCATATAGTGATGTGACGAACTTCGGAACATATGACGTGAGGTTTTTGGATTATTGTGACGATTTTCAGTAAATGACGACATTAACTTCGGATAGTGACGTAACGAAATTCGGATAATTGTGACGAACTTCGGATATTGACGTGACGATCTTCGGATTATTGTGACGAACTTCGGATAGTGACGTGACGAAATTCAGATAATTGTGACGATTTTCGGATTATTGTGACAAACTTCGGATAGTGACTTAATGATTATCGGACTATGCTGTGACGAAATTCGGATAATGACGTGACGAAATTCGGATAATTATGACGAACTTCGGATTATTGTGACGAACTTCGGATAGTGACGTGACGAAATTCGGATAGTGACGTAACGATATTCGGAAAATTGTGACGAAATTCGGATAGTGACGTGATGAAATTCGGATAATTGTGACGAAATTCGGATAGTGACGTGACGAACTTCGGATTCTTGTGAAGAAATTCGGATAGTCACGTAACGAACTTCGGATTATGACGTGACGAAATACGGATTATTGTGACGAACTTCGAAATGAAATGAAATGAAATGAAATGAAATGAAATGAAATGAAATGAAATGAAATGAAATGAAATGAAATGAAATGAAATGAAATGAAATGAAATGAAATGAAATGAAATGAAATGAAATGAAATGAAATGAAATGAAATGAAATGAAATGAAATGAAATGAAATGAAATGAAATGAAATGAAATGAAATGAAATGAAATGAAATGAAATGAAATGAAATGAAATGAAATGAAATGAAATGAAATGAAATGAAATGAAATGAAATGAAATGAAATGAAATGAAATGAAATGAAATGAAATGAAATGAAATGAAATGAAATGAAATGAAATGAAATGAAATGAATGAATATTGTGACGAACTTTAGATAGCGACGTGACGTTTTTCGGGTTATTGTGACGAACTTCGGTAAATGACGAGAACAACTTCGGATAGTGACGTGACGAAATTTGGATTATGCTGTGACAAACTTCGGATAATGACGTGAAGAAATTCAGATAATTGTGACTAACTTCGTGTAGTGACATGACGTATTATTGTGACAAACTTGGGATAGTGACATCACAAAATTCGGATTATTGTGACGAACTTTAGATAGCGACGTGACGTTTTTCGGGTTATTGTGACGAACTTCGGTAAATGACGAGAACAACTTCGGATAGTGACGTGACGAAATTTGGATTATTCTGTGACAAACTTCGGATAATGACGTGTCGAACTTCGTATTTTGATTTAACGAACTTCAAATTATGTCGTGACGAACTTAGAATAATGACGTGACGAACTTCGTATTATTGTGACAAACTTGGGATAGTGACGTCACAAAATTCGGATTATTGTGACGAAATTTAGATAGTGACGTGACGGTTTTCGGGTTATTGTGACGAACTTCGGTAAATGACGAGAATAACTTCGGATAGTGACGTGACGAACTTCGGATTATTGTGACGAAGTCTGGAAAGTGACGTGACGAAGTTCGGATAATTGTGACGAAATTCGGATAGTGACGTAACGATGTTCGGATAATTGTGACGAAATTCGGATAGTGACGTGATAAAATTCGGATAATTGTGACGAAATTCGGATAGTGACGTGACGAACTTCGGATAGTGATGTGACGAAATTCGGATTCTGGTGAAGAAATTCGGATAGTAACGTGACGAACTTCGGATTATGTCATGACGAACTTCGGATTATTATGACGAACTTTGGATAGTGACGTGACGAAATTCGGATAATGACGTGACGAAATTCGGATAATTATGACGAACTTCGGATTATTGTGACGAACTTCGGATAGTGACGTGACGAAATTCGGATAATTGTGACGAAATTCGGATAGTGACGTAACGATGTTCGGATAATTGTGACGAAATTCGGATAGTGACGTGATAAAATTCGGATAATTGTGACGAAATTCGGATAGTGACGTGACGAACTTCGGATAGTGATGTGACGAAATTCGGATTCTGGTGAAGAAATTCGGATAGTAACGTGACGAACTTCGGATTATGTCATGACGAACTTCGGATTATTATGACGAACTTCGGATAGTGACGTGACGAAATTCGGATAATTATGACGAACTTCGGATAGTGACATGACGAAATTCGGATAATTGTGATGAAATTCATATAGTGATGTGACGAACTTCGGAATATGACGTGAGGTTTTTGGATTATTGTGACGATTTTCGGTAAATGACGACAATAACTTCGGATGGTGACGTTACGAAATTTGGATAATTGTGACGAACTTCGGATATTGACGTGACGATCTTCGGATTATTGTGACGAACTTCGGATAGTGACGTGACGAAATTCAGATAATTGTGACGATTTTCGGATTATTGTGACAAACTTCGGATAGTGATTTAATGATTATCGGACTATGCTGTGACGAAATTCGGATAATGACGTGACGAAATTCGGATAATTATGACGAACTTCGGATTATTGTGACGAACTTCGGATAGTGACGTGACGAAATTCGGATAATTGTGACGAAATTCGGATAGTGACGTAACGATGTTCGGATAATTGTGACGAAATTCGGATAAAGACGTGATAAAATTCGGATAATTGTGACGAAATTCGGATAGTGACGTGACGAACTTCGGATAGTGATGTGACGAAATTCGGATTCTTGTGAAGAAATTCGGATAGTCACGTAACGAACTTCGGATTATGACGTGACGAAATACGGATTATTGTGACGAACTTCGGATAGTGACATGACGAAATTCGGATAATTGTGATGAAATTCATATAGTGATGTGACGAACTTCGGAACATATGACGTGAGGTTTTTGGATTATTGTGACGATTTTCAGTAAATGACGACATTAACTTCGGATAGTGACGTAACGAAATTCGGATTATTGTGACGAACTTCGGATAGTGACGTGACGAACTTCGGATTATTGTGACGAACTTCGGATAGTGACGTGAGGTTTTTGGATTATTGTGACCGATTTCGGTAAATGACGAGAATAACTTCGGATAGTGACGTTACGAAATTCGGATAATTGTGACGAACTTCGGATATTGACGTGACGATCTTCGGATTATTGTGACGAACTTCGGATAGTGACGTGACGAAATTCAGATAATTGTGACGATTTTCGGATTATTGTGACAAACTTCGGATAGTGACTTAATGATTATCGGACTATGCTGTGACGAAATTCGGATAATGACGTGACGAAATTCGGATAATTATGACGAACTTCGGATTATTGTGACGAACTTCGGATAGTGATGTGACGAAATTCGGATAGTGACGTAACGATATTCGGAAAATTGTGACGAAATTCGGATAGTGACGTGATGAAATTCGGATAATTGTGACGAAATTCGGATAGTGACGTGACGAACTTCGGATTCTTGTGAAGAAATTCGGATAGTCACGTAACGAACTTCGGATTATGACGTGACGAAATACGGATTATTGTGACGAACTTCGGATTATTGTGACGAAATTCGAAATGAAATGAAATGAAATGAAATGAAATGAAATGAAATGAAATGAAATGAAATGAAATGAAATGAAATGAAATGAAATGAAATGAAATGAAATGAAATGAAATGAAATGAAATGAAATGAAATGAAATGAAATGAAATGAAATGAAATGAAATGAAATGAAATGAAATGAAATGAAATGAAATGAAATGAAATGAAATGAAATGAAATGAAATGAAATGAAATGAAATGAAATGAAATGAAATGAAATGAAATGAAATGAAATGAAATGAAATGAAATGAAATGAAATGAAATGAAATGAAATGAAATGAAATGAAATGAAATGAAATGAAATGAAATGAAATGAAATGAAATGAAATGAAATGAAATGAAATGAAATGAAATGAAATGAAATGAAATGAAATGAAATGAAATGAAATGAAATGAAATGAAATGAAATGAAATGAAATGAAATGAAATGAAATGAAATGAAATGAAATGAAATGAAATGAAATGAAATGAAATGAAATGAAATGAAATGAAATGAAATGAAATGAAATGAAATGAAATGAAATGAAATGAAATGAAATGAAATGAAATGAAATGAAATGAAATGAAATGAAATGAAATGAAATGAAATGAAATGAAATGAAATGAAATGAAATGAAATGAAATGAAATGAAATGAAATGAAATGAAATGAAATGAAATGAAATGAAATGAAATGAAATGAAATGAAATGAAATGAAATGAAATGAAATGAAATGAAATGAAATGAAATGAAATGAAATGAAATGAAATGAAATGAAATGAAATGAAATGAAATGAAATGAAATGAAATGAAATGAAATGAAATGAAATGAAATGAAATGAAATGAAATGAAATGAAATGAAATGAAATGAAATGAAATGAAATGAAATGAAATGAAATGAAATGAAATGAAATGAAATGAAATGAAATGAAATGAAATGAAATGAAATGAAATGAAATGAAATGAAATGAAATGAAATGAAATGAAATGAAATGAAATGAAATGAAATGAAATGAAATGAAATGAAATGAAATGAAATGAAATGAAATGAAATGAAATGAAATGAAATGAAATGAAATGAAATGAAATGAATGAATATTGTGACGAACTTTAGATAGCGACGTGACGTTTTTCGGGTTATTGTGACGAACTTCGGTAAATGACGAGAACAACTTCGGATAGTGACGTGACGAAATTTGGATTATGCTGTGACAAACTTCGGATAATGACGTGACGAAATTCAGATAATAGTGACTAACTTCGTGTAGTGACATGACGTATTATTGTGACAAACTTGGGATAGTGACATCACAAAATTCGGATTATTGTGACGAACTTTAGATAGCGACGTGACGTTTTTCGGGTTATTGTGACGAACTTCGGTAAATGACGAGAACAACTTCGGATAGTGACGTGACGAAATTTGGATTATTCTGTGACAAACTTCGGATAATGACGTGTCGAACTTCGTATTTTGATTTAACGAACTTCAAATTATGTCGTGACGAACTTAGAATAATGACGTGACGAACTTCGTATTATTGTGACAAACTTGGGATAGTGACCTCACAAAATTCGGATTATTGTGACGAAATTTAGATAGTGACGTGACGGTTTTCGGGTTATTGTGACGAACTTCGGTAAATGACGAGAATAACTTCGGATAGTGACGTGACGAACTTCGGATTATTGTGACGAAGTCTGGAAAGTGACGTGACGAAGTTCGGATAATTGTGACGAAATTCGGATAGTGACGTAACGATGTTCGGATAATTGTGACGAAATTCGGATAGTGACGTGATAAAATTCGGATAATTGTGACGAAATTCGGATAGTGACGTGACGAACTTCGGATAGTGATGTGACGAAATTCGGATTCTGGTGAAGAAATTCGGATAGTAACGTGACGAACTTCGGATTATGTCATGACGAACTTCGGATTATTATGACGAACTTCGGATAGTGACGTGACGAAATTCGGA
The DNA here is from genome assembly GCA_921972225.1 of Euplexia lucipara. NCBI lineage: Eukaryota > Metazoa > Arthropoda > Insecta > Lepidoptera > Noctuidae > Euplexia > Euplexia lucipara. Next base: position 22,047,116 of record OV179159.1, read on the forward strand.
TAATGACGTGACGAAATTCGGATAATTATGACGAACTTCGGATTATTGTGACGAACTTCGGATAGTGACGTGACGAAATTCGGATAATTGTGACGAAATTCGGATAGTGACGTAACGATGTTCGGATAATTGTGACGAAATTCGGATAGTGACGTGATAAAATTCGGATAATTGTGACGAAATTCGGATAGTGACGTGACGAACTTCGGATAGTGATGTGACGAAATTCGGATTCTGGTGAAGAAATTCGGATAGTAACGTGACGAACTTCGGATTATGTCATGACGAACTTCGGATTATTATGACGAACTTCGGATAGTGACGTGACGAAATTCGGATAATTATGACGAACTTCGGATAGTGACATGACGAAATTCGGATAATTGTGATGAAATTCATATAGTGATGTGACGAACTTCGGAATATGACGTGAGGTTTTTGGATTATTGTGACGATTTTCGGTAAATGACGACAATAACTTCGGATGGTGACGTTACGAAATTTGGATAATTGTGACGAACTTCGGATATTGACGTGACGATCTTCGGATTATTGTGACGAACTTCGGATAGTGACGTGACGAAATTCAGATAATTGTGACGATTTTCGGATTATTGTGACAAACTTCGGATAGTGATTTAATGATTATCGGACTATGCTGTGACGAAATTCGGATAATGACGTGACGAAATTCGGATAATTATGACGAACTTCGGATTATTGTGACGAACTTCGGATAGTGACGTGACGAAATTCGGATAATTGTGACGAAATTCGGATAGTGACGTAACGATGTTCGGATAATTGTGACGAAATTCGGATAAAGACGTGATAAAATTCGGATAATTGTGACGAAATTCGGATAGTGACGTGACGAACTTCGGATAGTGATGTGACGAAATTCGGATTCTTGTGAAGAAATTCGGATAGTCACGTAACGAACTTCGGATTATGACGTGACGAAATACGGATTATTGTGACGAACTTCGGATAGTGACATGACGAAATTCGGATAATTGTGATGAAATTCATATAGTGATGTGACGAACTTCGGAACATATGACGTGAGGTTTTTGGATTATTGTGACGATTTTCAGTAAATGACGACATTAACTTCGGATAGTGACGTAACGAAATTCGGATAATTGTGACGAACTTCGGATATTGACGTGACGATCTTCGGATTATTGTGACGAACTTCGGATAGTGACGTGACGAAATTCAGATAATTGTGACGATTTTCGGATTATTGTGACAAACTTCGGATAGTGACTTAATGATTATCGGACTATGCTGTGACGAAATTCGGATAATGACGTGACGAAATTCGGATAATTATGACGAACTTCGGATTATTGTGACGAACTTCGGATAGTGACGTGACGAAATTCGGATAGTGACGTAACGATATTCGGAAAATTGTGACGAAATTCGGATAGTGACGTGATGAAATTCGGATAATTGTGACGAAATTCGGATAGTGACGTGACGAACTTCGGATTCTTGTGAAGAAATTCGGATAGTCACGTAACGAACTTCGGATTATGACGTGACGAAATACGGATTATTGTGACGAACTTCGAAATGAAATGAAATGAAATGAAATGAAATGAAATGAAATGAAATGAAATGAAATGAAATGAAATGAAATGAAATGAAATGAAATGAAATGAAATGAAATGAAATGAAATGAAATGAAATGAAATGAAATGAAATGAAATGAAATGAAATGAAATGAAATGAAATGAAATGAAATGAAATGAAATGAAATGAAATGAAATGAAATGAAATGAAATGAAATGAAATGAAATGAAATGAAATGAAATGAAATGAAATGAAATGAAATGAAATGAAATGAAATGAAATGAAATGAAATGAAATGAAATGAAATGAAATGAAATGAAATGAAATGAAATGAAATGAAATGAAATGAAATGAAATGAAATGAAATGAAATGAAATGAAATGAAATGAAATGAAATGAAATGAAATGAAATGAAATGAAATGAAATGAAATGAAATGAAATGAAATGAAATGAAATGAAATGAAATGAAATGAAATGAAATGAAATGAAATGAAATGAAATGAAATGAAATGAAATGAAATGAAATGAAATGAAATGAAATGAAATGAAATGAAATGAAATGAAATGAAATGAAATGAAATGAAATGAAATGAAATGAAATGAAATGAAATGAAATGAAATGAAATGAAATGAAATGAAATGAAATGAAATGAAATGAAATGAAATGAAATGAAATGAAATGAAATGAAATGAAATGAAATGAAATGAAATGAAATGAAATGAAATGAAATGAAATGAAATGAAATGAAATGAAATGAAATGAAATGAAATGAAATGAAATGAAATGAAATGAAATGAAATGAAATGAAATGAAATGAAATGAAATGAAATGAAATGAAATGAAATGAAATGAAATGAAATGAAATGAAATGAAATGAAATGAAATGAAATGAAATGAAATGAAATGAAATGAAATGAAATGAAATGAAATGAAATGAAATGAAATGAAATGAAATGAAATGAAATGAAATGAAATGAAATGAAATGAAATGAAATGAAATGAAATGAAATGAAATGAAATGAAATGAAATGAAATGAAATGAAATGAAATGAAATGACATGAATGACATTGTGAAAAACTTCATATTATTGTGACGAATTTCGGATTGTGACGTGAAGAAAATCGGATAATTGTGACGAAATTCGGTTAGTGACGTGACGATTTTCGGATTATGACGTGACGAACTTCGGATCATTGTGACGATTTTCAGATAGTGACGTGCCGAAATTCGGAGAATTGTGACGAATTTCGGATTATTGTGACGAACTTCGGAAAGTGACGTGACGAATTGCGGATTATTTTGACAAACTTCTGATTATTGTAACGAACTTCGGATAGTGACGTGACGAAATTCGGATAATTGTGACGAACTTTGGAAAGTAACATGACGTACTTCGGATAATGACGTGAAAAACTTCGGATTATTGTGACGAAATTCGTATAGTGACGTAACGAAATTCGGATAATTGTGACGAAATTCGGATAATGACGTGACTAACTTCGGATTATTGTGACGAATTTCGGATAGTGACGTAACGAATTTCGGATAATTGTGACGAAATTCGGATAATGACGTGACGATTTTCGGATTATTGTGACGAAATTCGAATAAAGACGTGATGAATTTCGGATAATTGTGACGAAATTTGGATTATTGTGACGAACTTCGGATAGTGACATGACGAAATTCGGATAATTGTGATGAAATTCATATAGTGATGTGACGAACTTCGGAATATGACGTGAGGTTTTTGGATTATTGTGACGATTTTCGGTAAATGACGACAATAACTTCGGATGGTGACGTTACGAAATTCGGATAATTGTGACGAACTTCGGTTATTGACGTGACGATCTTCGGATTATTGTGACGAACTTCGGATAGTGACGTGACGAAATTCAGATAATTGTGACGATTTTCGGATTATTGTGACAAACTTCGGATAGTGATTTAATGATTATCGGACTATGCTGTGACGAAATTCGGATAATAACAAGACGAAATTCGGATAATTATGACGAACTTCGGATTATTGTGACGAACTTCGGATAGTGACGTGACGAAATTTGGATAATTGTGACAAAATTCGGATAATTGTGACGAATTTCGGATTATTGTGACGAACTTTGGATAGTGACGTGACGAAATTTGGATAATTGTGATGAAATTCGGATAGTGACGTGACGAACTTTGGATAATGCTGTGACAAACTTCGGATAATGCTGTGACGAACTTCGAAATAAAATGAAATGAATGACATTGTGAAAAACTTCATATTATTGTGACGAATTCCGGATTGTGACGTGAAGAAATTCGGATAATTGTGAAAAACTTCATGTTATTGTGACGAATTTCGGATTGTGACGTGAAGAAATTCGGATAATTGTGACGAACTTCGGATTATTGTAACGAACTTCGGAAAGTGACGTGACGAAGTTCGGATAATTGTGACGAATTTCGGTTAGTGACGTGACGATTTTCGGATTATGACGTGACGAACTTCGGATCATTGTGACGATTTTCAGATAGTGACGTGCCGAAATTCGGAGAATTGTGACGAATTTCGGATTATTGTGACGAACTTTGGAAAGTGACGTGACGAATTTCGGATTATTTTGACGAACTTCTGATTATTGTAACGAACTTCGGATAGTCAGTCGTGTGTGCACCGCGCTCTAAGGCGGACGTAGTTGATACGCGTCATAATATAATTATTATTGCATAGCGCGGCGCAAGCCGACGCTCGAAATTTTTGTTGCCATGAGTGACATACTTGTGGTAAACGAGCTGCTGGCGTTCCTGCAACAGAAACTGGACGTGATGGACGAGGTGTCTGCCATTCAGATCTGTGGATCGAATTTCAGCGAGGACGACATTGCTGCTGCGAAGCTGCTGCTGTTTCGGTCGCTTAATAAAGTCGACCAGATGGTGTCTCGTAGACGTGACGGGACAAAGAGAAGCCTGCAGGATATCATCACGTTGTTGAAAGCGACCGACCCTGACGATGTGCCGACGTTTGTGGCGAAGGAGTTAAGCAAGTTACCTCCAGTCACTTTCGACCACGTCGACGTGACGAGCCTGTTGAAGGACATTGTCTTCCTAAAGGCTAGTTTGGCTGATGTGCAGAGAAATCTGGCTACTTCCCAGAGCACTGTTGCAGACTTGTGCTCACAATTAGTTGAGTTGCGCAACTCTGTGGCATTAACTGGGTCACCGGCATGTGTTAGCAACGTAAACACATGCCGAGGAGCTAGCTGCCTCGATGCATCGGCTACGAGTTTCGCGTCAGCAGTTTTGTCGCGACGCCGATTGCTGAGTCTGCGTTGCGCGCAGTAAGCGCACCTCGCAGCCCCGCTCCCGTCCCCGCAGCTCCTCCCCGCAGCGCTGCTCGACCGATGACGCGACCATCTGGGCCGGTGGTCATTTCGAGCGACCCAGAAACTCTCCCCGCAAAGCCCGTGCCTACAAAAGCAACGGACCGAGCTGATGATGACGGTTTTGTGACGGTGCAAAGGAGGAAACGCCGTCAGCGAAGCTGTAAGAACCGCTCCGGCAAGGCTCCTGTTGAGCCCAACGCTAAGCTGCGTGCCGCGAAGCCGAACACCCCGGTGTACATCTCTCGCCTGCATTACACCACTGAGGCTAATGACATCGAGGAGTACGTGCGCCAGAGATTACAGTACACGCCAAGAGCACAGCTACTGGAGTCGCGCCGCAACGTCAATTTCAAGGCGTTTGTGGTGCGCATCCCAACGTGTATGCTCCATTTGGTGCTGGATGAAAGTTTTTGGCCACATGATGTGGTGTTCCGTCGCTTCCGCGGACAAATTCCACAAGAACGCACGTAATATCGTGCTAGTGAAGTGATACTAACATAGTTATGTAAGATTTTACTAACAAAAGTGTTATTAGTATGTATTTTTAGGTTAAGGTATTTATCTATGGGTCTTTGTTACCTGAAATAAATGGTTTATTATTATTATTATTATTATAGTGACGTGACGAAATTCGGATAATTGTGACGAACTTTGGAAAGTGACATGACGTACTTCGGATAATGACGTGAATAACTTCGGATTATTGTGACGAAATTCGGATAGTGACGTAACGAAATTCGGATAATTGTGACGAAATTCGGATAATGACGTGACTAACTTCGGATTATTGTGACGAAATTCGGATAGTGACGTAACGAATTTCGGATAATTGTGACGAAATTCGGATAATGACGTGACGATTTTCGGATTATTGTGACGAAATTCGAATAGTGACGTGACGAATTTCGGATAATTGTGACGAAATTTGGTTTATTGTGACGAACTTCGGATAGTGACATGACGAAATTCGGATAATTGTGATGAAATTCATATAGTGATGTGACGAACTTCGGAATATGACGTGAGGTTTTTGGATTATTGTGACGATTTTCGGTAAATGACGACAATAACTTCGGATGGTGACGTTACGAAATTTGGATAATTGTGACGAACTTCGGATATTGACGTGACGATCTTCGGATTATTGTGACGAACTTCGGATAGTGACGTGACGAAATTCAGATAATTGTGACGATTTTCGGATTATTGTGACAAACTTCGGATAGTGACTTAATGATTATCGGACTATGCTGTGACGAAATTCGGATAATGACGTGACGAAATTCGGATAATTATGACGAACTTCGGATTATTGTGACGAACTTCGGATAGTGACGTGACGAAATTCGGATAATTGTGACGAAATTCGGATAGTGACGTAACGATGTTCGGATAATTGTGACGAAATTCGGATAGTGACGTGATAAAATTCGGATAATTGTGACGAAATTCGGATAGTGACGTGACGAACTTCGGATAGTGATGCAACGAAATTCGGATTCTGGTGAAGAAATTCGGATAGTAACGTGACGAACTTTGTAACGTAACAGTACCTACCTACCTAGGAGGAGAGCACTGTTGTAGGAAAAGATTAGAGGGAATAAATAAGAATTTATTAATATCAAGCCTACCTAGTGGAGCTAGGGTAAAGAAGAGAGGAAAACTGATGAATGAAAGATGAAATATAAAATGAAGAAAAGGTGGCCCTCTCTCAGCAGTAGATGTGGCTGAGGGGCATCAGGCTTCGGTCTTCAGTAGAGGAGGTGGAGGCCGTCAAAGGTGTCACTCTCTGCTGTAGGGTAGTCGAGGGACGTCAGGCTTCAGTCTTCAGCAGCTCAGGAGGAGGCCGTCAGGAGAAGGAGTCCGTCAGAGGAGGTCCTCTCGGCTCTAGGAATGGCCGAGGGACGTCAGGCTTGAATCTTCAGCAGCGGAGGAGGAGGCCGTCAGAGGTGGTCCTCTCGGCTCTAGTAATGGCCGAGGGACGTTAGGCTTCAGACTTCTGCAGAGGAGGCGGAGGACGTCAGTTTAGAGGGCCGGAGGACAGAGAGGCCATAAATATTAGACTCGCAGCTAATATGACTTGCTAAGCCTTTCAGATCCAAACCAAGACTGCCAAATTCCACCTGGCTCCAAGGTAAATGGACAGAATGACAGATGATTGAATTTTGAAAGGTTTTAGAACACAATACAAAGCAAAGTAAAAGAAAAATAATGAGGTCGATGTGGTTTACATATACGACCTACAACTAGCTCCAAACAAATTAAAAATAAAACTAGACCTGTCACTAGCAGACATTACGAATGTAAACAAACATAATTTATAGAAAAACTTAAATAATAAATATGATAATATAAGACAAAAGGTATGCTTTGCCTCCAAGTAATGAGCATGTAACTACCTAGGGAGGGTGAATGCTTTAAAATTTCAGGTTAAACAATGTACAAAAATGTAAGTAAAATCACAATGTAAAGACAACATTACAATACCCCGAAAACCCCGGAAAATTTTTGAATACAATGAAAAAATTTTCTTTTAGAGTAAAAGAACAATAAATCATTAAAAAAAAAAGTAAGTTAAATGAGTATTTACAGTGGTACAAGTAAGTTAAAGAAATTAATACTAAGATTCCCCATAACCCAGAAAATTACTAACATGAAAAATTTAGAGGTTTTAAATAAGACCTTGCTCTTTCATACACCTTACATCAACCTTCTATTCATACTTCCTCAATCATACATCACCAGCATACTTTAGGGGATATGGTTCACAATCTATGACGCATACTCCACAAGGAATTATTTTTTAAGTTTTACGAAGGCTTATTTATTTAATTTAGGTGTCGTAATCCGCACCTGTTCTAAGACCCGAAAAAAATAAAATAAATTATTTACAGGTTTTTCTGCTTAAGAAAAGCAGCCAAGGATTAAAAGCATAAGTGCTTAAGAGAAAGTTTTAAGCTTTAAAGTGTTTAAGAGAAGTAACGAGTAGTTCAAGCTCGAAGTCAAGGAAAGAGAAGTTCAAGGATAAAGATATTTACAAGTTAAAAAAAAAGGTAGACAAAGGGCTTATTTTTCGAGTTGTCAGACCGCTCGACACAATGGCTTATTTAGAGAGTTGTGTACCGCTCTATATAAAAAAAATAAAGAAATAAAAAGAGGGAAATAACTTAAGCCAAGAGTTTTTGGGAGGGTTTAACCTTGTAAATTATGAAATTTAAAATCTAAATGGTTTTTACAAGTTATTAGTAAAAATATTTATAACAAATTAAGGTTTTTACTAGGAGTGAGCAGATAACTATACTTTGAAATCTTTGACGTGCCATTTTCCTCTAACACCGCTCTGATCCTCCAAAATGAAAACAAGTGGTGACAGTTTTTCTACAACTGTGCTTTTTATATATTTAGGAGCTAACTTGGCACTAAAATAGTTGCCAGCGTTACTCAGGACGTAATTTTTACGCCAGACGGTATCACCGATATTAAATTCCTTAAAACTGTGCTTTGTGTTATAATGAGAGGCGTTTTTTGTATGAGCCATGTATAGAGCAATCTGTACCTTATCGAAAATGACAGATAATAACCCTATGTTAGCGGCATAAATATCCCGAGGAAGGAAGATTATTTCGTTTAGATTCGGGCAATTAGTATAAAGTGAACCACAGGTTACGATTTCACGGCCAAAGACCAGAAAAGATGGGGAGAAACCTGTCGCAGTATTTACTGTGCTATTTAATGCCAATTGAATTTTTTGTAACGGTATGTCCCATGAACGGTGATCATCTCCGACTAACTGTGATAACGCCGTGATAATTGTTCTATTATAACGTTCTGTTGGATTTACTTGTGGGCAATATTTAGGCGAATAAAATATAAAAGGAACTTTATATTTATTTAAAAAAATTTGGAACTCATTAGATTGAAATTGTGAGCCGTTATCCATAATAATGGTTTGTGGTACTCCATGAACTAAAAATACAGAGTTTTCAAGATATTGTATAATATTAGTAGCTGTAGCACGTTTAATAGGAAAAATAAGGCAGTATTTTGTAAATGAACACGTAATCACGAGAATATATTGATTACGCTGTCTCGTCATAGGCAAAGGACCCATAAGGTCTAATGATATATTTTGGAAAGGCCTCGAGCAAATTTTTGGATTACCCATAAGACCAAAAGGTGAATGATTAGAAATTTCAGGTTAAACAATGTACAAAAATGTAAGTAAAATCACAATGTAAAGACAACATTACAACTTCGGATTATGTCATGACGAACTTCGGATTATTATGACGAACTTCGGATAGTGACGTGACGAAATTCGGATAATTATGACGAACTTCGGATAGTGACATGACGAAATTCGGATAATTGTGATGAAATTCATATAGTGATGTGACGAACTTCGGATTATGACGTGAGGTTTTTGGATTTTTGTGACGATTTTCGGTAAATGACGACAATAACTTCGGATGGTGACGTTACGAAATTTGGATAATTGTGACGAACTTCGGATATTGACGTGACGATCTTCGGATTATTGTGACGAACTTCGGATAGTGACGTGACAAAATTCAGATAATTGTGACGATTTTCGGATTATTGTGACAAACTTCGGATAGTGATTTAATGATTATCGGACTATGCTGTGACGAAATTCGGATAATGACGTGACGAAATTCGGATAATTATGACGAACTTCGGATTATTGTGACGAACTTCGGATAGTGACGTGACGAAATTCGGATAATTGTGACGAAATTCGGATAGTGACGTAACGATGTTCGGATAATTGTGACGAAATTCGGATAGTGACGTGTTAAAATTCGGATAATTGTGACGAAATTCGGATAGTGACGTGACGAACTTCGGATAGTGATGTGACGAAATTCGGATTCTTGTGAAGAAATTCGGATAGTCACGTAACGAACTTCGGATTATGACGTGACGAAATACGGATTATTGTGACGAACTTCGGATAGTGACATGACGAAATTCGGATAATTGTGATGAAATTCATATAGTGATGTGACGAACTTCGGAACATATTATGACGTGAGGTTTTTGGATTATTGTGACGATTTTCAGTAAATGACGACAATAACTTCGGATAGTGACGTAACGAAATTCGGATAATTGTGACGAACTTCGGATATTGACGTGACGATCTTCGGATTATTGTGACGAACTTCGGATAGTGACGTGACGAAATTCAGATAATTGTGACGAAATTCGGATAATGACGTGACGATTTTCGGATTATTGTGACGAAATTCGGATAGTGACGTGACGAATTTCGGATAATTGTGACGAAATTCGGATAGTGACGTGATGAAATTCGGATAATTGTGACGAAATTCGGATAGTGACGTGACGAACTTCGGATAGTGATGTGACGAAATTCGGATTCTTGTGAAGAAATTCGGATAGTCACGTAACGAACTTCGGATTATGACGTGACGAAATACGGATTATTGTGACGAACTTCGGATTATTGTGACGAACTTCGAAATGAAATGAAGTGAAATGAAGTGAAATGAAGTGAAATGAAGTGAAATGAAGTGAAATGAAGTGAAATGAAGTGAAATGAAGTGAAATGAAGTGAAATGAAGTGAAATGAAGTGAAATGAAGTGAAATGAAGTGAAATGAAGTGAAATGAAGTGAAATGAAGTGAAATGAAGTGAAATGAAGTGAAATGAAGTGAAATGAAGTGAAATGAAGTGAAATGAAGTGAAATGAAGTGAAATGAAGTGAAATGAAGTGAAATGAAGTGAAATGAAGTGAAATGAAGTGAAATGAAGTGAAATGAAGTGAAATGAAGTGAAATGAAGTGAAATGAAGTGAAATGAAGTGAAATGAAGTGAAATGAAGTGAAATTTATTTATTTATTTATTTTATTTATTTATTTATTTTAAAGAAAGCTTACAGACTAATAACAATATAAATAATTTTAAGGTAGGTGACACTTTTGCTAATTACAAGCTTCCACATATAGGTAACAATGTATACACACATAATACACGCTAATCACAAATAAGAAAAAATTAATCAACATCGAAAAAGTCGTTACTCATCTTTTTCTTAATTATTTGAGTGTTAGTGCAAAATAGGTCGATCTCCAAATGCGCTGGTAAACTATTAAATGCTATAACGCTACGTATGCAGAAAGAGTTTCGCCTGAATTTTGTCGATGTAAATGGTTCGTGCAGCACGGGTCGCTGTCTTAAATTATTTTGGTTGGTACGAAGGTATATTTTGCCAAGTAGCTCGGGACAGTCGATCGTGCCGTTCGCAATGTTAGCCAAAAAACAACAATCACTTATTGATCGCCTTAATTCCAATGGTAGAAAGTGATACCGCTTACAACGGTGCTTATAGTCGTCCGAGAATTGCCTTGCTCTAAAGTCTAAGTACCGTAAAAATTTTCTCTGAACCGATTCAATTCGAGATTTGTAGATATCGTATTGAGGGTTCCAAACTTGGGAAACGTACTCAAGGTTGCTGCGTACGAAAGAACAGTAGAGGACCTTTACTGGTTTTAGAGAGCGAAAGTCAGAACAAGCTCTAATAATGAACCCCAAGGATTTTAACGCCTTGCTTACAATATTTTCAATATGACTGTCAAAGAGTAATTTACTGTCATGCACTACACCAAGATCTTTAATACTGCTTACTTTATCAATACTGATACCGCTCAGTGTATATCCCGTTCCTATAACAGATTTCCGACGAGAAAACGCAATATGGAAACACTTGGTTATGTTTAATTGCAATTTGTTGGTCTTGCAGTACAGTACAAATCTGTCTAGGTCCGACTGGAGTAGTTCAGTATCAAATATTGTGTTTACTGATTTTAGTATTTTCATGTCATCTGCATATAGAAGAATCCGTGAGTACCTAAAGCAGTTCTTAACATCACCAATAAATATTGTAAATAACAACGGCCCTAGAATTGAGCCTTGAGGAACTCCCGATGGAACAGATTTCCATCTAGACGTGTAACCACGTAAAACTACAGCTTGCGTTCGATTTTCTATGTAAGAAGAAAACCATCGAAATAAATCCCCGTGTATTCCTGCGGATAGTAGCTTCTGAAGAAGCACACGGTGATCAATCCGGTCAAAACACTTGCTATAGTCCGTGTATATCACATCGACCTGGCTCCGTTCTTCCATTCCAGCGGTTATAAGTTCATTGGACAATATCAGGTTGGAGGCAGTTGACCGATTCTTAAGGAAACCGTGTTGTTCATCGCCAAAGTGACGTTGCATAATTGTGTAGACGTCAGAATGTACTAAACGTTCAAGAATTTTAGAGAACAAACACAATTTCGATATTGGGCGGTAATTTTCAATATCCGACTTATTCCCCTTTTTAAACACAGGTGTGATGAATGCGGACTTCCATATCTCCGGTACGACCCCCTCTCTTAAAGACCGCTTAAATAATATGCAAATCGGCATCACCAGACTTTTAGCACAGTTAATAATAAATATTGGAGGAATCAAGTCCGGTCCCCCAGACTTGGTGGGATCCAAATTTTTTAGAAGTTTGAGAACTATTTCAAATTTACTGAACTAGTAGGTTGAGTAGCTTGTGTATCCACGCTGGTGTTCAGGCCATCAGATTCTAAGTCAGGCTCTTGGTAGGTGGATTGAAAATAAGATGAAAATAGTTCTACGATACCTTCACCAGTGTTCGCGGTCGCGACCTGATAGTATAGTACATTAGGTAAAAGATTACCACTTTTTTTATTTTTAATATACGACCAGAAGCATTTAGGGTTTTTGATTATAGAAGATTCTATTTTATCCATGTAAGTACCGAAACAAATTGTCTCTAACTGCTTAGCTCGGTTGCGCAAAAGCGTAAAAGAGTGGTAGTCTGATAGGTTACCGTAATTTAAATATTTTCTATGGAACTTGTGTTTTTCTTTCAAAATTTTTATTAACGCACTAGTATACCACGGGGGGTGTGACGATTTTTTCTGTAGTACAGTACAGTACAGTACAAATCTGTCTAGGTCCGACTGGAGTAGTTCAGTATCAAATATTGTGTTTACTGATTTTAGTATTTTCATGTCATCTGCATATAGAAGAATCCGTGAGTACCTAAAGCAGTTTTTAACATCACCAATAAATATTGTAAATAACAACGGCCCTAGAATTGAGCCTTGAGGAACTCCCGATGGAACAGATTTCCATCTAGACGTGTAACCACGTAAAACTACAGCTTGCGTTCGATTTTCTATGTAAGAAGAAAACCATCGAAATAAATCCCCGTGTATTCCTGCGGATAGTAGCTTCTGAAGAAGCACACGGTGATCAATCCGGTCAAAACACTTGCTATAGTCCGTGTATATCACATCGACCTGGCTCCGTTCTTCCATTCCAGCGGTTATAAGTTCATTGGACAATATCAGGTTGGAGGCAGTTGACCGATTCTTAAGGAAACCGTGTTGTTCATCGCCAAAGTGACGTTGCATAATTGTGTAGACTTCAGAATGTACTAAACGTTCAAGAATTTTAGAGAACAAACACAATTTCGAAATTGGGCGGTAATTTTCAATATCCGACTTATTCCCCTTTTTAAACACAGGTGTGATGAATGCGGACTTCCATATCTCCGGTACGACCCCCTCTCTTAAAGACCGCTTAAATAATATGCAAATCGGCATCACCAGACTTTTAGCACAGTTAATAATAAATATTGGAGGAATCAAGTCCGGTCCCCCAGATTTGGTGGGATCCAAATTTTTTAGAAGTTTGAGAACTATTTCAGGGGTAACATTAATCGAGCACAAATTTACTGAACTAGTAGGTTGAGTAGCTTGTGTGTCCACGCTGGTGTTCAGGCCATCAGATTCTAAGTCAGGCTCTTGGTAGGTGGATTGAAAATAAGATGAAAATAGTTCTACGATACCTTCACCAGTGTTCGCGGTCGCGACCTGATAGTATAGTACATTAGGTAAAAGATTACCACTTTTTTTATTTTTAATATACGACCAGAAGCATTTAGGGTTTTTGATTATAGAAGATTCTATTTTATCCATGTAAGTACCGAAACAAATTGTCTCTAACTGCTTAGCTCGGTTGCGCAAAAGCGTAAAAGAGTGGTAGTCTGATAGGTAACCGTAATTTAAATATTTTCTATGGAACTTGTGTTTTTCTTTCAAAATTTTTATTAACGCACTAGTATACCACGGGGGGTGTGACGATTTTTTCTGTGGTGAAGTGAAGTGAAATGAAGTGAAATGAAGTGAAATGAAGTGAAATGAAGTGAAATGAAGTGAAATGAAGTGAAATGAAGTGAAATGAAGTGAAATGAAGTGAAATGAAGTGAAATGAAGTGAAATGAAGTGAAATGAAGTGAAATGAAGTGAAATGAAGTGAAATGAAGTGAAATGAAGTGAAATGAAGTGAAATGAAGTGAAATGAAGTGAAATGAAGTGAAATGAAGTGAAATGAAGTGAAATGAAGTGAAATGAAGTGAAATGAAGTGAAATGAAGTGAAATGAAGTGAAATGAAGTGAAATGAAGTGAAATGAAGTGAAATGAAGTGAAATGAAGTGAAATGAAGTGAAATGAAGTGAAATGAAGTGAAATGAAGTGAAATGAAGTGAAATGAAGTGAAATGAAGTGAAATGAAGTGAAATGAAGTGAAATGAAGTGAAATGAAGTGAAATGAAGTGAAATGAAGTGAAATGAAGTGAAATGAAGTGAAATGAAGTGAAATGAAGTGAAATGAAGTGAAATGAAGTGAAATGAAGTGAAATGAAGTGAAATGAAGTGAAATGAAGTGAAATGAAGTGAAATGAAGTGAAATGAAGTGAAATGAAGTGAAATGAAGTGAAATGAAGTGAAATGAAGTGAAATGAAGTGAAATGAAGTGAAATGAAGTGAAATGAAGTGAAATGATGTGAAATGAAGTGAAATGAAGTGAAATGATGTGAAATGAAGTGAAATGAAGTGAAATGAAGTGAAATGAAGTGAAATGAAGTGAAATGAAGTGAAATGAAGTGAAATGAAGTGAAATGAAGTGAAATGAAATGAAATGAAATGAAATGAAATGAAATGAAATGAAATGAAATGAAATGAAATGAAATGAAATGAAATGAAATGAAATGAAATGAAATGAAATGAAATGAAATGAAATGAAATGAAATGAAATGAAATGAAATGAAATGAAATGAAATGAAATGAAATGAAATGAAATGAAATGAAATGAAATGAAATGAAATGAAATGAAATGAAATGAAATGAAATGAAATGAAATGAAATGAAATGAAATGAAATGAAATGAAATGAAATGAAATGAAATGAAATGAAATGAAATGAAATGAAATGAAATGAAATGAAATGAAATGAAATGAAATGAAATGAAATGAAATGAAATGAAATGAAATGAAATGAAATGAAATGAAATGAAATGAAATGAAATGAAATGAAATGAAATGAAATGAAATGAAATGAAATGAAATGAAATGAAATGAAATGAAATGAAATGAAATGAAATGAAATGAAATGAAATGAAATGAAATGAAATGAAATGAAATGAAATGAAATGAAATGAAATGAAATGAAATGAAATGAAATGAAATGAAATGAAATGAAATGAAATGAAATGAAATGAAATGAAATGAAATGAAATGAAATGAAATGAAATGAAATGAAATGAAATGAAATGAAATGAAATGAAATGAAATGAAATGAAATGAAATGAAATGAAATGAAATGAAATGAAATGAAATGAAATGAAATGAAATGAAATGAAATGAAATGAAATGAAATGAAATGAAATGAAATGAAATGAAATGAAATGAAATGAAATGAAATGAAATGAAATGAATGAATATTGTGACGAACTTTAGATAGCGACGTGACGTTTTTCGGGTTATTGTGACGAACTTCGGTAAATGACGAGAACAACTTCGGATAGTGACGTGACGAAATTTGGATTATGCTGTGACAAACTTCGGATAATGACGTGACGAAATTCAGATAATTGTGACTAACTTCGTGTAGTGACATGACGTATTATTGTGACAAACTTGGGATAGTGACATCACAAAATTCGGATTGTTGTGACGAACTTTAGATATATAGCGACGTGACGTTTTTCGGGTTATTGTGACGAACTTCGGTAAATGACGAGAACAACTTCGGATAGTGACGTGACGAAATTTGGATTATTCTGTGACAAACTTCGGATAATGACGTGTCGAACTTCGTATTT
This sequence comes from Euplexia lucipara, assembly GCA_921972225.1. NCBI lineage: Eukaryota > Metazoa > Arthropoda > Insecta > Lepidoptera > Noctuidae > Euplexia > Euplexia lucipara. Next base: position 22,063,313 of record OV179159.1, read on the forward strand.
TGCTTTAACGAACTTCAAATTATGTCGTGACGAACTTAGAATAATGACGTGACGAACTTCGTATTATTGTGACAAACTTGGGATAGTGACGTCACAAAATTCGGATTATTGTGACGAACTTTAGATAGTGACGTGACGGTTTTCGGGTTATTGTGACGAACTTCGGTAAATGACGAGAATAACTTCGGATAGTGACGTGACGAACTTCGGATTATTGTGACGAAGTCTGGAAAGTGACGTGACGAAGTTCGGATAATTTTGACGAAATTCGGATAGTGACGTAACGATGTTCGGATAATTGTGACGAAATTCGGATAGTGACGTGATAAAATTCGGATAATTGTGACGAAATTCAGATAGTGACGTGACGAACTTCGGATAGTGATGTGACGAAATTCGGATTCTGGTGAAGAAATTCGGATAGTAACGTGACGAACTTCGGATTATTATGACGAACTTCGGATAGTGACGTGACGAAATTCGGATAATGACGTGACTAAATTCGGATAATTATGACGAACTTCGGATTATTGTGACGAACTTCGGATAGTGACGTGACGAAATTCGGATAATTGTGACGAAATTCGGATAGTGACGTAACGATATTCGGATAATTGTGACGAAATTCGGATAGTGACGTGATAAAATTCGGATAATTGTGACGAAATTCGGATAGTGACGTGACGAACTTCGGATAGTGATGTGACGAAATTCGGATTCTGGTGAAGAAATTCGGATAGTAACGTGACGAACTTCGGATTATGTCATGACGAACTTCGGATTATTATGACGAACTTCGGATAGTGACGTGACGAAATTCGGATAATTATGACGAACTTCGGATAGTGACATGACGAAATTCGGATAATTGTGATGAAATTCATATAGTGATGTGACGAACTTCGGAATATGACGTGAGGTTTTTGGATTATTGTGACGATTTTCGGTAAATGACGACAATAACTTCGGATGGTGACGTTACGAAATTTGGATAATTGTGACGAACTTCGGATATTGACGTGACGATCTTCGGATTATTGTGACGAACTTCGGATAGTGACGTGACGAAATTCAGATAATTGTGACGATTTTCGGATTATTGTGACAAACTTCGGATTGTGATTTAATGATTATCGGACTATGCTGTGACGAAATTCGGATAATGACGTGACGAAATTCGGATAATTATGACGAACTTCGGATTATTGTGACGAACTTCGGATAGTGACGTGACGAAATTCGGATAATTGTGACGAAATTCAGATAGTGACGTAACGATGTTCGGATAATTGTGACGAAATTCGGATAAAGACGTGATAAAATTCGGATAATTGTGACGAAATTCGGATAGTGACGTGACGAACTTCGGATAGTGATGTGACGAAATTCGGATTCTTGTGAAGAAATTCGGATAGTCACGTAACGAACTTCGGATTATGACGTGACGAATCAATCAATCAATCAATCAAATCATTTATTTGCAAACATGGGTTTTTGGTACATAGCTGTTCTTTTTTTTTTACATAATTAAGTCCTCCACATTCTACCGTCACATGGGCATGCAAATTTTAATAAATTCAAAAACTTAAAAAATACAATACGAATGACTTAAAATAAAATAATGTCAAAAAAAAAAATATGTATATAAATGTCTAATTAATTAAAAATAAAATGAAAACGGAATAAATACGGATTATTGTGACGAACTTCGGATAGTGACATGACGAAATTCGGATAATTGTGATGAAATTCATATAGTGATGTGACGAACTTCGGAACATATGACGTGAGGTTTTTGGATTATTGTGACGATTTTCAGTAAATGACGACAATAACTTCGGATAGTGACGTGACGAACTTCGGATTATTGTGACGAAATTCGGATAGTGACGTAACGATGTTCGGATAATTGTGACGAAATTCGGATAGTGACGTGATAAAATTCGGATAATTGTGACGAAATTCGGATAGTGACGTGACGAACTTCGGATAGTGATGTGACGAAATTCGGATTCTGGTGAAGAAATTCGGATAGTAACGTGACGAACTTCGGATTATGTCATGACGAACTTCGGATTATTATGACGAACTTCGGATAGTGACGTGACGAAATTCGGATAATGACGTGACGAAATTCGGATAATTATGACGAACTTCGGATTATTGTGACGAACTTCGGATAGTGACGTGACGAAATTCGGATAATTGTGACGAAATTCGGATAGTGACGTAACGATATTCGGATAATTGTGACGAAATTCGGATAGTGACGTGATAAAATTCGGATAATTGTGACGAAATTCGGATAGTGACGTGACGAACTTCGGATAGTGATGTGACGAAATTCGGATTCTGGTGAAGAAATTCGGATAGTAACGTGACGAACTTCGGATTATGTCATGACGAACTTCGGATTATTATGACGAACTTCGGATAGTGACGTGACGAAATTCGGATAATTATGACGAACTTCGGATAGTGACATGACGAAATTCGGATAATTGTGATGAAATTCATATAGTGATGTGACGAACTTCGGAATATGACGTGAGGTTTTTGGATTATTGTAACGATTTTCGGTAAATGACGACAATAACTTCGGATAGTGACGTTACGAAATTTGGATAATTGTGACGAACTTCGGATATTGACGTGACGATCTTCGGATTATTGTGACGAACTTCGGATAGTGACGTGACGAAATTCAGATAATTGTGACGATTTTCGGATTATTGTGACAAACTTCGGATAGTGATTTAATGATTATCGGACTATGCTGTGACGAAATTCGGATAATGATGTGACGAAATTCGGATAATTATGACGACCTTCGGATAGTGACATGACGAAATTCGGATAATTGTGATGAAATTCATATAGTGATGTGACGAACTTCGGAACATATGTCGTGAGGTTTTTGGATTATTGTGACGATTTTCAGTAAATGACGACAATAACTTCGGATAGTGACGTTACGAAATTCGGATAATTGTGACGAACTTCGGATATTGACGTGACGATCTTCGGATTATTGTGACGAACTTCGGATAGTGACGTGACGAAATTCAGATAATTGTGACGATTTTCGGATTATTGTGACAAACTTCGGATAGTGACTTAATGATTATCGGACTATGCTGTGACGAAATTCGGATAATGACGTGACGAAATTCGGATAATTATGACGAACTTCGGATTATTGTGACGAACTTCGGATAGTGACGTGACGAAATTCGGATAGTGACGTAACGATATTCGGATAATTGTGACGAAATTCGGATAGTGACGTGATGAAATTCGGATAATTTTGACGAAATTCGGATAGTGACGTGACGAACTTCGGATAGTGATGTGACGAAATTCGGATTCTTGTGAAGAAATTCGGATAGTGACGTGACGAAATTCGGATAATTGTGACAATCTCGGATTATTGTGACAAACTTCGGATAGTGACTTAATGATTATCGGACTATGCTGTGACGATTTTCGGAAAATGCTGTGATAAACTTCGGATAATGACGTGACGAACTTCGGATAGTGACGTAACGAACTTCGGATAATGCTGCGACAAACTTCGGATAATGACGTAACGAACTTCGAATAATGACTTTACGAACTTTGGATAGTGACTCGATGAACTTCGGATAATGCTGTGACGAACTCCGGATAATGACGTGACGAACTTCAAAAGTGACGTAACGAACTTCGGATAATGCTGTGACGAACTTCGGATAATGACGTGACGAACTTTGGATAATGACGTTACGAACTTCGGATAAGGACGTGACGAACTTTGGATAATGCTGTGACGATTTTCGGAAAATGCTGTGACAAACTTCGGATAATGACGTGACGAACATCGGATAGTGACGTAACGAACTTCGGATAATGCTGCGACAAACTTCGGATAATGACGTAACGAACTTCGAATAATGACGTTACGAACTTTGGATAGTGACTCGATGAACTTCGGATAATATTGTGACGAACTTCGGATAATGACATGACGAACTTCGGATAGGGACGTGACGAACTTTGGATAATGCTGTGACGAACTTCGGATAGTAACGTGACGAACTTTGGATTATGCTGTGATTAAATTCGGATAGTGACGTGAAGAATTCGGATAATGACGTGCAGAACTTTGGATTATGCCGTGACGAACTTCGGATTATGACGTGACGAAATTCGGATTATGCTGTGATTAAATTCGGATAGTGACGTGACGAATTCGGATAATGACGTGCAGAACTTTGGATAATGCCGTTATGAACTTCGAATCATGACTAGGATGGCAACGCTTGACAAGTGAAATCTAAGATACAGATCTGGTGACAGGTTAGCTCAAAGTTAGGTTAGCTCAGAGTTAGGTTAGCTCAGATTTAGGTTAGCTCAGAGTTAGGTTAGCTCAGAGTTAGGTTAGCTCAGAGTTAGGTTAGCTCAGAGTTCGGTTAGCTCAGAGTTAGGTTAGCTCAAGGTTAGGTTAGCTCAGATTTAGGTTAGCTCAGAGTTAGGTTAGCTCAGAGTTAGGTTAGCTCAGAGTTAGGTTAGGTTAGGTTAGGTTAGGTTAGGTTAGGTTAGGTTTTTTTTTTTTTTTTTTTTTTTTTTTTTTTAGGTTTGACAGGAGTGGGAAATCCTCATGGACGCCCACACTGACCCACTGGGAGTCAGTCTGGGCAGTGCCGGACTCTTACCGGCTAAAACCCACTCCTGCCTTTGCTAGATGAGTCCTCTGACATGATCAGAGCCCTTATAATCTGTTGAGTTGTTTTGTTTTCCAGATTTTTGATTTATTTGATTTTTTTTGAGATATTGAATGCCATGTAATTTTTTCTGCTAACTAATTATATATAATTTTAATTAAATTTTTTCTGTTATTTTTTAAAATACTTATTTATTTTACTGTAGGATTTTATGTTATATTCTTCTTAGAGTACTAATTTTGTAATTTCGTTGTTTTATTGCCTAAATAAGGTATTCGTATAAATGCGATTCCACGGTTGTGTTGTTTAGATATATTTATTATATACTTATTATACGTTAAAATATCAGGGCCCACTTTACCTTTTTTGTTCTTTGTGAAATATATACTTGATTTATATTTACTATACTTCAGATATATATTTAAAATCACTTTTATACGAGTTTCTTTTCTTTTAATTTTGGGTTTTATATTTATTAAAATGTTTATTGTTACTTTTATTTTTACTTTAACTTTACTTTTGCATGTATGATTTTGGTTTTTTGGCATTCTTAGCATTTTTATGCTTCTGTACAGAATATCCTTGCCCTGGAAAGAGGTTTGTACTGGTTTGTTTCGCCGCAGTTCGAGAAGTTTGTAGGCCAAAATGCTGAAAGAGAACGTGTTATATAGGCTAGATGTTGGTTTGTCTTGCCAGTCACCTAGGATGTACATCATCTCAGTCTTGCAAGGCTTTGTTTCAACGTCTCTTCCAGTCTTGCCAAGCACAATCTTAACAGTACGCCACACTGGATCTTGCTAAGCTGTCCCACTTCATACGTACTGGGCACTCACTGGCGAACGCGCTGTGGTCTGTCCTGCTGCTTTTTGCCACCTGGCAATTTCTGCAGTTTGGTGCAGTTCCGGCAGCGAACGCCGGGCAGTCTGCACGCAGGTGAGCGTCCCCACAGTGGCTGCACAGTGGGACAGTGTCTTTGCAGTATTTCCTGCCGTGCCCATACCCCAAGCATATTGAACACTGGACCAGCGGTGACTGGTCGGCTACACGTAACCGTTGCATGTCCACGTGCACCCGAGCTGCCACCGTCAGTCGCTGCCATACTTTGGGGGACACTTGCAGGACAATATGACCCATGTGTGGGTTCTTTGTTCTGCGGCGATATTTCACTGACAGTCGTAAGTCCTCCGCTGCTACGTCTCCAAGCAAGTGTGTGTTCTGCGTTTTAAGGGCCTGAATCACTTCGTCGTCTGTGTGGAAGGAGAGAATATCTTTAAGGATGATGAGGGGGTCCTTATTAGTTACCTCCTCTACCCGAAGACCTTTTTCCTTTTGGATCCTCTCCTTTGCTGCCACCATTTCTTCTCTGCTACAGAACCCGAGTATGACTTTTTGGTCCCTCGCCTTCCTCAGCCGCTCTACTCTCGTACCCTCGACCTTTGCGTTGACTGCCACCCGGAGTTTTCCTATGACCTCCTCACTAGTGTCCATTACATCGGCAGATGAAACGACTACTGAGTGAAGAGGCCTGTGCGGAAGCTGTCTTGGCACGGAAGCCACTTCGGCAAAGGTCGGTACTTGTTCTGCCGTAAAGCGAGGGGCCTCCTTCAGTTGCTCCGACAGAGCTCGCGTCTGTTGCTTGCACTCCTCCAACGCCACGTTATGCTGTTGGAGGTTTTCGACCAGCTCCTTCACGAGCCCCGTCGGAACATCCGCTGTGTTTTCCGGTTCCTTAGAATGTTCCGCACTTACGTTTGCTGTCCCCCTGGCTTTTTCGGCCTCTTTCACAAGCTCATAAAGCCGGTCTATGGCGGCGAGTACCTCCGTCTTGATCTCAGTTTTGAGATTGCGAGAGTTGCTCAAATGAAGCTTAGCTTTATTCAAGCAAGCTCTCGCCTCTGCTGTTAGATTGGGGTACTTGGCCTTTGCCTCCGGCTTTTTTGAGGGTCCCACAGCGTTCGTTGAGGTACACTCCCCGGTATCGCGCCTCACGCTAGGAAGAGTCGGCTCTGCCTTTTCGACCGATTTCGGCGAACCACTGGAGCCCTGTGAGCCGGCGTTCACTATTACAGGGGTGCGAAACATTCTATAGGGGATTCTGAAGGTTTCTGAGGACATCAAAAAGACAAGGCTGAATCCCTGTAAAGGGGGGATCAGACACTTAAAATACGTGGAATATGTAGAAACGTCTTGTAAAACACTGATGCGTTTTATGTAGTTTTTAAAAGTCAATAAATGTAAAGATAAAAACGAATATGCAGACGAGTCTATTTCAGTCAATATATATATAAATAATCAATAGAATCACAGAACTCTAACAATTGTTTCAACTGTGTCCCAGTAAAGGGGGGATCGGTTGTTAGTCGATAATACTGAGTCCCTGTAAAGTGGGGACCAGTCAGTAAAACTAAAATATCTTTGACTTGCGACCACAAGTTTGTCGAGTAAAACTTATGCTAACGATGACTAAAAACAAAAGTACACAAAATATCTGTTTTAGACGCGAGATTTCAAAAATTTCCAGATTTCCTAATAGAGAATTGCCGAAAGAATATAAATTAAAAATAAAAATTTTTCGCCAAAAGTTTGTGTTCACCTACCTTACCACTATAGGGTGGGTGGGTGGGCAAAATTTTCAAAATTTCTTGTTAGCTAGAAGCACGCGCGAGGTGTCAAAAGACGCGTCTCGGCGCGGGCTATCCGACCAATGAAAAACACTTACTGTCGCAAGAAGAAAAATTTTGAGTTTTGGCCGAAAAACGTGTTTTTTACAGGAAATTTAGTGAAAATGGCCGAAAACAACACCGAACCAGGACTCCCGGGTCGCGAAACGAGCACCAGGGTGAAGGTACGGCTGGTATGTATTAATTTTGAGAATAATTTGAATTTAATAACTATTGGATTTCAGGATAAAAAATAAATGAATAAAAATTAATAAAAACTTTTTGTAAAAAATTACAAGTGTCTGAAATGAAAAACTTTTTCGCGTCTATGTCAATTTTGTCTAGTCAATATGATAGGGGTAGGGTATTTAGGAATTATCGCGCTGAAAACAGCTTCAAAATGCGCCCCTTGGTTTTCAAGTAATTACAATGTATGCAATTGACTACGGGGTATAGGTTGATTTTCTAAGCCGTGAAAATCAAAGTGACGACGATTTCAAAGTTTTTTGCTAGCTAGAAGCACGCGCGAGGTGTCAAAAGACGCGTCTCGGCGCGGGCTATCCGACCAATGAAAAACACTTACTGTCGCAAGAAGAAAAATTTTGAGTTTTGGCCGAAAAACGTGTTTTTTACAGGAAATTTAGTGAAAATGGCCGAAAACAACACCGAACCAGGACTCCCGGGTCGCGAAACGAGCACCAGGGTGAAGGTACGGCTGGTATGTATTAATTTTGAGAATAATTTGAATTTAATAACTATTGGATTTCAGGATAAAAAATAAATGAATAAAAATTAATAAAAACTTTTTGTAAAAAATTACAAGTGTCTGAAATGAAAAACTTTTTCGCGTCTATGTCAATTTTGTCTAGTCAATATGATAGGGGTAGGGTATTTAGGAATTATCGCGCTGAAAACAGCTTCAAAATGCGCCCCTTGGTTTTCAAGTAATTACAATGTATGCAATTGACTACGGGGTATAGGTTGATTTTCTAAGCCGTGAAAATCAAAGTGACGACGATTTCAAAGTTTTTTGCTAGCTAGAAGCACGCGCGAGGTGTCAAAAGACGCGTCTCGGCGCGGGCTATCCGACCAATGAAAAACACTTACTGTCGCAAGAAGAAAAATTTTGAGTTTTGGCCGAAAAACGTGTTTTTTACAGGAAATTTAGTGAAAATGGCCGAAAACAACACCGAACCAGGACTCCCGGGTCGCGAAACGAGCACCAGGGTGAAGGTACGGCTGGTATGTATTAATTTTGAGAATAATTTGAATTTAATAACTATTGGATTTCAGGATAAAAAATAAATGAATAAAAATTAATAAAAACTTTTTGTAAAAAATTACAAGTGTCTGAAATGAAAAACTTTTTCGCGTCTATGTCAATTTTGTCTAGTCAATATGATAGGGGTAGGGTATTTAGGAATTATCGCGCTGAAAACAGCTTCAAAATGCGCCCCTTGGTTTTCAAGTAATTACAATGTATGCAATTGACTACGGGGTATAGGTTGATTTTCTAAGCCGTGAAAATCAAAGTGACGACGATTTCAAAGTTTTTTGCTAGCTAGAAGCACGCGCGAGGTGTCAAAAGACGCGTCTCGGCGCGGGCTATCCGACCAATGAAAAACACTTACTGTCGCAAGAAGAAAAATTTTGAGTTTTGGCCGAAAAACGTGTTTTTTACAGGAAATTTAGTGAAAATGGCCGAAAACAACACCGAACCAGGACTCCCGGGTCGCGAAACGAGCACCAGGGTGAAGGTACGGCTGGTATGTATTAATTTTGAGAATAATTTGAATTTAATAACTATTGGATTTCAGGATAAAAAATAAATGAATAAAAATTAATAAAAACTTTTTGTAAAAAATTACAAGTGTCTGAAATGAAAAACTTTTTCGCGTCTATGTCAATTTTGTCTAGTCAATATGATAGGGGTAGGGTATTTAGGAATTATCGCGCTGAAAACAGCTTCAAAATGCGCCCCTTGGTTTTCAAGTAATTACAATGTATGCAATTGACTACGGGGTATAGGTTGATTTTCTAAGCCGTGAAAATCAAAGTGACGACGATTTCAAAGTTTTTTGCTAGCTAGAAGCACGCGCGAGGTGTCAAAAGACGCGTCTCGGCGCGGGCTATCCGACCAATGAAAAACACTTACTGTCGCAAGAAGAAAAATTTTGAGTTTTGGCCGAAAAACGTGTTTTTTACAGGAAATTTAGTGAAAATGGCCGAAAACAACACCGAACCAGGACTCCCGGGTCGCGAAACGAGCACCAGGGTGAAGGTACGGCTGGTATGTATTAATTTTGAGAATAATTTGAATTTAATAACTATTGGATTTCAGGATAAAAAATAAATGAATAAAAATTAATAAAAACTTTTTGTAAAAAATTACAAGTGTCTGAAATGAAAAACTTTTTCGCGTCTATGTCAATTTTGTCTAGTCAATATGATAGGGGTAGGGTATTTAGGAATTATCGCGCTGAAAACAGCTTCAAAATGCGCCCCTTGGTTTTCAAGTAATTACAATGTATGCAATTGACTACGGGGTATAGGTTGATTTTCTAAGCCGTGAAAATCAAAGTGACGACGATTTCAAAGTTTTTTGCTAGCTAGAAGCACGCGCGAGGTGTCAAAAGACGCGTCTCGGCGCGGGCTATCCGACCAATGAAAAACACTTACTGTCGCAAGAAGAAAAATTTTGAGTTTTGGCCGAAAAACGTGTTTTTTACAGGAAATTTAGTGAAAATGGCCGAAAACAACACCGAACCAGGACTCCCGGGTCGCGAAACGAGCACCAGGGTGAAGGTACGGCTGGTATGTATTAATTTTGAGAATAATTTGAATTTAATAACTATTGGATTTCAGGATAAAAAATAAATGAATAAAAATTAATAAAAACTTTTTGTAAAAAATTACAAGTGTCTGAAATGAAAAACTTTTTCGCGTCTATGTCAATTTTGTCTAGTCAATATGATAGGGGTAGGGTATTTAGGAATTATCGCGCTGAAAACAGCTTCAAAATGCGCCCCTTGGTTTTCAAGTAATTACAATGTATGCAATTGACTACGGGGTATAGGTTGATTTTCTAAGCCGTGAAAATCAAAGTGACGACGATTTCAAAGTTTTTTGCTAGCTAGAAGCACGCGCGAGGTGTCAAAAGACGCGTCTCGGCGCGGGCTATCCGACCAATGAAAAACACTTACTGTCGCAAGAAGAAAAATTTTGAGTTTTGGCCGAAAAACGTGTTTTTTACAGGAAATTTAGTGAAAATGGCCGAAAACAACACCGAACCAGGACTCCCGGGTCGCGAAACGAGCACCAGGGTGAAGGTACGGCTGGTATGTATTAATTTTGAGAATAATTTGAATTTAATAACTATTGGATTTCAGGATAAAAAATAAATGAATAAAAATTAATAAAAACTTTTTGTAAAAAATTACAAGTGTCTGAAATGAAAAACTTTTTCGCGTCTATGTCAATTTTGTCTAGTCAATATGATAGGGGTAGGGTATTTAGGAATTATCGCGCTGAAAACAGCTTCAAAATGCGCCCCTTGGTTTTCAAGTAATTACAATGTATGCAATTGACTACGGGGTATAGGTTGATTTTCTAAGCCGTGAAAATCAAAGTGACGACGATTTCAAAGTTTTTTGCTAGCTAGAAGCACGCGCGAGGTGTCAAAAGACGCGTCTCGGCGCGGGCTATCCGACCAATGAAAAACACTTACTGTCGCAAGAAGAAAAATTTTGAGTTTTGGCCGAAAAACGTGTTTTTTACAGGAAATTTAGTGAAAATGGCCGAAAACAACACCGAACCAGGACTCCCGGGTCGCGAAACGAGCACCAGGGTGAAGGTACGGCTGGTATGTATTAATTTTGAGAATAATTTGAATTTAATAACTATTGGATTTCAGGATAAAAAATAAATGAATAAAAATTAATAAAAACTTTTTGTAAAAAATTACAAGTGTCTGAAATGAAAAACTTTTTCGCGTCTATGTCAATTTTGTCTAGTCAATATGATAGGGGTAGGGTATTTAGGAATTATCGCGCTGAAAACAGCTTCAAAATGCGCCCCTTGGTTTTCAAGTAATTACGGTTAGGTTAGGTTAGGTTAGGTTAGGTTAGGTTTGGGGGACCCCCCACAGCGCATACGTCCTCGTCGTGTCCCCTGGAAACTGCCCAGTTCTGACCACCGTAACGGAGTGGCAGACTGGGTAGGCCAAAGTGCGCTGTGCATCGTTGCTCTCTTTTATTGCCGTGTCGAGTCAACGAAACTGCGGAATGTCGAATGCGAAATCCACGCGGGACGCCTTAGGGCGTTTCTTGCGGAAGAAAAAAGGCCCTTCTCAGGGCCACTCTGACGCTTCGGCGTCAGAGGACAGCCGCGCGCCGTCTGCGGCTAGTTTTTACGAGTCGGAGGACTCTTTGATGGGCCTCATTGACTTTTCCTTGAGTGAGGTGGAGGCGGAGGCGGAGTGCCAGTCGCGGAAGCGACCCCACAAGAGCGGTGGGTCCGGTGGCTCCTCGGGGTCGACGGGGCTGCCGAGGGCTAAAAAGCCGACGCCGGTGGCCCCGGCGACCCATGACGTTGGGCTTGCGGAGGCCCAGCGCAAGCTGGACCTGCTTCGGCAAGCTCAGGCCCAGGATGAGCTGGACGAGCGGGTTGCGGCCAGGGAGAAGCGGGCGCTCGCCGCCCGGGCTAAGTCTGGAGGCGGTGCGTCCCGCGTTCTCTACGGGGACTTCTCCTTGGCCGAACTGGAGAAGATGGCGGCGGAGGACGAGGAGGGGATTGTGGAGGTCGCCTCCAAGTCCTCCAACCTGAAGGGGACCCTGCAGAGGGCCCTCAAATGCCGAGCCGCGAGCTTGCGCGGTATCGTCGCGGAGCTGGTCCAGCGCCAGGCCAGCGACGAGACGCGGCAGCTGCAGGCGAGGGCGGATCGCCTGCAGTCGGAGGCTAGCCGGCTTCACGCGAAGCTGGCTGAGGTCACGGCTCGGCCACACCAGGCCGAAACGAGCCCTGCGGCGGAGGGCCCTGCCTCCAGCCGCAACCTTGAGGATATCATCCGCAAGGTTGTGATGGAGGAGAGGGCCTTCACAAGGTCCTGCCTGGCAGGCATTGAGGACCGGCTCCTGCCGGAGAAGCGCCTCCGGCCGCCGCTTGCGGCGGATAAGAGGCGCTGCGAGCCGGAGCCGTCCACCTCCCGGGCGGAGGATGCCAGGATGGAGGACGCCCTTCTCCCTTCGACCACCCCGTCCAACGAGTGGACGGAGGTGAGGCGTAAGGGAAAGGGCAAGGGCAAGAAGTCAGCGACGGCCGTCCCTGCCGTCGCTGCCGCCCCCGCCACTGCCGTTCCCAGCCAGTCGCTGGCGACTGGCAAGGGAAAGAAAGGGAAGAAGTCAGCGACGGCCGTCCCTGCCGTCGCTGCCGCCCCCACTACTGCCGCTCCCAGCCAGTCGCGGACGACTGGCAAGGGAAAGAAGGGTAAGAAGGGAAAGGGGAAAGGAAAGAGGCGGCTGGTCCTCCCGAAAACCGCGGCCGTCGTGGTGACCCTCACCACGGAGGCTGCGGGGCGGGGGGAGACCTACGCCTCAATCCTAGTGCGGGCGCGCGCGAATGCCGATCCCACACAGCTGGGGATCGGCAAGGTCTCCTGTCGGCGGACCCAAGCCGGGGCTCGATTATTCGAGTTCCCGGGGGCGGAGGGGAACGCTAACGCGGACCTCTTCGCGGCGAAGCTGCGGGAGGCCATCGCCGATTCGGCGAAGGTGGCCCGACCAACAAAGCTGGCAGCTCTGGAGGTGACCGAGCTGGACGACACCGTCACCACAGAGGAGGTGGTGGCGGCGGTCGCAGCGGTGGGTGGCTGTGGCGTCGCGGCGGTCCAAGGCCGGGCGGTGAGGCCCGGCCGTGGTGGCATGGGTGCCGTCCGCCTCGAGTGCCCGGTCACCGCTGCCCAGGTCGTCCTGTCCAAGGGGCGGCTTGCAGTTGGCCTTAGCTCGGGTGCGGTACGCGCACTCGAGCAACAGCCTTTGCGGTGTTTCCGATGCTGCGGTATCGGACACACCCGGCCCTTGTGTCCGTCCGCGGTGGACAGGTCGGACACCTGCTACCGCTGTGGCAGGGAGGGCCACAAAGCCGCCACCTGCGGGGCGACCACGCCGCACTGCGCGGTATGTGCTGCCGGTGGCTGCCCCGCGGAGCACGTCATGAGGGGGAGGAAATGCAATCCTCCCCCTAAGCGGGGCAAAGCGCAGGTACCGACTGGGCCTGCTGCTGCTGCCGCTGGCGCAGTCGTTCCTGCGGCAGTTGCGGAGGAGGGTGCGATGTCCGACTGATTTAGGTCGGACATCGCATCGCACTGGCGTCGCGGTCTTCCGCGGACTCCCCTCCCCTCTCGCTCTAGAGAGGGGACCGGGATACGTGGCCGCCGCGCCGCCTGCGGATCCTGAGGACCATCCTCATGGTGGCGACGGGCGGGTGATAGGCGTGGGGGCGCCTACGCCCGCATTGCACCCGTCACCACCTCCGCTGGACTCTCGTCGCCGGGGACTGGACGAAATGGCTCCGCCGGATTCCCAGTCCCCGCCATTCCGACGAAGCGGGAACAACGCTGGGGTTTTTAGTGGGTATACCGGGTCAGACCGGGGAGTCCCACATAGCCTCCCATCCCCCAATGGGCGGGTATGCGTAATGCATTTTCCCCAGCGTAAAAAAAAAAAAAAAAAAAAAAAAAAAAGGTTTGCACCCGAAGCTGGCTGAAGCCACGGCCCGGCCACAACAGGCCGCGACGAGCCCTGCCGCAGAGGCCCCCCCCTCCAGCCGCAACCTTGAGGACGTCATCCGCAAGGTTGTGATGGAGGAGCGGGCCTTCACGCGAGCCTGCCTGGCGGGGATCGAGGACCGGCTCCTTCCGGAGACGCGCCTCCGACCGCCGCTTGCGGCGGACAAGAGGCGAGACCGGGTGGAGCCGGTGCCTCCTACCCCACAGGCCGAGGGCACCCCTCAGGAGGTCCCCCAGCAGGAGGAGGACGCCCTTCTCCCTGCGACCACACCGTCCAACGAGTGGACGGAGGTGCGGCGCAAGGGGAAGGGTAAGGGGAAGAAGTCGGCGGCGGCCGTTCCCGCTGCTGCCGCTTCTGTCGCCACTGCCAGCCAGTCGAAGGCGACCGGCAAAGGCAAGGCGAAGCCGAAGGGGAAGGCGAAGGTGCGACTCGTCCCCCCTAAATCCGCGGCAGTCGTGGTGACCCTCACCGCGGAGGCTGCGGGGCGAGGGGAGACGTACATGTCCGTGCTGGTGCGGGCACGCGCCAACGCCGACCCTGCCCAACTTGGCATCGGCGCTGTGACTTGTCGGCGGACCCAAGCCGGGGCTCGAATCTTCGAGTTCCCGGGAGCCGAGGGGGGTGCCCGCGCGGACCTCTTTGCAGCCAAGCTGCAGGAGGCCATCGCGGACACCGCCAAGGTGGTCCGACCGGTAAAGTCAGCGGTCATAGAGGTGGCGGAGTTGGACGACTCCGTCACCAAAGAGGAGGTGGTGGCTGCGGTGGCGGCGATTGGGGGCTGCGACGTCGCTGCGGTGCAGGGCCGGGATATCCGGCCCGGCCGCGGCGGCTTGGGCGCGCTTCGCCTGCGGTGCCCAATCGCTGCTGCCAAAGCCGTTCTTGCCAAGGGCCGGCTTACAGTCGGCTTCAGTGCGGGTGCGGTCCGGGCTCTCGCCGACCAGCCCATGCGGTGTTTCCGGTGCTTCGGCATCGGACACACCCGGCCGCTGTGTCCGTCTCCGATCGACAGGTCGGACACGTGCCTGCGCTGCGGCAAGGACGGTCACAAAGCCGCCTCCTGCGGGGCCGCCACGCCACACTGCGCAGTGTGCGCCGCCAGTGGCCGCCCAGCGGGCCATGTGATGAGGGGGAGGAAATGTCTTCCTGCCCCCAAGCGGGGCAAAGCTGCCGCTGCCACTGGCGCCGCTCCTGCGGCGGTTTCGGAGGGTGGTGCGATGTCCGACTAACTCAGGTCGGACGTCGCATCGCACCGGCGTCGCGGTCTTCCGCGGACTCTCCTCCCCTCTCGCTCTAGAGAGGGGAACGGGATACGCGGCTGCCGCGCCGCCGGTGGATCGTGAGGATCATCCTCAAGGTGGCGACGGGCGGGCGATAGGCGCGGGGGCGCCTACGCCCGCATTGCACCCGTCACCGCCCCGCCGGGCAATCGTCGGCGGGGACTGGACGAAAAGGCTCTGCCGGATTCCCAGTCCCCGCCAGTCAGGACGAAGCGGGAACACGCTGGTGGTTTTTAGTGGGTATACCGGGTCAGACCGGGGAGTCCCACATACCCCCCCCATCCCCCGATGGGAGGGTATGCGTAATGCATTTTCCCCAGCGTTAAAAAAAAAAAAAAAATAAAAAAAAAAAAAAAAAAAAAAAAAAAAAAAAAAAAAAAAAAAAAAAAAAAAAAAAAAGGTTAGGTTGGGGGACCCCCCACAGTGCATACGTCCTCGTCGTGTCCCCTGGAAACTGCCCAGTTCTGACCACCGTAACGGAGTGGCAGACTGGGTAGGCCAAAGTGCGCTGTGCATCGTAGAGCACCTCTTATTGCCTTGAGTCTACGTATAAGTTTATTGCGACCATAATGTCGACACCCAGACGGGACGCCTCCGGGCGTTTCCGTAAGAAGGGCCCTTCTAAGGGCCAACCCGGCGTTCAGACGCCTGAGATTAGCCGCGCGCCTTCTGCGGCCAGCTCCGTTGAGAGGAGTGAGTCGTTTGGGTCTCTGTTGGACTCAGACGACTCACTGTTTGTGTCGGACGTCGAGGACTCCCGGCCGCGAAAGCGAGCCCACCAGAGCGGTGGGTCCGGGGGCTCCTCGGCCTCCACGTCGACGGGGCTGCCGAAGGCCAAGAGGCCGACGGTCGCACCAGCGACTCATGTTGTCGGGCTCGCTGATGCCCAACGCAAGCTGGACCTTGCCCGGCGCGCTCAGCTCCAGGAGGAGCTGGAGGAGCGCGTCGCGGCAAAGGAGAAACGAGCCCAGTCCGCCCGGGGCGGGTCCGGGTACGGCGCGTCCCGCGTGCTGTACGCGGACCACTCTCTGGCGGAGCTCGAGAAGATGGCGGAGGAGGACAAGGAGGGGATCGTAGAGGTCGCCTCCAAGTCCTCAAACTTGAAGGGTACCTTTCAGAAGGCCCTCAAGTGCCGGGCCGCGAGCCTGCGCGGGGTCGTCGCTGAGCTGCTTCAGCGAACGGCCACCGACGAGACGCGGCAACTGCAGGCGAAGGTCGATCGCCTGCAGTCGGAGGTCAGCCAGCTGCACCAGAAGCTGGCTGAAGCCACGGCCCGGCCACAACAGGCCGCGACGAGCCCTGCCGCAGAGGCCCTTCCCTCCAGCCGCAGCCTTGAGGACACCATCCGCAAGGTTGTGATGGAGGAGAGGGCCTTCACGCGAGCATGCCTGGCGGGGATCGAGGACCGGCTCCTTCCGGAGACGCGCCTCCGACCGCCGCTTGCGGCGGACAAGAGGCGGGACCGGGTGGAGCCGGTGCCTCCTACCCCACAGGCCGAGGGCACCCTTGCGGAGGTCCCCCAGCAGGAGGAGGACGCCCTTCTCCCTGCGACCACACCGTCCAACGAGTGGACGGAGGTGCGGCGCAAGGGGAAGGGTAAGGGGAAGAAGTCGGCAGCGGCCGTTCCCGCTGCTGCCGCTTCTGTCGCCACTGCCAGCCAGTCGAAGGCGACCGGCAAAGGCAAGGCGAAGCCGAAAGGGAAGGCGAAGGTGCGACTCGTCCCCCCTAAATCCGCAGCAGTCGTGGTGACCCTCACCGCGGAGGCTGCGGGGCGAGGGGAGACGTACATGTCCGTGCTGGTGCGGGCACGCGCCAACGCCGACCCTGCCCAACTGGGCATCGGCGCTGTGACTTGTCGGCGGACCCAGGCCGGGGCTCGTATTTTCGAGTTCCCGGGAGCCGAGGGGGGTGCCCGCGCGGACCTCTTTGCAGCCAAGCTGCAGGAGGCCATCGCGGACACCGCCAAGGTGGTCCGCCCTACAAAGTCAGCGGTCTTGGAGGTGGCGGAGTTGGACGACTCCGTCACCAAGGAGGAGGTGGTGGCTGCGGTGGCGGCGATTGGGGGCTGCGACGTCGCCGCGGTGCAGGGCCGGAATATCCGGCCCGGCCGCGGCGGCTTGGGCGCGATTCGCCTGCAGTGCCCAATCGTCGCTGCCAAAGCCGTTCTTGCTGGGGGCCGGCTTACAGTCGGCTTCAGTTCAGGTACGGTCCGGGCTCTCGCCGACCAGCCCATGCGGTGTTTCCGGTGCTTCGGCATCGGACACACCCGGCCGCTGTGTCCGTCGCCGATCGACAGGTCGGACACGTGCCTGCGCTGCGGCAAGGACGGCCACAAAGCCGCCTCCTGCGGGGCCGCCACGCCACACTGCGCAGTGTGCGCCGCCAGTGGCCGCCCAGCAGACCATGTGATGAGGGGGAGGAAATGTCTTCCTCCCCCCAAGCGGGGCAAAGCTGCCGCTGTCACTGGCGCCGCTCCTGCGGCGGCTGCGGAGAGCGGTGCGATGTCCGACTGATTCCGGTCGGACGTCGCATCGCGCCGGCGTCGCGGTCCTCCACGGACTCTCCTCCCCTCTCGCTCTAGAGAGGGGAACGGGATACGCGGCCGCCGCGCCGCCAGTGGATCGTGAGGATCATCCTCAAGGTGGCGACGGGCGGGCGATAGGCGCGGGGGCTCCTACGCCCGCATTGCACCCGTCACCGCCCCGCCGGGCAATCGTCGGCGGGGACTGGACGAAAAGGCTCTGCCGGATTCCCAGTCCCCGCCATTCAGGACGAAGCGGGAACACGCTGGTGGTTTTTAGTGGGTATACCGGGTCAGACCGGGGAGTCCCACATACCCCCCCCCATCCCCCGATGGGAGGGTATGCGTAATGCATTTTCCCCAGCGTTAAAAAAAAAAAAAAAAAAAAAAAAAAAAAAAAAAAAAAAGGTTAGGTTAGGTTAGGTTGGGGGACCCCCCACAGCGCATACGTCCTCGTCGTGTCCCCTGGAAACTGCCCAGTTCTGACCACCGTAACGGAGTGGCAGACTGCGTAGGCTAAAGTGCGCTGTGCATCGTAGAGCACCTCACTGCCTTGTGTCTACGAACAAGTAGTTTGCGACCATCATGTCGACACCTCGACGGGACGCCTCCGGGCGTTTCCTAAAGAAAAAGGGCCCTTTTCAGGGCCAACCCGGCGCTCAGACGCCCGAGACTAGCCGCGCGCCTTCTGCGGCCAGCTCTGTAGAGAGGAGTGAGTCGTTTGGGTCTCTGTTGGACTCAGACGACTCACTGTTTGTGTCGGACGTCGAGGACTCCCGGCCGCGAAAGCGAGCCCACCAGAGCGGTGGGTCCGGGGGCTCCTCGGCCTCCACGTCGACGGGGCTGCCGAAGGCGAAGAAGCCGACGGTCGCACCAGTGACCCATTCCGTTGGGCTAGCCGACGCCCAGCGGAAGCTTGACCTAGCCCGGCGCGCTCAGCTCCAGGAGGAGCTGGAGGAGCGCGTCGCGGCAAAGGAAAAGCGGGCCCAGTCCGCCCGAGCGAGGTCCGGGTACGGCGCGTCCCGCGTGCTGTACGCGGACCGCTCACTGGCGGAATTGGAGAAGATGGCGGAGGAGGACGAGGAGGGGATCGTAGAGGTCGCCTCCAAGTCCTCCAACTTGAAGGGCACATTTCAGAAGGCCCTCAAGTGCCGGGCCGCGAGCCTGCGCGGGGTCGTCGCTGAACTGCTTCAGCGAACGGCCACCGACGAAACGCGGCAACTGCAGGCGAAGGTGGATCGCCTGCAGTCGGAGGTCAGCCAGCTGCACCAGAAGCTGGCTGAAGCCACGGCCCGGCCACAACAGGCCGCGACGAGCCCTGCCGCAGAGGCCCCCCCCCTCCAGCCACAACCTTGAGGACGTCATCCGCAAGGTTGTGATGGAGGAGCGGGCCTTCACGCGAGCCTGCCTGGCGGGGATCGAGGACCGGCTCCTTCCGGAGACGCGCCTCCGACCGCCGCTTGCGGCGGACAAGAGGCGGGACCGGGCGGAGCCGGTGCCTCCTACCCCACAGGCCGAGGGCACCCCTCTGGAGGTCCCCCAACAGGAGGGGGACGCCCTTCTCCCTGCGACCACACCGTCCAACGAGTGGACGGAGGTGAAGCGCAGGAAGAAGGGTAAGGGGAAAAAGTCGGCGGCGGCCGTTCCCGCTGCTGCCGCCACTGCCGCTTCTGCCAGCCAGTCGCCTGCGACCGGCAAGGGCAAGAAGCAGAAGGGAAAAGGGAAGGCGAAGGTGCGACTCGTCCCCCCTAAATCCGCAGCAGTCGTGGTGACCCTCACCGCGGAGGCTGCGGGGCGAGGGGAGACGTACATGTCCGTGCTGGTGCGGGCACGTGCCAACGCCAACCCTGCCCAACTGGGCATCGGCAGTGTGACCTGCCGGCGGACCCAAGCCGGGGCTCGTATTTTCGAGTTCCCGGGAGCCGAGGGGGGTGCCCGCGCGGACCTCTTTGCAGCCAAGCTGCAGGAGGTCATCGCGGACACCGCCACGGTGGTCCGCCCGGTAAAGTCAGCGGCCTTGGAGGTGGCGGAGTTGGACGACTCCGTCACCAAGGAGGAGGTGGTGGCTGCGGTGGCGGCGATTGGGGGCTGTGACGTCGCCGCGGTGCAGGGCCGGAATATCCGGCCCGGCCGCGGCGGCTTGGGCGCGATTCGCCTGCAGTGCCCAATCGTCGCTGCCAAAGCCGTTCTTGCTGGGGGCCGGCTTTCAGTCGGCTTCAGCTCAGGTGCGGTCCGGGCTCTCGCCAACCAGCCATTGCGGTGTTTCCGGTGCTTCGGCACCGGACACACGCGGCCGCTGTGTCCATCTCCGGTCGACAGATCGGACACGTGCCTGCGCTGCGGCAAGGACGGCCACAAAGCCGCCTCCTGCGGGGCCGCCACACCGCACTGCGCGGTGTGTGCCGCCAGTGGCAGCCCAGCTGACCACGTCATGAGGGGGCGGAAATGTCTTCCTCCCCCCAGACGGGGCAAAGCTGTCGCTGCCGCTGGCGCCGCCGCTCCTGCGGCGGCTGCGGAGAGCGGTGCGATGTCCGACTGATTTCGGTCGGACGTCGCATCGCGCCGGCGTCGCGGTCCTCCGCGGACTCTCCTCTCCTCTCGCTCTAGAGAGGGGAACGGGATACGCGGCCGCCGCGCCGCCGGTAGGTCTTGAGGATCTTCCTCAAGGTGGCGACGGGCGGGCGTTAGGCGCGGGGGCGCCTACGCCCGCATTGCACCCGTCACCGCCTCCGCCGGGCAATCGTCGGCGGGGACTGGACGAAAAGGCTCTGCCGGATTCCCAGTCCCCGCCATTCAGGACGAAGCGGGAACACGCTGGTGGTTTTTAGTGGTATACCGGGTCAGACCGGGGAGTCCCACATACCCCCCCCATCCCCCCATGGGAGGGTATGCGTAATGCATTTTCCCCAGCGTTAAAAAAAAAAAAAAAAAAAAAAAAAAAAAAAAAAAAAAAAAAAAAAAAAAAAAAAAAAAAAAAAAAAAAGGTTAGGTTAGGTTGGGGGACCCCCCACAGCGCATACGTCCTCGTCGTGTCCCCTGGAAACTGCCCAGTTCTGACCACCGTAACGGAGTGGCAGACTGGGTAGGCCAAAGTGCGCTGTGCATCGTAGCTAATCACATCAGCCTTGCAGAGCTACGAACAAGTCGTGATCGCCATGTCGACCCCTAGACGTGACGCCTCTGGGCGATTTTTAAAGAAGGGCCCTTCTAAGGGCAAACCCGGCGCTCAGGCGCCTGAGACTGGCCGCGCGCCTTCTGCGGCCAGCTCAATTGAGAGGAGTGAGTCGTTTGGGTCCCTTTTGGACTCAGACGACTCACTGTTTGTGTCGGACGTCGAGGACTCCCGGCCGCGAAAGCGAGCCCACCAGAGCGGTGGGTCCGGGGGCTCCTCGGCCTCCACTTCGACGGGGCTGCCGAAGGCGAAGAAGCCGACGGTAGCACCAGCGACCCACACCGTTGGGCTCGCTGACGCCCAGCGAAAGCTGGACCTTGCCCGGCGCGCTCAGCTCCAGGAGGAGCTGGAGGAGCGCGTCGCGGCAAAGGAGAAACGAGCCCAGTCCGCCCGGGGCGGGTCCGGGTACGGCGCGTCCAACGTGCTGTACGCGGACCACTCTCTGGCGGAGCTCGAGAAGATGGCGGAGGAGGACAAGGAGGGGATCGTAGAGGTCGCCTCCAAGTCCTCAAACTTGAAGGGTACCTTTCAGAAGGCCCTCAAGTGCCGGGCCGCGAGCCTGCGCGGTGTCGTCGCTGAGCTGTTGCAGCGAACGGCCACCGACGAGACGCGGCAACTGCAGGCGAAGGTGGATCGCCTGCAGTCGGAGGTCAGCCAGCTGCACCAGAAGCTGGCTGAAGCCACGGCCCGGCCACAACAGGCCGCGACGAGCCCTGCCGCAGAGGCCCCCCCCTCCAGCCACAACCTTGAGGACGTCATCCGCAAGGTTGTGATGGAGGAGCGGGCCTTCACGCGAGCCTGCCTGGCGGGGATCGAGGACCGGCTCCTTCCGGAGACGCGCCTCCGACCGCCGCTTGCGGCGGATAAGAGGCGGGACCGGGCGGAGCCGGTGCCTCCTACCCCACAGGCCGAGGGCACCCCTCAGGAGGTCCCCCAACAGGAGGGGGACGCCCTTCTCCCTGCGACCACACCGTCCAACGAGTGGACGGAGGTGAGACGCAGGGGGAAGGGTAAGGGGAAGAAGTCGGCAGCGGCCGTTCCCGCTGCTGCCGCTTCTGTCGCCACTGCCAGCCAGTCGCAAAAGGCGACCGGCAAAGGCAAGGCGAAGCCGAAAGGGAAGGCGAAGGTGCGACTCGTCCCCCCTAAATCCGCAGCAGTCGTGGTGACCCTCACCGCGGAGGCTGCGGGGCGAGGGGAGACGTACATGTCCGTGCTGGTGCGGGCACGCGCCAACGCCGACCCTGCCCAACTGGGCATCGGCACTGTGACTTGCCGGCGGACCCAAGCCGGGGCTCGTATCTTCGAGTTCCCGGGAGCCGAGGGGGGTGCCCGCGCGGACCTCTTTGCAGCCAAGCTGCAGGAGGTCATCGCGGACACCGCCAGGGTGGTCCGACCGGTAAAGTCAGCGGTCTTGGAGGTGGCGGAGTTGGACGACTCCGTCACCAAGGAGGAGGTGGTGGCTGCGGTGGCGGCGATTGGGGGCTGTGACGTCGCCGCGGTGCAGGGCCGGAATATCCGGCCCGGCCGCGGCGGCTTGGGCGCGATTCGCCTGCAGTGCCCAATCGTCGCTGCCAAAGCCGTTCTTGCCAGGGGCCGGCTTACAGTCGGCTTCAGCTCAGGTGCGGTCCGGGCTCTCGGCGACCAGCCATTGCGGTGTTTCCGATGCTTCGGCATCGGTCACACGCGGCCGCTGTGTCCGTCTAAAACCGACAGATCGGACACGTGCCTGCGCTGCGGCAAGGACGGCCACAAAGCCGCCTCCTGCGGGGCCGCCACACCGCGCTGCGCGGTGTGTGCCGCCAGTGGCAGCCCAGCTGACCACGTCATGAGGGGGCGGAAATGTCTTCCTCCCCCCAGGCGGGGCAAAGCTGTCGCTGCCGCTGGCGCCGCCGCTCCTGCGGCGGCTGCGGAGAGCGGTGCGATGTCCGACTGATCTCGGTCGGACGTCGCATCGCGCCGGCGTCGCGGTCCTCCGCGGACTCCCCTACCCTCTCGCTCTTAGAGAGGGGAACGGGATACGTGGCCGCCGCGCCGCCGGTAGTTCTTGGGGATCTTCCTCAAGGTGGCGACGGGCGGGCGTTAGGCGCGGGGGCGCCTACGCCCGCATTGCACCCGTCACCGCCTCCGCCGGGCAATCGTCGGCGGGGACTGGACGAAAAGGCTCTGCCGGATTCCCAGTCCCCGCCATTCAGGACGAAGCGGGAACACGCTGGTGGTTTTTAGTGGGTATACCGGGTCAGACCGGGGAGTCCCACGGTGCGTAATGCATTTTCCCCAGCGTAAAAAAAAAAAAAAAAAAAAAAAAAAAAAAAAAAAAAAAAAAAAAGGTTAGGTTAGGTTGGGGGACCCCCCACAGTGCATACGTCCTCGTCGTGTCCCCTGGAAACTGCCCAGTTCTGACCACCGTAACGGAGTGGCAGACTGGGTAGGCTAAAGTGCACTGTGCATCGTAGATCACCAAAGCCAGTCGAGTCTACGAATACGATCGCGACCGCCATGTCGACCCCTAAGCGGGACGCCTCCGGGCGATTTTCGAAGAGAAAGGGCCCTTCTCAGGGCCAACCCGGCGCTTCAGCGCCTGAGACTAGCCGCGCGCCTTCTGCGGCCAGCTCATTTGGAGGGAGTGAGTCGTTTGGGTCTCTGGACTCAGACGACTCATTCAGTCTGTCGGACGTCGAGGGCTCCCGGTCGCGCAAGCGAATCCACCAGAGCGGTGGGTCCGGGGGCTCCTCGGCCTCCACGTCGACGGGGCTGCCGAAGGCCAAAAGGCCGACGGTGGCACCAGAGATCCATACCGTTGGGCTCGCTGATGCCCAACGGAAGCTGGACCTTGCCCGGCGCGCTCAGCTCCAGGAGGAGCTGGAGGAGCGTGTCGCGGCTAAGGAAAAGCGGGCCCAGTCCGCCCGAGCGAGGTCCGGGTACGGCGCGTCCCACGTGCTGTACGCGGACCACTCACTGGCGGAGCTGGAAAGGATGGCGGAGGAGGACGAGGAGGGGATCGTGGAGGTCGCCTCCAAGTCCTCCAACTTGAAGGGCACATTCCAGAAGGCCCTCAAGTGCCGGGCCGCGAGCCTGCGCGGTGTCGTCGCTGAGCTGTTGCAGCGAACGGCCACCGACGAGACGCGGCAACTGCAGGCGAAGGTGGATCGCCTGCAGTCGGAGGTCAGCCAGCTGCACCAGAAGCTGGCTGAAGCCACGGCCCGGCCACAACAGGCCGCGACGAGCCCTGCCGCAGAGGCCCCCCCCCTCCAGCCGCAACCTTGAGGATGTCATCCGCAAGGTTGTGATGGAGGAGCGGGCCTTCACGCGAGCCTGCCTGGCGGGGATCGAGGACCGGCTCCTTCCGGAGACGCGCCTCCGACCGCCGCTTGCGGCGGATAAGAGGCGGGACCGGGAGGAGCCGGTGCCTCCTACCCCACAGGCCGAGGGCGCCCCTCTGGAGGTCCCCCAACAGGAGGGGGACGCCCTTCTCCCTGCGACCACACCGTCCAACGAGTGGACGGAGGTGAAGCGCAGGAAGAAGGGTAAGGGGAAAAAAATCGGTGGCGGCCGTTCCCGCTGCTGCCGCCACTGCCGCTTCTGCCAGCCAGTCGCCTGCGACCGGCAAGGGCAAGAAGCAGAAGGGGAAAGGGAAGGCGAAGGTGCGACTCGTCCCCCCTAAATCCGCAGCAGTCGTGGTGACCCTCACCGCGGAGGCTGCGGGGCGAGGGGAGACGTACATGTCCGTGCTGGTGCGGGCACGTGCCAACGCCGACCCTGCCCAACTGGGCATCGGCAGTGTGACCTGCCGGCGGACCCAAGCCGGGGCTCGTATTTTCGAGTTCCCGGGAGCCGAGGGGGGTGCCCGCGCGGACCTCTTTGCAGCCAAGCTGCAGGAGGTCATCGCGGACACCGCCACGGTGGTCCGCCCGGTAAAGTCAGCGGCCTTGGAGGTGGCGGAGTTGGACGACTCCGTCACCAAGGAGGAGGTGGTGGCTGCGGTGGCGGCGATTGGGGGCTGTGACGTCGCCGCGGTGCAGGGCCGGAATATCCGGCCCGGCCGCGGCGGCTTGGGCGCGATTCGCCTGCAGTGCCCAATCGTCGCTGCCAAAGCCGTTCTTGCTGGGGGCCGGCTTTCAGTCGGCTTCAGCTCAGGTGCAGTCCGGGCTCTCGCCAACCAGCCATTGCGGTGTTTCCGGTGCTTCGGCACCGGACACACGCGGCCGCTGTGTCCATCTCCGGTCGACAGATCGGACACGTGCCTGCGTTGCGGCAAGGACGGCCACAAAGCCGCCTCCTGCGGGGCCGCCACACCGCACTGCGCGGTGTGTGCCGCCAGTGGCAGCCCAGCTGACCACGTGATGAGGGGGAGGAAGTGTAATCCTCCCCCCAAGCGGGGCAAAGCTGTCGCTGCCGCTGGCGCCGCCGCTCCTGCGGCGGCTGCGGAGAGCGGTGCGATGTCCGACTGATTCCGGTCGGATGTCGCATCGCGCCGGCGTCGCGGTCCTCCACGGACTCCCCTACCCTCTCGCTCTTAGAGAGGGGAACGGGATACGTGGCCGCCGCGCCGCCGGTAGGTCTTGAGGATCTTCCTCAAGGTGGCGACGGGCGGGCGTTAGGCGCGGGGGCGCCTACGCCCGCATTGCACCCGTCACCGCCTCCGCCGGGCAATCGTCGGCGGGGACTGGACGAAAAGGCTCTGCCGGATTCCCAGTCCCCGCCATTCAAGACGAAGCGGGAACAACGCTGGTGGTTTTTAGTGGGTATACCGGGTCAGACCGGGGAGTCCCACATACCCCCCCCATCCCCCGATGGGAGGGTATGCGTAATGCATTTTCCCCAGCGTAAAAAAAAAAAAAAAAAAAAAAAAAAAAAAAAAAAAGGTTAGGTTAGGTTAGGTTAGCAGGGGGGACCCCCCACAGCGCATACGTCCTCGTCGTGTCCCCTGGAAACTGCCCAGTTCTGACCACCGTAACGGAGTGGCAGACTGGGTAGGCCAAAGTGCGCTGTGCATCGAAGTCAATTACAAGCCTAGAAGAGACTACGAATTTGAAGAGCGATATCATGTCGACCCCTCAGCGGGACGCCTCCGGGCGATTTTTGAAGAAGAAGGGCCCATCTAAGGGGCAGCCTGAGACTAGCCGCGCGCCTTCTGCGGCCAGCTCATTTGGAGGGAGTGAGTCGTTTGGGTCTCTGGACTCAGACGACTCATTCAGTCTGTCGGAGGTCGAGGGCTCCCGGTCGCGCAAGCGAATCCACCAGAGCGGTGGGTCCGGGGGCTCCTCGGCCTCCACGTCGACGGGGCTGCCGAAGGCCAAAAGGCCGACGGTGGCACCAGAGATCCATACCGTTGGGCTCGCTGATGCCCAACGGAAGCTGGACCTTGCCCGGCGCGCTCAGCTCCAGGAGGAGCTGGAGGAGCGTGTCGCGGCTAAGGAAAAGCGGGCCCAGTCCGCCCGAGCGAGGTCCGGGTACGGCGCGTCCCACGTGCTGTACGCGGACCACTCACTGGCGGAGCTGGAAAGGATGGCGGAGGAGGACGAGGAGGGGATCGTGGAGGTCGCCTCCAAGTCCTCCAACTTGAAGGGCACATTCCAGAAGGCCCTCAAGTGCCGGGCCGCGAGCCTGCGCGGTGTCGTCGCTGAGCTGTTGCAGCGAACGGCCACCGACGAGACGCGGCAACTGCAGGCGAAGGTGGATCGCCTGCAGTCGGAGGTCAGCCAGCTGCACCAGAAGCTGGCTGAAGCCACGGCCCGGCCACAACAGGCCGCGACGAGCCCTGCCGCAGAGGCCCCCCCCTCCAGCCGCAACCTTGAGGATGTCATCCGCAAGGTTGTGATGGAGGAGCGGGCTTTCACGCGAGCCTGCCTGGCGGGGATCGAGGACCGGCTCCTTCCGGAAACGCGCCTCCGACCGCCGCTTGCGGCGGACAAGAGGCGTGACCGGGTGGAGCCGGTGCCTCCTACCCCACAGGCCGAGGGCGCCCCTCAGGAGGTCCCCCAGCAGGAGGAGGACGCCCTTCTCCCTGCGACCACACCGTCCAACGAGTGGACGGAGGTGCGGCGCAAGGGGAAGGGTAAGGGGAAGAAGTCGGCAGCGGCCGTTCCCGCTGCTGCCGCTTCTGTCGCCACTGCCAGCCAGTCGCCTGCGACCAGCAAAGGCAAGGCGAAGGGGAAAGGGAAGGCAAAGGCGCGGCTGGTCCCCCCTAAAACCGCAGCAGTCGTGGTGACTCTCACCGCGGAGGCTGCGGGGCGAGGGGAGACCTACATGTCCGTGCTGGTGCGGGCACGCGCCAATGCCAACCCTGCCCAACTGGGTATCGGCACAGTGACTTGCCGGCGGACCCAAGCCGGGGCTCGTATTTTCGAGTTCCCGGGAGCCGAGGGGGGTGCCCGCGCGGACCTCTTTGCAGCCAAGCTGCAGGAGGTCATCGCGGACACCGCCAAGGTGGTCCGACCGGTAAAGTCAGCGGTCATAGAGGTGGCGGAGTTGGACGACTCCGTCACCAAAGAGGAGGTGGTGGCTGCGGTGGCGGCGATTGGGGGCTGCGACGTCGCTGCGGTGCAGGGCCGGGATATCCGGCCCGGCCGCGGCGGCTTGGGCGCGCTTCGCCTGCGGTGCCCAATCGCTGCTGCCAAAGCCGTTCTTGCCAAGGGCCGGCTTACAGTCGGCTTCAGTGCGGGTGCGGTCCGGGCTCTCGCCGACCAGCCCATGCGGTGTTTCCGGTGCTTCGGCATCGGACACACCCGGCCGCTGTGTCCGTCTCCGATCGACAGGTCGGACACGTGCCTGCGCTGCGGCAAGGATGGTCACAAAGCCGCCTCCTGCGGGGCCGCCACGCCACACTGCGCAGTGTGCGCCGCCAGTGGCCGCCCAGCGGGCCATGTGATGAGGGGGAGGAAATGTCTTCCTCCCCCCAAGCGGGGCAAAGCTGCCGCTGCCACTGGCGCCGCTCCTGCGGCGGTTTCGGAGGGTGGTGCGATGTCCGACTAACTCAGGTCGGACGTTGCATCGCACCGGCGTCGCGGTCTTCCGCGGACTCTCCTCCCCTCTCGCTCTAGAGAGGGGAACGGGATACGCGGCCGCCGCGCCGCCGGTGGATCGTGAGGATCATCCTCAAGGTGGCGACGGGCGGGCGATAGGCGCGGGGGCGCCTACGCCCGCATTGCACCCGTCACCGCCCCGCCGGGCAATCGTCGGCGGGGACTGGACGAAAAGGCTCTGCCGGATTCCCAGTCCCCGCCATTCAGGACGAAGCGGGAACACGCTGGTGGTTTTTAGTGGGTATACCGGGTCAGACCGGGGAGTCCCACATACCCCCCCCATCCCCCGATGGGAGGGTATGCGTAATGCATTTTCCCCAGCGTTAAAAAAAAAAAAAAAAAAAAAAAAAAAAAAGGTTAGGTTAGCAGGGGGACCCCCCACAGCGCATACGTCCTCGTCGTGTCCCCTGGAAACTGCCCAGTTCTGACCACCGTAACGGAGTGGCAGACTGGGTAGGCCAAAGTGCGCTGTGCATCGTAGAGCACCTCTGTCTTGCTGTCTACGAACGTTGTTGTCGCGACCATCATGTCCACACCAAGACGTGACGCCTCCGGGCGATTTTTAAAGAAGAAAGGCGCTCAAGCGCCTGAGGCTAGCCGCGCGCCTTCTGCGGCCAGCTCTTTGGAGAGGAGTGAGTCGTTTGGGTCTCTGGACTCAGACGACTCATTCAGTCTGTCGGACGTCGAGGGCTCCCGGTCGCGCAAGCGAGTCCACCAGAGCGGTGGGTCCGGGGGCTCCTCGGCCTCCACTTCGACGGGGCTGCCGAAGGCGAAGAAGCCGACGGTGGCACCAGCGACTCATGTCGTTGGGCTCGCTGATGCCCAACGCAAGCTGGACCTTGCCCGGCGCGCTCAGCTCCAGGAGGAGCTGGAGGAGCGCGTTGCGGCACAGGAAAAGCGAGCTCAGTCCGCCCGGGGCGGGTCCGGGTACGGCGCGTCCCGCGTGCTGTACGCGGACCACTCTCTGGCGGAGCTTGAGAGGATGGCGGTGGAGGATGAGGAGGGGATCGTGGAGGTCGCCTCCAAGTCCTCAAACCTAAAAGGGACCTTCCAGAAGGCCCTCAAGTGCCGGGCCGCGAGTCTGCGCGGTGTCGTTGCTGAACTCCTTCAGCGGACGGCCACCGACGAGACGCGGCAACTGCAGGCGAAGGTCGATCGCCTGCAGTCGGAGGTCAGCCAGCTGCACCAGAAGCTGGCTGAAGCCACGGCCCGGCCACAACAGGCCGCGACGAGCCCTGCCGCAGAGGCCCCCCCCTCCAGCCGCAACCTTGAGGATGTCATCCGCAAGGTTGTGATGGAGGAGCGGGCCTTCACGCGAGCCTGCCTGGCGGGGATCGAGGACCGGCTCCTTCCGGAGACGCGCCTCCGACCGCCGCTTGCGGCGGACAAGAGGCGAGACCGGGTGGAGCCGGTGCCTCCTACCCCACAGGCCGAGGGTGCCCCTCAGGAGGTCCCCCAGCAGGAGGAGGACGCCCTTCTCCCTGCGACCACACCGTCCAACGAGTGGACGGAGGTGAGGCGCAAGGGGAAGGGTAAGGGGAAGAAGTCGGCGGCGGCCGTTCCCGCTGCTACCGCTTCTGTCGCCACTGCCAGCCAGTCGCCTGCGACCGGCAAAGGCAAGGCGAAGGGGAAAGGGAAGGCAAAGGCGCGGCTGGTCCCCCCTAAAACCGCAGCAGTCGTGGTGACCCTCACCGCGGAGGCTGTGGGGCGAGGGGAGACCTACATGTCCGTGCTGGTGCGGGCACGCGCCAATGCCAACCCTGCCCAACTGGGGTTAGGCAATGTGACCTGCCGGCGGACTCAAGCCGGGGCTCGTATTTTCGAGTTCCCGGGAGCCGGGGGGGGTGCCCGCGCGGACCTCTTTGCAGCCAAGCTGCAGGAGGTCATCGCGGACACCGCCAAGGTGGTCCGACCGGTAAAGTCAGCGGTCATAGAGGTGGCGGAGTTGGACGACTCCGTCACCAAAGAGGAGGTGGTGGCTGCGGTGGCGGCGATTGGGGGCTGCGACGTCGCTGCGGTGCAGGGCCGGGATATCCGGCCCGGCCGCGGCGGCTTGGGCGCGCTTCGCCTGCGGTGCCCAATCGCTGCTGCCAAAGCCGTTCTTGCCAAGGGCCGGCTTACAGTCGGCTTCAGTGCGGGTGCGGTCCGGGCTCTCGCCGACCAGCCCATGCGGTGTTTCCGGTGCTTCGGCATCGGACACACCCGGCCGCTGTGTCCGTCTCCGATCGACAGGTCGGACACGTGCCTGCGCTGCGGCAAGGACGGTCACAAAGCCGCCTCCTGCGGGGCCGCCACGCCACACTGCGCAGTGTGCGCCGCCAGTGGCCGCCCAGCGGGCCATGTGATGAGGGGGAGGAAATGTCTTCCTGCCCCCAAGCGGGGCAAAGCTGCCGCTGCCACTGGCGCCGCTCCTGCGGCGGTTTCGGAGGGTGGTGCGATGTCCGACTAACTCAGGTCGGACATCGCATCGCACCGGCGTCGCGGTCTTCCGCGGACTCTCCTCCCCTCTCGCTCTAGAGAGGGGAACGGGATACGCGGCCGCCGCGCCGCCGGTGGATCGTGAGGATCATCCTCAAGGTGGCGACGGGCGGGCGATAGGCGCGGGGGCGCCTACGCCCGCATTGCACCCGTCACCACCCCGCCGGGCAATCGTCGGCGGGGACTGGACGAAAAGGCTCTGCCGGATTCCCAGTCCCCGTCATTCAGGACGAAGCGGGAACAACGCTGGTGGTTTTTAGTGGGTATACCGGGTCAGACCGGGGAGTCCCACATACCCCCCCCATCCCCCGATGGGAGGGTATGCGTAATGCATTTTCCCCAGCGTAAAAAAAAAAAAAAAAAAAAAAAAAAAAAAAAAAAAAAAAAAAAAAAAAAAGGTTAGGTTAGGTTAGGTTGGGGGACCCCCCACAGTGCATACGTCCTCGTCGTGTCCCCTGGAAACTGCCCAGTTCTGACCACCGTAACGGAGTGGCAGACTGGGTAGGCTAAAGTGCACTGTGCATCGTAGTCACAAATCAGCCTTGAAGAGACTACGTACTAGACTGCGATCATGTCGACACCTAGAAGGGACGCCTCCGGGCGTTTTCTTAAGGGAAAAAAGGGCCCTTCTCAGGGCCAACCCGGCGCACCAGCGCCCGAGTCTAGCCGCGCGCCTTCTGCGGCCAGCTCTTTTGGAGGGAGTGAGTCGTTTGGGTCTCTGGACTCAGACGACTCATTCAGTCTGTCGGAGGTCGAGGGCTCCCGGTCGCGCAAGCGAATCCACCAGAGCGGTGGGTCCGGGGGCTCCTCGGCCTCCACGTCGACGGGGCTGCCGAAGGCCAAAAGGCCGACGGTGGCACCAGAGATCCATACCGTTGGGCTCGCTGATGCCCAACGGAAGCTGGACCTTGCCCGGCGCGCTCAGCTCCAGGAGGAGCTGGAGGAGCGTGTCGCGGCTAAGGAAAAGCGGGCCCAGTCCGCCCGAGCGAGGTCCGGGTACGGCGCGTCCCACGTGCTGTACGCGGACCACTCACTGGCGGAGCTGGAAAGGATGGCGGAGGAGGACGAGGAGGGGATCGTGGAGGTCGCCTCCAAGTCCTCCAACTTGAAGGGCACATTCCAGAAGGCCCTCAAGTGCCGGGCCGCGAGCCTGCGCGGTGTCGTCGCTGAGCTGTTGCAGCGAACGGCCACCGACGAGACGCGGCAACTGCAGGCGAAGGTGGATCGCCTGCAGTCGGAGGTCAGCCAGCTGCACCAGAAGCTGGCTGAAGCCACGGCCCGGCCACAACAGGCCGCGACGAGCCCTGCCGCAGAGGCCCCCCCCTCCAGCCGCAACCTTGAGGATGTCATCCGCAAGGTTGTGATGGAGGAGCGGGCCTTCACGCGAGCCTGCCTGGCGGGGATCGAGGACCGGCTCCTTCCGGAGACGCGCCTCCGACCGCCGCTTGCGGCGGACAAGAGGCGGGACCGGGCGGAGCCGGTGCCTCCTACCCCACAGGCCGAGGGCACCCTTCAGGAGGTCCCCCAGCAGGAGGAGGACGCCCTTCTCCCTGCGACCACACCGTCCAACGAGTGGACGGAGGTGAAGCGCAGGGGAAAGGGTAAGGGGAAGAAGTCGGCAGCGGCCGTTCCCGCCGCTGCCGCTTCCGTCGCCACTGCCAGCCAGTCGCCTGCGACCGGCAAAAGCAAGGCGAAGGGGAAGGGGAAGGCAAAGGCGCGGCTGGTCCCCCCTAAAACCGCAGCAGTCGTGGTGACCCTCACCGCGGAGGCTGCGGGGCGAGGGGAGACCTACATGTCCGTGCTGGTGCGGGCACGCGCCAATGCCAACCCTGCCCAACTGGGCATCGGCACAGTGACTTGCCGGCGGACCCAAGCCGGGGCTCGTATCTTCGAGTTCCCGGGAGCCGAGGGGGGTGCCCGCGCGGACCTCTTTGCAGCCAAGCTGCGGGAGGTCATCGCGGACACCGCCAAGGTGGTCCGCCCGGTAAAGTTAGCGGTCATAGAGGTGGCGGAGTTGGACGACTCCGTCACCAAAGAGGAGGTGGTGGCTACGGTGGCGGCGATTGGGGGCTGCGACGTCGCTGCGGTGCAGGGCCGGGATATCCGGCCCGGCCGCGGCGGCTTGGGCGCGCTTCGCCTGCGGTGCCCAATCGCTGCTGCCAAAGCCGTCCTTGCCAAGGGCCGGCTTACAGTCGGCTTCAGTTCAGGTACGGTCCGGGCTCTCGCCGACCAGCCCATGCGGTGTTTCCGGTGCTTCGGCATCGGACACACCCGGCCGCTGTGTCCGTCGCCGATCGACAGGTCGGACACGTGCCTGCGCTGCGGCAAGGACGGCCACAAAGCTGCCTCCTGCGGGGCCGCCACGCCACACTGCGCAGTGTGCGCCGCCAGTGGCCGCCCAGCAGACCATGTGATGAGGGGGAGGAAATGTCTTCCTCCCCCCAAGCGGGGCAAAGCTGCCGCTGTCACTGGCGCCGCTCCTGCGGCGGTTGCGGAGGGTGGTGCGATGTCCGACTGATTTCGGTCGGACGTCGCATCGCACCGGCGTCGCGGTCTTCCGCGGACTCTCCTCCCCTCTCGCTCTAGAGAGGGGAACGGGATACGCGGCCGCCGCGCCGCCGGTGGATCGTGAGGATCATCCTCAAGGTGGCGACGGGCGGGCGATAGGCGCGGGGGCGCCTACGCCCGCATTGCACCCGTCACCGCCCCGCCGGGCAATCGTCGGCGGGGACTGGACGAAAAGGCTCTGCCGGATTCCCAGTCCCCGCCATTCAGGACGAAGCGGGAACACGCTGGTGGTTTTTAGTGGGTATACCGGGTCAGACCGGGGAGTCCCACATACCCCCCCCATCCCCCGATGGGAGGGTATGCGTAATGCATTTTCCCCAGCGTTAAAAAAAAAAAAAAAAAAAAAAAAGGTTAGGTTAGGTTGGGGGACCCCCCACAGCGCATACGTCCTCGTCGTGTCCCCTGGAAACTGCCCAGTTCTGACCACCGTAACGGAGTGGCAGACTGGGTAGGCCAAAGTGCGCTGTGCATCGTAGCTAATCACATCAGCCTTGCAGAGCTACGAACAAGTCGTGATCGCCATGTCGACCCCTAGGCGAGACGCCTCCGGGCGATTTTTAAAAACGAAGAAGGGCCCTTCTCAGGGCCAACCCGGCGCTCAGGCGCCTGAGTCTAGTCGCGCGCCTTCTGCGGCCAGCTCTATCGAGAGGAGTGAGTCGTTTGGGTCTCTGTTGGACTCAGACGACTCACTGTTTGTGTCGGACGTCGAGGACTCCCGGCCGCGAAAGCGAGCCCACCAGAGCGGTGGGTCCGGGGGCTCCTCGGCCTCCACGTCGACGGGGCTGCCGAAGGCCAAGAAGCCGGCGGTCGCACCAGCGACCCATACCGTTGGGCTAGCCGACGCCCAACGGAAGCTGGACCTAGCCCGGCGCGCTCAGCTCCAGGAGGAGCTTGAGGAGCGCGTCGCGGCAAAGGAGAAAAGAGCACAATCCGCCCGGGGCGGGTCCGGGTACGGCGCGTCTCGCGTGCTGTACGCGGACTACTCTCTGGCGGAGCTCGAAAGGATGGCGATAGAGGACGAGGAGGGGATCGTAGAGGTCGCCTCCAAGTCCTCAAACTTGAAGGGTACCTTCACGAAGGCCCTCAAGTGCCGGGCCGCGAGCCTGCGCGGGGTCGTCGCTGAGCTGCTTCAGCGAACGGCCACCGACGAGACGCGGCAACTGCAGGCGAAGGTCGATCGCCTGCAGTCGGAGGTCAGCCAGCTGCACCAGAAGCTGGCTGAAGCCACGGCCCGGCCACAACAGGCCGCGACGAGCCCTGCCGCAGAGGCCCCCCCCTCCAGCCGCAACCTTGAGGACGTCATCCGCAAGGTTGTGATGGAGGAGCGGGCCTTCACGCGAGCCTGCCTGGCGGGGATCGAGGACCGGCTCCTTCCGGAGACGCGCCTCCGACCGCCGCTTGCGGCGGACAAGAGGCGAGACCGGGTGGAGCCGGTGCCTCCTACCCCACAGGCCGAGGGCGCCCCTCAGGAGGTCCCCCAGCAGGAGGAGGACGCCCTTCTCCCTGCGACCACACCGTCCAACGAGTGGACGGAGGTGCGGCGCAAGGGGAAGGGTAAGGGGAAGAAGTCGGCAGCGGCCGTTCCCGCTGCTGCCGTTTCTGTCGCCACTGCCAGCCAGTCGAAGGCGACCGGCAAAGGCAAGGCGAAGCCGAAAGGGAAGGCGAAGGTGCGACTCGTCCCCCCTAAATCCGCAGCAGTCGTGGTGACCCTCACCGCGGAGGCTGCGGGGCGAGGGGAGACGTACATGTCCGTGCTGGTGCGGGCACGCGCCAACGCCGACCCTGCCCAACTGGGCATCGGCGCTGTGACTTGTCGGCGGACCCAGGCCGGGGCTCGTATCTTCGAGTTCCCGGGAGCCGAGGGGGGTGCCCGCGCGGACCTCTTTGCAGCCAAGCTGCAGGAGGCCATCGCGGACACCGCCAAGGTGGTCCGCCCTACAAAGTCAGCGGTCTTGGAGGTGGCGGAGTTGGACGACTCCGTCACCAAGGAAGAGGTGGTGGCTGCGGTGGCGGCGATTGGGGGCTGCGACGTCGCCGCGGTGCAGGGCCGGAATATCCGGCCCGGCCGCGGCGGCTTGGGCGCGATTCGCCTGCGGTGCCCAATCGCTGCTGCCAAAGCCGTCCTTGCCAAGGGCCGGCTTACAGTCGGCCTCAGTTCAGGTACGGTCCGGGCTCTCGCCGACCAGCCCATGCGGTGTTTCCGGTGCTTCGGCATCGGACACACCCGGCCGCTGTGTCCGTCGCCGATCGACAGGTCGGACACGTGCCTGCGCTGCGGCAAGGACGGCCACAAAGCCGCCTCCTGCGGGGCCGCCACGCCACACTGCGCAGTGTGCGCCGCCAGTGGCCGCCCAGCAGACCATGTGATGAGGGGGAGGAAATGTCTTCCTCCCCCCAAGCGGGGCAAAGCTGCCGCTGTCACTGGCGCCGCTCCTGCGGCGGTTGCGGAGGGTGGTGCGATGTCCGACTGATTTCGGTCGGACGTCGCATCGCACCGGCGTCGCGGTCTTCCGCGGACTCTCCTCTCCTCTCGCTCTAGAGAGGGGAACGGGATACGCGGCCGCCGCGCCGCCGGTGGATCGTGAGGATCATCCTCAAGGTGGCGACGGGCGGGCGATAGGCGCGGGGGCGCCTACGCCCGCATTGCACCCGTCACCGCCCCGCCGGGCAATCGTCGGCGGGGACTGGACGAAAAGGCTCTGCCGGATTCCCAGCCCCCGTCATCCAAGACGAAGCGGGAACAACGCTGGTGGTTTTTAGTGGGTATACCGGGTCAGACCGGGGAGTCCCACATAGCCTCCCATCCCCCGATGGGCGGGTATGCGTAATGCATTTTCCCCAGCGTCAAAAAAAAAAAAAAAAAAAAAAAAAAAAAAAAGGTTAGGTTAGGTTAGGTTAGGTTAGGTTAGGTTGGGGGGGGGGACCCCCCACAGTGCTTGCGTCCACGTCGCGTCCCCTGGTAACTGCCCAGATCTGACCACCGTAACGGAGTGGCAGACTGGGTAGGCTAAAGAGCACTGTGCATCGTAGTCACATTACAGCCTGGAAGAGACTACGACCTGAGAGCGATAACATGTCGACACCTAGAAGGGACGCCTCCGGGCGTTTCCTCAAGAAGGGCCCATCTAAGGGCCAATTCGGCGCACCAGCGCCCGAAACTAGCCGCGCGCCTTCGGCCAGCTCTATCGAGAGGAGTGAGTCGTTTGGGTCTCTGTTGGACTCAGACGACTCACTGTTTGTGTCGGACGTCGAGGACTCCCGGCCGCGAAAGCGAGCCCACCAGAGCGGTGGGTCCGGGGGCTCCTCGGCCTCCACGTCGACGGGGCTGCCAAAGGCTAAAAAGCCGACGGTCGCACCAGCGACCCATACCGTTGGGCTAGCTGACGCCCAGCGGAAGCTGGACCTTGCCCGGCGCGCTCAGCTCCAGGAGGAGCTGGAGGAGCGCGTCGCGGCAAAGGAGAAACGAGCCCAGTCCGCCCGGGGCGGGTCCGGGTACGGCGCGTCCCACGTGCTGTACGCGGACCACTCTCTGGCGGAGCTCGAGAAGATGGCGGAGGAGGACAAGGAGGGGATCGTAGAGGTCGCCTCCAAGTCCTCAAACTTGAAGGGCACTTTTCAGAAGGCCCTCAAGTGCCGGGCCGCGAGCCTGCGCGGTGTCGTCGCTGAACTCCTTCAGCGGACGGCCACCGACGAGACGCGGCAACTGCAGGCGAAAGTGGATCGCCTGCAGTCGGAGGTCAGCCAGCTGCACCAGAAGCTGGCTGAAGCCACGGCCCGGCCACAACAGGCCGCGACGAGCCCTGCCGCGGAGGCCCCCCCCTCCAGCCGCAACCTTGAGGATGTCATCCGCAAGGTTGTGATGGAGGAGCGGGCCTTCACGCGAGCCTGCCTGGCGGGGATCGAGGACCGGCTCCTTCCGGAGACGCGCCTCCGACCGCCGCTTGCGGCGGACAAGAGGCGAGACCGGGTGGAGCCGGTGCCTCCTACCCCACAGGCCGAGGGTGCCCCTCAGGAGGTCCCCCAGCAGGAGGAGGACGCCCTTCTCCCTGCGACCACACCGTCCAACGAGTGGACGGAGGTGAGGCGCAAGGGGAAGGGTAAGGGGAAGAAGTCGGCGGCGGCCGTTCCCGCTGCTGCCGCTTCTGTCGCCACTGCCAGCCAGTCGCCTGGCAAAGGCAAGGCGAAGGGGAAAGGGAAGGCAAAGGCGCGGCTGGTCCCCCCTAAAACCGCAGCAGTCGTGGTGACTCTCACCGCGGAGGCTGCGGGGCGAGGGGAGACCTACATGTCCGTGCTGGTGCGGGCACGCGCCAATGCCAACCCTGCCCAACTGGGCTTAGGCACTGTGACCTGCCGGCGGACCCAAGCCGGGGCTCGTATTTTCGAGTTCCCGGGAGCTGAGGGGGGTGCCCGCGCGGACCTCTTTGCAGCCAAGCTGCAGGAGGTCATCGCGGACACCGCCAAGGTGGTCCGACCGGTAAAGTCAGCGGTCATAGAGGTGGCGGAGTTGGACGACTCCGTCACCAAAGAGGAGGTGGTGGCTGCGGTGGCGGCGATTGGGGGCTGCGACGTCGCTGCGGTGCAGGGCCGGGATATCCGGCCCGGCCGCGGCGGCTTGGGCGCGCTTCGCCTGCGGTGCCCAATCGCTGCTGCCAAAGCCGTTCTTGCCAAGGGCCGGCTTACAGTCGGCTTCAGTGCGGGTGCGGTCCGGGCTCTCGCCGACCAGCCTATGCGGTGTTTCCGGTGCTTCGGCATCGGACACACCCGGCCGCTGTGTCCGTCTCCGATCGACAGGTCGGACACGTGCCTGCGCTGCGGCAAGGACGGTCACAAAGCCGCCTCCTGCGGGGCCGCCACGCCACACTGCGCAGTGTGCGCCGCCAGTGGCCGCCCAGCGGGCCATGTGATGAGGGGGAGGAAATGTCTTCCTCCCCCCAAGCGGGGCAAAGCTGCCGCTGCCACTGGCGCCGCTCCTGCGGCGGTTTCGGAGGGTGGTGCGATGTCGGACTAACTCAGGTCGGACGTCGCATCGCACCGGCGTCGCGGTCTTCCGCGGACTCTCCTCCCCTCTCGCTCTAGAGAGGGGAACGGGATACGCGGCCGCCGCGCCGCCGGTGGATCGTGAGGATCATCCTCAAGGTGGCGACGGGCGGGCGATAGGCGCGGGGGCGCCTACGCCCGCATTGCACCCGTCACCGCCCCGCCGGGCAATCGTCGGCGGGGACTGGACGAAAAGGCTCTGCCGGTTTCCCAGTCCCCGCCATTCAGGACGAAGCGGGAACACGCTGGTGGTTTTTAGTGGGTATACCGGGTCAGACCGGGGAGTCCCACATACCCCCCCCATCCCCCGATGGGAGGGTATGCGTAATGCATTTTCCCCAGCGTAAAAAAAAAAAAAAAAAAAAAAAAAAAAAAAAAAAAAAAAAAAAAAAAAAAAGGTTAGGTTGGGGGAGGGGGACCCCCCACAGCGCATACGTCCTCGTCGTGTCCCCTGGAAACTGCCCAGTTCTGACCACCGTAACGGAGTGGCAGACTGGGTAGGCCAAAGTGCGCTGTGCATCGTAGAGCACCTCTGTCTTGCTGTCTACGAACGTTGTTGTCGCGACCATAATGTCGACACCCAGAAGGGACGCCTCCGGGCGTTTCCTGAAGAAAGGCCCTTCTCAGGGCCAACCCGGCGCTCAGGCGCCTGAGTCTAGCCGCG
Source organism: Euplexia lucipara (assembly GCA_921972225.1). Classification (NCBI taxonomy): domain Eukaryota; kingdom Metazoa; phylum Arthropoda; class Insecta; order Lepidoptera; family Noctuidae; genus Euplexia; species Euplexia lucipara. The sequence goes on from OV179159.1 coordinate 22,102,200, forward strand.
CGCCTTCTGCGGCCAGCTCATACGGAGGGAGTGAGTCGTTTGGGTCTCTGGACTCAGACGACTCATTCAGTCTGTCGGAAGTCGAGGGCTCCCGGTCGCGCAAGCGAATCCACCAGAGCGGTGGGTCCGGGGGCTCCTCGGCCTCTACGTCAACGGGGCTGCCGAAGGCCAAAAGGCCGACGGTGGCACCAGCGACCCATGATGTTGGGCTCCTAGACGCCCAACGTAAGCTGGACCTTGCCCGGCGCGCCCAGCTCCAGGAGGAGCTGGAGGAGCGCGTCGCGGCTAAGGAAAAGCGAGCTCAGTCCGCCCGGGGCGGGTCCGGGTACGGCGCGTCCCGCGTGCTGTACGCGGACCACTCTCTGGCGGAGCTTGAGAGGATGGCGGTGGAGGATGAGGAGGGGATCGTCGAGGTCGCTTCCAAGTCCTCCAACCTAAAGGGGACCTTTCAGAAGGCCCTCAAGTGCCGGGCCGCGAGCCTGCGCGGTGTCGTCGCTGAACTCCTTCAGCGGACGGCCACCGACGAGACGCGGCAACTGCAGGCGAAGGTCGATCGCCTGCAGTCGGAGGTCAGCCAGCTGCACCAGAAGCTGGCTGAAGCCACGGCCCGGCCACAACAGGCCGCGACGAGCCCTGCCGCAGAGGCCCCCCCCTCCAGCCGCAACCTTGAGGACGTCATCCGCAAGGTTGTGATGGAGGAGCGGGCCTTCACGCGAGCCTGCCTGGCGGGGATCGAGGACCGGCTCCTTCCGGAGACGCGCCTCCGACCGCCGCTTGCGGCGGATAAGAGGCGGGACCGGGCGGAGCCGGTGCCTCCTACCCCACAGGCCGAGGGCACCCCTCAGGAGGTCCCCCAGCAGGAGGGGGACGCTCTTCTCCCTGCGACCACACCGTCCAACGAGTGGACGGAGGTGAGGCGCAGGGGGAAGGGTAAGGGGAAGAAGTCGGCAGCGGCCGTTCCCGCTGCTGCCGCTTCTGTCGCCACTGCCAGCCAGTCGCAAAAGGCGACCGGCAAAGGCAAGGCGAAGCCGAAGGGGAAGGCAAAGGCGCGGCTGGTCCCCCCTAAATCCGCAGCAGTCGTGGTGACTCTCACCGCGGAGGCTGCGGGGCGAGGGGAGACCTATATGTCCGTGCTGGTGCGGGCACGCGCCAATGCCAACCCTGCCCAACTGGGCATCGGTACAGTGACTTGTCGGCGGACCCAAGCCGGGGCTCGTATCTTCGAGTTCCCGGGAGCCGAGGGGGGTGCCCGCGCGGACCTCTTTGCAGCCAAGCTGCAGGAGGTCATCGCGGACACCGCCAAGGTGGTCCGGCCGGTAAAGTCGGCGGTCTTGGAGGTGGCGGAGTTGGACGACTCCGTCACCAAGGAGGAGGTGGTGGCTGCGGTGGCGGCGATTGGGGGCTGTGACGTCGCCGCGGTGCAGGGCCGGAACATCCGGCCCGGCCGCGGCGGCTTGGGCGCGATTCGCCTGCAGTGCCCAATCGTCGCTGCCAAAGCTGTTCTTGCTGGGGGCCGGCTTTCAGTCGGCTTCAGCTCGGGTGCGGTCCGGGCTCTCGCCAACCAGCCATTGCGGTGTTTCCGGTGCTTCGGCACCGGACACACGCGGCCGCTGTGTCCATCTCCGGTCGACAGATCGGACACGTGCCTGCGCTGCGGCAAGGACGGCCACAAAGCCGCCTCCTGCGGGGCCGCCACACCGCGCTGCGCGGTGTGTGCCGCCAGTGGCAGCCCAGCTGACCACGTCATGAGGGGGCGGAAATGTCTTCCTCCCCCCAAACGGGGCAAAGCTGTCGCTGCCGCTGGCGCCGCCGCTCCTGCGGCGGCTGCGGAGAGCGGTGCGATGTCCGACTGATTTCGGTCGGACGTCGCATCGCGCCGGCGTCGCGGTCCTCCGCGGACTCTCCTCTCCTCTCGCTCTAGAGAGGGGAACGGGATACGCGGCCGCCGCGCCGCCGGTAGGTCTTGAGGATCTTCCTCAAGGTGGCGACGGGCGGGCGTTAGGCGCGGGGGCGCCTACGCCCGCATTGCACCCGTCACCGCCTCCGCCGGGCAATCGTCGGCGGGGACTGGACGAAAAGGCTCTGCCGGATTCCCAGTCCCCGCCATTCAGGACGAAGCGGGAACACGCTGGTGGTTTTTAGTGGGTATACCGGGTCAGACCGGGGAGTCCCACATACCCCCCCCATCCCCCGATGGGAGAGTATGCGTAATGCATTTTCCCCAGCGTTAAAAAAAAAAAAAAAAAAAAAAAAAAAAAGGTTAGGTTGGGGGACCCCCCACAGCGCATACGTCCTCGTCGTGTCCCCTGGAAACTGCCCAGTTCTGACCACCGTAACGGAGTGGCAGACTGGGTAGGCCAAAGTGCGCTGTGCATCGTAGTCAATTACCAGCCTTGAAGAGACTACGTACGATTGCGATAAATATGTCGACACCTCGAAGGGACGCCTCCGGGCGATTTTTGAAGAAGGGCCCTTCTAAGGGCCAACCCGGCGCACCAGCGCCTGAGACTAGCCGCGCGCCTTCTGCGGCCAGCTCAATTGAGAGGAGTGAGTCGTTTGGGTCTCTTTTGGACTCAGACGACTCACTGTTTGTGTCGGACGTCGAGGACTCCCGGCCGCGAAAGCGAGTCCACCAGAGCGGTGGGTCCGGGGGCTCCTCGGCCTCCACGTCGACGGGGCTGCCGAAGGCCAAGAAGCCGGCGGTCGCACCAGCGACCCATACCGTTGGGCTAGCCGACGCCCAACGGAAGCTGGACCTAGCCCGGCGCGCTCAGCTCCAGGAGGAGCTGGAGGAGCGCGTCGCGGCAAAGGAAAAGCGGGCCCAGTCCGCCCGAGCGAGGTCCGGGTACGGCGCGTCCCACGTGCTGTACGCGGACCACTCACTGGCGGAGCTGGAGAAGATGGCGGAGGAGGACAAGGAGGGGATCGTAGAGGTCGCCTCCAAGTCCTCAAACTTGAAGGGTACCTTCCAGAAGGCCCTCAAGTGCCGGGCCGCGAGCCTGCGCGGTGTCGTCGCTGAGCTGTTGCAGCGAACGGCCACCGACGAGACGCGGCAACTGCAGGCGAAGGTGGATCGCCTGCAGTCGGAGGTCAGCCAGCTGCACCAGAAGCTGGCTGAAGCCACGGCCCGGCCACAACAGGCCGCGACGAGCCCTGCCGCAGAGGCCCCCCCCTCCAGCCGCAACCTTGAGGATGTCATCCGCAAGGTTGTGATGGAGGAGCGGGCCTTCACGCGAGCCTGCCTGGCGGGGATCGAGGACCGGCTCCTTCCGGAGACGCGCCTCCGACCGCCGCTTGCGGCGGATAAGAGGCGGGACCGGGAGGGGCCGGTGCCTCCTACCCCACAGGCCGAGGGCGCCCCTCTGGAGGTCCCCCAACAGGAGGGGGACGCCCTTCTCCCTGCGACCACACCGTCCAACGAGTGGACGGAGGTGAAGCGCAGGAAGAAGGGTAAGGGGAAGAAGTCGGCTGCGGCCGTTCCCGCTGCTGCCGCTTCTGTCGCCACTGCCAGCCAGTCGCAAAAGGCGACCGGCAAAGGCAAGGCGAAGCCGAAAGGGAAGGCGAAGGTGCGACTCGTCCCCCCTAAATCCGCAGCAGTCGTGGTGACCCTCACCGCGGAGGCTGCGGGGCGAGGGGAGACGTACATGTCCGTGCTGGTGCGGGCACGCGCCAACGCCGACCCTGCCCAACTGGGCATCGGCACTGTGACTTGCCGGCGGACCCAAGCCGGGGCTCGTATCTTCGAGTTCCCGGGAGCCGAGGGGGGTGCCCGCGCGGACCTCTTTGCAGCCAAGCTGCAGGAGGTCATCGCGGACACCGCCAGGGTGGTCCGACCGGTAAAGTCAGCGGTCTTGGAGGTGGCGGAGTTGGACGACTCCGTCACCAAGGAGGAGGTGGTGGCTGCGGTGGCGGCGATTGGGGGCTGTGACGTCGCTGCGGTGCAGGGCCGGAATATCCGGCCCGGCCGCGGCGGCTTGGGCGCGATTCGCCTGCAGTGCCCAATCGCTGCTGCCAAAGCCGTCCTTGCCAAGGGCCGGCTTACAGTCGGCTTCAGTTCAGGTACGGTCCGGGCTCTCGCCGACCAGCCCATGCGGTGTTTCCGGTGCTTCGGCATCGGACACACCCGGCCGCTGTGTCCGTCGCCGATCGACAGGTCGGACACGTGCCTGCGCTGCGGCAAGGACGGCCACAAAGCCGCCTCCTGCGGGGCCGCCACGCCACACTGCGCAGTGTGCGCCGCCAGTGGCCGCCCAGCGGGCCATGTGATGAGGGGGAGGAAATGTCTTCCTTCCCCCAAGCGGGGCAAAGCTGCCGCTGCCACTGGCGCCGCTCCTGCGGCGGTTTCGGAGGGTGGTGCGATGTCCGACTAACTCAGGTCGGACGTCGCATCGCACCGGCGTCGCGGTCTTCCGCGGACTCTCCTCCCCTCTCGCTCTAGAGAGGGGAACGGGATACGCGGCCGCCGCGCCGCCGGTGGATCGTGAGGATCATCCTCAAGGTGGCGACGGGCGGGCGTTAGGCGCGGGGGCGCCTACGCCCGCATTGCACCCGTCACCGCCCCGCCGGGCAATCGTCGGCGGGGACTGGACGAAAAGGCTCTGCCGGATTCCCAGTCCCCGCCATTCAGGACGAAGCGGGAACACGCTGGTGGTTTTTAGTGGGTATACCGGGTCAGACCGGGGAGTCCCACATACCCCCCCCATCCCCCGATGGGAGGGTATGCGTAATGCATTTTCCCCAGCGTTCAAAAAAAAAAAAAAAAAAAAAAAAAAAAAAAAAAAAGGTTAGGTTAGGTTGGGGGACCCCCCACAGTGCATACGTCCTCGTCGTGTCCCCTGGAAACTGCCCAGTTCTGACCACCGTAACGGAGTGGCAGACTGGGTAGGCTAAAGTGCACTGTGCTTTCGTTGCTTATCATATTGCCTTATAGAGTAACGAAATGTCGGAATCAAAGAATACGCGGGACGCCTTCGGGCGTTTTTTGAAGAAAAAAGGCCCTTTTCAGGGCCAACCAAAAGGCCCTTCTCAGGGCCACTCAGACGCTTCGGCGTCGGAGGCCAGCCGCGCGCCGTCTGCGGCAAGCGCCTACGAGTCGTCTGACACCGACTCTCTGATGGGCCTCATCGACTTCTCGTTGAGTGAGGTCGAGGCGGAGGCGGAGAGTCGGTCGCGGAAGCGACCCCACAAGAGCGGTGGGTCCGGTGGCTCCTCGGGGTCGACGGGGCTGCCGAGGGCTAAAAAGCCGACGCCGGTGGCCCCGGCGACCCATGACGTTGGGCTTGCGGAGGCCCAGCGCCAGCTGGACCTGCTTCGGCAAGCTCAGGCCCAGGATGAGCTGGACGAGCGGGTTGCGGCCAGGGAGAAGCGGGCGCTCGCCACCCGGGCCAAGTCCGGAGGCGGTGCGTCCCGCGTTCTCTACGGGGACTTCTCCTTGGCCGAACTGGAGAAAATGGCGGCGGAGGACGAGGAGGGGATTGTGGAGGTCGCCTCCAAGTCCTCCAACCTGAAGGGGACCCTGCAGAGGGCCCTCAAATGCCGGGCTGCGAGCTTGCGCGGTATCGTCGCGGAGCTGGTCCAGCGCCAGGCCAGCGACGAGACGCGGCAGCTGCAGGCGAGGGCGGATCGCCTGCAGTCGGAGGCTAGCCGGCTTCACGCGAAGCTGGCTGAGGTCACGGCTCGGCCACACCAGGCCGAAACGAGCTCTGCGGCGGAGGGCCCTGCCTCCAGCCGCAACCTTGAGGATATCGTCCGCAAGGTTGTGATGGAGGAGAGGGCCTTCACAAGGTCCTGCCTGGCAGGCATTGAGGACCGGCTCCTGCCGGAGAAGCGCCTCCGGCCGCCGCTTGCGGCGGATAAGAGGCGCTGCCAGCCGGAGCCGTCCACCTCCCGGGCGGAGGATGCCAGGGTGGAGGACGCCCATGCGGAGGACGCCCTTCTCCCTTCGACCACCCCGTCTAACGAGTGGACGGAGGTGAGGCGTAAGGGGAAGGGCAAGGGCAAGAAGTCAGCGACGGCCGTCCCTGCCGTCGCTGCCGCCCCCGCCACTGCCGCTCCCAGCCAGTCGCTGGTGACTGGCAAGGGAAAGAAGGGGAAAAAGGGGAAGGGGAAGAAGTCAGCGACGGCCGTTCCTGCCGTCGCTGCCGCCCCCGCCACTGCCGGTCCCAGCCAGTCGCAGACGACTGGCAAGGGAAAGAAGGGGAAGGGAAAGAGGCGGCTGGTCCCCCCGAAAACTGCGGCCGTCGTGGTGACTCTCACCGCGGAGGCCGCAGGGCGCGGGGAGACCTACGCATCAATTTTGGTGCGAGCGCGGGCAAGTGCCGATCCCACCAAGCTGGGCATCGGCGGTGTCTCCTGTCGGCGGACCCAAGCCGGGGCTCGATTATTCGAGTTCCCGGGGGCGGAGGGGAACGCTAACGCGGACCTCTTCGCGGCGAAGCTGCGGGAGGCCATCGCCGATTCGGCGAAGGTGGCCCGACCAGTGAAGTTGGCGGCTCTGGAGGTGTCCGAGCTGGACGACACCGTCACCACAGAGGAGGTGGTGGCGGCGGTCGCAGCGGTGGGTGGCTGCGGCGTCGCGGCGGTCCAAGGCCGGGCGGTGAGGCCCGGCCGTGGTGGCATGGGTGCCGTCCGCCTCGAGTGCCCGGTCACCGCTGCCCAGGTCGTCCTTTCCAAGGGGCGGCTTACCGTTGGCCTTAGCTCGGGTGCAGTACGTGCGCTCGAGCAACAGCCTTTGAGGTGTTTCCGGTGCTTCGGCATCGGACACACCCGGCCCCTGTGTCCGTCCGCGGTGGACAGGTCGAACACCTGCTACCGCTGCGGCATGGAGGGCCACAAGGCCGCCTCTTGTGAGGCCGCCACGCCACACTGCGCTGTGTGTGCCGCCAGTGGCTGCTCGGCTGAGCACGTCATGAAGGGGAGGAAATGCAATCCTCCCCTTAAGCGGGGTAAAGCACAGGCACCAACAGTGTCTGCTGCCACTGCCGCCAGCGCTGCCGTTCCTGCGACGGCTGCGGAGGACGGTGCGATGTCCGACTGATTTAGGTCGGACATCGCATCGCACCGGCGCCGCGGTCTTCCGCGGACTCCCCTCCCCTCTCGCTTTAGAGAGGGGAACGGGATACGTGGCCGCCGCGCCGCCGGTGGATCCTGAGGATCACCCTCACGGTGGCGACGGGCGGGCGATAGGCGCGGGGGCGCCTACGCCCGCATTGCACCCGTCATCACCTTTGCCGGACTCTCGTCGCCGGGGACTGGACGAAATGGCTCTGCCGGATTCCCAGTCCCCGCCATTCCGACGATGCGGGAACAACGCTGGGGTTTTTAGTGGGTATACCGGGTCAAACCGGGGAGTCCCACATACCCCCCCCATCCCCCGATGGGAGGGTATGCGTAATGCATTTTCCCCAGCGCAAAAAAAAAAAAAAAAAAAAAAAAAAAAAAAAAAAAAAAAAAAAAAAAAAAAAAAAAAAAAAAAAAAAAAAAAAAAAAAAAAGGTTAGGTTAGGTTGGGGGACCCCCCACAGCGCATACGTCCTCGTCGTGTCCCCTGGAAACTGCCCAGTTCTGACCACCGTAACGGAGTGGCAGACTGGGTAGGCCAAAGTGCGCTGTGCATCGTAGAGCACCTCACTGCCTTGTGTCTACGAACAAGTAGTTTGCGACCATCATGTCGACACCTCGACGGGACGCCTCCGGGCGTTTCCTAAAGAAAAAGGGCCCTTTTCAGGGCCAACCCGGCGCTCAGACGCCCGAGACTAGCCGCGCGCCTTCTGCGGCCAGCTCTGTAGAGAGGAGTGAGTCGTTTGGGTCTCTGTTGGACTCAGACGACTCACTGTTTGTGTCGGACGTCGAGGACTCCCGGCCGCGAAAGCGAGCCCACCAGAGCGGTGGGTCCGGGGGCTCCTCGGCCTCCACGTCGACGGGGCTGCCGAAGGCGAAGAAGCCGACGGTCGCACCAGTGACCCATTCCGTTGGGCTAGCCGACGCCCAGCGGAAGCTTGACCTAGCCCGGCGCGCTCAGCTCCAGGAGGAGCTGGAGGAGCGCGTCGCGGCAAAGGAAAAGCGGGCCCAGTCCGCCCGAGCGAGGTCCGGGTACGGCGCGTCCCGCGTGCTGTACGCGGACCACTCACTGGCGGAATTGGAGAAGATGGCGGAGGAGGACGAGGAGGGGATCGTAGAGGTCGCCTCCAAGTCCTCCAACTTGAAGGGCACATTTCAGAAGGCCCTCAAGTGCCGGGCCGCGAGCCTGCGCGGGGTCGTCGCTGAACTGCTTCAGCGAACGGCCACCGACGAAACGCGGCAACTGCAGGCGAAGGTGGATCGCCTGCAGTCGGAGGTCAGCCAGCTGCACCAGAAGCTGGCTGAAGCCACGGCCCGGCCACAACAGGCCACGACGAGCCCTGCGGCAGAGGCCCCCCCTTCCAGCCACAACCTTGAGGACGTCATCCGCAAGGTTGTGATGGAGGAGCGGGCTTTCACGCGAGCATGCCTGGCGGGGATCGAGGACCGGCTCCTTCCGGAGACGCGCCTCCGACCGCCGCTTGCGGCGGACAAGAGGCGGGACCGGGCGGAGCCGGTGCCTCCTACCCCACAGGCCGAGGGCACCCCTCTGGAGGTCCCCCAACAGGAGGGGGACGCCCTTCTCCCTGCGACCACACCGTCCAACGAGTGGACGGAGGTGAAGCGCAGGAAGAAGGGTAAGGGGAAAAAGTCGGCGGCGGCCGTTCCCGCTGCTGCCGCCACTGCCGCTTCTGCCAGCCAGTCGCCTGCGACCGGCAAGGGCAAGAAGCAGAAGGGAAAAGGGAAGGCGAAGGTGCGACTCGTCCCCCCTAAATCCGCAGCAGTCGTGGTGACCCTCACCGCGGAGGCTGCGGGGCGAGGGGAGACGTACATGTCCGTGCTGGTGCGGGCACGTGCCAACGCCAACCCTGCCCAACTGGGCATCGGCAGTGTGACCTGCCGGCGGACCCAAGCCGGGGCTCGTATTTTCGAGTTCCCGGGAGCCGAGGGGGGTGCCCGCGCGGACCTCTTTGCAGCCAAGCTGCAGGAGGTCATCGCGGACACCGCCACGGTGGTCCGCCCGGTAAAGTCAGCGGCCTTGGAGGTGGCGGAGTTGGACGACTCCGTCACCAAGGAGGAGGTGGTGGCTGCGGTGGCGGCGATTGGGGGCTGTGACGTCGCCGCGGTGCAGGGCCGGAATATCCGGCCCGGCCGCGGTGGCTTGGGCGCGATTCGCCTGCAGTGCCCAATCGTCGCTGCCAAAGCCGTTCTTGCTGGGGGCCGGCTTTCAGTCGGCTTCAGCTCAGGTGCGGTCCGGGCTCTCGCCAACCAGCCATTGCGGTGTTTCCGGTGCTTCGGCACCGGACACACGCGGCCGCTGTGTCCATCTCCGGTCGACAGATCGGACACGTGCCTGCGCTGCGGCAAGGACGGCCACAAAGCCGCCTCCTGCGGAGCCGCCACACCGCACTGCGCGGTGTGTGCCGCCAGTAGCAGCCCAGCTGACCACGTGATGAGGGGGAGGAAGTGTAATCCGCCCCCCAAGCGGGGTAAAGCTGTCGCTGCCGCTGGCGCCGCCGCTCCTGCGGCGGCTGCGGAGAGCGGTGCGATGTCCGACTGATTCCGGTCGGATGTCGCATCGCGCCGGCGTCGCGGTCCTCCACGGACTCCCCTACCCTCTCGCTCTTAGAGAGGGGAACGGGATACGTGGCCGCCGCGCCGCTGGTAGGTCTTGAGGATCTTCCTCAAGGTGGCGACGGGCGGGTGTTAGGCGCGGGGGCGCCTACGCCCGCATTGCACCCGTCACCGCCTCCGCCGGGCAATCGTCGGCGGGGACTGGACGAAAAGGCTCTGCCGGATTCCCAGTCCCCGCCATCCAAGACGAAGCGGGAACAACGCTGGTGGTTTTTAGTGGGTATACCGGGTCTGACCGGGGAGTCCCACATACCCCCCCCATCCCCCGATGGGAGGGTATGCGTAATGCATTTTCCCCAGCGCTAAAAAAAAAAAAAAAAAAAAAAAAAAAAAAAAAAAAAAAAAAAAAAAAAGGTTAGGTTAGGTTGGGGGACCCCCCACAGCGCATACGTCCTCGTCGTGTCCCCTGGAAACTGCCCAGTTCTGACCACCGTAACGGAGTGGCAGACTGGGTAGGCCAAAGTGCGCTGTGCATCGTAGATCATCCAAGCCTTGTGAGTCTACGAAAACGCCTGCGATCATAATGTCGACCCCTAGGCGGGACGCCTCCGGGCGATTTTTAAAGAAAAAGGGCGCTCAGGTGCCTGAGGCTAGCCGCGCGCCTTCTGCGGCCAGCTCTCTGGAGAGGAGTGAGTCGTTTGGGTCCCTGTTGGACTCAGACGACTCACTGTTTGTGTCGGACGTCGAGGACTCCCGGCCGCGAAAGCGAGCCCACCAGAGCGGTGGGTCCGGGGGCTCCTCGGCCTCCACTTCGACGGGGCTGCCGAAGGCTAAGAAGCCGACGGTGGCACCAGCGATCCATACCGTTGGGCTCGCTGATGCCCAGCGGAAGCTGGACCTTGCCCGGCGCGCTCAGCTCCAGGAGGAGCTGGAGGAGCGCGTCGCGGCTAAGGAAAAGCGTGCTCAGTCCGCCCGGGGTGGGTCCGGGTACGGCGCGTCCCGCGTGCTGTACGCGGACCACTCTCTGGCGGAGCTTGAGAGGATGGCGGTGGAGGATGAGGAGGGGATCGTCGAGGTCGCCTCCAAGTCCTCCAACCTAAAGGGGACCTTCCAGAAGGCCCTCAAGTGCCGGGCCGCGAGCCTGCGCGGTGTCGTCGCTGAGCTGTTGCAGCGAACGGCCACCGACGAGACGCGGCAACTGCAGGCGAAGGTGGATCGCCTGCAGTCGGAGGTCAGCCAGCTGCACCAGAAGCTGGCTGAAGCCACGGCCCGGCCACAACAGGCCGCGACGAGCCCTGCCGCAGAGGCCCTTCCCTCCAGCCGCAGCCTTGAGGACACCATCCGCAAGGTTGTGATGGAGGAGAGGGCCTTCACGCGAGCATGCCTGGCGGGGATCGAGGACCGGCTCCTTCCGGAGACGCGCCTCCGACCGCCGCTTGCGGCGGACAAGAGGCGGGACCGGGTGGAGCCGGTGCCTCCTACCCCACAGGCCGAGGGCACCCCTCTGGAGGTCCCCCAACAGGAGGGGGACGCCCTTCTCCCTGCGACCACACCGTCCAACGAGTGGACGGAGGTGAAGCGCAGGAAGAAGGGTAAGGGGAAAAAGTCGGCGGCGGCCGTTCCCGCTGCTGCCGCCACTGCCGCTTCTGCCAGCCAGTCGCCTGCGACCGGCAAGGGCAAGAAGCAGAAGGGGAAAGGGAAGGCGAAGGTGCGACTCGTCCCCCCTAAATCCGCAGCAGTCGTGGTGACCCTCACCGCGGAGGCTGCGGGTCGAGGGGAGACGTACATGTCCGTGCTGGTGCGGGCACGTGCCAACGCCAACCCTGCCCAACTGGGCATCGGCAGTGTGACCTGCCGGCGGACCCAAGCCGGGGCTCGTATTTTCGAGTTCCCGGGAGCCGAGGGGGGTGCCCGCGCGGACCTCTTTGCAGCCAAGCTGCAGGAGGTCATCGCGGACACCGCCACGGTGGTCCGCCCGGTAAAGTCAGCGGCCTTGGAGGTGGCGGAGTTGGACGACTCCGTCACCAAGGAGGAGGTGGTGGCTGCGGTGGCGGCGATTGGGGGCTGTGACGTCGCCGCGGTGCAGGGCCGGAATATCCGGCCCGGCCGCGGCGGCTTGGGCGCGATTCGCCTGCAGTGCCCAATCGTCGCTGCCAAAGCCGTTCTTGCCAGGGGCCGGCTATCAGTCGGCTTCAGTTCAGGTGCGGTCCGGGCTCTCGGCGACCAGCCATTGCGGTGTTTCCGATGCTTCGGCATCGGTCACACGCGGCCGCTGTGTCCGTCTAAAACCGACAGATCGGACACGTGCCTGCGCTGCGGCAAGGACGGCCACAAAGCCGCCTCCTGCGGGGCCGCCACACCGCGCTGCGCGGTGTGTGCCGCCAGTGGCAGCCCAGCTGACCACGTCATGAGGGGGCGGAAATGTCTTCCTCCCCCCAGACGGGGCAAAGCTGTCGCTGCCGCTGGCGCCGCCGCTCCTGCGGCGGCTGCGGAGAGCGGTGCGATGTCCGACTGATTTCGGTCGGACGTCGCATCGCGCCGGCGTCGCGGTCCTCCGCGGACTCTCCTCTCCTCTCGCTCTAGAGAGGGGAACGGGATACGCGGCCGCCGCGCCGCCGGTGGATCTTGAGGATCTTCCTCAAGGTGGCGACGGGCGGGCGTTAGGCGCGGGGGCGCCTACGCCCGCATTGCACCCGTCACCGCCTCCGCCGGGCAATCGTCGGCGGGGACTGGACGAAAAGGCTCTGCCGGATTCCCAGTCCCCGCCATTCAGGACGAAGCGGGAACAACGCTGGTGGTTTTTAGTGGGTATACCGGGTCAGACCGGGGAGTCCCACATACCCCCCCCATCCCCCGATGGGAGGGTATGCGTAATGCATTTTCCCCAGCGTGGAAAAAAAAAAAAAAAAAAAAAAAAAAAGGTTAGGTTAGGTTAGGTTAGGTTAGGTTTGCGGCAAGGACGGCCACAAAGCCGCCTCCTGCGGGGCCGCCACACCGCACTGCGCGGTGTGTGCCGCCAGTGGCAGCCCAGCTGACCACGTCATGAGGGGGCGGAAATGTCTTCCTCCCCCCAGACGGGGCAAAGCTGTCGCTGCCGCTGGCGCCGCCGCTCCTGCGGCGGCTGCGGAGAGCGGTGCGATGTCCGACTGATTTCGGTCGGACGTCGCATCGCGCCGGCGTCGCGGTCCTCCGCGGACTCTCCTCTCCTCTCGCTCTAGAGAGGGGAACGGGATACGCGGCCGCCGCGCCGCCGGTAGGTCTTGAGGATCTTCCTCAAGGTGGCGACGGGCGGGCGTTAGGCGCGGGGGCGCCTACGCCCGCATTGCACCCGTCACCGCCTCCGCCGGGCAATCGTCGGCGGGGACTGGACGAAAAGGCTCTGCCGGATTCCCAGTCCCCGCCATTCAGGACGAAGCGGGAACACGCTGGTGGTTTTTAGTGGGTATACCGGGTCAGACCGGGGAGTCCCACATACCCCCCCCATCCCCCGATGGGAGGGTATGCGTAATGCATTTTCCCCAGCGTTAAAAAAAAAAAAAAAAAAAAAAAAAAAAAAAAAAAAAAAAAAAAAAAAAGGTTAGGTTAGGTTAGGTTAGGTTGGGGGACCCCCCACAGTGCTTGCGTCCACGTCGCGTCCCCTGGTAACTGCCCAGATCTGACCACCGTAACGGAGTGGCAGACTGGGTAGGCTAAAGAGCACTGTGCATCGTAGTCACATTACAGCCTGGAAGAGACTACGACCTGAGAGCGATATCATGTCGACACCTAGAAGGGACGCCTCCGGGCGTTTCCTCAAGAAGGGCCCATCTAAGGGCCAACTCGGCGCACCAGCGCCCGAAACTAGCCGCGCGCCTTCTGCGGCTAGCTCTATCGAAAGGAGTGAGTCGTTTGGGTCTCTTTTGGACTCAGACGACTCACTTTTTGTGTCGGACGTCGAGGACTCCCGGCCGCGAAAGCGAGCCCACCAGAGCGGTGGGTCCGGGGGCTCCTCGGCCTCCACGTCGACGGGGCTGCCGAAGGCCAAGAAGCCAACGATCGCACCAGCGACCCATACCGTTGGGCTTGCAGACGCCCAGCGAAAGCTGGACCTTGCCCGGCGCGCTCAGCTCCAGGAGGAGCTTGAGGAGCGCGTCGCGGCAAAGGAGAAAAGAGCACAATCCGCCCGGGGCGGGTCCGGGTACGGCGCGTCTCGCGTGCTGTACGCGGACCACTCTCTGGCGGAGCTCGAAAGGATGGCGATAGAGGACGAGGAGGGGATCGTAGAGGTCGCCTCCAAGTCCTCAAACTTGAAGGGTACCTTCACGAAGGCCCTCAAGTGCCGGGCCGCGAGCCTGCGCGGGGTCGTCGCTGAGCTGCTTCAGCGAACGGCCACCGACGAGACGCGGCAACTGCAGGCGAAGGTCGATCGCCTGCAGTCGGAGGTCAGCCAGCTGCACCAGAAGCTGGCTGAAGCCACGGCCCGGCCACAACAGGCCGCGACGAGCCCTGCCGCGGAGGCCCTTCCCTCCAGCCGCAACCTTGAGGACACCATCCGCAAGGTTGTGATGGAGGAGAGGGCCTTCACGCGAGCATGCCTGGCGGGGATCGAGGACCGGCTCCTTCCGGAGACGCGCCTCCGACCGCCGCTTGCGGCGGACAAGAGGCGGGACCGGGTGGAGCCGGTGCCTCCTACCCCACAGGCCGAGGGCACCCTTGCGGAGGTCCCCCAGCAGGAGGAGGACGCCCTTCTCCCTGCGACCACACCGTCCAACGAGTGGACGGAGGTGAGGCGCAAGGGGAAGGGTAAGGGTAAGAAGTCGGCAGCGGCCGTTCCCGCTGCTGCCGCTTCTGTCGCCACTGCCAGCCAGTCGCAGGCGACCGGCAAAGGCAAGGCGAAGCCGAAGGGGAAGGCAAAGGCGCGGCTGGTCCCCCCTAAAACCGCAGCAGTCGTGGTGACTCTCACCGCGGAGGCTGCGGGGCGAGGGGAGACCTACATGTCCGTGCTGGTGCGGGCACGCGCCAATGCCAACCCTGCCCAACTGGGCATCGGCACAGTGACTTGCCGGCGGACCCAGGCCGGGGCTCGTATTTTCGAGTTCCCGGGAGCAGAGGGGGGTGCCCGCGCGGACCTCTTTGCAGCCAAGCTGCAGGAGGTCATCGCGGACACCGCCAAGGTGGTCCGACCGGTAAAGTCAGCGGTCATAGAGGTGGCGGAGTTGGACGACTCCGTCACCAAAGAGGAGGTGGTGGCTGCGGTGGCGGCGATTGGGGGCTGCGACGTCGCTGCGGTGCAGGGCCGGGATATCCGGCCCGGCCGCGGCGGCTTGGGCGCGCTTCGCCTGCGGTGCCCAATCGCTGCTGCCAAAGCCGTCCTTGCCAAGGGCCGGCTTACAGTCGGCTTCAGTTCAGGTACGGTCCGGGCTCTCGCCGACCAGCCCATGCGGTGTTTCCGGTGCTTCGGCATCGGACACGCCCGGCCGCTGTGTCCATCGCCGATCGACAGGTCGGACACGTGCCTGCGCTGCGGCAAGGACGGCCACAAAGCCGCCTCCTGCGGGGCCGCCACGCCACACTGCGCAGTGTGCGCCGCCAGTGGCCGCCCAGCGGGCCATGTGATGAGGGGGAGGAAATGTCTTCCTCCCCCCAAGCGGGGCAAAGCTGCCGCTGCCACTGGCGCCGCTCCTGCGGCGGTTTCGGAGGGTGGTGCGATGTCCGACTAACTCAGGTCGGACGTCGCATCGCACCGGCGTCGCGGTCTTCCGCGGACTCTCCTCCCCTCTCGCTCTAGAGAGGGGAACGGGATACGCGGCCGCCGCGCCGCCGGTGGATCGTGAGGATCATCCTCAAGGTGGCGACGGGCGGGCGATAGGCGCGGGGGCGCCTACGCCCGCATTGCACCCGTCACCGCCCCGCCGGGCAATCGTCGGCGGGGACTGGACGAAAAGGCTCTGCCGGTTTCCCAGTCCCCGCCATTCAGGACGAAGCGGGAACACGCTGGTGGTTTTTAGTGGGTATACCGGGTCAGACCGGGGAGTCCCACATACCCCCCCCATCCCCCGATGGGAGGGTATGCGTAATGCATTTTCCCCAGCGCAAAAAAAAAAAAAAAAAAAAAAAAAAAAAAAAAAAAAAAAAAAAAAAAAAAAAAAAGGTTAGGTTAGGTTAGGTTGGGGGACCCCCCACAGTGCTTGCGTCCACGTCGCGTCCCCTGGTAACTGCCCAGATCTGACCACCGTAACGGAGTGGCAGACTGGGTAGGCTAAAGAGCACTGTGCATCGTAGTCACATTACAGCCTTGCAGAGACTACGACCTGAGAGCGATATCATGTCGACACCTAGAAGGGACGCCTCCGGGCGTTTCCTCAAGAAGGGCCCATCTAAGGGCCAATTCGGCGCACCAGCGCCCGAAACTAGCCGCGCGCCTTCGGCCAGCTCTATCGAGAGGAGTGAGTCGTTTGGGTCTCTGTTGGACTCAGACGACTCACTGTTTGTGTCGGACGTCGAGGACTCCCGGCCGCGAAAGCGAGCCCACCAGAGCGGTGGGTCCGGGGGCTCCTCGGCCTCCACGTCGACGGGGCTGCCAAAGGCGAAAAAGCCGACGGTCGCACCAGCGACCCATACCGTTGGGCTAGCCGACGCCCAACGGAAGCTGGACCTAGCCCGGCGCACTCAGCTCCAGGAGGAGCTGGAGGAGCGCGTCGCGGCAAAGGAAAAGCGGGCCCAGTCCGCCCGAGCGAGGTCCGGGTACGGCGCGTCCCACGTGCTGTACGCGGACCACTCACTAGCGGAGCTGGAGAAGATGGCGGAGGAGGACAAGGAGGGGATCGTAGAGGTCGCCTCCAAGTCCTCAAACTTGAAGGGGACCTTCCAGAAGGCCCTCAAGTGCCGGGCCGCGAGCCTGCGCGGTGTCGTCGCTGAGCTGTTGCAGCGAACGGCCACCGACGAGACGCGGCAACTGCAGGCGAAGGTGGATCGCCTGCAGTCGGAGGTCAGCCAGCTGCACCAGAAGCTGGCTGAAGCCACGGCCCGGCCACAACAGGCCGCGACGAGCCCTGCCGCGGAGGCCCCCCCCTCCAGCCGCAACCTTGAGGACGTCATCCGCAAGGTTGTGATGGAGGAGCGGGCCTTCACGCGAGCCTGCCTGGCGGGGATCGAGGACCGGCTCCTTCCGGAGACGCGCCTCCGACCGCCGCTTGCGGCGGATAAGAGGCGGGACCGGGCGGAGCCGGTGCCTCCTACCCCACAGGCCGAGGGCACCCCTCTGGAGGTCCCCCAACAGGAGGGGGACGCCCTTCTCCCTGCGACCACACCGTCCAACGAGTGGACGGAGGTGAAGCGCAGGAAGAAGGGTAAGGGGAAAAAGTCGGCGGCGGCCGTTCCCGCTGCTGCCGCCACTGCCGCTTCTGCCAGCCAGTCGCCTGCGACCGGCAAGGGCAAGAAGCAGAAGGGGAAAGGGAAGGCGAAGGTGCGACTCGTCCCCCCTAAATCCGCAGCAGTCGTGGTGACCCTCACCGCGGAGGCTGCGGGTCGAGGGGAGACGTACATGTCCGTGCTGGTGCGGGCACGTGCCAACGCCAACCCTGCCCAACTGGGCATCGGCAGTGTGACCTGCCGGCGGACCCAAGCCGGGGCTCGTATTTTCGAGTTCCCGGGAGCCGAGGGGGGTGCCCGCGCGGACCTCTTTGCAGCCAAGCTGCAGGAGGTCATCGCGGACACCGCCACGGTGGTCCGCCCGGTAAAGTCAGCGGCCTTGGAGGTGGCGGAGTTGGACGACTCCGTCACCAAGGAGGAGGTGGTGGCTGCGGTGGCGGCGATTGGGGGCTGTGACGTCGCCGCGGTGCAGGGCCGGAATATCCGGCCCGGCCGCGGCGGCTTGGGCGCGATTCGCCTGCAGTGCCCAATCGTCGCTGCCAAAGCCGTTCTTGCCAGGGGCCGGCTATCAGTCGGCTTCAGTTCAGGTGCGGTCCGGGCTCTCGGCGACCAGCCATTGCGGTGTTTCCGATGCTTCGGCATCGGTCACACGCGGCCGCTGTGTCCGTCTAAAACCGACAGATCGGACACGTGCCTGCGCTGCGGCAAGGACGGCCACAAAGCCGCCTCCTGCGGGGCCGCCACACCGCGCTGCGCGGTGTGTGCCGCCAGTGGCAGCCCAGCTGACCACGTCATGAGGGGGCGGAAATGTCTTCCTCCCCCCAGACGGGGCAAGGCTGTTGCTGCCGCTGGCGCCGCCGCTCCTGCGGCGGCTGCGGAGAGCGGTGCGATGTCCGACTGATTCCGGTCGGATGTTGCATCGCGCCGGCGTCGCGGTCCTCCACGGACTCTCCTCCCCTCTCGCTCTAGAGAGGGGAACGGGATACGCGGCCGCCGCGCCGCCGGTGGATCGTGAGGATCATCCTCAAGGTGGCGACGGGCGGGCGATAGGCGCGGGGGCGCCTACGCCCGCATTGCACCCGTCACCGCCCCGCCGGGCAATCGTCGGCGGGGACTGGACGAAAAGGCTCTGCCGGATTCCCAGTCCCCGTCATTCAGGACGAAGCGGGAACAACGCTGGTGGTTTTTAGTGGGTATACCGGGTCAGACCGGGGAGTCCCACATACCCCCCCCATCCCCCGATGGGAGGGTATGCGTAATGCATTTTCCCCAGCGTAAAAAAAAAAAAAAAAAAAAAAAAAAAAAAAAAAAAAAAAAAAAAAAAAAAAAAAAAAAAAAAAAAAAGGTTAGGTTAGGTTAGGTTTTTTTTTTTTTTTTTTTTTTTTTTAGGGTTGACAGGAGTGGGAAACTATCACTTTAATATTAATTCTGTTAATTTACTTACATTTATGACAATTTTTATTTTATCTATTAAATTTTTTCTAGGTATGTTTATCGTAGATTAGCAATATTTCAAGTACTTATAAATGTTACCGGTTTTTTATTTAATGACATTGGTCAAATATACTTATTATATCGTAAATATCATTATAACCCATTTTATAAATAAGCTTACTAACATTGATAATAAATATAACTATTACAAAGATTTGTTGATTTTTCGATTGATTTCTTTAATTTTTGTTTAGCTACATCTTCTTGATTTTAACGGAAGTAGGGATAAGTTATTTGGTGTTTTTATTTTGAGAGCTTGTCGTTAAGGAGGGGTTTATCCTGGTTTGAATTGTGTTATTATTATTATCTATGACTTACCGGTTAATGCGATGTTTACCATCCCAAACCGGTAAGCTTTCGAACCCGAACTCTTCATTTTAACCATTTACCCGTCAGCAGTACGCCACACTAGACCTGGCGAGGCTGTCCCACTTTACACGCATTGGGCAGTCACTGCTGAATGCACTGTGGTCACATCTGCTGCTTTTTGCCACGTGGCAATTCCGGCAGACTGGCGCAACGCCATTTGCATGCGCCGGGCAATCAGCTCGCAGATGTGGGTCTCCGCAGTGACTGCACAATGGTATGGTGTCCTGGCAGTGCTTTTTTCCATGTCCATATCCAAGGCATATGGAGCACTGGATAAGCGGCGACTGGTCCGCTACTCGCAGCCTCTGCAGGTCCACGTGTACCCGACCAGCCGCCGTCAGCCTCTGCCATATCACAGGCGACACCTGTAGGATGATGTGGCCCATGTGTGGGTTCCTAGTACGACGGCGGTATTTCACCGCCATCCTTAGGTCCGCCGCGGCCACATCTCCTAGCAGATGAGCGTTTTGCACCTTGAGTGCCTGGACAACCTCGCTGTCTGTGTGGCAGGAAAGGACGTCCTTGAGGATGATGAGGGGGTCCTTGTTGACGACCTCCTCAACCCGGAGACCTACTGACATCCGGATCCTTTCCTTGACTGCTGCCATCTCCGCTCTGGTGGTGAAGCCAACTATAACCTTTTGGTCCCTCGCCTTCCGCAGCCGCTCGACCCTCGTACCCTCGGCTGTGGCATTGACCACCGCCCTGAGCTTTCCTATGACCCCGTCACTAGTGTCGAACTCATCGACAGATGAGACGACCACTGAGTGAAGAGGCCTGTGGGGGAGCTGTCTTGGGGCGGCAACAACTTCAGCAAAGGTCGGTTCCTGGCCCGCGGTGGGGCGAGGGGCCCCCTTCAGCTGTTCCGACAGCACTCGCGTTTGCTGCTTAACCTCGTCCAACGCTTGGTTGGTCTGCTGGAGGTTCTCTACCAGTTGTTTCGCGATCGCTGTCGGAAAATCTGTGGTCTCCTTCGATTGGATGTCTTGGCGTTCCGTACTGTCTGCTACGAATCCTCTGGCTTTCTCAGCCTCTTTCACCAGTTCGTAAAGCCGGTTGATGGCGTCAAGCACCCCCGTCTTGATTTCAGTTTTCAGGTTGCGAGAGTTGCCCAAATGGAGCTTTGCTTTATTTAGGCAAGCTCTCGCCTCCGCTGTGAGATTGGGGTACTTGGCTCCCCCCTCCGGCTTTTTAATGGGTCTTGCGGGCTCTACGGTCACCCGGCGGGTCTCCGGAGTGACAGGGCTCTCCTGGTAGTTATGTGCCGTGGTATCGCGCTTTAAGTTGGCTGGGGACTTTGCCTGGAGCTCAGTTTTCCCGGCCTCCCTTTCCCCAATGCTGCGCGTCACGTTCAGAAGCGAAGGCCCTGCCCTCTCCGCAGACCGCGGCGAGTCTCCGGAACTCTGCGTGCTTGCAGCCTTTTGTGCTGGTGTGTGGAACATCCTGTAGGGGATTCGTAGCACGTCAGAGGGCATCAACAATAGCAATGCTGTATCCCTGTAAAGGGGGGATCAGCTAGTAGTATTGGGCAATAGGACCCAAAATAAATCAAAACAAACAAAACTGAATCCCTGTAAAGGGGGGATCAAAGTAAATTTAAAACTGTAAATTAAGAACCATCAATTAAAAACAATAGTTGAAGACGAGTAAATTAGTGGTCATATAAAAAGTGTAGACGGTTTTAGTCAATATAAATAATTAAAAATGTATAAAACAGCTGTTTAAGACGCGAGATTTCGAAAATTTCTAGATTTCCTATTATGCTATTGCCAAATGAAGGTAATTCGTAAATAAAAATTTTTCGCCAAAAGTTTGTGTTCACCTTCCTTACCACTATAGGGTGGGTGGGTGGGCAAAATTTTCAAAATTTTTTGTTAGCTAGAAGCACGCGCGAGGTGTCAAAAGACGCGTCTCGGCACGGGCTATCCAACCGCTGAAAAATATTTACTATAACCTGAAGAAAAATTTTGAGTTTTGGCCGAAAAACGTGTTTTTTACAGGAAATTTAGTGAAAATGGCCGAAAACAACACCGAACCAGGACTCCCGGGTCGCGAAACGAGCACCAGGGTGAAGGTACGGCTGGTATGTATTAATTTTGAAAATAATTTGAATTTAATAACTAGTGGATTTCAGGATAAAAATAAATTTAATAAAAATTAATAAAAACTTTTTGTAAAAAATTACAAGTGTCTGAAATGAAAAACTTTTTCGCGTCTATGTCAATTTTGTCGAGTCAATATGATAGGGGTAGGCTATTTAGGAATTATCGTGCTGAAAACAGCTTCAAAATGCGCCCCTTGGTTATCAAGTAATTACGGTTAGGTTAGGTTAGGTTAGGTTAGGTTAGGTTAGGTTGGGGGACCCCCCACAGCGCATACGTCCTCGTCGTGTCCCCTGGAAACTGCCCAGTTCTGACCACCGTAACGGAGTGGCAGACTGGGTAGGCCAAAGTGCGCTGTGCATCGTAGAACACCTCTGTCTTGCTGTCTACGAACAAGTCTTTGCGACCATTATGTCGACCCCTAGGCGGGACGCCTCCGGGCGATTTTTAAAAACGAAGAAGGGCCCTTCTAAGGGCCAACCTGGCGCTCAGGCGCCTGAGGCTAGCCGCGCGCCTTCTGCGGCCAGCTCTCTGGAGAGGAGTGAGTCGTTTGGGTCCCTGTTGGACTCAGACGACTCACTGTTTGTGTCGGACGTCGAGGACTCCCGGCCGCGAAAGCGAGCCCACCAGAGCGGTGGGTCCGGGGGCTCCTCGGCCTCCACTTCGACGGGGCTGCCGAAGGCGAAGAAGCCGACGGTGGCACCAGCGACTCATGTCGTTGGGCTCGCTGATGCCCAACGAAAGCTGGACCTTGCCCGGCGCGCTCAGCTCCAGGAGGAGCTGGAGGAGCGCGTCGCGGCAAAGGAAAAGCGAGCTCAGTCCGCCCGGGGCGGGTCCGGGTACGGCGCGTCTCGCGTGCTGTACGCGGACCACTCTCTGGCGGAGCTTGAGAGGATGGCGGTGGAGGATGAGGAGGGGATAGTGGAGGTCGCCTCCAAGTCCTCCAACCTAAAGGGGACCTTTCAGAAGGCCCTCAAGTGCCGGGCCGCGAGCCTGCGCGGTGTCGTCGCTGAACTCCTTCAGCGGACGGCCACCGACGAGACGCGGCAACTGCAGGCGAAGGTCGATCGCCTGCAGTCGGAGGTCAGCCAGCTGCACCAGAAGCTGGCTGAAGCCACGGCCCGGCCACAACAGGCCGCGACGAGCCCTGCCGCAGAGGCCCCCCCCCTCCAGCCGCAACCTTGAGGATGTCATCCGCAAGGTTGTGATGGAGGAGCGGGCCTTCACGCGAGCCTGCCTGGCGGGGATCGAGGACCGGCTCCTTCCGGAGACGCGCCTCCGACCGCCGCTTGCGGCGGATAAGAGGCGGGACCGGGAGGAGCCGGTGCCTCCTACCCCACAGGCCGAGGGCGCCCCTCTGGAGGTCCCCCAACAGGAGGGGGACGCCCTTCTCCCTGCGACCACACCGTCCAACGAGTGGACGGAGGTGCGGCGCAGGGGGAAGGGTAAGGGGAAGAAGTCGGCAGCGGCCGTTCCCGCTGCTGCCGCTTCTGTCGCCACTGCCAGCCAGTCGCCTGCGACCAGCAAAGGCAAGGCGAAGGGGAAAGGGAAGGCAAAGGCGCGGCTGGTCCCCCCTAAAACCGCAGCAGTCGTGGTGACCCTCACCGCGGAGGCTGCGGGGCGAGGGGAGACCTACATGTCCGTGCTGGTGCGGGCACGCGCCAATGCCAACCCTGCCCAACTGGGCTTAGGCACTGTGACCTGCCGGCGGACCCAAGCCGGGGCTCGTATTTTCGAGTTCCCGGGAGCCGAGGGGGGTGCCCGCGCGGACCTCTTTGCAGCCAAGCTGCAGGAGGTCATCGCGGACACCGCCAAGGTGGTCCGACCGGTAAAGTCAGCGGTCATAGAGGTGGCGGAGTTGGACGACTCCGTCACCAAAGAGGAGGTGGTGGCTGCGGTGGCGGCGATTGGGGGCTGCGACGTCGCTGCGGTGCAGGGCCGGGATATCCGGCCCGGCCGCGGCGGCTTGGGCGCGCTTCGCCTGCGGTGCCCAATCGCTGCTGCCAAAGCCGTCCTTGCCAAGGGCCGGCTTACAGTCGGCTTTAGTTCAGGTACGGTCCGGGCTCTCGCCGACCAGCCCATGCGGTGTTTCCGGTGCTTCGGCATCGGACACACCCGGCCGCTGTGTCCGTCGCCGATCGACAGGTCGGACACGTGCCTGCGCTGCGGCAGGGACGGCCACAAAGCCGCCTCCTGCGGGGCCGCCACGCCACACTGCGCAGTGTGCGCCGCCAGTGGCCGCCCAGCGGGCCATGTGATGAGGGGGAGGAAATGTCTTCCTCCCCCCAAGCGGGGCAAAGCTGCCGCTGCCACTGGCGCCGCTCCTGCGGCGGTTTCGGAGGGTGGTGCGATGTCCGACTGATTTCGGTCGGACGTCGCATCGCACCGGCGTCGCGGTCTTCCGCGGACTCTCCTCCCCTCTCGCTCTAGAGAGGGGAACGGGATACGCGGCCGCCGCGCCGCCGGTGGATCGTGAGGATCATCCTCAAGGTGGCGACGGGCGGGCGATAGGCGCGGGGGCGCCTACGCCCGCATTGCACCCGTCACCGCCCCGCCGGGCAATCGTCGGCGGGGACTGGACGAAAAGGCTCTGCCGGTTTCCCAGTCCCCGCCATTCAGGACGAAGCGGGAACACGCTGGTGGTTTTTAGTGGGTATACCGGGTCAGACCGGGGAGTCCCACATACCCCCCCCATCCCCCGATGGGAGGGTATGCGTAATGCATTTTCCCCAGCGTTAAAAAAAAAAAAAAAAAAAAAAAAAAAAAAAAAAAAAAAAAAAAAAAAAAAAAAAAAAAAAAAAAAAAAAAAAAGGTTAGGTTAGGTTAGGTTTTTTTTTTTTTTTTTTTTTTTTTTAATTTTGACAGGAGTGGGAAATCCTCATGGACGCCCACACTGACCCACTGGGAGTCAGTCTGGGCAGTGCCGGACTCTTACCGGCTAAAACCCACTCCTGCCCTTGCTATAGGTGTCCTCTAACATGATCAGAGACCTTGTTATTCGTATAGTATTGTGATCATGTTTTGTGTTTGTTAGGTGATTTCTTTAGGTTAAGGTGATTCTATGGTAGGTGGTTTGTCAGTCTTGGATTATCTAAATTTCTTTATATTACTTTATAATTTTTGTTTTCAGATTTTAAGGCAGCTTTATAAAAATAACGAGTTACATCTAGGTTTGTTTACTATTAATATATTTTTAAGTTTATGTAGTAGGTTCATAATTATGACATATATATTATATACTTATTATATATTATTATATCATATTTTTCTTCCTGTTTTTGCAATTTTATATTTATATATATACACTCAAATACATTTTCACAATATACTAAACATATACATACATCTATAGTTTGCATCTACATAGTTTTATTAGTGTTTTGATTTTATCCTGATACTTTTTATGTTTTAATAAATTTTTTCTTTTAAATTTGGACTGACGGTTTTGGGTAGAGTCTGGTTGGAGACGACTTGGCTGTTGCTGCTCCGGTTGACCGGCGAGTGTACTACAGGAAAGCGTGTCGTTATGGGTTCCAACGATTGATTTTGTAGCTTGGCAGTCCCTTTTGATGATTATCATCCGCGGTCTACAAGTTATTAGGTCCACGCTTTCCTCAGCCTTCACCAGCGCAACCTTAGCAGTACGCCACGCCGGATCTCGCGAGGCTGTCCCACTTTGCCCGCACTGGGCAGTCACTGCTGAACGCACTGTGGTCCGACTTGTCGCACTTTGCCGTTTGGCAGTTCTTGCATACTGGCGCAACGCCTGCTGCGTGCGCCGGGCAATCGGACCGCAAATGTTGATCTCCACAGTGACTGCACAGTGGTACGGTGTCCTGGCAGTGCTTTCTGCCATGCCCATACCCCAGGCAGATGGAGCATTGGACTAGCGGTGACTGGTCGGCTACTCGCAACCTTTGCAGGTCTACGTGCACCCGACCCGCCACCGTCAGTCTCTGCCAGACTTTGGGCGACACCTGCAGAATTATGTGGCCCATGTGAGGGTTCCTGGTACGACGGCGGTATTTAACCGCCATCCTCAGGTCCGCCGCGGCCACATCCCCCAGCAGGTGGGCATTCTGCACTTTGAGGTAGTGGACAACCTCATCGTCGGCGTGGCAGGAGAGGACATCCTTAAGGATGATGAGGGGATCTTTGTTCTTCACCTCCTCAACCCGAAGACCTCCTGACTTCTGGATCCTCTCTTTAACGGCCGTCATCTCTTCCCTAGAATTAAAGCCCAGAATCACCTTCTGGTCCCTCGCTTTTCGCAGCCGCTCGACCCTCGTGCCTTCGTTCTTTGCATCTACTGCCGTCCTGAGTTTACCAATGACCCCCTCACTAGTATCGAACTCATCGATAGATGATACGACTACTGAGTGGAGGGATTTCTGGGTCTGTGGTCTCGGGACAGCAGCAATCTCGGCAAAGGTCGGCCCCTGGTCAGCGATAAAGCGAGGGGTCTCCTTAAGTTGCTCCGACAGGGCCCGTGTGTGCTGTTTAACCTCGTCCAACGCCAGGTTGGTCTGTTGGAGGTTTTCTACGAGCTGCTGCACGAGCCCTGTCGAAACATCTGTGGTATTGTCCTTCGGTTGGGTGTTCTGTTCCGAAAAGTCTTGTACACCCCTGGCTTTTTCAGCCTCCTTAACCAGCTCATAAAGCCGGTTGATGGCGCCAAGCACCTCCGTCTTGATTTCGGTTTTAAGGTTTCGCGAGTTGCCCAAATGCAGCTTTGCTTTATTCAGGCAAGCTCGCGCCTCCGCTGTGAAATTGGGGTACTTGGCTCCCTCCTCCGGCTTCTTAATAGGTCTTGCGGGCTCTACGGTGACCCGGCGGGTCTCCGGAGTGACAGGGCTCTCCTGGTAATTATGTGCTGTGGTGGCGCGCTTTAAATTGGCTTGGGACTTTGGCTGGGGTTCAGTTATCCTGGCCTCCTCTTCCCCAATGCTGCGCGTCACGTTCAGAAGCGAGGGCCCTGCCTTCTCCGCAGACCGCGGCGAGTCTCCGGAACTCTGCGAGTTTGAGGCCTTTTGTGCTGGTGTGCGGAACATCCTGTAAGGGATCCGAAGAACAAGAGAGGACATTAACCTATAGCGAAACCGTGTCCCTGTATAGGGGGGATCGGTTATTAATTAAAAAGTCAATAATCCTGAGTCCCTGTAAAGTGGGGACCAGTCAGTAAAAATAAAATATCGATATAAAATCAAGGTCAAATAAAGGTGTAAACGCGATTAAAATAAATAGATTACAAGTCTTTCGCCAGACACGATACAGTCAAAAACACAATTAATAAGTTTTCAAAGTATAAAAAAAAGGCTGTTTGGAAGGTGCGATCTGAGAAATTTCCAGATTTTCTGATACTGTATTACCTAAGGAATAAATTTAGAAAATAAAAATTTTTCGCCAAAAGTATATTATTACCCTACCTTACCACTATAGGGTGGGTGGGTGGGCAAAATTTTTGAAATTTTTTGTTAGCTAGAAGCACGCGCGAGGTGTCAAAAGACGCGTCTCGGCGCGGGCTATCCGACCAATGAAAAACACTTACTGTCGCAACCAGAACTCCGGGTCGCGGAACGAGCACCAGAATGAGGGTAAGGTAGGTTAGTGTCAATTTTGATTTTTTAATAAATTATTAAACGAGTGGATTTTAAAATAATAATTAATTCAATAAAAACTTTTTGTAAAATTTTACAAGTGTCTGTAAAGGAAAATTTTTTCGCGTTTTTGTCAATTTAACTTAGTCAATATGGTAGGGGGTGGCTATTTAGGAATTGTCGTGCTGAAAACAGCTTCAAAATGCGCCCCTTGGTTATCGAGTAATTACAATGTTTGCAATTGACTACGGGGTATAGGTAGTTTTTCTTAGCCGTATAAATTAAAGTGACAAAGATTTTTGAGTTTTTTGGTAGCTAGAAGCACGCGCGAGGTGTCAAAAGACGCGTCTCGGCGCGGGCTATCCGACCAATGAAAAACACTTACTGTCGCAAGAAGAAAAATTTTGAGTTTTCGTCAAAAAACGTGTTTTTTACAGGAAAAATTTTGAAAATGGCCGAAATTTACACCAAACCAGAACTCCGGGTCGCGGAACGAGCACCAGAATGAGGGTAAGGTAGGTTAGTGTCAATTTTGATTTTTTAATAAATTATTAAACGAGTGGATTTTAAAATAATAATTAATTCAATAAAAACTTTTTGTAAAATTTTACAAGTGTCTGTAAAGGAAAATTTTTTCGCGTTTTTGTCAATTTAACTTAGTCAATATGGTAGGGGGTGGCTATTTAGGAATTGTCGTGCTGAAAACAGCTTCAAAATGCGCCCCTTGGTTATCGAGTAATTACAATGTTTGCAATTGACTACGGGGTATAGGTAGTTTTTCTTAGCCGTATAAATTAAAGTGACAAAGATTTTTGAGTTTTTTGGTAGCTAGAAGCACGCGCGAGGTGTCAAAAGACGCGTCTCGGCGCGGGCTATCCGACCAATGAAAAACACTTACTGTCGCAAGAAGAAAAATTTTGAGTTTTCGTCAAAAAACGTGTTTTTTACAGGAAAAATTTTGAAAATGGCCGAAATTTACACCAAACCAGAACTCCGGGTCGCGGAACGAGCACCAGAATGAGGGTAAGGTAGGTTAGTGTCAATTTTGATTTTTTAATAAATTATTAAACGAGTGGATTTTAAAATAATAATTAATTCAATAAAAACTTTTTGTAAAATTTTACAAGTGTCTGTAAAGGAAAATTTTTTCGCGTTTTTGTCAATTTAACTTAGTCAATATGGTAGGGGGTGGCTATTTAGGAATTGTCGTGCTGAAAACAGCTTCAAAATGCGCCCCTTGGTTATCGAGTAATTACAATGTTTGCAATTGACTACGGGGTATAGGTAGTTTTTCTTAGCCGTATAAATTAAAGTGACAAAGATTTTTGAGTTTTTTTGGTAGCTAGAAGCACGCGCGAGGTGTCAAAAGACGCGTCTCGGCGCGGGCTATCCGACCAATGAAAAACACTTACTGTCGCAAGAAGAAAAATTTTGAGTTTTCGTCAAAAAACGTGTTTTTTACAGGAAAAATTTTGAAAATGGCCGAAATTTACACCAAACCAGAACTCCGGGTCGCGGAACGAGCACCAGAATGAGGGTAAGGTAGGTTAGTGTCAATTTTGATTTTTTAATAAATTATTAAACGAGTGGATTTTAAAATAATAATTAATTCAATAAAAACTTTTTGTAAAATTTTACAAGTGTCTGTAAAGGAAAATTTTTTCGCGTTTTTGTCAATTTAACTTAGTCAATATGGTAGGGGGGTGGCTATTTAGGAATTGTCGTGCTGAAAACAGCTTCAAAATGCGCCCCTTGGTTATCGAGTAATTACAATGTTTGCAATTGACTACGGGGTATAGGTAGTTTTTCTTAGCCGTATAAATTAAAGTGACAAAGATTTTTGAGTTTTTTTGGTAGCTAGAAGCACGCGCGAGGTGTCAAAAGACGCGTCTCGGCGCGGGCTATCCGACCAATGAAAAACACTTACTGTCGCAAGAAGAAAAATTTTGAGTTTTCGTCAAAAAACGTGTTTTTTACAGGAAAAATTTTGAAAATGGCCGAAATTTACACCAAACCAGAACTCCGGGTCGCGGAACGAGCACCAGAATGAGGGTAAGGTAGGTTAGTGTCAATTTTGATTTTTTAATAAATTATTAAACGAGTGGATTTTAAAATAATAATTAATTCAATAAAAACTTTTTGTAAAATTTTACAAGTGTCTGTAAAGGAAAATTTTTTCGCGTTTTTGTCAATTTAACTTAGTCAATATGGTAGGGGGTGGCTATTTAGGAATTGTCGTGCTGAAAACAGCTTCAAAATGCGCCCCTTGGTTATCGAGTAATTACAATGTTTGCAATTGACTACGGGGTATAGGTAGATTTTCTTAGCCGTATAAATTAAAGTGACAAAGATTTTTGAGTTTTTTTGGTAGCTAGAAGCACGCGCGAGGTGTCAAAAGACGCGTCTCGGCGCGGGCTATCCGACCAATGAAAAACACTTACTGTCGCAAGAAGAAAAAATTTTGAGTTTTCGTCAAAAAACGTGTTTTTTACAGGAAAAATTTTGAAAATGGCCGAAATTTACACCAAACCAGAACTCCGGGTCGCGGAACGAGCACCAGAATGAGGGTAAGGTAGGTTAGTGTCAATTTTGATTTTTTAATAAATTATTAAACGAGTGGATTTTAAAATAATAATTAATTCAATAAAAACTTTTTGTAAAATTTTACAAGTGTCTGTAAAGGAAAATTTTTTCGCGTTTTTGTCAATTTAACTTAGTCAATATGGTAGGGGGTGGCTATTTAGGAATTGTCGTGCTGAAAACAGCTTCAAAATGCGCCCCTTGGTTATCGAGTAATTACAATGTT